>CM062813.1:283803291-284403291 GCA_031772625.1 Pinus tabuliformis
AACTTGAAGTAGGTTCACTAGCTGGAAATCTCCATGAGGCAGCCACTGATCCAAAAAATAGGGAAAATAAATAAAATAAGAGAATAAAACAAATGAAAAAGGAATAAATATATTTTGGTCTCCCACATTGGTGCTTATGTGGGTACAACAAGGATACAACAAATTCAAGCCAACCTAGAAGGACCATCTCGTACCACATCCCAAGTCATTAACATAGTCACTCCAACAATGATCCAATGACATCCTTGCACCATCTTCCACTTCTTTGCATCACCCCCAACATCATCCATCTCAAATCATCCACTTTCCATGAGTTTTCTACAACTTTCCTGAACTGCTATAGGAAAGTCTAACACTGCTACAGGAAGGACTAGTTTGTGAAAAATGTTCTATATCCAAACATTTTGTAGCATCTAGTCCAATAAAGAACACCAGGAGGATCTTAAAAATTTGAATTTATATTACGAAGTAGCACAAATGAGTTTCTCCCCTTCCATTTTCCTCACTTCACCCTGTAACCTGTACTAACTACTTCTTTCATTTTCTCTGTCATAGTAAGACTAAAAAACCTCCCCGTCTCCATTTCCTCCATTCCCATGAATTATCAAGCCACCATGCCACTTAAAAAGATATTTTTCATTGAGCATGATAGGCCTTTGTTCCTTCTATAGGAGACTACACAACCTTGTAGCATACTGCAAAAGCCCTACAAGCCTAGTTTATTCAGCATACAAAGAACCCTCTGAGGGACTTCATCCTCCAACAATAAAAAAACTTCAAGAAAACCCACTAGGAACTTATGAATGTTGGAAATAATACTAAGAGGTGGGTGAATCAGTGTTTCCAAATCAATAACTTTTTCATTTCCATAATCAGATTCATATATGCTACTTCAGTGAAGGGAACTCGTGTGTGCACGTAACTGTTCTTAAGGCAACCAACATATATCTAGTGAACTTATGATTCAGTTAATTCATCATATGTTGATCTTTAATCTGTTCATCAACACTTTATTAAACATTAAATAGTAACCATGTGCATTTAATAACAAAATGAACCATCACACATAAGCAACACACATGAACACCAAGATTTAAGGTGGAAACCCAATGTGGGTAAAAACCACCTATGTTGTTGTCTCTATCTTCTTTTAATAATAAGAAAATCTGTTTACAATCTTGTACTGGTGTAGACTCATACCAGTATGTAGGCTTCTACCTGTAGAAGGTTACAACCTTCTCTTGTTCTTCAGCTTCTACTGGAAGGAGCTACAACCCCCTAGCTCTTGTACTATCCGATATGTTTACTAGTACGTAGGTGCCGACCTACAAAAGGCTATGGCCTTCTTTCTTCCTCCAGGGACCACATTTCATAAATTTTCAGACTAGATGCTCCTGGTACACAACAATACACATGAAGGCCTCGTTTCATCCAATTTTCATACTAGACCCATCAACAACATTGAAGCTTATAATCAATCACCATTACAATACAACCATCAAATACATCTGCATCAACCAATCACTGAAACTCAATCATCACTCTTTGAATCAACCAAACTCAATCAATCACTGACAACTTTTGAACTTCATTCATTCATACTTAATCAACTTCAACCAATCAACTGAAATAGATAAATCACTGTAACCAGTACACAGATCTGAATCCAAAACACTACATCATCATTCAGAGCCAGTTGTAACTTCAAAAACCATGCATCAGAGTGTATACGTTACTTGGAAGAGCTGACCAGCGTGTGTACGCAACTTCACCAAAGCGAATCAGCATATAGATCTGTAAATACTTACTTATAACTTCGCTGCACTTCCCGACTTTAGGCATGCCCAGATCATCACATATAAAGGATAAAACATGTATTTGCAATCAAATCTAGCCCATCCATTATCAGATCACATGATGATAAGTCATTATGATCCTGATCCATCATTAGATTTCATCCATCATCACTGAATCAAATCATAATTAATCAATCAAAACATTCCAAATACGGTCACCAGAATGCAGTCACCAGAACATAAAGCATAACCCAGAATTCTGCATTAGCAACCAGAACCAACTGCAACTTCAAACATCATAGTTCATAATGTATACGCTACTTTGGTGTGTCGAACAAACATGTATATGCACTTTTACCAAGGAGAAACAACGTACACATATGCAAATACTAACTTGAAACATCACAGACATTCCAGACTTTAGTCACACTCAAATCATAACATTTACAGAATAAAACATGCGTCAGTATTCAGATCTAGGCTGTCCATGATCAAACCACCACATAATGATAATTCATTTCAGGCTTTATGATCCCGATCCATCAACCATCATCAACCACATAGGCACATCCTTTGATCAGATCAAGCAAAGCATCAGAAGCTCATAACCTGCATATATGATCTAACACTTCATAAGATATTCAATACTTGCACTGCTAGCCTAATGATCTTCACCTCCTTGTATAGTTTTAGGCCTTTCTCAATACCTGGACCAAAACCACTTAGGACCAATACCTAGGACCAAATACCTAGGGTCAATACCTTGGACCAAAATACCTTGGATCAATACCTTGGACCAAAATACCTTGGACTAAATACCTTAGACCAAAACCTTGGTTTTCCAACATGTACGTGCCTTTCCTCCTGTGAAAGTGCATGTATACGTATATGTTTCTTTTGTTCTGTTAACCCGATTGTGTACGCTGCTTGGACAAGGTGGACCTGCGTATACTTCTGAAACTACTTTACATTAACATTTTCTTTTACCTTCTTTATTCTGATCAGTAGACCTTAGTTCCATCTTCCTGTTCTTCTGTACCGATGCCCTTTTACTTCTAAATAGACCTGTTACAATGTAATTTTCCATATTACTTCTGAAATGATTCCTTGAATTGCCCTGCATTTTGTCACATCTGTAAACACAACTCCCATGCATTTTTTCACATCCGATATCTATCCTGTAGATTCATCTAGTTGCCATATACAAGTGAGTTGTTCTACTACAAGTGGTTTGCCATGAAGTACAACACATGCATCATAATGCCAACAATCTCCCCCTTTGGACTTGATGGCAACCATGTTGGTGTTGATTACTGCAAGCTGTAGAAACTATTAGAGATAACAAGCAACACCAAAATACTCTCCCCCTTTGACATCAAGGGCAAAGGGCGAACCAAGATATTCTCCCCCTTTGATATCAAGGGCAAAGGGCTGACCAAAAAGAAGACTTTCATATCTGAACAACTGAATAAAAACATTGATCATTCTCCCCCTAGGCACATGCTGAATTCTCTGATTAAACTACCCCTTTGTAGATGCTGAGATGCACTATATCATCCATGCTCCCCCTGAGCACATGCAGAGTTTGTAAATATTTTCCAAAAGAATAACATGACTCTATAACTCAACTATGAGTTTTGACCTTCCTATCACCAATGATGCATACATATATCAATCTCCCAACCAAGTGGGGATATACCGAATTTGACTCATCCACCCAACCAAGTGGGGATATACCAATTTATACATGACTGAAATAGAAATTATTACATCATCCTTCCCATGCATAGAGGGGGTACAAATTACATCATATGACCAAAAAGGACTCATCAAAAGACTACGATAGACAGAGACAAATTATTACATCATGGGTCTTTATATGACCTTTACATCGAATGATATACATGACATTTATAACAGAGACCAAATATCTAATCAAGACCATGATAGTCATCAGCAACTATCATACACCATGTATGATCTGCACCATAAGCATCTGTCAACAGCATCCAGACCAGCAACCTGTATATGTCCATCATTAGTTCCCAAGTGTAATTATCATCAATGTGTGACAAAGTATGCTGCATATAGATATCAACTCATCCTCTTGATCTCATCAAGATCAACTTGCTCCATTTTCTCAGTAAAAAGAGACTTATCATAACCTTCATAAGAATCAACTAAGCATATCTCATATCTCCAATAAATAGCACAAAATCATTCAAATCATATCATATGTATGTGAAAACACCATAGTCATCATCTATGATCATAACATCATCATTAAGAACTACATGATCTTTCCACAATAACCTTCAATATATCAATATCAACCATGTATCATTACTAGGGAACATCCCACATCTGATAAGCATCAACCATGATAATCAACATATGTGAGTATCAACCTATCATCATAAGGTAAGAACTCATCATCATTATGTGACTAAGTAAGCCATGTCTTCGAATATACATGTATTTAAATAGCTATGTCTTCATGCGACCTGCAATAACACCATTCTCTTGGCCAACCAACAATATTTATCAATATGCAACTTAAGTAATCATCCATGTATCCAACATAATGTGTATCCAACAATTATGTATCTAGAAAACCATGAGCACATGGTCATTTTTCCAGCTTCCTTGATACCATCAGCAACAATCCTCAATGATGTGAGAGCCAAGAACTATAGGAACTCTATATCATAACTATACCATATGCATCTTTGAAGGCATGATGACACCAGCATAAAAGAAATGAGTGGCTTATCATCAAATAATGAAGTTGTGTACTCAAGCTTTTCACTTCTCCTTGTCCTTGTGAAGATCACCATGTAAGCAACATATATGTACTGTATGCATCATCGAAAATCATCCACAATTATCCATAAATCTGATCTGAATAACAACTATGTATCCCCAAGTAATACAAGTATCATCTGAGATTTCATCATGAGCAACTGATAACCGTAACATAGCAAGATGTATCATTTAAACACTTTAGCCATATAAGCATCATCATCATTGATTAGGTACCAAAGACTTCTAAACATAATGCCAACAATGCTTTCTTAGAAGCATAGCGTGTTCTCCCTTTGAACCTATTCCACCTGTTCACTGTCAGATCTGATCATTGCATATATCAGTAAGAAATATCAAGGCATCATCATAAACTAGATACTTATCAAGTCATCAACAACTAATGAGGATCAAAATCACTTCTATATACCGTAGTCATCAATCATCAAGATAGAAAATATAATTGATAATTGTCTGATCCATATCAAATCAGTTTTCTGAGTCTATCCCACTGCCTTTTTCCTCAAACCACATATATGTGACTGTGCAGCTTCAAACTTGCGTATATACACAACTTGTCTTCACGAAACTTGCGTATGAGATTTAGAACATTGAAGTTTCACACTTTCAGCTCCCCCTGAGTTTGTTATGTCTGTACAATGTGCCATGCCACATTTTTCTAACTGTACTTCCTTCTTCTTCCATATCTTCGAGTGTGATGATATCTTCTCCTTTTGGTATGGTGCTCGAAACTTTCTCCTACATTTTTTTACTATATGTCCAAACTTGTCACATGCATAACATCTTACATGTTTCATATTCCTTCTATAGCAATCAATGGCTTTGTGACCAAAAATATTGCAAGGAAAATAATATCCCTTAAAGTACCTGGAAGCTGATGATCTTTTTGTGTGACAGTCTTGAACCATTCTACTTCTACATCTTGCCATAACATGTCCAAAATTATGACATATAAAACATTCAACATTATTCATTTGAGGAAATAACCGATTATCACTTCCACAGTTAGGAGTAAAAGATTTTCTTTGAAGATTTTCTTTCCTTGGTTGTTGATGGGGTTGACCTCTCATCTCCTTGTTGAGCATTTCAGATTTTGCATTAGAGTTCCTTGCCTCACCTTGTGAGCTAGATTCACTTTCAACAAATTCATGAAAACCAAGACCAGTTTTGATGGCAGGAGACCTTTGACTACTAAGAATATCATCCAAAATATTAGTACTATCTTGAAATTGTAAAAACTTATCCTTTTCTTCTAATTTACCTTTTAGGATATTTACCTCAACCTGATATTGCTCTTCCTTTCAAGATACTGCTTCTTCATGATTTCTTCAGCTTTTCTTCTTTCTTCCACTTGTCGCCTTAATTTGAGAAATTCATTTTCTTGTTCTTCAAGAGCTTGGAGTAGTTCTTTATTCTGCTTATTTGATTTTTCAAGATATTCTTTTAGAGAGAGGATCTTAGCTTCAAGACTTTCATAGTAATTGGATCTATCTTTAAGTTTCTTGATTGTTGTGCTCCTTTTATTTACTTCATTTCTTAATGATGTCACTTCATCTTGCAGCTTTTGACATTGATCTTCCTTTTCCTTGTACTGCTTCCTTACTTTGTTTCCTTCCTCCAGTTGAGCTTTTAGTCTGGTAGCTTCTTCTTTGAAGGCACACTCCCTTTTGTCCAATAGATCTTGTTGATCTCTAATTTTGTCTATGAGTTTTTTAAATTCTGCCTCTATTTGATATCTTTCTCTTTCACCCATAAGAGCAAATTCAATTGTTTCATTGTCACTTTCATCATCTTCAAATGAATAGAGAAATGTATCACCAGAGGATAACAAATTCATACCTGATAGTTCTTTTGCTTGTTCATCTTCATTCTGAGGTGATTCTGAAGTTGAAGAGTTGATTTTGAGATGCCTTCTTCTTTTGAGGTGCTT
Organism: Pinus tabuliformis; assembly: GCA_031772625.1. Classification (NCBI taxonomy): domain Eukaryota; kingdom Viridiplantae; phylum Streptophyta; class Pinopsida; order Pinales; family Pinaceae; genus Pinus; species Pinus tabuliformis. Next base: position 283,809,841 of record CM062813.1, read on the forward strand.
TCTTCTTTCCCATCATTTCTACGGATCTTCTTCAAGCGATCAAGCTTCTACCAAAGGACCTACTCTGATACCAATTGTTGGTAATAATACTGAGGGGGGGGGTGAATCAGTATTTTCAAATCAATAACTTTTTCATTTCCATAATCAGATTTATATATGCTACTTCAGTGAAGGGAACTCGCATCTACACACAACTGTTCTTAAGGCAACCAACGTATATCTAGTGAACTTATGATTCAGTTAATTCATCATATGTTGATCTTTAATCTATGCATCAGTACTTTATTAAACATTAAACAGTAACCATGTGCAGTTAATAATAGAATGAACCATCACACATAAGCAACACACATGAACACCAAGATTTAAGGTGGAAACCTAACGTGGGTAAAAACCACCTACTGTTGTTGTCTCTGTCTTCTTTTAATAATAAGAAAATATGTTTAAAATCTTGTATTGGTGCAGACTCATACCAATATGCAGGCTTCTACTTGCAGAAGTTTACAACCTTCTCTCGTTCTCCATCTTCTACTAGAAGGGAGCTACAACCCCCTAGCTCTTGTACTAGATGATATGTTTACTACTATGTAGGTGCCAACCTACAAAAGGTTACGACCTTATTTCTTCCTCCAGGGACCACATTTCATAAATTTTTAGACTGGATGCTCCTGGTACACAACCATACACATGAAGGCCTCGTTTCATCCAATTTTCATACTGGACCCATCAACAACATTGAAGCTTATAATCAATCACCATTGCAATACAACCATCAAATACATCTGCATCAACCAATCACTGAAACTCAATAATCACTCTCTGAATCAGCCAAACTCAATCAATCAATGACAACCTCTGAACCTCATTCATTCATACTTAATCAACTTCAACCAATCAACTGAAACAGATAGATCACTGTAACCAGTACACAGATCTGAATCCAGAACACTACATCATCATTCAAAACTAGTTGTAACTTCAAAAACCATGCATTAGAGTGTATACGCTACTTGGAAGAGTCGAACCAGCATGTATATGCAACTTCACCAAAGCGAACTAGCGTATAGATTTGTAAATACTTACTTATAACTTCATTGCACTTCCCGACTTCAGACATACCCAGATCATCACATATAAAGGATAAAACATGTATTAGCAATCAGATCTAGCCCATCCATTATCATATCACATAATGATAAGTCATTATGATCCTGATCCATCATTAGATCTCATCCATCATCACTGAAGCAAATCACAATCAATCAATCAGAACATTCAGAATACTGTCACTAGAATGCAGTCACTAGAACATAAAGCATAACCCAGAATTTTGCATCAGCAACCAGAACCAACTGCAACTTCAAACATCATAGTTCATAATGTATATGCTACTTTGATGTGTCGAACCAACGTGTATATGCGCTTTTACCAAAGCGAAACAGCGTACACATCTGCAAATACTAACTTGAAACTTCACAAACATTCCAGACTTCAGTCACACTCAGATCATAACATTTACAGAATAAAACATGCATCAATATTCAGATCTAGACTATCCATGATCAAACCACATAATGATAATTCATTTCAGGCTTTATGATCCTGATCCATCAACCATCATCAACCACATAGGCGCATCCTTCGATCAGATCAAGCAAAGCATTAGAAGCTCATAACCTTCATATATGATCTAACACTTCATAAGATATTCAATACTTGCACTGCTGGCCTAATGATATTCTCCTCCTTATATAGTTTTAGGCCTTTCTCAATACCTTGGACCAAACCACTTAGTACCAATACCTAGGACCAAATACCTACAGTCAATACCTCGGACCAAAATACCTTGGATCAATACCTTGGACCAAAATACCTTGGACTAAATAACTCAGACCAAAACCTTGGTTTTCCAACATGTACACACCTTTCCTCCTGTGAAAGTGTGTGTATACATATACGCTCCCTTTGTTTCATTAATCCACATGTATACGCTTCTTGGACAAGGTGGACCTGTGTATACTTCTGAAACTACTTTACATCAACCTTTTCTTTTACCTTCTTTATTCTGATCAGTAGACCTTAGTTCTATCATCCTGTTCTTCTATACCAGTGCCCTTTTACCTCTGAATAGAACTGTTACACTGTAATTTTCCATATTACTTCTGAAATGATTCCTTTGAACTGCCCTGCATTTTTTCACATTTGTAAACACAACTACCATGCATTCTGTCACATTTGATATCTCTCCTGTAGATTTATCTAGTTATGTAAATTCATCTAGTTACCATACATAAGTGAGTTGTTTTTCTACAAGTGGGCTGCCATCAAGTACAACACATTCATCATAATTCCAACAATGAAAAGATCATGAATAGCTACAAGATCCCCTACAGTCTACTACAGGATAGGTTACAAACTGCACTCAACACTTAAAGACACCTGCAAAAATGACAAACAATAGTGTAAAGCACCCAAAAAGGTAACCATGAGGTATGAAACCCATGAAATCCCTATAAATTAATTTAATTATAGGAGAAACTACCTTATTGCAAAAGTTGGGTTCAAATATGCTGGCCATGAAATCTAACTGAATACAACATACTCCAAACCAACAGTCAGTGCTCGCCTTAAGACAAACACGTGATTCTTTGAAAAGGTGGCCATTGTCTTTCATGATCGATGATTAAGGTGGGGGCATATGGCCAAGGATCATGCAGGAAATTAGTAGTAGGTGGGATAGCTCAATGTCGTGCACTAAACCTCATCTCCACCACCCCGAACATTCAATTATATCCCTAAGAAAACAACAAGTCTTTCCCATTAATACTTTCCATGCAAGAAATCATAAGATCTATCATGAATGTGTCGAGTGGTATAGGAAGCTACCTGTTACATAAAGTTATAGGAAGCTATAGTTTTTAGAAATCTACAGGATATTACAGGTGTTAGAGTGCTACAGGAATCACTACAAGGTCATAATTTCACTGTTAAATTCTCTCGCAAAACTCCATTCACATGTTACAAAGGTCGGTGTCCCAAAAATAACCCTTGACATTCCTACCATTAAATTGTTTGAAATTTTGTATCTCGTTCTATGTTTAATTAAGACCCCATTCTGATTAAGATATTTTTGTTTTTCTAAGCTATGAAGTAGAAAGGAATGGATTTCACTAGTTTTTTTTGCATATTTTGGTGCTTGGTCTAATCACAGTGATAAGTTAAGTTTATTTTGTTCCTTCCATTAAAAAATGTAGAAACCTATAGAAGTGATGCAATAGGAAACTATGTCTCATATAGTAGCACAAACATAACACCTATTCATTCCCACGAAAGGAACTATTAGCCTAACTAAGTCTTTGGAAGAGGACCTCTAAAATTGACCTCCAAAACCTACTTGAAAGAACTTTGTGAGGTAGAGCGGGGGTAGTTTCAATAGGAGAGAGCACATTGATACTAGAAGAACCCACCAATACCCTGAGGCTGTCACCATACTTGAGAATTTTCAATGGATAGGCTTATTTGAGAAACTTATAGGTTTGATGATGAGGTGGCCATAGAGTTTTCCATGAACCTAAAAAACCATAAAGGATAGGAACTTGTTACTATAATCCAAGGATTAGTGATCTACATTAATGAGGATTCAATAAGTAGAATTAAAACTCTTCCTAAGGCACTACAGTGGAATAAGGAGGAAAGGTAGGAAGCCATCATTTCTAAGAGGGGAATTTTTACTACCAAATTAACAACCGGGTAAATGGAAGAATGGGTTAAGGACAAAAAGTCATCCTAGTCCTTGGGATGAAGTAGCCTACCACATCCTTAAATATATATCCTATGAGGGAATATTAAGCATAGTTTGTGCTTATCAATTCAAATTGGTGTACCAGTTAAGGTTCCAAGTGCACCTTCAAGTCTCTAAGCTACTAAGAATCCCATTTTTCCTCTTGTAGTCCTAAAAAGAAGTGAGTGCCAAAGTAAAGGAGAGTAAACACAACTATTTAGATCATCACAATCCAATCAAACTAATTATCATAGATGTAATAGAAGACATGTTGATCAGGATTGGATCATTATATTTTTTTCATCCATCTCAATACTTTCAGAGTGGAAAAAGTGGAGGAATCAACTCTCAAGACCATTTTTACCAACGGGATGAAGTTTGTAAAATTGGGGTCTGAAACATTACAAGATCATTTTGAGGCATAAAATGACTTATTTTTGGGTAAAACTTTTATTATTTAGTTTTGTGCATTTTTTCCTATTCTACACATAAATACCTTTCAAATGATGCAATAATCATGTCAATTGGAGTTTGTATGCAAAAGTTATGCCACTCAGAAGTTGACCTTCCTATTTTCACCACCATAATTTGATAGGATGCCACGTCACCCCCATTATTCATGAAAAAGGGGCTAGCCACGTGATTTTGATGTATAATACTCTAGAAGATTCTATATTATAACTATGTTTAAGAGTTGAGGTAGTCAAACCTAACCACTAGTAGGCTATTAGGTTGTGTTATAACCAGACCACTAGGAGGAAAAGGGGTTCCATTATTTTGAGTGCATTTGTTCCATAGCTGAGAAAAAATAACCAAGAGGGTCAGGTGATATTGTACACATAGAGGATTTGTGAACTATAGTAGCCCACAGACCGCATGCCATACTTCTTTGTACTCGTAACCATATTTCCATTCAGAGAAAGAGAGTGGAGTGTCCTCATCTTCCAACAGCGGTTATCTCCCAAAATGGTTTCCAAATTCATATATTGTGTCAAATGTGTGTGTGAGCCTTTGTTTTGTTGTTTATTATTTTCTTCATAATTTTTTAATTCATGTGCATGCACTATTAACAATATTCTACAAATCTATAAATCTATAATGAAATAAAAATGTAATAGTGTAGAATCTCATATTTTAAATATAATTTTATCAGATCTCTTATGATGAGTTATCTAGTGGAATATACATGGAAGTTTATAGATCATATTAGTATCATAGTAGGCTTCTTTGGTTATATTGTGGATATTTTTAGGGTATCTAGAATGGTTGGGCCAAAATTCTTAAAACCCTAATGGTCGATCACAAATCTGTGAATAACCCTCATGATCCTACATAAGAGAGGGTTTCACGGGTGGAACAACAAGTCACAAATATAAATCACAATGTAAATATCCTCATGGTGGCCCTGAGAAATAAGCTTGGGATATTTGGAGAATATGTGGGTTCTAATGAAGAGGAAAAATCAGAGGGGAGATCAGGAGATCAAGAAGAAAAGGAAAACTAGTCAAAGAAAGGACCTCAAAATGATCAACCCAATTTGAATGTCGTGAATCATTCATAGTCCCCATTCAAAATTGAAGTGAAGGTTGATATCAATCCATACCACAACAAGATTGATGCTATAAAGATAAATCACTTGTTGAAGAAATTGGAAGTGTATTCTAGTGTCCATCAAATTAAGGAAGAATAGAAGATTTCATTTGTGCGGCTGAAATTAGAGGACCATGCCTTGACTTGATGAGAAAGCCACACGAAGACCTTGAGGTTGGAGGGATAAATTCCAATGACTAAGTGGGAGGACTTCAAAACCCTCATAAATTCATAGTTTTACCCTATTGGGTATGAAGAGGACTAGTGTATCCGATGGCACTAATTTAGGCAAAAGTTGGGGAAAAGAAAGTAGGAGTACACCACAGAGTTCAGAAACATGACCATAATGTTTGGTATCTCCCAAAAGAACCCATATGTACTCCTCAAATATTTGGGGGGTGTACACAACCATCTGTGGGAGAAAGTGATGTTGTTCAAGCCCAAATCGGTGGACGAGGTTTGTGTACAGGCACAGTTGTTAGAAACTAATTTACGGAGCAATGAAATACACAAAATATTGTGGAAACAAAAATATAGAAATGCATAAAATAAGAGAGACATAGATATACGTGGTTCACCCAATTGTGGCTACATCCACAAACAAACAACCAATTCTTCCTTTTATATTATCAAGCAAAATGAAGAGATACAACCTACAACAGATCCGATGTAATTTCCTTTTCGCTCTCACATTTTCTCCTCTCTCTTTCTCGCTCAGAATGATAATACACATCCACAATACAATTCCCTCATATAAATAGAGGGGTTTCCTTCTAGGGTAAAAAACCCTAAATTAAACATAACTTCTGCTGTCAGAACATCTGCCTAATGAACAACCCAAATTAACTACAAAATTACAATATTTTACAAGGCAATTTTTCATCTATTTTTAGCTTCAGGGGCACTGCCCCTGAACCCTCTCTAGGGTGGGCTCCAAACATGCAGTCGTTTCCCCCTTTGGACTCCCCAAGAAGCAATAGTGGGGGGGAAACCCCCCCCACGCCCATCCGTTGAGGATTGGGATCCAAATGCTATTGAAACAAGACCTCTAAATCAAGAAGATAATCAGGTTCCACATCCAACAATCTCCCACTTGGAGATGGATTATATCAACTCCATCGTTGCTTCACTTGTTGAACAATGCTTCCACTTTGGACCTGGTTTTTTTTCATAATCACCATCATACTTGAATATGAATTGAGACTGAGAAGAATCTCAAATTTCTCCCTAGTTACAACTTTTGTTAACATATCTACATGATTTTGGCTAGTGTGTATCTTTTCCAGCTTCAACTGCCCATCTTCCAACACTAACAGTATGAAATGGTACTTGAGTTGTATATTTTAGTCTTGGAATGAAATGCAAAGTTCTTTGCGAGATGAATGGTACTTTGGATATCACTGTATAACTTGCCCATCTCCTGCTTCTTGCCCAATTCATCCATAAACCTTTGTAACCAAATCATTTCTTTACTAGCCTTTGTAGCAGCAACATATTTTGCTTCCATTGTCGAAAGTGAAAAAATGTTTTGAAATTTTGAAACCCAACTGATAGTTATTCCACCTATAGTAAACACATATCCTATGATGCTCCTCCTATTATCTCCATCACCTTCCACGTATGCATCAACATATCCATGTAGAGCAATGTTTGAACCACCAAAGCATAATACTTGATTTATGGTATCTCTCAAATACCTAAGAATCCAATTTATTGTCATCCAATTCTCGTTTCTTGGATTGTTCATATACCTACTTACAACACCCACTGCATGTGCAATATCAAGTCCTTTGTAGGCCATTGCATACATTAAACTTCCAATTACTGATGCATATTGAACTTTACACATATAATCCATCTCTTCCTGAGTCTTGGGACACATCTCCTTAGTTTGAAATGGCTAGCCAAAGGTGTACTCACTGGTTTTATTGCAAAATAATTTGTCAATTTTCCTTTGAGCACAACAATTTTGTCATCTACATACAATAACAATATAATATAATTGTCATCATTTTTATTTTTAAGATAAACACAATGGTCATAATGACATCTAGTATAACCTTGTTCAGATATAAACCTGTCAAATTTTAGATACCACTACCTTAGAGCCTGTTTTAATCCATACAATCTCTTCTTCAATTTGCACACTCAATTATCCTTATCTTTCACCTCATACCCTTGTGGTTGTTTCATATATATTTCTTCCTCCAAACCCCCAAGGAGAAAGGTTGTATTTACATCTAACTATTCAAGATGCAAATCTTTTGATGCCACTAGAATTAAAATAGTTTTTATTGAAGTCATTTTAACAATAGGAGAAAAAATTTCATCAAAGTATATACCTTTCTTTTGTCAAAACCCATTCACCACAAGTCTAGCCTTATACCTATGTTTACCTCCGTCTTCTTCCTTCAACTTGTAAACCCATTTATTCTATAATGTCGTTTTACCTACGGGAAACTTTACTAAGCCCCAACTATGGTTATGCATCAAGGTATCGATCTCTTCTTCCATGTCTTTCTCCCACTTCTTCCCGGTTTCTATTTGCATTGCTTCTTCATATTTTTCTGGTTCACCATAATTTGTCAACAATACATAATATATTGAAGGAGAGTATCATTCAGGGGTCTACTTATCCTGGTAGATATTCTAACACTACTTTCAGGTGTTTGAGGTGCTTGTTTCTATTGTGTTGTTATTGTTGTTATGGCTGCTAATAATTATGATTTTCAGACACCTTTACTTTTTTTGTGGATCTCATCAATGACCATGTTTTCTTTGTTTTCTTTTCCTGTTTCTTTCCCTACATTTGATCCTTATACAAGACCTTTTCATTGAATATGACATCTCTGTTCCTAATGATTTTATGATTTTCATAATTATATAAGCGATACCAAAATCACTTACACCATATCCAATAAAGGTACATTTCTTTTATTTTGCCTCAAGCTTTTTTCTATTTTCTTTATTGATGTGGACAAAGGCTTCACAACCAAAGGTCTTTAAAGATGAGTAGTTTCCATTTTTACATGTCCATGCTTCCTCTGGAATACCACCATCCAAGGAACTTAAAGGCCCTATGTTTATTAGATACACAACAGTACCTACAACATCTGCCCAAAATTGTAAGAGCAATCTTGCATGTAATCTCATGCACCCTGCACGCTCCATGGTTGTCCTGTTCATCCTTTTTGACACACCATTTTCATGTGGTGTTCCTGGAATTGTCTTCTCTCTACGAGTTCAGTTATCTTTACAGTAGTTATCTAACTCTTTGCTGCAATATTCACCTCCATTGTTTGATTTGAGACACTTCAAATTGTTTCCTGTCTCATTCTCAACCAAATCTTGTCGTTTCTTGAAAGTATCAAATACATTAGATTTATTTCAAATACAATAAATCCAGGTTTTCCCAGTTGCATCATCAATCAAAGTAACATAATAGTGAGAGCCACCGAGAGATGATACCTGAGCAAGTCCCCATACATATGTATGCACAAGCTCTAATTTTCTTCTCTTCTTTTCCTTCCCAACTTTGATAAATATGACTCTCTTTTATTTTCAATAAACACAATTTTCACAGAAATCCAAATCAACATGCTTCAACCCTGGAAACAAATTTCTTGATAAATCCCCTTCTCACACATGTACCTAATCCTATGATGCCAGAGTGTCATATTTTCTCCCATGGAGGTTAAAGCATTAACAGAATTAGAAATATTATTGCATAAATAAAATATACCAACCTTTTCTCCTTTTGCTATTACCAGGGCTCCTTTAGTGACCTTCCAGGTTTTGTCTATAAAAAGTAGTTACACAACCCTCACCTCCCAATTGTCTTATTGAAATTAGATTTTTATTCAGTTCTGGAACATGGCTTACCTCCTTCAATAGCCATTGGTTTCCATTCTATTGGTTTATAAAAACCTTACCCATTCCAACAATTTTACAAGGTTTATCATCACCCAGACGAACCTGTCCAAAATCTCCTTGAACATAGTCATGAAAATGTTTCCTATCATGTGTGCCATGGAATGAGACCCCTAAATCTACCAGCCAGGCATCAATAATATTCTCTAATGAAAGAATCAAAGCATATTTCAACACATCACCTGTCACATTGGCTTCATGATTGTTCTATTATTGTTCATCTCCTTCTTTTGCCTTCTGATATTTATAGTCTTTATTCAGGTGTCCTTTCTTCCCACATTTCCAGGACACTATCCTTGATCTGGATTTGGATATACCTTTTCTTGACTTACTGTGATTTCTTAGGTTCCTTCCTCATTCCATTTTTCTTTCCATAATCTTTGCAGTCAAAGCATTACCTGATATCTCGTTGGAGTTTTTCCATCGCATTTCCTTGTTAAGGATGTCACCAACAACATTATCAAACTTGAAAGTACTAGATCCAAAGATAGAGTTACTAATAGACATAACTAGACCATTCCAACTTTTTGGCAATGAGAAAAGAAATGATAAAGCCCTAACTTCATCATGAAATTTTACCCCTACAGAACTTAATTGACTAGTAACCTTGTTAAATTCATTTAGATGACCAACAACAAGTCCACCTTCTAACATCTTCATATTAAATATATGCTTAATAAGAAATACCTTATTTGAGGCCGAGATTTTTTCATATAGTTTGTCCAATGCCATCATTAAACCTTATGTTGTTGTTTCCTTTGAAATGTTGAATGCCACTGACGTTTCCAGACACAATCGTATTATTCCTAGTGCCTTTCTATCAAGAATATCCCATTCTACATCTGTCATACTCACCAACTTCTTTGATTTTCTGCTCAATGGTAGTTACATATATTTCTTATAGAGATAATCTTCCATAGATGGTAGTTTTGGCTGTTAAATTTCTTGACCCTAAACCTACCATCTTCCGCCATTGTTGTCACTTGAACCATGAAGCATTCTCTCCTACGATTTTATCAGCCAAATAAATATTTGGCTCTAATACCAATTGTTAAAAATTAATTTACTAAGCAATGAAATACATAAAAAAATTCGGAAACAAAACTACAAAATCGCATAAAACAAGAGACACAGATATAAGTGATTCACCCAATTTGGGCTACGTCCACGGAGAAACATCCAATCCTTCCTTTTATATTATCTAGTAAAATGAAGAGATAAAATCTACAACAAAACCCCATACAGAAATTTCCTCTTCACTATCAAACTGTAGGTTTTAACCCCATACAAAAATTACCTGCATACGAATTCTAAGAACATAAAATAAACAATGTGAGAGCATAACACATAAAACACATATACACAAAGGTTTTCCCTTGGATCCCAAAACCAGGACTACCAACTTGATTTTTCATTATGTTCCTTTCAATGTTACAAGACATACATGACGAAGCATCCAATACCATGGATCGAAAACCATCACGTCCAAAACCATTGCATCCAAAACCATGTGTGAAAACCATGCACAAAACCATAGGTAGATCTGCCCAACCTAATATAGGGTCCAAAAAAAAAAATTCCCCAGGGTGCTGCCCCGGACCCTGTAGAGGGGAGCTACCTACCCCCCTCAAACCCCCAGTGACCCCCCTGCTACGCAATCAGCGCAACAAAGGGTGGGCTTCACCCCCCCCCCCTCTAACCCCTCGATTAACTACGTGGTCTAGTCATGGAAAGAATATAACACAACCCAACATTCTCCCACTTGTTGTTTTCTTTCCACACGGGGCCACAGGAGAGCTTAGTCATTTATCCAACCTTGCAATGCCCATTATTTCTCTACACCAAGAGAACTTCTCAAAGCTCACATATTTTGTCAATGCATCTGCAATATTCTTCAAAGTGTCCACCTTTACCAGCAACACATTTTTGTCTTCTATCATATCCCTCACAAAGTGATACTGAACATCAATGTGCTTTGTCTTTGAATGGTAAGCAGGGTTCTTTGCCAAGAAAATTGCACTTTGGTTGTCACAATCTATCCTTATAGCTCCCTGTACTAACCCCATATTGAACACAAACTCTACAACCAAACTGATTCCTTGCTTACATGAGTGGTTGCCATGTATTCTACCTCTGTAGCTGACAGTGCCACTACAAATTGTTTCTTACTCATCCAACTAACTGCACCTCCAAATAGGTTAAACACATACCCACTTGTAGATCTTCTCTAATCCAGATCTCCAGCCCAGTCTGCATCAACAAAGCCATGAATATCCAACACTCTATCCAATCCTGGTCTTCCTTGGTAGCACAATCCATAATCACTAGTGCCACACAAATACCTGAAAACCCGCTTCATTCTTGTCCAATACTCCTTCCCTAGTTTTGATATAAACCTGCTCAATACTCCCACTACATGTGCAATGTCTGGTCTAGTATAGATCATCACATACATCAGGTTATCGGTTGCACTTGCATATGGAACATGGGACATGTCCTCTTCCTCTTCTTGTGTCTTGGGACACTGTTTAGCAGATAACTTTACACCTAGAGGAATAGGAACCTTCACCGGTTTACTATCCTGCATATTAAGCCTTTGCAATATTGTCTCAACATACTTCCTCTGGTTTAACCAGAGATTCCTCTTTTCCCAATCTCTTTTAATTTCCATGCCCAAAATATAGTTTGCAGCACCAAGATCTTTCATGTCAAATTTAGAGGACAATTGGGTCTTCAAATCCTAGATAATTTCTTTGTCATTTCCAACCAACAACATATCACCCACATACAAGACTAGATAAATAACATGATCACCAATTAATTTAAAATACACACAGTGATCTGCTTTGATTCTGGTGAAGCCAATTCTGCATATAAATGTATCAAATTTCTGATACCACATCTTTGGTGACTGGTTTAACCCATACAGAGACTTCTTTAACTTGCATACCAGTTCTTTCTTGCCCTTCACTGCAAAGCCTTCAGGTTGCTTCATCTAGATCTCCTCTTCTAGATCCCCATGTAGAAATGTTGTCTTCACATCCATCTGTTCTACCAAAAAATCAAAAGGAACAACAATAGATCAAAGTAATCTAATAGAAGCTACCTTGGCAATAGGAGAAAAAATATCACCAAAATCAATTCCCGGCACCTGGGAATAACCTTTTGTTGCCAACCGAGCTTTGTATTTTTCCACCTTTCCTTCTGCATTTGTTTTCTTCTTGAACACCCATTTGCTGCCAATGGGTTTCCTTCTTGTCGACAACTCCACTAGATCCCAAGCCTCATTTTTGTGCAAAGGTACCATTTCATCAACCATGGCCTCTTTCCAGAGTTTTCCATCCTCTGAATCTATTGCTTCCTTCACAGTTCTGGGTTCATCATTAGTAACAGATAAAGAAAACTTTGAATAGAAAGTAGATGGATATACCTTTCTCACTGCCTTCTTTCTCGAACTGATCTTCTCACACCTAGAGTTTGTGGCTCTTCATCTTTTGATTCCTCCTCTGCTGTAGAGTTTAATTCTTCCTCCTTAAGCTCAAACTCTATCTTCTCAGGTTCCTTTTATGGGACTCATGTTTAATAACATTTTTCACCTCTCTAAACACCACATCTCGGCTTTACACAACCTTCCTTGTTACTGGTTTTCAAATCTTATAACCCTTTAAACCATCCTTATACCCAATAAAGATGCACTTTTCAGATTTACTATCCAACTTTGTTCTTTTCTCCTTTGGAACATGTACATATGCCCAAAATATAGTTTGAAGCACCAAGATCTTTCATGTCGAATTTGGAGGACAATTAGGTCTTCATATCCTGGATAATTTATTTTTCAGTTCCAACCAACAACATATCATCCACACACAAGACCAAATAAATAACACGGTCACCAATTAATTTAAAATACACACATTGATCTGCTTTGCTTCTAGTAAAGCCAAGTCCCCGTATAAATGTATCAAATTTCTGATACCACATCCTTGGTGATTGTTTTAACCCATACAGAGACTTCTTTATCTTGCATACCAGTTATTTCTTACCCTTTGTCGGCCGGATAAATCATTCTTGCGGACAAGACCGATCTCCCTAGTATCAACTGATATCTAGCGACAGGCAGAACAAGCAAATTCTATCTTTCTCTAAATATTGTGATTTATAAATAAAAGCCAAGAGGTGTTTTAGACCCTACCTTAAGTCCAACGCTATTTTGTGGCAGCCACACTTCAACCGTCCAAATGAGCTTCCTTTTAAGAACCTGCAAACACAAACAAGCACACATCAAATAACACCTGCATAGCTAATATAATAAATCATATTTATCATGATGATCAAGGAATTCATGAAATAAACCATAGAAGATAGCTTATTGAGGAAAATGAACTTGATTGTATTAAATTTAAACAAAGAAGAACTTTACAACCTTGGTGCCTTGATGTTGTACAAGCTCTTCCCAGGGTCCAGCAAGAATCTCCTCTACTTTGACAAGCTTCACACTCCTCCCAATGAGATCAAAAGTTATGTAATCTCTCCTCTCAAGCTCAATTAGGAAGTCTAAATTCCAATAGCATTTACCCTAAAAAATATTCAGCTTTCAACCTCCCTAGCAACCAGCCCAATGCCTCATTTTATAGTGCAGAGGAAGGAAGTTACCAGGTCCACCTATGAAGGGATAGAGTCCTCCTTCAAAGGGATAAGCTCCTTTAGTTATGGATGCATGAACCACCTAGGAGCGAACTTGCCACCTCAAGATTCCTTCTAGAAGTGTCCAGAATTAACCCAAAGAGATTTTTTAATAATAAACTTGTGCCTTTTTTACTTTTACAGGGTCCGCACCCTTTACACAGAAACAGAGTGGGCAGGTCCATAGGGAACATGACCAGGGGGTGCGGGACCGCAAGTAATGCTAAGAGAAATTGCGGAACCAGAGTTTTAGATATTTTCAAGGACTTTCTCTTATTTTTCAAGGTTTGACATGAAGAGCCGAGGTTTAAGACTTGCATAGGAGGAAAGTATGAGTGGTGATAGACTCACACTGGCTGCAGAATGTCATGGTGACAATATTTTGTGTAACAGATTGCCCCCTAAAGTGCGAAGTCTGTAATATATAGTATTTGTCATCTAAGAAGAGTGAAGTACTTTATCATTTCGAGGATCATCTTGTGGAGAACCTGTTTGTTATAATTTGTGTCTCAGAAAAGCATTCAACCACTCTTGAACATGACACTTTTTTTTCACCTGGGTTGGGAAATCCTTTCCTAACAGTTAATCAAACCATATTGAAAGTCTTCAGCCAGTTTCTAGGTATTCGCTTTGGGTTAATTGTCACCAAACCATCTGAAGTGTTGTTACGTGTTCAAGAGGCCAGTGCAAATAAACCATTCATCTGCAAAATATCTGTCATCCATCTTGACCATCCCTGAGTCAATCCTTGCAACTATATTTCTTCAAACTTGATCTATGATTTCGTGTTGTCAACCTCGTTAAAAAATGAATCAGTTGGTCAGAGGATAGTTCATGTTACTGAGTCAACCTCGTTAAAAAATGAATCAGGTATGAGGATAGTTCTTTTCCTGTGTCAACCTTGTTAAAAAATGAATCAGTTGGTCAGAGGATGGTTCTTGTTATTGAGTCAACCTCGTTAAAAAATGAATCAGGTATGAGGATAGTTCTTTTCCTGTGTCAACCTCATTAAAAAAATGAATCAGTAGGTTGTATAGGTAAATTGTAGAGAGTAGACTTGAGCATAGTTCCTTGTCTTGTGTCAAGCTCGTTAAAAAATGAATCAGGGATTTTAGAGCATAGTTCCTTGTCTTGTGTCAAGCTCGTTAAAAAATGAATCAAGGATTTTAGAGTATAGTTCCTTGTTAGGTAGATTGTAGAGAGTAGACTTGAGCATAGTTCCTTGTCTTGTGTCAAGCTCGTTAAAAAATGAATCAAGGATTTTGTTGGCCGGATAAATCGTTCTTGCGAACAAGACTGATCTCCCTAATATCAACTGATATCTAGCAACAAGCAGAACAAGAAAATCTACCTTTCTCTAAATATTACGATTTATAAATAAAAACGAAGAGGTGTTTTAGACCCTACCTTAAGTCCAACGCTAGTTTGTGGAAGCCACGTTTTGACCGTCCAAATGAGTTTCCTTTTGAGAACCTGAAAACACAAACAAGCACACATCAAATAGTACCTGCATAGCCAATATAATAAAACATATTCATCATGATGATCAAGGAATTCATGAAATAAACCATAGAAGATAGCTTATTGAGAAAAATATACTTGATTGTATTAACTTTAAACAAAGAAGAACTTTATAACCTTGGTGCCTTGATGTTGTATAAGCTCCTCCCAGGGTCTAGCAAGAATCTCCTCTACTTTGACAAGCTTCACACTCCTCCCAATGAGATCAAAAAGTATGTAATCTCTCCTCTCAAGCTCAATTAGGAAGTCTAAATTCCAACAGCGTTTACCCTAAAAAATATTCAACTTTCAACCTCCCTAGCAACCAGCCCAATGCCTCATTTTATAGTGCAGAGGAAGGAAGTTACCAGGTCCACCTATGAAGGGATAGAGTCCTCCTTCAAAGGGATAAGCTCCTCACATCAAGGGGTTAGCTCCTTTAGTTATCGGATGCATGAACCACCTAGGAGCGAACTTGCCACCTCAAGATTCCTTCTAGAAGCATCCAGAATTAACCCAAAGTGTGTTTTTAATAATAAACTTGCACCTTTTTTACTTTTATAGGGGTCTGCACCCTTTACACAGAAACAGAGCAGGCAGGTCCATAGGGAACATGACCAGGGGGTGCGAGACCGCAGGTAATGCTAAGAGAAAGTGCGGAACCAGAGTTTTAGAGATTTTCAAGGACTTTCTCTCATTTTTCAAGGCTTGACATGAAGAGCCGAGGTTTAAGACTTGCATAGGAGGAAAGTATGAGTGGTGATAGACTCACACTGACTGCAGAATGTCATGGTGACAATATTTTGTGTAACAGATTTCCCCCTAAAGTGCGAAGTCTGTAATAGATAGTATTTGTCATCTAAGAAGAGTGAAGTACTTTATCATTTCAAGGATCGTCTTGTGGAGAGCCTGGTTGGAACCTGTAAAAACATTTAATACAAAATATATATATGAGATCATATCATTGCTGAGGTAGGCATGCCCATACTCAGATCAATACTGACTAGAAAACTAACTTAAACTGCTCTGATATAGGAATGATCTTGTAATACATCACAAGTATAGACATATGTAGACACAGTATGGGCGCAGCCATTTGTTTATGAATAGTCCACTGTATAATGAATAACAAAATTCCTCGCAGCCTGGATGGTGGAAACTAGATCCAGGGTCTTGATTTCTACTTCCTGAAATAGTACGATTCTATCCATGTGAATGAATGTGTCGAAGTCGAACATGGTAGAAACCACTTGATTACCAGTCAATGATGTAAACTGTTAACAAGTGTGAGAGAAACCACCAGTAATGTCAATGGCTCTCAAAGTACTCAGTACAATCCATGAAATGTGAATAAATGAGTTGATGTCGAACATGTCACGGAATCCTTTGATCGAAGGTCAATGATGCAACCTGTCGTCGAAGGCGAGAAACCTGCCATTGAGGCATGCAGATTCCAAGGTACTAACGATCTCTAGATCATCTTTCTAGATAATGAGCTAAAGTTGATAGAAAGCAATCCGTCATAGGCAAGCCCACAACACGAAATCATAGATCAAGTTTGAAGAAATATAGTTGCAAGGACTGACTCAGGGATGGTCAAGATGGATGACAGATATTTTGCAGATGAATGGTTTATTTGCATTGACCTATTGAACACATAACGACACTGCAGATGGTTTGGTGACAATTAACCCAAAGCTAATACCCAGAAACCAGCTGAAGACTTTCAATATGGTTTGATTAACTGTTAGGCAAAGGATTTCCCAACTTAGGTGAACAAAAAAGGGTCGTGTTCAAGAGTGGTTGAATGCTTTTCTGCGACACAAAGTATAACAAATAGGTTCATTTTTCTCTCTTTTTCCCCACCATTTCTGGTAAGTACCTCTTTATTTTTTGACAAGCTTGAGGAGGATAACATTTGCTTGATTATAAGCTCATCCTTCGAATGAGTCCAACTTAGTTTAAATTCGAACCTTAAGAAGGAGTGGTCCATTCCTATTTGTAATTGAACAAGTCCTTTACTATTAAATTTTAAGGAGTCTAGTATAGGAGAAACTCGACATTTTTCAATTTTAGGGAGTCAAAAGAAAAACTTAAGAAAACTCCATGGTTGTTCTTTTTCGTAAATTTGTGTCTTCCAAGCCCGAAAAAGTATAAAATAATACTTGAGAGAACCGCTTGACCATTACAATCAAGGAGTACTTTTCATAATTAGTGTCTCTAATACGAAAAAGTAAAAAAGCTATGAACGACACGTCATTTTATAACCAATATCAAACTTGAAATGACAAAAGCCCGGCAATCTTTTTATGTTTATACGGTCAGAAAAGAGCTGTAAGTGGACCGTCCTTTTAATTCCGTTTTAATGAGCTTAAAAAGAAAAACTCGGCAATCTTTTCATATTTTACGAGTCAGAAAAGAGCTTAAAGAGGACTCATCCTAGAGGAACGAGTAGTATAAAGGGTAGAAACTGGTTCCGACAATGGAGGAACTGCTCAAAACAAGTAATGGTTAAGAGGCTGGCTAATAAAACCACTCATAGCTGCGGTCCCTCAGGAAGGATAAACAACCTAGTGAAAGCATATGATCAGCCAAAGAGATGGTGGTGATGGAATGAAAACAACCAAGGCTCATCTAATAGACTTTAGCAGATAAAAATGACAATCACGAGATGTAAATCAGGTATAGGTTCATTTTTACACAAGCTTGAAGCATAGAGAACTCTGCTTGGATTCAGTTTCATGTTTACACAAGCTTGAAATGAAAAACTATGCTTGTTATAAATTTTCATGCCCCCAGCGTAATGACGCAAAATGAGGTACATGCCCCCCAAGCTTCATTGCATTCAACCAGGTGGATGGAATGAAGGTTTACTTTCGAGATCTTGGAAAGACTCAACTTGAAAAGGGAGTTGTTTCATTTTTTAGTGAGGTTGACACAGGAAAAGAAGTATCCTGAAAACCCTTGTCTCATTTTTTAAACGAGCTTGACACAAGATAAGAAACTATGCTCATGACTCCTTGTTTCATTTTTTAACGAGCTTGACACAAGACAAGGAACTATGCTCATGACTACTCTCTACAATCTACCTAATAAGGAACTATGCTCTAAAATCCTTGAATCATTTTTTAACGAGCTTGACACAAGACAAGGAACTATGCTCAAGTCTACTCTCTACAATCTACCTAATAAGGAACTATGCTCTAAAATCCTTGATTCATTTTTTAACGAGCTTGACACAAGACAAGGAACTATGCTCCAAAATCCTTGATTCATTTTTTAACGAGCTTGACACAAGACAAGGAACTATGCTCAAGTCTACTCTCTACAATCTACCTATATAACCTACTGATTCATTTTTTTATTGAGGTTGACACAGGAAAAGAATTGTCCTCATACCTGATTCATTTTTTAACGAGGTTGACTCAGTAACAGGAACCATCCTCTAACCAACTAATTCATTTTTTAACGAGGTTGACACAGGAAAAGAACTGTCCTCATACCTGATTCATTTTTTAACGAGGTTGATTCAGTAACAGGAACTATCCTCTGACCAACTGATTCATTTTTTAACAAGGTTGACACAGGAAAAGAACTGTCCTCATACCTAATTCATTTTTTTAACGAGGTTGACTCAGTAACAGGAACTATCCTCTGACCAACTGATTCATTTTTTAACAAGGTTGACACGGGAAAATAACTATCCTCATGACATCCTGTTTCATTTTTTAACGAGGTTGACACAGGAACAAAACTATCCTTGCACCTGATTCATTTTTTTAACAAGGTTGACTCAGTAACAAGAACTATCCTCTGACCAACTGATTCATTTTTTAACGAGGTTGACACAGGAAAAGAAATGTCCTCATGACATACTATTTCATTTTTTAACGAGGTTGACACAGGAACAAAACTATCCTCGCAACACCCTGTTTCATTTTTTAACGAGGTTGACACAGGAACAAAACTATCCTCACCCAACTGATTATGGCTTCCAACTGGAAGAAAGACATGTCAATGGACAAACCTTGATCATGGCTTCCAAGAGTTCTTCATCAGAAGGAAGAATAAATCTCTGGAAGGAACACATGTCAAGGGACTCAAAAGGGATTAGAACATCGTGTTCAAGTAATCCCATAGAGTTTTCCATCTCAATTACCGGATCTAAATCAAAGGAAGATGAGCAAATAGTGAGAGGCTCACGTACATTGGTAACTGAAAACATGGGACCAGTTGCCACATAATTAACCCGTGGCAGGGTAGATACCACTTTAGAATCAGGAACATTTAGGGGTGTCATATTATTGGTAGTTGAAACAAGACTAGGGAACGAAAGCTGGTCTACAGTCACAATATTTCCATTGTGAGGGAAAGACATCACGCGAAAGAGTGTCGATACGACAACTTTCATTGCATAAACATAGTCTCGCCCAAGGAGTAAATTGAAATCCAAGGGACCTCGAACTACCATAAGATCAATACAGACAGTTTTAACTTCCAAGGTAATAGAAAACTTAGGAAGGATCCCTAAAGGTTCACTAATGGTTTTGTTAAAAGCTTTCAGATTCTGCGTAATAGGCGCAACCTGAGGGGAACCCAAAGCTTTCCAAGCAGTTGAGGATAAAATACTAACAGAAGCACCTTCATCTACCTGTGTGCGGTGTATGTCCCTACCACCAACCTTGACAATGATTTGGAAAGGGATGGAGGAAGGGAGACGAGGTTCTATCAATCTATTCCAATCAAAGGAAAAGACCTCAGTACTTGGAGGGGGTTTTGTAGAAACAAGTGAAATGCCCCCCGGTGTAGAAGAATCTGATGTAACAAAAAGAGCCTGAGTGGTATGAAGTTCACTCTCTAAAGGGAGAGTGGGATCGACTGAATGTGAAATTGAATCAACCACTTGATCAACTAATGGATCATCAACCTGAGTGATATGAGTTTCACTCTCCAATGGAAGAGTGGGATCGACTGTACTTGAAATTAGATCAATCACTCCGTCAGTTGACGGTAGGTTGGGAGAAAGTTTACGGTAACTAGTTGGAAATTCTGGCTGTGGAACAGTAAGGTTTTCCAACAATTTTGAGGCTTCATCCATGTGAGGGAAAATGTGAGTTTGATGACTCCCTTTGCATAACTTACAAGGAAACCAAACTTTACCCTTTTTCCTAGGAACCTGACCATCACTGGTTGATGGATCAATGGAAAGTTGATGAGATTTTTCTGACCATACTTCCAAGACCTTTGGAATACCAGGACAATTGATAAGGAAGTGGTCACCCTTACAAAGCCTGCAAGGGTATTTGGGTTTATGATGCATGTTGGAGGTTTCCTCAACACAATTAACACTTACAACCATGGTTGGTTGGTTGACTTCTCTCTTATCTTGCTTCTTCTTCCCTTTCTTCTTCTTCTTAGCTACCTGGTTACTAGCATCAAGGCTTTTACCAAGCGAAGAGGAAGAAATGGAGGAAGAAAAATTAGGCGAAGAAGGTAAAGGGTCAAGAGAAGGTTGGTGATGTTGAGATGGTGAACTCTGTTGAGGTGAAGCGTTCGGTTGAGGTGGAACAATTGGAGTATTTGGGGCCAACGAAGTTGAAAATAACCATATCGGTAAACCTATTGTAAATCCAGGTAATGACAAAGTAGCCATATAAGGAGGACCAACATTTCCAAAGCAAGGAAAAATACTAGAATTCTCGTTAAGAGGAGTTCCTTGGTTGGTAAATTCCAGAACAGTTGCCATTATATTCAACTTCAGTGAATTTTATTAACAATTTAAAACTAAAATTAACAATTCACAATTCACACCTAACAATTAAAATTCACAACTCACACCTATGGTCTCTAAAAGTAAAAACAAACAAATTAACATGCGCTATCAAATCTAGGAGTCAAACCACACAAAAACAGTAACTTTCCATACTAAAAACACTAGTTGGTGATGAAATCCAACGTCGTAGAATTCAATACAGAAAGGGCGGTTGGAACAGTTACCTCGACAACCTGCTTAATGAAACAGACTAGCACAAGTTTCTTCACAAAACCGTCTCGAGTGATGAGAACCCCCCAGAGAGTCCAAGTGAGTCTAGTCAACGTCTACTCCAGGTACAGTGGGATCTTCCCTCCACCATCACCTTAGGAAAGAATCCTATAGATTATGGCCACTAAGGTTACCAACAGAAACAAATATACCTAGGGGAACAGTCTACGATCCGATACACACGCAAGGGCAGATTAACAAAGCTCAATCCCCTTGAAGGCTCCTTGACATAATCCAAGGTTTACCAACAAGTGACCCCAGGCTCCTCGACAATGGTCAATCCGAGGTTTACCATTTTTAATACGTGTATATCTGTTATCGTTCCTAATGAGGAAGGATTGATTACCTCACTGGTTCAGATATGACCTCATGCTTGACTCCTTTAGAGGAGCTTCCCAGAGCATACATGCCACAATTGGAATTTTTCCTACTGCAAGATCGACTACTTTTTTGTTTTACTATCTTGGAGAGTTAACTAAAACCTATTCCAAGACACTAGCTTAAGCTAGATTAGTGGAAAGAGCCCTAAAAATGTAAAAATTACTAGATGAATTTTAATTAAGCGCTATGTTATTTAGGATGTTATTACTCAAAAGGGTAAATGGATATGAAACCAATGGTGTTATGACCCGACCCAAAGCTGAATGCAATCGAATATGATAATGTAATCTTTTCAATTCGATGAATCCTAACTAAAGTAAGGAGAGAGTTTCCATTCACTTCCAACAATGAAAAAATTGATCACTAAGAGAAAATATAACAAATTCTCTAATGCACTAATTTCATCAAGAAAAACTAATGCAAATGAATTCCAAAACAGTTTTTATTTTTATTTTTATGTGTTAAAAACAAGCATAAAAGTATGTAAATTTAAATCAAAGAAAACTGATCTAAATCTACGATTGATTTTTTAGAATGTAAACTATGCAATTGTAATCTATGCACAATTCACTTGAAAAGTATGCAAATGTAATCTATGCACATTTTTCATTCATATTCTAAAAATGAGAATTCTAATTATGCAAATGTGATTTATGCAAGAGAATTCTCAAACACAAGATGATTCTAATGTAATCTAAGAACCAATCAAGTGCAAGTCGAGAAAATCGGGTGAGAGTTCCAAAGATCAAAAAATAAAAAACACTCAAAGGTGATTAACACTCATACACAATTTAGCCCCCCCCCCCGGCGAATGAGGGGGGAAGTTTTTTTGCAAAAACAAAAGCAAAAAGATGCAAAATTGTGAAAAGACTGAGACAAACCTCCAAGTAATGAACAAAGGAAATCAAATTAGGAATTTCTCAAAAAAGAGACTAAAAACACCCAATTAACTTAATGGAGATTGATGAGATGAAGAATTTGTCGAAAGAAACTCATAAACAAGGCTTTTTGACAGAACATATGCAGATCTGGGTAGACACTAAAAGCCGAAAATAAAAACTAAACTTAACTGGACAAAAACAATTTAGGTTTTTCAAAAATTTTAACAGGGTTTGCAGGCTTCTAGTATAACCAGATGCGGTACCGCTCTGTGTAGTAAAGTAACAGTGCGGGGATGTCCGCACTGTGTTACAAACAGAACATGCGGTCCTCTTCAAAATTTTGGAAAAAAAAAAATATACTCCAGATCCTAAAAACTACCCAATCACACACACATTAGGCAAAAACCAGAAACAAAGAAAATGTTTCTCAAGTCAAAGTAAAAGTAAAGGCAAAAAACCAAATTCAAGTCCCCAGCGGAGTCGCCATTTTGTCGGCCGGATAAATCATTCTTGCGGACAAGACCGATCTCCCTAATATCAACTGATATCTAGCGACAAGCAGAACAAGCAAATCTACCTTTCTCTAAATATTGCGATTTATAAATAAAAACGAAGAGGTGTTTTAGACCCTACCTTAAGCCCAACGCTAGTTTTTGGAAGCCACGTTCCGACTGTTCAAATGAGTTTCCTTTTGAGAACCTGCAAACACAAACAAGAACACATCAAATAATACCTGCATAGCCAATATAATAAATCATATTCATCATGATGATCAAGGAATTCATTAAATAAACCATAGAAGACAGCTTATTGAGAAAAATAAACTTGATTGTATTAACTTTAAACAAAGAAGAACTTTACAACCTTGGTGCCTTGATGTTGTACAAGCTCCTCCCAGGGTCCAGCAAGAATCTCCTCTACTTTGACAAGCTTCACACTCCTCCCAATGAGATCAAAAGGTATGTAATCTCTCCTCTCAATCTCAATTAGGAAGTCTAAATTCCAACAACATTTACCCTAAAAAATATTCAGCTTTCAACCTCCCTAACAACCAGCCCAATGCCTCATTTTATAGTGCAGAGGAAGGAAGTTACCAGGTCCACCTATGAAGGGATAGAGTCCTCCTTCAAAGGGATAAGCTCCTCACATCAAGGGGTTAGCTCCTTTAGTTATGGGATGCATGAACCACCTAGGAGCGAACTTGCCACCTCAAGATTCCTTTTAGAAGCGTCTAGAATTAACCAAAAGTGAGTTTTTAATAATAAACTTGCGCCTTTTTGACTTTTACAGGGGTCCGCACCCTTTACACAAAAACAGAGTGGGCAGGTCCACAGGGAACATGACCAGGGGGTGCGAGACCACAAGTAATGCTAAGAGAAAGTGCGGAACCAGAGTTTTAGAGATTTTCAAGGACTTTCTCTCATGTTTCAAGGCTTGAAATGAAGAGTCGAGATTTAAGACTTGCATAGGAGGAAAGTATGAGTGGTGATAGACTCACACTACTGCAGAATGTCATGGTGACAATATTTTGTGTAACACCCTTCACCGCAAAGCCTTCAGGTTGCTTCATGTAGATTTCCTCTTCCAGATCCCCATGAAGAAACGTTGTCTTCACATCTATCTGTTCTACCTCAAAATCAAAAGCAGCAGCAACAGAGAAAAGTAATCTAATAGAACTTACCTTGGCAACAATAGAAAAAATATCACCAAAATCAATTCCCGACACCTAGGAATAATCTTTTTCTTCCAACCAAGCTTTATATTTCTCCACCTTTCCATCTACATTTGTGTTCTTATTGAACACCCATTTGCTGTCAATGGGTTTCCTTCCAGCTGGCAACTCCACCAGATCCCAAGCCTCATTTTTATGCAAAGATGCCATTTCATCAACCATGGCCTCTTTCCAGAGTTTTCCATCCTCTTAATCTATTGCTTCCTTCACAGTTTTGGGATCATCATCAGTAATAGATAAAGAAAAAATTGAACAGAAAGCAGATGGACTATACCTTTCTGGCTACCTTCCTTCTCGAACTGATCTTATCACACCCAGAGTTTGTGGCTCTTTGTCTTTTGATTCCTCTTTTGCTATAGAGTTTGATTCTTCCTCCTTAAGCTCAAAATCTATCTTCTCAGGTTCCTTTAATGGGACTCATGTTTAATAACATCTTTCACCTCTTTGAACACCACATCTCGGCTGTACACAACCTTCCTTGTTACTGGGTTCCAAAGCTTATCACCCTTTAAACCATCCTTATACCCAATAAAGATGCACTTTTCAAATTTACTCTCCAACTTTGTTCTTTTCTCCTTTGGAACATGTACATATGCCCAAAATATAGTTTGCAGCACCAAGATCTTTCTTGTTGAATTTGGAGGGAAATTGGGTCTTCAAATCCTGGATAATTTCTTTGGCATTTCCAACCAGCAACATATCATCCACATACAAGACTAGAAAAATAACATGGTCACCAATTAATTTAAAATACACACACTGATCTGCTTTGCTTCTGGTGAAGCCAAGTCCCCGTATAAATGTATCAAATTTCTGATACCACATCCTTGGTGACTGTTTTAACCCATAAAGAGAATTCTTTAGCTTGCATACCAGTTCTTTCTTACCCTTCATCGCAAAGCCTTTAGGTTGCTTCATGTAGATTTCCTCTTCCAAATCCCCATGAAGAAATTTTGTCTTCACATCCATCTGTTCTAACTCAAAATCAAAAGCAATAGCAATAGATAAAAGTAATCTAATAGAAGTTGCCTTGGCAATAGGAGAAAAAATATCACCAAAATCAATTCCCGACACCTGGGAATAACCTTTTTCCACCAACCAAACTTTGTATTTCTCCACCTTTCCATTTGCATTTGTCTTCTTCTTGAACACCCATTTGCTGCTAATGGGTTTCCTTCCATCCAGCAACTCCACCAGATCCCAAGCCTCATTTTTGTGCAAAGATGCCATTTCATCAACCATGGCCTCTTTTCAGAGTTTTCCATCCTCTGAATTTACTGCTTCCTTCACAGTTCTGGGATCATTGTCAATAATAGATAAAGCAAAATTTGAACAGAAAGCAGATGGACTATACCTTTTTGGCTGCCTTCTTTCTCGAACTGATCTTCTCACACCCGGAGTTTGTGGCTCTTCATCTTTTGAATCCTCCTCTGTTTTAGAGTCTGATTCTTCCTCCTTAAGCTCAAACTCTATCTTCTTAGGTTCCTTTGGTTGGAATTCATGTTTAATAACATCTTTTACCTCTATAAACACCACATCTTGGCTGTACACAACCTTCCTTGTTACTGGGTTTCAAAGCTTATAACCCTTTAAACCATCCTTGTACCCAATAAAGGTGCACTTTTTAGATTTACTATCCAACTTGGTTCATTTCTCCTTTGGAACATGTACATATGCATCACATTCAAATACCCTCAGATGTGAAAGAGAGGATTTCTTACCAGTCCATACCTCTTGTGGAGTCTTATCCTCCAACGCTGATGAAGGTGATCTGTTGCCAAGTAACATGTTGTCTCCACTATCTCTGCCCAAAATTCTTGTCCTAACCCGGCACCACTGAGCATGCTTCTTTCCCTTTCCATCAACATCTTGTTCATTCTTTCCACAACTCCTTTTTGCTCAGGTGTGTATGGAGTAGTCTTCTGCCGTGCTATACCACACTTCTTACAAAATTCTTCAAATTCCTTACTGCAAAACTCTCCATCGTTATCTGACCTCAGCACCTTTATCTTCTTCTCTGTCCAGTTTTCCACCAGAGCCTTAAATTCTTTAAATCTGTCAAAGACTTCAGATTTCTTCTTAAGGAAATATATCCATGTATTCCTTGAGAAGTCATCTATAAATGATACATAGTACACAGACTTACCCAGTGATGGAACCTTCACAGGTCCAAACACATCACTGTGCACAATCTCTAATATTTGTTTCGCCCTCTTACGACCAGAGGGAGAAACTCACCCGATTATGTTTCCCATATACACAATTTTCATGGAAATCAAAATCCAGAGAGCTATTACTCATACCTTCTACCATACCTTTACCATGAAGTATTTGAAGGCCCTTCTCTCCAATATGTCTAAGCCTTTGATGCCACAACTTGGTCTTCTCTCCAGAGACCACTAGATTTTCTACTCCACTTTTAGGAACCACAGAACTGTTGCACCCACCAACAATAGTGCTACATTGCAGCTTGTACAGAGTTCCAATCCGAACTCCCCACATCAATACCAATGCTCCCTAAACCATCTTGCAGGTATCCTTCTCAAACATTGTTTTTACACTTGCATCATCCAACTTGCTTATGGAAATCAGATTTTTTGCCAATGCAGGAATATGTAGAACACGTAAAAGTGTTATAACCCTTCTACCTTGCAATTTCAACTTTACTTTTTCACGACCAAGAATTCTAGCCTTCCTATCATCCCCCAAGAATACATCACCACCATCATATTTCTCATACTCGTAGAACCACTCTCTATGGGGAGTGAAGTGAAAGGATGCACCTGAGTCAATCAACCATTCCTCATGATCTACATGTGTACTTGAAGAAGCCAAGTACACATCCCCACCTTCATCTGAGGTGGTTTTCACCTCTACAGAAGGAGCATCATCAGATCCCTTTCCTTTTTCAGGAGCTTTAGATTTATAGTCCCTTTTGTAGTGCCCTTCCTTTTCTCATTTCCAACACACCACCTTTACAGGTTTTCCTGGAGATTTAGATCTCCCACTCGATGACTTATTTTTGTTTTTGTTTTGGTACTGTCCTCATACAGACAAGGCATTACCATTCTAACTCTCCATATTTTTCCGTCTCATCTCCTCCGTCAGCAAGGATGAGACTATTTCATCAAACTGCAAGGCAGTTGCATTGCTACCTATTGCAATAGCCAGATTATCCCACGAATCTGGTAGAGAACACAAAAAATTGATGCACTTACCTTCATCTGAAATTTTAATATCAACAGATAATAACTGACTTACCACAGTATTAAATGCGTTCAGATGCTATGTCACCGAGTCTCCATCTTTCATCCTAAGGTTATACAAATTTTTCTGTAGGAACAATTTATTCACCAGAGACTTAGATTGGTACGAATTCCCTAACTTGTCCCACAAAGCCTTAGCCATAGCTTCCCCTGATACATTCAACAATACTGAATCTGAGACACAATCGTATTGTGCTCTTTTCCTTCCGGTCCAACGTCTTCCATTCTTCATTGAAAACTCCCGTTGGTTTAGTACCCGGATCTACCTCAATCCACTGATCTTTATCCACCAACAGATCCTCCATCTTGAGTTTTCACAACTCAAAACTCTGACCATTAAATTTCTCGATCTCTATCTTTCCATTGCTCGCCATCTTCTTTCACCACTAGAATTGATCCCGCAGATCTCCCACTAAATAGGGTCTACCACAGGCCCGAGCAAAACCCCTTAGCAACAAAGGCATCTCGTTGAAGCCAAAAGAACTCTGATACCAAATGTAGGTTTTAACCCCCTACAGAAATTACCTGCATACGAATTCTAAGAACAGAAAATAAACAATGCGAAAGAATAACACATAAAACACATACACATAGAGATTTTCCCCCGGATCACAAAACCGAGACTACCAGCTTGATTTTTCATTATGTTCCTTTCAATGTTACAATACATATTTATACATGTCGAAGCATCCAATACCATGGACCAAAAACCATCGCATCTAAAACCATGGACCGAAAACCTTCGCATCCAAAACCATGAACAAAACCATAGGTAGGTCCACCCAACCTAATATAGGGTCCAAAAAAAAAAATCCCCAAGTCGCTGCCCCAAACCACGTAGAGGGGGGCTACCCGCTCCCCTCAAACCCCCTGGACAGGGGGTCTGCTGCCCCCCACTACGCAATCGTGGAAAGAATATAACACAACCTGTTAGAATCCTATAGTGATAGGATTCATAATTTTGAATTTGCTAAGGTTAAGCCTTGTAATATTGTACATACCTTTGCTTTCTGCAAATGTTTTCCATATTAAAAATTAAAAAATTTAAAGAGGGTATGTCCTAAAAGAAATATCAAAGGACAAAAAGAATAAGAAAAGATAAAAAAATGAAAATATATGAACCCCAAAAACAAAAACAGATCATGAAAGTGTGCAAGTCTAAATGCCACTACTATTTTACTGCTTTACTATCTTAAATAATGGTTGTGTGCAGCTTGTCATACATGCCACAACCCATGGTAGTCAAACTGCTTAATCTTGACTATTTCATGCTTTGAATTTTATGTTTATAGTTAGAGAATAAAATCTGACCAAACAGCTTAATCTTGGCAGATCATTAGATAGGTAGAGAAAATAAAAGGAGCTCATCAGCTTAATATGAGCCCTTGGAAGATATAAGGTTAGAATTAGATAGTTTGTTTTATAAAAAAAGAAGAAAATGATAAGGGTCTACTAGCCTAAATGCACCCAAATAAATGAAGAAAAAATGTTAGGGTAAGTAATGGGTAAGTAGAAGAAAGGATGTCGAAGTATAAAGTTGATTGGACAAAGGCACATTTATCATGCTTAATCATACCTTTCAATGTGCATGAGTAGTTAAGAAAGCAGAAACAATGGTTTATAGGTTGATTTAATTAAATCCCCCTCATTCATTTCATCCCTATACTTACTAATTTTCCCATCCACGAGTATGTTCTAGTACTAAAAATCCTTCAAGTCACAAAGGCCTGGAGAATTTTTCTGACTTTTGGTGGGACCAGACCCTCGGCTTAATGACTGATGGACATCAAGTGTTAGAATTCCCTTCATAAAATTCATTTTCCTTCATTACCCTAATAAAACCCCTTTTCCTAAGGTTAAACTCTAGTTTCCTATGAAAAGTAAACAACCCCATGTTAAGTTCCATTTCATTCAAAATACCCACAAAAAGATTTTATCCGAAGTATAAGTGTATGCAAAGAAAATGCACAAATATTAAATTATGCTTAGTGGTATGTTCACTCTGCTCATTTCATTTCATATTAATTTTTAACATAATATTATAGCTCCCAATATACCTTTTCCCATATATAAATAAATCTCGAATTTAATATCCTAACCCTTAGTTTAGCTATAAACTGTACTTTTATCCCATACCCCGACAAAACCCTCTTAACCACCACTTTTTGGTAAAGTTAAGATAACCCCTTCATTAAACCTCGTCCTATCATTTAATCCCATAACACATATTTCATTAAAATTGGAAACATTTTATTACAAGGACATCACCAGAATTGAGTTTTTTTGTTATTTTGAAATTCTAAATCCACTATTTAATTCCAAATTTAATGAAATTTTTGTTCCATGTTTAACTCGTAAATAATCCCAAACCACCATGGATTAAAGCACCGACCCCCCCTCCCTCGAAACCTTTTCCCATTTCATCCGTGCACATCTATCACCCGATTGTCGTTCGATCATAAGCACCCAAATCCAACGGTCCACAACCATATCGGGTTCACTAGATGTTCGACCTTTACCCGCCCGATAAAGTGGTTTTTCCCAGACCCCCATTTGCTACGTGTCAAGTGCTAACATAGATCGGGTGACCTTGCCAAAATACCACCTCCTCCATAAAAGCAGTGCGATGGCTTGGAAGCCACCTCCACGCCCAACCTGAAAAACCGCCCACTGTTCATTAGTAGTTTACCCGCCAAAAGGTGACCATTGTTCAATAAAAAGGCCGAGCTTTTTCACTCAATTTCTTTGGAAACCTCTGCAAACCATTGCGACACCTTCAAATGTTGAAATCACCAATTGACCTTAATTTCACTCTTGAAGAAGTTGCAGGGACCCCAATCAAGCTCTCAGTCAGTACCAGAGCCCAGTCAAACTTCTGCAGTTGCCAAGGACACCAAATTTGAAGTTAATTCACCCAAATTCCAGGTATTTGGAGAGAAATTACCAGACACCCTTTCAATTTGAGAACTTTCACTCTTTAAAGTGTTTTAATTAAATAAAATTAATTGAAATTACTTTAAAATTAAAGTGTGTGCCTGACTAGAATACCCAAACCCTTCTGAAATTTTCCAGATTACCTTCAAACCTCTGATATAAACCTATATAAGTCAAATTCAAATCCACAAGAACTTAATTGTGGCTTCCCTTGTTGCCATGGATGTCATACCAGTCACAACCCCCCATTTGGACCTTGACCACCTTCCCCTAGCAGACATGGATTTTCAAATCAAAGACACAAGTGCCTATACACTCCTGCTCAAAATTCATCATTTGAGTAAGGACAAATATCTAAACCATACTGATGACATTGGCCTTTGGGACTCCAATTTTCCCAAATACCAGTTTCCACAAGTACATATCTTTCCTGAGATTGTCCATATGTGCCATGCTTGTTACATTTCCAACCAGAGAGCTATAATGTCCCCAGACCAAAAAGTCTTGTTCACTATTACAGTTGAGTCAATCAATGAGATGTTACAAGTCCAACCAGGTCCAAAACTGACCCCACTCTCCATTGGGGATTTGTTAGACTAGTACACCAAATTGAGTCCATCAATACTGGCCCAAATATTCCAAGCTTTCATTGCAGAAGAGCAACACATTCCTAAAGATGCCCCTCCATATGTTTCTTCCATTTTCTCTGAAAGGGGCAAGCAAATTATAACCATGATATCATGTATTCTAGGCTATACCACAGATCAATTTGTTGATGAGCTCATCCTAGCCTTCATGTCCATTTTCACCCTAGGAAAGCCTCGTGCTACTTTATACAATTATGCCCAGTTCATAGCTGAAAGGATGCATGAACAATTTACCATAATGCACAATGAGAGAGTATTCAAGTACTCATCTATACTATACCACATGTTTTTGAATTATCAGTCAGACAGATTTCCCTTCACCATCCAGAAGTTGGATACTAAAGGCCAACCTAGGTCTGTTATATTTTGGACACCACTATTCCATAGGTATTCATCACCATACACATATACAGACTTCATTGACTCTTTTTTCCTGACAAGAAACCCTCCACCCAGGATAAGCCAAGAAATCAAAAGAGTGCTCCAATTGTCCAAGCAAAGTAAGGTAGGGGATTGGTACCTTTACCAAAATCACACCGAAATAAGAATCTATGGTTACCAGTGTGCCACATACAAACTGCCCAAATACCTCCCCATGAGGTTATTTTCTCTGGAATATTATAGGTAGATAATGAACTCTGATGATATAAACTTTGTCTCAGGCAAGAAAAGAACTCAGTTCAAGGTCAAAAATCAGTTAGGCCCTTTCATTTGCAATTCTAGAGAAGTAGGGGAGGAAGAAGATCAAATTCTGCAACAAATTAAGTTTCAAAACAGTTTCATGTGGAGGTATGACCCTCAAGGGTTTATAACCAAACTAAGACAAAAGGTCAAATTAGGGCCTTACATTCATCACCCCATACTAGAAATAGAGATATATGACAATCAATCTAAGTGGTTTTAAAACACTCTCATAGACAGGGATAGTACAAAGGTAGATGTTGAAAATACCTTGTTTGATTTAGAGAGATAGCTTGATGAAAGCTCATTCCTGCAAGTACCAGAGCAAGAAGGAACCATGAGTACCCCTACTATTTTGCAGACTCCTCAGAATAAGGAAAAGAATCCCAAAAGGAACAGAGAGGGAGCCTCCAGTTCAGGTATGGACACTTCCAATGTACAATATGAAGCCAGCTAGATCAAAAGGCCAAGGATCAATCTTGTTTCAGAACAGGAAGACATAGAAGGCTCAGTAGAAATAACTAATACTGAGTTAGATATGAGCAAGGGCATAGCTCCATCTGAAGAAGCACAGGATCCATCTACATCGAAAACTCAAATTTTAGAAAGGCAACTCAGTGTAGAAGTCTCCTCATTCAATAAGACTGCTGATAGAGATAGGGACATTAAGGACAGGTTCAAAGAAATAAAAATGAGAAATGAGAAATTGAAAGCACAATCCTATGCACAGTATCTCAAACTTACACCCCGTAATCAAACTAGGTTGATGTCAGCTTTTGACATCAAGAAAAGAAAGATGCAAATGTCCTTCATAAAGCAAATTGTACAACAACCAAGAACATCAGTATATTTCAAGAAGATAGACTTTGAAGTATTGGCAAGGGATATTCATCCCATTTACCAGATTGAATTTCACAAGCAGGTTGGAGAAATGATTTACTCCACCCTTACAAGAAAATCCATAACTACTCATCAGTTGCAGAATTCATTGAATAACATTTTACCCCAATATTAGTTGGAAAAGGCCTCCTCACAGGCCAAAGACACCAGAATCAAGTCTTTGGAAGACTTGATAATAGAATTGGGACATGATCCCAAAGACATCAAGGCCACTGAACAATTAATCAAAAGGAAGAATGATGACATTGCAGCGCTCAAGAAATAGTTGAAGATACCTCAACTACAACATCCCTAGACACAGGAAGTCTTAGAGAACCAAACAAGGCATGAAGAGTTGATGGACTTAGTCCTTAAACTAAATGACCAGTTGAGGGAGACAGAAAAGGAATTGGACAGCTTAATCCAATTAAAGCAAACTGATCTTAGCACTACGTCAGTGAATGTCATCCCAACAGTTACCACGATTGTTCCTGCCACATTGGCTCCCACAGCTCCAATGGCCACAACACAACCGGTTTCTACAACATCTACATTAGCAACAGGTACATTAGATGATGAAGCAGCAAATTTGGTTAACACTATGGAAGAAATGTCCATACAGAAAATAGAGATGAATAAGCTCAAAGAGAAAGTGACAAGCTTGGAAACTGATTACAAGCTTGCCAAAATCATGCACAAAGAAGAAGTGCAAAAGGCTACCAGGTTGAGTGAAAGATTGAAAGCCCTGGAAAAGGACTTAACACTGAAAGAACCCCTTGGGTAGGCTAAGGAACAACTATGGGCCAATACCATTGACTCTATCAATGATATTTGGCCATCAATTCAGATAATTTTTGAGCAAGTAGATTTGATAAAGCTCGCTACAGAGGCCATCCAGAAAGTAAAAGAAGAATTAGGAAACATGGCAGAAGTGGCTACCAGAATTATCCAATTCCTTAACAGCAAGAATAAGTATGAGCTTCAGGAATTGGAAATAGAGGATATAACAGAGACAATTTTGGAGGTTAGAAAGGTCCTCTCCAAGAGGAACTTGATGTAAAACTTGGAGGATAAATGTCAAAATATGCAGATAGCCATTGACAGATTTATGGCTAAGTTCCAAATTTTGAGAGAAAAGGGATTACCCAATCCCTTAGTGATAAATGATAAGCTGATGACACAGGAGGATTACAATAAGAAAATCAGAGAAGTGGCAAAGGATTAGGTAAATACATCATCAATAAAAGAATTACCAACAAGCAAAGTACTCTACCAAACATTTGAAAATTTGTTTTACCTCCAACATGAGGTAAAACACTTGTTTATCAATAAGCCTACTTTTTCCAAATACACAGAGGCAGATGATATATAGAAAGATGCTAAAAATCCAATTACTTGATGCCAAAACATGAGAGAAATTAACTGATTTACTATAAAAATATGTAGTAAAAAGGTTAATGTATAGTGAAAGTAAAGCAACATGGTAAAAGGATGAAGATAGATCATCAGAGTCAAAGTGTATCAGATGAAATCCTAAAGTAAATTAAGCTTCCATCATGAAAGATCAAACAACAAAACATATTAAAAGGCAAAAGACCAAAGCCAGCAGTACCAAAATAAAAGGGACAGCATGAAACAATTCAATAGTTGTCTCTATCTTCTTGCAAGAAGATATTATTCTTTCCTAGATTAAATCTCAAATTAGTTTGAGATATTTTGTAATAAACTTTTGTATAAATACTTCACAATTTGAGGTATGTAGTGTGGATTCTATTAGACATTTCTATAGACTTTTTGATCAAGAAGACCCAGAAGGTTGTTGTATCATTCGATGAGCCAGTAAGCTGGATTGATAAATAAAGATCAGACATTTCCAAGGATTCATGTGTTGAGCGAATTTCAGACAAGTATTTTCATATGTTATTGTCATTTTTCTCAAAGTTATTCATAGATCTTTGTGTTTCTCAATCTAAATGTTATAACTGGAATAATATTTCAGAACTTGTTTAATTACACTCTGTCTTAACAGTTATGCATTTGAACGTTTTCTTCTGATATTTAAATTAAAGAATTCTTAATTGCTCTTTAGTTTAGAATGAACAATCATAATCCAAGTTAAAGGATTCTTAACTACCCTTTGATCTTGATTACCCCTTCATTCCTCATTCATTATCCGGGTCTGAGAACCCTTAACTACCCTCTCACCCCGAGTGAAACCCTTTCACCCCTTTATCTCAAAGATATGAAATGTTGGCATTATGACATAGGATTGGCACAGGTTTGGCTCGATGACATCAGTGTTGTCCTTGATGGCAACTCACTCAAATAGCAGATCACAAGTTCAGGCTCTCAAAATAGTAGAAAATAAGATACCCGCAGGTTCCTATTCATAAAGCCGCGAACATATGCAGGTGCACCAAACAAAAGCTGCGGACATGTACGCAGGTGCTCCGAACAAAAAGTGCGGACATAAAGTACACACACATTCATGCAGAGAAAAAGTGCACACGTGGGAAATCTTATGGTTGGTCCATGGTATTTAGTCTAACATTTTTGATCCTATGGTTTTGGTCCGTGGTTTTGCATCTAAAGTATTGAACCGAGGTATTGGGTCCCTAGTATTGGATCTCTATGGTTTTGGACCATGGTTTGAGTGAGGCCTAGACTATAAAAAGGAAAGGAGATCATTTGGTTTGGGCACTGATGTGTTGAATATCTTAAGAAGAGAAAGATCTGAAATTTTGTGATCGGTTGGTGAGTTATAGCTAGACCTAAACCAAGGAGAAACCTAAACATTACAAGATGAATCTACTGATCGGGCGAAATCTCTTTGGCGTAAGATCAGATCTATAAATCTGATAGTCTGGGGTATAATTGAAGTCTGAAAAATTATCTATACCCGCAGGTCCGACACAGCGCAAGCGCGGATACCCGCAGGTCCGACACAGTTCAGGCACGGAAATCTGCAGGATCGTCACAGTGCAGGCGCGGACATCCACAAGTTTTACATAGCGCAAGTGCGAAGTCCGTAGGACCAACAGAGTGAAGGTGCAGATACCCACAGGTTGGCCGCAGAGAAGGCGTGGATGTACGCAGGTTTCTATTGGTGAAGTTGTGGAATTTTCCTTGAAATATGTTTTAGCTGCTTTTGTCTATTACTGCAGTGTTCAAGATTCTAAATTGGTGTCTAGTTACTAGTACTGTGTTCTGAAAAGTTATTGATTCAGTATTTGCACAAGGAAGTTGGTTGATTGCAGATCTATTTGATGTTTGATTAATATTCATGGATCCAGTTTGAAAATTTATGAAACCTGGTCCTTGGAAGAAAAGAGAAGTCTTCTGTAGGTCAGAAACTACGTACTAGTACCTCAGCTAGTACAAGAGCTAAGGGGGTTGTAGCTCCCTTCCAGAAGAGTCTGGAGAATGAGAGAAGGTTGTAGCCTTCTGCAGGTTGAAGCCTGCGTGCTGGTATAAGACTGCACCAGTACAGAATCATTATAAAAAGAAGTTTCTAATTGAAAGAAGATAGATACATATTACAGCAGGTGGTTTTCACCCACATTGGGTTTCCACCTTATATCTTGTGTTCCTTTTGTGTGACTGTCTGTTATACTTTTCTATTCTTGCTTACTGTTATATGGTTCTGACACACAGATTAATGATCAACATCTGAAGAATAAATTAAATTATGAGTCTAGAAGGTATATGCAAGTTTCAATAGTCAGAACTGCAAATCCTTGTATAAATTGAAAAGAATTTGATAATACTGATTCACCCCCCCCTCTTAGTATTATTTCCAACAATTGGTATCAGAGCAGGTCCTTCAGGAAAAACTTGATCACTTGAAGGAAGATCTATCATCATGAGCAACTATGAAAAAGAAGCATCTATCAGGCCACTGATTTTTTATGGGAGCAACTTCGTCTATTGGAAGGTAAGAATCACTGCTTATCTTCAATCTCTTGGTACAAAAGTTTGGGATATTGTGGAAACAGGATACACATTTCCATCAGCAACTCCTACAGATGCAGTTGGTAAGAAGCAGTATGAAACAAATGCAAAAGCTGTCAATACTCTATTAGGAAGTCTATCTCAATCAGAATTTGTCAAGGTTATGCAGCTCAAAAGCGCAAAAGAAATATGGGACAAGATCGTTCTGAGCTACGAAGGAGATGAACAGGTAAAATGAGAAAAATTACAAACTCTTAGAATTCAATATGAAAGTCTCAGAATGCATAATGATGAAAGTGTGGCTAGCTATTTCCTACGTATAGATGAGATCGTAAATTGTATGAAAAACTTGGGTGAAGAAATAAAAGAAGTTGTTTTGGTTGAAAAGGTTCTAAGATCTTTGTCCTCTAAGTTTGATTCAAAAGTTTCTGCCATAGAAGAAAAGCAGAATCTACAAAGCCTTACCATGTCACAGCTGCACAGAATTCTAACTGCTTACGAAATGAGAAAAGGAGGACCATCAAACAGGAGAGAAGCTGCATTCAAGGCTTCAGGAAAAGGAGATTACTATGAGTCAGGACATATGTCAAAATAAGAGGAAGAATCAAATTTTATCAAGAACCTTCAACGGGGAACTAGAATATTCAGAGGTAAGATGCCTTTCAAATGCTTTTCTTGTGGAAGAGTTGGTCATTATGCTGCAAAATGTCCTCATAAAGATAAACTAGACAAAGGTAAGGAACCTGTTAGATGGAACAGAAAACAGATTGTAAATAAGAAGAGCTATTACACGCATGAAGACAGTGATGGATTTTCAAATAGTGATGATGATGAACAAGGTAATGATGATAGACTTTTGATGGCTTTTGAAGATGATGATTTATTGGATGCTACAAATGAAGAAGGGCTTTATGAAGAAATTTCTAAACTTAAAGTTTGTTTAGAAGAAAAGAATATGATTATAGATACTCTAACATTCCAACTTGCTGAAAGAGATAAACACAATGAAGAGTTAGAATGTGAAATTGTGGGACTTAGAAAAGAAATTGAAAAAACAAAAGCCCTTAATCTCAGATTTGCTAAAGGATCTGAAACTCTAGATGAGATTATCAAAATGCAGCATTCTCCTCTAATCAAGACAGGTCTCGGATATTCCGAAGAAGCATCTCAAGCTCAGAAGCAAGCACAGAAGCCATCCACCTCCAAAATCTATCTTGATGCAGCAAGGAGAAGTGAACAAGTTGACAATCGATAGCAAAAGCACAATGCAGATCACCAGGTAAATCAGGGACAATTTGCTCCAAGAATGATCAAAGATTATCAAGTAAATTGGGGGCAATCTACTTCAAGGATGAAAAGAAGCTTCAACCAACCACAGGTAACTCATTCTCAATTTGGCTCAAGAATGGATGGAAACTACAATCATATGGTTGTTAGATTTGATAATCACAGGACTTTCTTCAATGGCCAATGTTTCTCTTGTCATAACTTTGGTCATAAAGCTGCTCAATGTGTTGCCTACAAGACCATCATGACTAGGGAAGCTCAAAAACAAAGGAGTATGACTGGAATCATGAAAAGAACCTACAATAACTTCTCTGCTCTTGAAAATGAAATAGAATGTTCTATCTGTAACAACTTCGGTCATGAAGATTTTGAATGCAGAAGCAGGTTTCGGCAAACAACTCAGAAGGAGCAAACTTCATTGAGTTCCAAAACATGGAAAAGGAAAGAAATGCAACCAGAAAGATGTGGGATAGCCTTATATGCGGAAGGATAGTAAAATCAATGGTACATTGACAGTGGATGCTCGAAACATATGACAGGTGATAAAGAAAAACTTCAGTCATATAGTGCCTTAGAAAAGGAAAATAAGGTCTCATTTGGAAATGACACCCATGCATTCATAAAAGGTAAAGGCTCTGTTCGTTTGAAAGAAAAGGTCAAGGCTGGAAATGTTATGTATGTTGATGGCTTAAAGCATAATCTATTGAGTGTCAGTCAGATGTGTGATTAGGGAACTGAGGTAATATTTCGATCAAATGGATGTATTGTTCGTGAGCTCAATACAGGAAAAACAGTGATCAGAGGCATTAGAACTCCAAATAACTTATATATACTCAAGGGAGGAAAACAACGGTGCTATTTAAGCAAGAATGATGAACACTGGCTATGGCACAGAAGACTGGGGCATCTTAGCTTCTCTCAGATAAGGAAAGCATGCAAATATCAGGCAGTTCGGGATCTTCCTGACATCAAAATTCCAGACAATACAATATGCAAATCATGTCAAGTTGGTAAGCAAACCAGAACTAATTTCCCTAAGAAGGAAGGATCAGCTAGCAGGCCACTTGAACTTGTCCACACCGATATATGTGGTCCAACTAGGAAAAGGTCACCTCGAGGAGAAGAGTATTTCATATTGTTCATTGACGACTTTTCAAGGATGTGTTGGATAGGACTTATGAAGTATAAAGATGAAGCCTTCAAAAATTTCAAGTCATTCAAAGCTTTGGTTGAAAACGAATCAGATCACAGAATCAAATGCCTCAGATCTGATCGAGGAGGGGAATTTACCTCAGATGAATTCTTTGATTTTTGTGAAGAACATGGAATAAGAAGGGAATTATCTGCTACAAGGACTCCTCAGCAAAATGGAGTAGTGGAAAGGATGAACAAAATAGTTCAACAAATGGGTCGTGCTATTCTTGATGAGTCTGGAACTCCAACAACCTTCTGGGGTGAAGCCGCATTTGCCGCTGTTACTATTCTCAACAAGACAAACGTCTGGGTAAACAGCACTCAGACTCCTCATGAACTTTGGTATGGTAAGACTCCCATGGTAAAATACTTCAAAATTTTTGGAAGCAAATGCTACATTAAAAGGACTGATGAAAATCTTGGCAAGTTTGAACCTAGAGTTGATGAAGGCATTTTACTTGGCTACTCTCCCCACATCAAAGCTTACAAATGTTACAATAAAAGACTTGGTAAGATTGTTGAAAGTATTGATGTAGTGGTTGATGAAGAAGGAAACACTCCTAGGCAGGTAAAATCTGAATATTTCGAAGATGGTGAAGACTATCCGTCAACATCAAATCAGATTCATAACGAAGAAGAAACTCATGAGGCTCGAGAAGAACAGATAAGGATAGAAGAAAAGACTCCATCTGGATACGTTCAGAAGAATCATCCAGAATCTCAAATTTTGGGGCAGAAAAAGGCAGGTGTACAAACAAGGAGAACCATTTTAGAAGCTTCAAGTTATCTAACATTGCTCTCCTCCAAGGAACCACAGAATGTAAGAGAGGCTTGCAAAGATGAATGCGGGGTCAAGGCCATGGAGGAAGAACTCAAGAAGATTGAAAAGAATAATACTTGGGAGTTGGTTCCTAGACCAAAAGATAAGAATGTCATAGGGACAAAATGGATCTTCAAAAATAAGCTGAATGAAAATGGGGATGTGGTAAGAAACAAGGCAAGACTTGTTTGTAAAGGGTATTCGCAATAAGAAGGCATAGACTTTGAAGAAACATTTGCACTAGTTGCCAGACTTGAGGCTATAAGGATGTTCCTTGCTCTGTCTAGATTTCAGAAGTTCAAAGTATTTCAAATGGACGTGAAGTCTGCTTTCCTGAATGGAGACTTGGAGGAAGAAGTATATATTGAACAACCAGATGGGTTTATTCTTGGAAATGATCCAAAACTTGTATGCAAACTCAAAAAGGTTTTCTATGGCCTTAAATAGGCTCCTAGGGTGTGGTATTATCGGTAGGATAAGTACCTCCATCAACAAGGCTTTATAAAAGGATCAATTGATAGCAATCTATATATAAAGGTTGACAATGAAAAGATGCTAATACTTGTTGTGTATGTTGATGATATCATCTTTGGAAGCAATGAAGAATACATGAGTCAAAATTTTTCCTTGGCGATGCAAAAGGAGTTTGAAATGTCCATGCTTGGTGAGCTCACATATTTTCTTGGTTTACAAGTCCAACAAAACAAAGACGGTTTTTTTCTATCACAAACCAAGTATCTCAAGCAGATCTTGAAGAAATATGGGATGGAGGATTTGAAACTAGTATGTACCCCTATGGTGACAGGATGCAGCCTCAACGCAAATGATGAATCGGCAGACGTACATCAACCAACCTATAGATCCATGATTGGTAGTTTTCTCTATCTAACAGGTACCCGACTAGACATTATGCATGCGGTGGGAATAGTTGGAAGGTTTTAGGAAAATCCAAAGGAAACTCATCTTCAGGCAGTTAAGAGAATCTTCAAGTATCTTTAAGGAACTCAAAACTATGGCTTATGGTATAGGAAAAGCACTAGTGGTGGTGCATTCTTCATGGGTCCTAGATTAGTATCTTGGTTCAGCAAGAAACAAAGCTCTATTGCATTGTCTACAACAGAAGCAGAATATGTAGCTGTTGCATCTTGCTGCACACAACTCCTTTGGATGATGCAAACATTGCAAGACATGCAAATCACTTGTACTCCACCTATCTCCATCTTCTGTGATAATACAAGTGCAATCAATATTTCAAAGAATCTTGTCATGCATTCAAAGACTAAGCACATACCAATCAAGTATCATTTTCTCAGGGAACAAGTGCTTGAACAAAAGGTCAAATTGGAGTATGTTCCCTCTAAGGAACAAGTTGCTGATATTCTCACCAAACCATTGCCCAGGGAGACCTTTGAATACCTCAGACAAAAGCTGGGGGTAGTTGATGCATCATCTTGCTATTGAATCTTATCTGTTTCAGAGATTGTTGGTTGTACGTGAGTTTCATATGGGGTATACGCGTACATTCGTTGGTTTATATGGAAAAGCAAGGATGAGAAGAGTCCGCTATGGATCTGTCAGAGACCAGCAGGCACAGGTTCATGGGGAGCATATATTCTTCTAATAATGCATTGTTGGCATTATTATAGAAGATCTTGGAGGAGAAGGAGAACATGGATGTTGATCTGAATAATGATTGACAGATGCTGTTGATGTTTTGCCTCTATGTCTTATATTTCTTTTGTCAAGGTCATGTAACGGCCTATCTTGGTTGCCCCACTATGCCTGGGATGGATAATGTAATGTGCTTATCATGTATCCCCATTTGGTTGGGTGGATGAGTCAATGGTATATTCCCACTTGGTTGGGAATTGTATGTATGAGTCTTTGGTGATAGGAAGGTCTGTTATGGTGTATAATGTCAGATTTCTTTTGTAGAATATCTTCTTGCAGATCTTGCCTATATATTAGGGGGAGCTTGGATAGCAAAGTAGAGCAGAGATTTTAGCATGTACTCAGGGGGTGCATAACCCTTTTCCCTTGATGTCAAAGGGGGAGAAAAGACATTGAGTGACTTTGGGTTGCCATCAAGTCCAAAGGGGGAGATTGTTGGCATTATGACACAAGATTGGCACAGGTTTGGCTCGATGAAATCAGTGTTGTCCTTGATGGCAACTCACTCAAATAGCAGATCACAAGTTCAGGCTCTAAAAATAGTAGAAAATAAGATACCCACAGGTTCCTGTTCATAAAGCTGTGGACATACGCAGGTGCGCCGAACAAAAGCTGCGGACATGTATGCAGGTGCTCCGAACAAAAAGTGTGGATGTAAAGTACACACACTTTCATGTAGAGAAAAAGTGCACACATGGGAAATCTTATGGTTGGTCCATGGTATTTGGTCCGACATTTTTGATCCTATGGTTTTGGTCTATGGTTTTTCATCTAAAGTATTGAACTGAGGTATTGGGTCCCTAGTATTGGATCTCTATGGTTTTGGACCATGGTTTGAGTGAGGCCTAGACTATAAAAAGGAAAGGAGATCATTTGGTTTGGGCACTGATTTGTTGAATATCTTAAGAAGAGCAAGATCTGAAATTCTGTGATCAGTTGGTGAGTTATAGCTGGACCTAAACCAAGGAGAAACCTGAACATTACAAGACGAATCTACTGATGGGGAAAAATATCTTTGGCGCAAGATCAGATCTGTAAATTTAATAGTCTGGGGTATAATTGAAGTCTGAAAAATTATCTATACCCGCAGGTCCGACACAGCGCAGGCGCGGATACCCGCAGGTCTGACACAGTTCAGGCACGGAGATTCGCAGGATCGTCACAGTGTAGGCGCGGATATCCACAGGTTTTACATAGCGCAAGTGCGAAGTCCGCAGGACCAACATAGTGAAGGTACGGATACCCACAGGTTGGCCACAGAGAAGGCGCGGACGTACACAGGTTTCTATTGGTGAAGTTGCTGACTTTTCCTTGAAATATGTTTTAGCTTCTTTTGTCTATTACTGCAGTGTTCAGGGTTCTGAATTGGTGTCTGGTTACTGGTACTGTGTTCTGAAAAGTTATTGATTCAATATTTTCACAAGGAAGTTGGTTGATTGCAGATCTATTTGATGTTTGATTGATATTCATGGATCCAGTTTGAAAA
Organism: Pinus tabuliformis; assembly: GCA_031772625.1. Lineage (NCBI taxonomy): Eukaryota > Viridiplantae > Streptophyta > Pinopsida > Pinales > Pinaceae > Pinus > Pinus tabuliformis. Next base: position 283,853,178 of record CM062813.1, read on the forward strand.
TTTATGAAACGTGGTCCCTGGAAGAAAAGAGAAGTCTTCTGTAGGTCAACACCTATGTACTAGTACCTCAGCTAGTACAAGAGCTAAAGGGGTTGTAGCTCCCTTCCAGAAGAGTCTAGAGAACGAGAGAAGGTTGTAGCCTTCTACAGGTTGAAACCTGCGTGCTGGTATAAGACTGCACCAGTACAGAATAATTGTAAAAAGAAGTTTCTAATTGAAAGAAGATAGAGACATATTGCAGTAGGTGGTTTTCACCCACATTGGGTTTCCACCTTATATCTTGTGTTCCTTTTGTGTGACTGTTTGTTCTACTTTTCTGTTCCTGCTTACTGTTATATGGTTTTGACACACAGATTAATGATCAACATTTGAAGAATAAATTAAATTATAAGTCTAGAAGGTATATGCTAGTTTCAATAGTTAGATCTGCAAATCCTTGTATAAATTGAAAAGAATTTGATAATATTGATTCACCCCCCCTCTCAATATTATTTCCAACATGAAATACACTCTACTATCTTGCCCTTGGAACATCCCCTTTAGTGAAGTTAATCCAGTTTTCTTCCTTATTATTTGACTCCATAGCCCAATGGTCTAAAAGACATCAATTTATCCATCTGTCTAAGCAGATCCCACCACCCAATCTCAAATACAAAACAAAACCCCTTGAATACTCACAGCTATCCTAAAAACATCTTGACTAAAACAAAGTTAAATTTTAAAGAGAAAGCCCTCTCTGAGCATCAAGAAGGCTAGGTCATGATCTCCAAAAGCGGATTGTGGTTACCTTTGGTTTTTCTTTCTTCTTACTTCAAAGGAATTATCAGAGAGATAACACAACCCAACACAAACAATCTCCTTTCTCTTTCTCGCTCAGAATAATAATACACATTCGCAATACAATTCCCTCATATAAACTGAGGGGTTGCCTTCTAGGGAAAAATACCCTAAATTAAATATAACTTCTACCATTAGATCATCTACCAAATGAACGACCCAAATTGAATACAAAATTACAATATTTTACAAGGCAAATTTTCATTTATTTTTAGTTTCGGGGGGGGGGGCTCTAAACATGCAGCCTCCCCCCTAGACCCCCCAAGAAGCAATAGTGGGGGGGGAATCCCTCCCACACCCCCCACTAGGGATTTGGATCCAAACACGGCTTAAACAAGACCTCCGAATCAAGAAGATAATCAAGCTCCACATCCAACAACAATACCTATAAAACATAGGCCTGAAGAAAGGGAAACCAAGTGGATTGAAGTATAAGGAACAACATAACACTTTTAAGGAGGGAAAAATAAGAAGAAAGTGGGAAAAATTTAAATGACGGTAGCCATGACACATTAGTGCAAATATCCTAACAACCACTACAACCACTGGGACATTGATATCCATGCAAAGGAGAAGTGCTAGAAGTTACATCCATAGCTTAACCTGAAGAATGAAAAGAAAGACAATAACAAGAATAATATCATGGAAACTAAGTTGAGCAACCAAGTTTAAAGTAGCTTTGATGTGGATGAGAAGATTGTATGTACATCAGTGTGGAAGGAGGTGAATCTAAGTAGCCTCCAGTAAAAAGAAGAGAAAGAAATGATCCAACTCTTCCATATAAATATACAAATCAAGAATACAAATATTGATGCTATGTTTGACTCAAGATCATAGGTTAATCTCATTATAGCAGAGTTGATCAATAAATTGGGATTGGAGGTTTGTGATCATCCAAGCCCATATCCACTAGGATGGGTAAAGAAGGATGCAGATCTGAAGGTAAAAAAATAGTGAAAAATTATATTTTCCATTAGTGCTAATTTTATTGATGAAGTAGAACTAGATGTGGTTCCCCTTGATGTACGTGGAGACATGTTTGGGAGTCACTACATGTACATGCGAGATGAAATATTCATGAGAACATCCAACCAATATCAGGTCGTCAAGGATGGGAAATTTTTCACCATCAATGCACACAAAGGCAAGTCAAAACTTTCACTGGTAAGTGCAAACCAAGCCAAGAAATCGATTAGTTCCATCAAGAAGTATGTTTTATTGTTTTGAAGAGAAAGTCAGTTTGTAGAAGACTCAACAAGAAGTAAGGAATTCCTAAATGGGTATACTAAGAAACAAAAATATCAATTGGAAGAGTTACTACAAGAATATAGGGATGTGTTTTTAGACCCTAAAGGGTTACTACATAAGAGGGAGGTGTAGCATGAGATCCAACTATTGTCTGACTCCCCATCGCCAAACATTAGGTTCTACAGGTAGTTTGTTATAGAAGTAAGTGAGGTGAAGAAATAGTTGCAGAAGCTACCAGAAAAAATGTGTCATTTGATCGAGTACATCACCATGTGGGTCACCCATCATCATTAAGCCAAAGAAGGATGGGACTTGAAAGATGTGTATAGATTACAAGATGTTGAAAAAAATCAGGCTCAAGAATAGTACCCCCTACCCATGATAGATGACTTGTTGGATCAGTTGTAGCAAGAAAAATACTTCACCAAGCTAGACTTAAATTTTATATATCACCATATTCGAGTCAAAGAAGAAGATACCTAGAATATTGCCTTCAAAACTAGGCAAGGTTTGTATGAGTGGTTAATAATTACATTGGGCCTATGTAATGCACCAGATACATTTATGAGATCAATTAATGATGTATTGTTCGCTTTTATAGATTCATTTTTTGTTATCTATTTGGATGATGCATTCGTATACAATGCTATTTGGAAGAAGCATATCTCACATTTGATGCAGGTGTTGGAGACATTAAAGAAGCACCGGCTGCTAGAAAATATCAAGAAGTTTGAGTTTTCAAAGTAGTCTTTGGCATATGTGGGGTATGTGATAGGTGGAGGAGAGTTGAAGTTAGATCCTGCCAAGATGGAGGTGTAACATCCCCAAGTTAAAAGTTCATGTAATAAAGTTAATAAAGGAAAAATAAGACCGAGGTCATGGGACACTTATTCCAAGCTGAATGTTGGGACAAAAATCTTAGTGGGCATCGCTTATTGTGTATTATTGCTAAGGGGAAATTGGCAAAGGCAAAGGAAAAGACTTTGAAAAGGAAAAAATGTATTTTTGGCATTTTGTTTATGAAAAAAAAGGAAAATAGGAGAAACGGGCAAGGAAAGGTCACAGGTTGCACATGAGGAGGAAATTGAAGCAAAATTAAGGAAAATGAAGAAATTAGAGGCATCAATAATAAGGATAAATCAAAGCATCAATTTGTAGCCTTTTGCCAGTCCAGTTTTGGAATTAGTCTCAGAGAGGATAAGAGCACAAAGAGAAGGAAAGAAAGCAAGCAAAGGAAGTACAAAGAAAGAACAAGAAAGCAAGGATCAAGCAAGGAAAGGTTGGATCAAGCTACTTCAGCAAGAATACTTGCAAGTAACAAGTTGGATGTATAATTTTCTAGCTAGTTTTGGCATGCATGGTATGTGCATGTGTGTATTTGGTTTATTTTTATTGGTGGTATGGATTTTTCTAGGTTTTGATAGTGGGTTTTAGCCTTTCCTTGCCATTTACAGATAGACATGGTGTGATGGGATTATTTCTTTGTTGATATTTGGATTGCCAAAAGGTTTTGAATCCAGGTGAGGTGGTCTCAAGAAAATCCCAATTTGTTGCGAGTGCAGATGGTTTTCTCGAGGAACCCCCAACAAGTGGGTGGAGACAGGAAAATTCCTCAAGGGATGGTGAAGCAATTTTGATGATTCCAAGCTCAGCTTGGTTTTGTGATAGCAATACCATTTTAGTTGAGATCACAACATGGTGAGGGTGGAGGTGGTTTAACCTTTGGATTCCCTTGGTTTTTTACAGATTAGTTTATCCCATGGGATCCTACATTCATGATTAGAATATGGCATGGGGGTGATTGGCCGAAAGAAATATTTGGTTTAACCCAATCTATGGTCAGGTGGTACGTGGAAGTCCCTGAATTGGCTGGTTTTTGCATATGATTAATGAGAGTTAAGTTTCTCTTGTATTTGATAAGTAAATGTACTTGTTATTATGTGGCTTTAATGGTTGTTCTATCATTGTTATCTATATGGTTATATGTTGGTCATAAGTTTGGTTATATGATAGATATAAGTATGGATCTTATCACATTTCATTCAATGAATGTCTAGTTAATGAATGCATGACCTAATTGGTGTTTTGACAGATATTGTGAGAATGCCTAGATCCTTCTTGTTAAACCTCAAATAAGTTTTCAGATCCTTATGTTCATATATGCATTCATGACTTGTAGGTTGCATGTCCATCATGTGTTTAATGAAATTCCAATCCTGGTTAGGAGAGGTCAGGTCAAGTTCTAGTTTAAGTTTTGGTTTGAAAGCCTTATTTATATGTGATTCATCATTTCTAGAAAGATTCACCAAGTTATGGGTAGGGGCCTAAGTCTTAGCCCTAAAAAATGGCTTAGAATTCGGAGTCCCTAACATAGAATTGACTAAAAAATTCCACATTTGTTGGGAAGTAATCCCATGGGAGCGATTGGAGGGTTACAGTCGATTAGAGGCATTGTCAAGGGAGCGACTGAGGCTCTATGTCAGTTAAACATAGAGTTAGCTCAGGGGTTGGACACTTGGAGGGGTTGGGTTACTCCTGGAGGTCCAATGGCACCTAAGGTAGGTTAGTAAAGTCTTAAGTTATTGAATCCATTTTGTTAAGGTCATATAGGAGGATGAGTCTTATCATAGTGACCCTCAACTCATGTTTACCCTCATCTCATGTTTACCGATGAAAGTGGGAAAATGTGGGAGGAGGTATTTAGAGCGGTTTGTACTCTTTTTGGGTAAAATCTGACATTGTCATGGCTAATATGGTTGTCATGCATGGGGTCATGGTACGCAGTTGGTATGGTCATGCATGATGTTTTTATATTGATATGATTATGATTATAGACATATCATGCTAATGTGGACTGATTTTGTAGATGATATACGCCTCCCCTGAACATAAATAAGGCATGGTTTTTATTTTGGTATCTATTTGGATTATCTGACATAGCCTACTTGCAGAAAGAAGATAATTAGAGATGACGAGAAAAATGGTAGATTACAGTTCCCATGATTCTCCCTACGGATCAGTCGGGCAGCAAGGAGATGAGTATTCTCCTGGTATAGTAGATACATTGAGGAGTTTGAGGGTAGAGATTAGAAGTTTCAAAGTGGACAAATATGGGTTGGTTGAGGCTCAGGAAACACTTGAAAGGGATCAGGAAAAGTAGTTATAAGTCGATGTAGCAATTCTTCAGAGCTTGTCGGAATTTCATAGATATGGAAAATTGAGGAATAGTCAAGAGAAGGAAGAGAAAACTAATGGAGCTTATGGTATCAAGTCTTGGTCCAGATACTAGTTGGACAAAGGGGATACAATCAGAGGTGACATATCACTAGATACATTTGAAAGGAGGACTGGTATGTATGGGCATCATTATAGTTCCTCATCTAGGAGACATTATCATTATCATCACCATCATAATCCTTATAAGAGTGAGTACTTTCTAGAGGCGTTCAAAGAATTCAAGCCTCCTACATTCAATGGAGACATGAAGAAGTCAGAAGATGGAGAGGCATGATTGCTCAGGATGAAGAAATTCTTCAGATTGCATAGTTATTCAAAGAACATGAAAGCCAAGATAACCACCTTCAGTCATAAAGGGAAAGTATATATTTGGTGGGAAGATGTTAATAATGTCAATGGTATTCGAGAAGAAGAGTTTATTTGGGATGAGTTTGAGAGATTTTTCAAGAAGAAGTATATATCTGAGATATATTATCATGATAGAGATAAGGAGTTCTACGAGTTGAAAATGGGTTCTCTGACAAACGATGAGTACACTAGCAATTTCTTGGAGTTGTTGACATATCTGCCTTACTACAAGGATGAGAAGGCTAAGATTTAGAGATTCATCAATGGATTGTCAATAGCATATAGAGACCAGATTGAGTTTGATGAGCCTAGATCATCTGAAAGTTGAAGCATTGTTATGAGTAGCCAAAGTAAAAAGATGAGCCTAAGCGTGATTTTAAAGGAAATGATAAAGTTAAAGGGAAGTGGCCACAAAATTAGGGAAGACCTAAGGATCTAGGTGAGAAATAAAATGTTGATCCTTACAAGAAGTTCAATGCAGTTGAGAAGGGACATGGGTCACAGCCTACAGAGCAGCATATAAGAGGTGATGGTAGGGGACCATTGTAGTCTTAGATATGTGGCAAAGATCATCACAAGAAGGATTTTCCATTGTATTAGGGTAGTAGGCCTCATGTCTATAATGCTCAAGAGGCACACACAATTGGGTATGTTGGGCATAACATTCCTCAAATTTATGCAGATTTGGACAACAAGCAGGCAGATCACTAGGCATCCGTTATTGATATGGAAGGTAAGTTATGTGTCAAGTTGTTTCTATTTTGATTGAACCTAGATCTAATTATAGGTATGTTGATCCTAACCTAGTGGATAAGTGTGGCTTGAGAAAATAAGTTCATGCAGAGTGTTGGTTGGTGTATTTGGCTACAAATACTAAGAAAAGAGTTCATCATTAGGTAAGAGCTTGTGCATTTGAGTTGAATGGTATGCCTACTGATCTGAAATTAAAAATCAACGCACCAAATTAAAGATATAACCGTAAATACATAGATGCAATAGAAATAACACTTCATTTCATTAATATCCAAATACTGAAATATGCTTACAAATAGAATCGAAATAAAATAGCTTGGGCGATGATAGCTTATCTCTAAGAAGAGATGTGGTGGCTACATGCCTCTGAACTATGTTACAATGAGGCTCAAGGGCATATTTATTATTGAACAACAAGAGAAAACCATAAGCAACTAAAACCCTAACCTCAGGAGATGTAACACAAAAAGTTTGTGGGCCCCGTTGGGGTTAGTTGGGCAGCCAACTTCCTAGGGTCATAACTTGGTCATATTATCTTCATTTGGTGTGTATGATAACTTGTTGGAAATATCTCTCCAAGAACTACAGGATTTGTGGCAAGCCCTTTCCTATGGCTATGGTCTTGCAGCAAGCCTAAAAAAAACATCACTTAGGGGGTCAAAACTGCTCAAGAAGTTCAGAACCCGAAAAACTACTAAAAATAGTAAATCCTGAAATAAACAAAGAAACAGATGAAACCGGCTGGAGGTCTAGATGGAATAGGCGGGTGGCCACCAATATCCACCTGTATCATTCCTCACCCCTTAGGAATCAATGGTCCCCATTGCGTGCAGAACCTCCATGAGGTGAGGAAATTTCTGTTGAACCTGGTCCCTAGTGAACCACTTTCCCTGGTGAAGGAGTTGGCTTTCTTTAATAACTCAATATATTTGGATCCTCTGTTGGCAAGTGTTCTTGACTGGTGTGTGCATGAGTTTATCAGTTGTGGCTTATTCCATGTAGTCTGAATTGAGCTCTGTTGGTGTGAGTTGTTCTGTAATGTCGAATGTGTCCAACAATGGTGGAAAGTATGGTCGAAGGTGGTCTACATTGAACACTAGGTGTAGACAAAGGAATAGTGGGATGTTGAGCTCGAAGGCATTGTCATCGACAACCTTGGTGATGGTGTATGGTCCATATTGAAGCAGTGAAGCTTGCGGTGGGATCTAGCGAGGCACTCCTTCTACAAATGTAGCCAAACTTTTTCGCCCACCTCAAACTTGTACGTCACTCGATGTTGATCATGGCACTACTTGTACTTAGCATTGGCTATGTCTAATATATCATGGACCTACTGGAAATGCGTTGAATGCACTCAATGAAGTTGTTATCCTTGTTGGCTTCAGACTGGATATGAGCCAAATCTTCATGGGCGGCTACAAATGGTATGGCCACATCAATGGGACATAATGGCTGAAATCCTAGCTCTACCTAAAAGGTGTTGTGGACCATTGAGTTGTGGAGAGCTCTGTTGTAGTTGTGCTAGACATAGGGGAGACTTTCATCCCATGTGCATTGATGCTTCGAGTTGTACATGCGTAGAATGTGTACAATCATCCTATTGACAACCTCTCTTTGGCCATCAGTTTTGGGATCGAAAGTCATGGACTTAGTAAGTTTTGTGTTTAGCATTGACCAGAGACTTCACCAAAAGGCACTTAGGGATATTTTGTCCCAATATGATACAATGCACTGTGGGATCTGTTATGAAACCAGCTCACAAAATGATAGAAAATATAGATGAACGCCTTAGAAATAAGCCTCTTCAGGGGGAAACCTCCTTTACATTACACAAATGAACAATTCTTGGATGATACAAATGAAAAGACCTCCTTTCTGTATATAGGAGTCTAAGGGGTCATAATATAATCAGAGCCGACATAACAATAATGATGTAAGGGCACAATAATAACAATAGTGGGCTTCTATGGGGCACAATAATAACAATATGGGGACTACATGGGCACAAAAATATAATAAGGGGGTTGTACTAATAAAAATAAGAGGTTAGGCTAGTAGTATAGGGACCTAACATGCCCCTCTCCTTCAAAAAGTGTTGTCCTCAATGCTTGAGTAGTTCTTGCTGCTTCTGTATAAAATTCTTGTCCTCCCATGTGGAATCTTTAGTGGGTAAGTTCTTCCACTTGATGATATACTCTAAAATTGATTGATTTCATAGTTGTCAGGTTCTTGTTTCTATGACTGCTCCAGGCTCCAATATGATTTTTCCTTCCTCGTCAAGTTCTGGAAATATTGTTTGAACTAGGATCTTCTGCAACTTTTGAATAAGTGGCCACACTTCTTTGTCCTTCTTCCATTCATACCTTGCTTCGTTTATCCAATCTGGTTGGATAATAGAAATGGTGCACAACAAAGCATCCACATCCTCATCCTTTCTTGAGAGTGCATCTGCCACAACATTTTGGTTCCCTTTTTTGTAGATGATTTCAAAGTCATAACTCAACATCTTTGTGACCCATTTTTGTTTCTCTTCAAAGGATAATCTTTGTTCTGAAAAGTATTTAATACTATCACAATCCGTTTTTACCTTGAAGTGTCTTCCCATTAGGTAAGGTCTCCATTTCTTAAGTGCATGTAGTATTTTGAACATTTCCTTCTCATAAGTAGCTTTCTTGAGGGACATTTGTTTGTATGTATGTAACCATAAAAATACCCAATCGCCTACATCAAAACTTCTTTCATTGCGATGTTGATATGCCTATTGTTTCATTCGATTCTGCACCAAAGTGGCGTTATCGTTTAAAAGTTCAAGAACTTGTTGTTGATGCTCGATGTGATATTTCACTACTTGAATCTTTTTCTTCCTGAGATGTCCTTCTATATTGAGATTTTGAGGAGTGGTAATTTCTTCCAATGCATTACAAGATATGGTCGGATTCATTTCTTGATGCTCTATGTGATCTTTTACTTCTTGAACATTTTTCTTCTTGATATGTCCTTCTATATTGATAGTTTTAGGAGTGGTAATTCTGGCCATTGCATTACAAGATATGGTCAGATTCATTTCTTCTTTCTTAATGTGGTCTTTCACTTCTTGAACCTTTTTCTTCTTGATATGTCCTTCTATCTTAAGAGTTTGAGGAGTAGTAATTCTTTCCAATGCTTTACAAGATATGGTCAGATTCATTTCTTCTTTCTCTGGGGTTGGTTCCTGGTGTATATACTCTTCTTTTGACGTTTCTTGATCCTTTTCTTCCTCCTCTCCACAATCAATGTAAAATAATTTCTTCCTAGCACACTTATGACCTTTAATGTATTTGTTATCACAATTGTAATAAAGCCCTTTTTCTCTTTTTTCTTCCAATTGTTGTGGTGTAACCCTTGTAGGTTGTGGAAGGCTAGGAGAAACAACACTTCCATATTTATAGTTGTGAAGGGTAGACTTCCTTGTTGCCATAATTTTTCTTTCCACTTTGTAACAAATCCCTTTTTCTCTTTTTTCTTCCAATTGTTGTGGTGTTGCTCTAAAGAATGTGTTTCTCTTTGTATCCTCATAATGTGATATCATTTCCTTAGTGAAAATTGACCACGTAACAAGTTGTTTACGAGAACAAAGCCCTTTATACCATAAAAATTGATCTGGCTCTAAATATGAAGATGCAATACATACCTTTTGTAATAGTGGTACACCATGTGGATCAAAATATTTCTCCATCTGTAGTATCCAATTTATCGGATCCTTGCCATCAAACTTCCTCATTTCATTTTTTATTGATTTTAGGAGCTCGATCTTGAAACTATTGTAACTCTGTAATTTTGGATCTTTAGGTTCTAAAATTTCAGCGTGTAATACCTCTCTGAGTCCTCTTTCTAACCCCACAAGTCTTATTTCAATTGGATTCTCCAAGGAAGATTTATTCCAAATCTCCCACGGTGACCTGATTATAGACTAGTTCAGTAGAGAAAACTTTTACAAAGTGCCACGTGTCACTGTTTCGACCTTAGTACCTGCAACTAATATATAGAAAACTACAGATTGTCCTCTTTCTGCAACTTCCTACAGAATTTCAATCTGATGCTCAGAGAGAAGCTTATGATGATTTTCCCAAGGTCACATGTTTAGGGTGTAATTTGAGAATCTGCAAAATCCCTAACTTCCTCAGATCCTATATTCGAAAATATAGCGATCCAAGATCTGAAATTCGGACCCGAAGTTTAGACCAATTTCTTCTCAAATGAGTTTTTTTCTTAGCTTCTGAAACTTCATAGCGAAGACGTTATAGCGAAAATTCCACGATGACTTGTTTTAGATGAAATTCTAGAGCTTGTAAAAACCCTAACTTCCTCAGATCATATCTCCTAAAATATAGCGAGACAAGATCTAAAATTTGGACCCGAGGTTTAGTGTGATTTCTTATCAAATGGGTTTTATTTTATGCTTTTGAAATGTCGCAGAAAAAAAGTTATAGCGAAAATTCCACGATGACCTGTTTGGAGTAGCAAAACCCTAGAATCCAAAGCTCTAATACCAAATGTTATGAAACCAACTCACAACATGATAGAAAAGATAGATGAACGCCTTAGAAATAAGCCTCTTCAAAGGGGCAACCTCCTTTACATTACAAAAATGAACAATTCTTGGATGATACAAATGAAAAGACCTCCTTTCTATATATAGGAGTCTAAGGGGTCATAATATAATCATAGCCGACATAACAATAATAATGTAAGGGCACAATAATAACAATAGTGGGCTTCTATGGGGCACAATAGTAACAATATGGGGACTACATGGGCACAACAATATAATAAGGGGGTTGTACTAATAACAATAAGGGGTTAGACTAGTAGTATAGGGACCTAACAGGATCCCAAAGTGTACCCACACTCACTCAAAGAAGAGCTTAGAATTGGCCTCTGATGTGATACTCTTCTTGTAGGCCACCATGATGGCCATCTTAGAGAATCTATTGATGACCATGAAAATGCAGTCGTTGTAATGCTTAGTAGAAGGAAGGTTCGACATGTAATCCATGGAGATAGATTCCCAAGGTCGACTAGGAGTAGGTAGAGGTGTATATAGGCCTTGCTTCTTAATGGTTGGTTTGGTAATGGCACAAGTGGTGCAATATCTAATGTACTTCCCAACATCCTGATGAAGTTTCAGCCAATAAAAATAATTTTGCAATACCACCATTGTTTTCTCTACTCTAAATTGTCCAGTGACCAAACTGTAGTGCACCTCCCAAATCATCTTGGCACGCTCGCTTGAATGAACATAGATTTTTTCTAGGTGGCATAACAGTGCATCCTGACGGTGAAAATTTGGAACTTTCTTCCCTTCTTGGAGTGTCTGGTGTTTGCTTCCAAATTCTAGATCATTCTGGTAAAGATGCGGCCACCCCAAAGTCTCGTGCCCACAGGAGTCGAGCACAGTGATCAGCACCATGACTGGTGGTTGGCTAAGGCAGTCTATAACATTATTGGTGCTATCCTTCTTGTACTTAATGTTCAAATGGAACTGTTGCAGGTAGGTTGACCATTTTTTGTGGCGATAATTCTACAACTTCCCTTATGTCTGTATGAACTGTTGGGGACGGTGGTCTGTGTGGATGACTGTTTCCTTCCCATAATGTAATGGTTCAATTGACGGCAAGCCTGCACAATGGAATACATTTCTTTATCATAAGTGGGATACTTTCGGACTATGTCTAAAATTGTCTCACTGTGGTAAGCCATTGGATGCCCCTGCTGAGTAAGAACTACACCAATAGCATAGTCATAGGTGTGTGTCTCAATCTCAAATGGTTGTTGAAGGTTTGGTAATGTGAGCACTAGTACAAAGCAGAGGCGATGCTTCGACTCAAAAAATGCCTTATGTTGGGTTTCAAATCAAAAAAAAAAATCTTTCGCTCCACCCTTGGTGACTTGACTTAAAGGCCAAGAGATATGAGAGAACCCCAACACGAACCTACAGTAGAAATTGGAAAGACCCAGAAAGAGCTCGAGCTCTATAAGAGTGGTTGGGGCTGGCCAATCTCAAATGACTTGTATCTTGGCTGGGTCCACATGCACAACCTACTAATCAATGATGTACCCCATATATTGAACCTAGGTCATGCCAAAAGTGAATTTCTCCAAATTGACACACAACTTGTGTTGTCACAGGGTTTGAAGGACCTATCGAATATGGTGGAGGTGCTCTTGCCAACTCTAGCTAAAGATCAAGATGTCATCTAAATACACCACCATGAATACATTGGTGAAGGGTTGCAAGATGTTGTCCCTCAATCTCATGAAGGTTGTGGGGAGATTCCTCAATCCGAAGGCATGACCAACCATTCGAAAAGGCCCTCCTTGGATTTGAAGGTAGTCTTCCACACATCGGAGGGTTCCATAGGCACCTGGTGATAACCAAACTTCAAGTAAAAGTTACTGAAATGTTTGGATACCTTGAGCTGGTTTAGAAGGTCATCAATCCATGGGATTGGGTACCTATTCCAAACAGTGATCTTGTTCAGTAGTTTATAGTCAATACAAAGTCTCCAGGTCTTGTCCTTCTTTTGTACCTGTTATCACTCAGGTTGTTCCCCAAAAGCAGTGAGAAAGGGAATATGGCCGAGGTAACCACTAACCAATCTTTAAGCTGTAGATTCTAGCCAATTTGCAACCAGAGAGGGCTCTCTCTTTATGATTTAGCTTTGTTTAGCTATATGTTAGGCTAGTTATGAAGCACAACTATTTGTTTGAATTGTGGATGGTGACATTAAATAGAACAGGGCTGCAAAGTATGAGAAGTTCAGACCATTGGGTTAATGGAGTCAAATGAAAATAAACTTCTGGGTATGGCTTCTTTGGCAAAGGAGGAACTACAGAGCAAGATAATTAAACATGGAACAATTTTGAAGCTGGAATCAGGTGAAATGGAGTTAGGGGATGAAAGGCAATCAAGAATATTTCATTATGCCAATAGAGGTAAAACATGTGAATATTACCAAGGAGCAGTGAAGAATTCCTTAATTATATTCAGAGTGTAAGAACAGGGAGACAAGAGCAGTCAAGAATTCCTGCCTATGCTAGTCCTGAAGAAAACGTAAAAAGTGACAGGAATTTAACACAGAGTACAACAAAGTAAATTCTGGGCTATTCTTTTTTCCTGCAATTTAGAACATGATACTTAGATGATATATAAAACTCAGAAATAGTAAAACAAGAGTTAAAAGACTTATTGATCCATGAGATAATCCAAGAATTCTGCAACATGGGCTTCTGCCATCAATTCCATAACCAGAGAGTTCATCAGCAAAGCATTCCAGCAATCTTTATTCAGAAGAGTTCTCAAATTTACAGCGCAGGTCCAGAATGATATTCACCAACCAACCCCCAATACATCTCTAGGGGAGGTATTTATACAAAAAGAGTTACAAAATATCTCATAGAGAAAATATCAAGCAATAACTTTATCCATCTACTTCTTCAAAGGAAGTAAATGACATTGAAAACAGAGCGCAATGAATGTAGGAGTAATTTCCGCTGTACTGGCTGCCTTAGGTGGTCAGATATATTTGACTTTTTAACTCAACAAGTCGGCTGGTAGCTGTCTCTTTATTTTGTGTTCCTCCGTTGCTGTCCCGGACCTCCCATCTGTGCCTGATTCCGCTTTAATGCATTTTGGTGTGACTTCCTTCCTCTGTTGTTTTCATTTTTGTGATATGTGGCACGTGCATTGAATTTGATTAAATGCAGATGATCAAAAAGAGAACTAAAACTACATTGGTAAAATCTCTAACATGCTCTGCCACCATTGGTCTGTTGGCAACTGGTGTCTTTGTAGTTTTATCAATATTTCATCAGCTTCAGTATACCTGTAGAAATTGGGCTGGATTTCAAAAAGATGTGTTATTTCATGCTCAATATAGAACAGATTTTCCAACTTGTCATATAAGCTCTGTCCAGAGGGAGGTACTATGTCCTCTGAAGTGCTTGATGATGCTGTGATTTGATTGGTAACATATGTATTCACCCTGTGAGCATATTGTTCATGTGTCAACAGCCTCTGATTGCTGGTTAACAAACTGGGTAGACCCTTTTGCTGCAAGACTGTAAACTTTTCTGTAAAAGCATTTATTTCCATCTGCATTTCTTGACACTTTCTCTCCAGATTTTGTATAAAATTCCTCATAGTCAGCACCTTTTTAACTGTCAAAATGGTACCTGTTCTGTCCCTGATATCTAGAGCTGCTAGTTGTTCTTTGGTATGAGTATTCAAAAAATGAATTAGTCTATTGGCCTATTCGGGCATGTTTCCCAATAATGCTCTGGCCTTTTGAATCTCTACTTGGGCTATTTCTATCAATTCAATTTGCTCATGGATAGTCTGTATTGATCTCCATTGATCAGTGATGGACTGGCCAATTTTAGCCCACAAAATTGTTTTGATTTCTGATAGAGGTTTATGAAGAGTAAGATCTTTCTCCAAGGATTTTACCTTATTTTCCAAGGCCTTTACCTCTCTTGTTTTTTCAGCCACAGTTATTTTAGATTTATCATAGCTTACCTCTAACTTGGCCAATTTTTCTTTGGCTTCCTTTAGCTCTGCCATTTGGAGTTCTAATTCTTTTATTTCCTTCATCATCTCTTCCATGCCCATGTTGGTATCTGGCACTGTTGTTGTTGTTGCTGCTGAAGTATCTGTGACTGATGTACCTGTTGCTGGGACAATAGGAGGTACAACTGTTGTGGTTGTAGGAGGAGCTGTTTCTGGTGGCTGGGAGGTCGACACTCCCTGCTTCTCTTTCATTGCTTTCTCCAATGCCCGCTCTGTTTCACTTAGCCTTTGATTCATTTTTATTAACAACTCTATCATGTCTTCTTCTTCTTTTTCTTTCACTATCTCTGTGGTCTGTGGATGCATAATAACTGGCAGTTTTAACTGCTTCTTGAGGGCAGCTATGTCATCCTCCTTTTTCTTTATTAGTGCTTTTATTGCCTTAGGATCCTTGGGATTATGTCCCAGTTCAATGATGATTTCTTCCAAGGACTTTATCCTGTTGTCCTTGGCCAAAGAGGATGCCTTTTCCAACTCTAACTGGGCAGATTAGTTGTTTAGGGAATTCTGCAACTGTTGAACTTGTATGGCTTTGTTTGCCAAAGTGGAATAGACCATTTCACCGGTTTGCTTGTGCAAATCAACTTGGTCCAAAGGGTGAATGTCTTTGGCAAGAGCCTCAAAATTTGTTCTAATATAATCGGCAGCTGACTGTGGTTGTTGCACTTTGGGCTTGAAATGACTCAAGATCATTTTTCCTTCCTTGATATCATATGCAGACATCAATCTCTGTTGTTTGGCAGGAGTCATTTTGAGGAACTTATCGTAAAGCTGCATTCTTATTGGCTCATTTTGTGCTTTGATGTCCATGAATGGCCTCTTAATATCAAAACTTTGTTTGTTTTGTGGCCGTGCTCATGAAATTTCCATACTAGGTTGTTTTCCCAACTACTGTCCATGAGAACTGGTAGGTGATTCTATCACTGGGGAAGTTAGTGGGCTGGCTGCCCTTTCACTTCTTGGACTTTCAATGATCTCCTCTATAACTTCCTCTTCAGGTAGAGGATCCACTCTCTATCTCTTCACTTCTGGCTGCTCTGTTGGCCCACTTATGGGTGTGGCCTCTTCCCGGTCCCTTTTTCTGCCCTTCTCCTCATTGAGAGGAGTCTGCAATGTTGGTATCTCTGGTGCATTGGTCTGGGCAGGAGGAATTTGCCCTTGGCCTTGCTGCTGTGATGATGTTGGCTGATCTATCATTTCTTGTTGCTCTGAATGCAACACTTCTTTGCCTTTGGATGTCCCTACAGGTGGAGTATTTTCTTGGGCAGGTTGTTGTGAAGTTGTAGCAGATGATGTGCCCGCTCCAATGTGTTGAGGCAATTTGAAAGAGACCTATCCAAAAGAGTCTAGGTCAAGAGTTTTTTCAAGGTTTTTCATTGCCTGCTCCATTTTCTCTTCCTCAGTAATCTGTTCTACCAATGTGCCCTCTACCCATTCATCTTGATTAGCATACTGTTCTATATCAGGGATTCTACAATGATCATAGCCTGATAGCCTATTTTTTGTCTTTCTATCATGGATAAATCCATTTGGGTCATAGGGTACCCACCAAAAACTCCTTTTTAGTTTGAGTTGCTCACCTAATATCTTTTCAACATCTTTCCACCCTTCCTTTTTGTTAATAATGAGGGGGCCTAGTTGGTTTCTTAGCTTCAGCTGAGCCTTTTTCTTAGCAGCATAAAAATGAGTCAAATCTGAGCTAATAAATTGCCTAAAGTATTCAAGGGAAAACAGTCTCATAGGTACATACTTTGGTAGCTTGTAGGGGCACAATTCACAGCCATAAATCCTGATCTCTGTGTGATTTTGGTAAAAGTACCAGTCACCTATTTTATAGCTTTTGGACAACTGCAAGATTTTCTGCATTTCAGCTAAGAGTCTGGGAGGGGGACTTCTCATCAGCAGAGATGAGACTGGACATATGAATAGATCAATGAACTCACAATAAGTATAAGGAGAATTATGGACTAGATGGAAGACTGAGGTCCAAAATATGACAGATCTCCTTTCTCCTTTTACATCCAATTTCCTGACAGGGAACTGAAAACTATCTGCTTGATAGTATAAGAACATATGATATATATATATACCGTATACTTGAAGACTCCTTCTCTGTTTAGGCTCATGAATTGTTCATGGATTTTGTTGCTAATGAAGGTACCAAAGTCAAACTTGATGGCAGGAGGGTGTCCTGGAATAAATATGGACATCAGAGCTAAAATGGTCTCATCCACATACTCACTTGTTCTAAAACCCAGAATATAGGATATCATATCAATAACAGTTCTTCCAACTTCATTGAAATAGACCTGGTGAAAAGGGGGTGAGTCTCTAGGCTGGGAGTCTGGGGTCATGAATAACTTGGCAATTTGGCCTATTTCTGCAGAGGATAGTTTGGAGCCTTGGTCCAGCAAATATTTCATAGAAAAAGGAGCTAGAGGTTGATTAGGCTTGAAATGCAACATCTCATTGATTGAGTCAGGAGTGATATAGAACAGGACAGTGCCATTTGGGGACATGACTGCTCTTTGAGTAGGCTCATAGTTAACACAACACAAGCGGATTATATCTGGAAATACATTAACTGATGGAAAATAATACATGGGCAGATTGGACTCCCATATGCCATAGAGATCAGTCTTGTTTAGGTAGCTGTTTCTAATTTCACAAAATGTTTGCAGATGGTCTTTGATACCCATTAAGTCTTGTATTTGGAAGTCCCTATGAGCTAAGGGCAACCATTCTAGCTCCTTGTGTGGTGTATTCAAGGGGGCAACATTGAGGGCCACTGGAGCCTCCAAATTTTCAATCCTCTTTGATTACTTAATTTGAAATTTTGGGTTTTCACAACAATGGTAGGTAAAATATTAGTTTCTAGGGCTTTCTGCGGGAATTGCAGGCCGAAATGAGCTTGAACTTTAGCTAAATGGGTGAATTTGCAGAGGGAGACAAATTCTAAGGAATTTCTCAAGGAAGATGGGCAGAATAGTGGTTAAAATGTGCAGTTCTTAGAGGCAGCACGGTTTTTTAATTGAAATTTGAGTTCACTATGAAATTTTTGCAGAGAAATTAAAGGAAACAGGGTTTGGGAATGAAATGTTGGTAAATACCTACTATATCCGGCGGATTCTGCGATTTGCAGGTGGCGGGCTGAGCTTGGAGACTGGTTTGCAGGTTGGAATTAGCTGGGTGGTGGACTGTGTAGTAAAACAACTATTTTGGTCGAAAATCGCATGAATACGTCGCATAGAACAAACAAACAGAAATGGACAAAAATGACCTTTTTACGCCAATTTGACAAAAAATTGGTTTTGGCGGGTTTTGGCATGCTTTGGTTGGGTGACGTCAGCATGACATAATGATTTTGTCATATAGTAGGGGTACGGAGGCCGACTTGGCAGTGACGTGGCGGACAAGGCGGATGATACAGAGGCGGGGTGGTGGATGACATGTCTGATGACGTGAGGGTGACGAGAGGGTAACGTCAGCGGGGCGGGGGCATAGGCGGTAAGTGGTTTGGCCCCCGCACCACTTTTGGGCCATAGTGGTATTGGAGGGGGGCCAGCGATCACCCCGGGCGCCTGCCGCGTGTCCTCTGTACGACGGAAATACCGCCCATCCCCCGGACGCTATCATTCGGCAAGCGGGGGGGTTGTGATATGGCTACGGACCGTCCGATCTAGGGGATTGGATCCAACGGTTGACACATGTCGGAGCTGCGGGGGAGTATGGCGTGGGTATTATGTTAAATTAACCGCTTTTTCAAATGTTTGGGGGGTTGCTTTATTGTTTATGCGGGCGGCCTTTGGTTATTTTTTTAACCAAATGTTAAACAAATCCTGATGGAGTGCGTGGAGGATTCTTATAGGCCCAAGGTGAACCTATAATTTCCAACAGACTATACGTTGATATTACAACTGGGGCGGGATATTAGAGTATTTTTTTGGGGGTTTTTTATATATTTTATGTAATACAGGAATGGGGGAAAATGTAAGGGTTTATATAATAAAGTCAATGTGTTAATATGAAAAATATGTTTATACAAAGCATTAAGTTTGAAGAGTGACTTAGGCTTAAGGAAAATAAGAAAGGAATCCAAGTCATGAATTTATAGAGACTTAGCATAGAGGAAGAAAAAAAAAATTTACACAAGAAATGTGGCTTGCTTTGCTTAAGTAAAAACACAGTTTTACTTAATCTTTTTCATGAAATGAAGTTAACTAGGAGCACTGAGCAGATCACAATGTCCCTAAGGGGAAATTAGTGAATGTTCTTAGACAAATGAAGGGGGGAAATTAGTGAATCTTCAAGTGTTTTGCAGATCCATGAGACAAATCATTTTCAAAGTAAAAAATTGCTCACGAACCTGCTTCTACAACACCAAAACTGCCTACCCAGCTTATTAATCCTATCATTTTTTCTTCCTTTTCCAGGGTGCATTTGAACTAGCAAACCCTTTCTCTCTTGTTTTCTTTTCACTGCCCTCCTATCTAAGTCTGCCCTTATCTCTTCCAGGGGCTCAGATTTGGCTGTTGAGCACCCTTGCTTCTCTACCTAACTACTGATCTACCAAGCTTAAACTGTTTGAACAGACCTTATTCTCTAATGCTAAAACAAGAATTTAAACATGGACTGGCCAAGATTGAGCTGTTTGGCCATCCATTAAGTGTGACAGAAGTCACTGATTGCATAATTTGAACTTGTTTGAAAAAAATAGGACAGTAGTGGCATTTTGACTAGCACACTTCCTGGTCTTTTCTTTGGGGTTCATTTTCTTTCTTTCTTGACCAATTCATTCTTTTGCCCTTTGATTTTTATTTTTAGGGCATACCCTCTTTACATTTTTTAAATTTTTTGGTTTTTTGAAAATATGGAATCTTTGCAGCATGGAAAGGATGATCATATTTGGCATTTCCACAGTCAATCATGAAATATGACACCTATTGGTATAGGAACCTAACAGTGGCTCCACTTGGGGATGGCTTTTCCAGATGAAAAGCCAAGAACAACAGGTCAGATAGCCTTACATTCAACTCTTGCTGTAATCTGAAATTTCCTTTCTTATTGCTGAAATAAACTGAAGAAATAGACACTATTATGTACAAAATACAGTCCTAACACCTTAACAAAGTGGATCAAAATAATGCTTGAGCATCCGACCATTGACTGGCCCATCCTCTGCTTCTGTACCATCCAAACTTCTCAAAAAGTAAGTGTTGTTTCCTTGTACAGCCTGAATAGCAAAAGGTCCTTTCCATAGGAAATCAAATTTGCCATGTTTTCCTTTATCTTCCCTTCTGGAATCCCATTTCAGCACTTTGTCTCCTATGAAAAAATCCTCTACCTTTGTCCTTTTGTCAAAAATATTCTTCAGTTTCTCTTGTAGGATCTGAGATCTGTGATACACTTCTTCTCTGGTCTGCTGTAAATGAATTGTTTGATTGATTCTTCTCTGAATATCATTGGGTTCTGCCTGTATTTCTTGTATCAATTTTATCACAGGGATTCCCAAGGATGAAGGGAATACAGCCTCAATACCATAAACCAACTCATAGGGGCTTGTTCCAATAGATCTCTTTGTGGTCAACCTGTCTGCCCATAGTGCATTAATAAGATTTTTGTGCCAATTCTTCTTATTTTCCTCCAATACTTTCTTTATGATGTTGATCAAGCTCTTATTGGATGATTCAACTAGACCATTACCTTGAGGGTAATAGGCTGTGGAATGGCCTAAGGTAATATGGTATTTATGACAAAAATTGATCATTCTTTTGGATTTAAAGGCAGCAGCATTATCTGTTATAATCTTCTCCGGACAGCCAAATCTAGATAGGATATTGGTTTCTAGGAATTGCATGATGATTGAGTCATTGGCTTGTCTACAAGGGATGGCCTCTATCCATTTGGTGAAGTAATCTGTGGCAGTCAAAATCCACTTATGTTGGCTAGAAGAGGGAGGGTGAATTTCTCCAATGAAATCTAAACCCCATTGTTGAAATGGTCTCTCAGTAGAAATGGGTTTTAGGGGTAAAGGTAAAAGTTTTCTCTTGCCTTCAAAGATTTGGCATTTATGGTAAGAAATTACAAATTTCTTTACATCAGCAAACATGGAGGGCCAGTAAAAACCAGCTCTTAGGATTTTATCAGCAGTTGACTTCCAATACAAATGTCCACCACAATCCCCTGCATGAAATTCTTTAAGCACTTTGTCAGTTTCATCCTTTGTTAAGCAATTTAGTAAAATCCCTTCATGGTTTTTCCAAAATAAAACATTGTCTACTATACAAAATTTTGAAGCTTTCATTTTCAAGAATCTCTTTTTAGTTCTAGATAACCCTGGAGGAGCTTGCAGGTTTAACAATACATATACTATATCAGCATACCAAGGTGATTGTAAGAAGTCTTGATTGATTTGTGGAGTCGCCATCTCCTGCTCGTTATCCAGTTCATTGATGTCAAGGGCTTGAAATTTGGTTTCAGTCATCAATTTAGCTAAACCTTGTCCTTTTATCAGCTTTGTTGGCTTAATTTCAATATCATATTCCAAAATGTTAGCTATCCATTTGCCTCTCTTTCCTTCTATTCCTTCTTGAGTTAGAATATCTTTGACCACGACATTTGGTACATAAGCTATTATATGAGAGTATAAGATATAAACTCTGAAATCCTTGATAGCTTTTACAAGGGCATAAGCTTGTTTTTCCATGATTTGATATTTGAGTGGAGAATCTCTAAGTGCTTTGCTGAAAAAAGAAATGGGCTTCTCACATCCTTGATCATCCTTTTGCAATAGAACAGCAGCAATAGTATGCTCAGATGCAAAGGAAAATATTATGAAATCCCTATCAAACTTCGAGCTTGTGAGGATTGGTGTTTTGGTTAAATCTATTTTGATTTCCTCAAAGGCTTGTTTAGCTTCTATTGTCCATTTGACTTTCGAATCTTTCTTCAGCATGTTATTCAACAATCTCATTAGTTCAGCCAAGTTGGGTATGAATCTTCTTAGGAAATTTATCTTTCCTAGAAAAGCTTGCAATTCTTTGATATTTCTTGGGTGAGGTACTTGGAGAATAGCTTGTATTCTGTCCAGGTCAATTCGAATGCCATCTTTCGAGATTATGTTACCTAAGAGTTTGCCTTCTTCTAGGCCAAACACGATTTCTTTGGGTTAAGTGATATGCCATATTTTCTGCAAATTAGGAACACTTGTCTTAGATGTTCTAAATGTTCTTGATCTGATTTGGAAAAAGCAGTGAGATCATCAAGATATATGACTAGAAAATCATGGATCTCTTTTGCAAAGGCTATGTCCATTGCTCGTTGAAATGTGGCCCCTACATTTTTAAGTCCAAAAGGCATTTTCACATACTTGAAAGTTCCCCAAGGTGTTGTAAAGGCAGTTTTATCTTGATCATCCGGGTGAACTAGGATCTGATTAAATCCTGAGAATCCATCTAACAGTGAGATCCTAGAAGCTCCCACTACCCTTTGTAAAATGTGATCCATCTTGGGTAAGGGGTAGTGATCTTTCAAAGAGACTTTATTTAGATTTCTTAAGTCAACACACAGTCTTATCTCTCCCGTTTTCTTCCTAGTGGGCACTAGATTTGAAATCCATTCTGAAAATCTAATAGGTGCAATTATTCCATCTTGGTACATTCTTTTGACTTCCTTTTCAATGAGAGGAAGGAGGACTGGATTAACCCTTCTAAGTTTTTGTTTAAAAGGTTTTTGATTTTCTTTTAAAGGTATTGTGTGTTGGATGACAGAAGTATCATAGGACTTGAGGTCCTCATAGCTCCATGCAAAGACATCTTGAAATTCTTTAAACAGCTCAATATATTTCAGTTTTTGGTCGGGAGGCAAGGCTTTGGACAATTTTACCATCTTAGGATTTTGTGCAGTTCCTATATTACAGTCCTCAATTGAATCAAAAATATCCTCCAAAGGAGTCAAGCCTGTGGGCAAAAAATTATCCTTCAACTCAATTACTTCAGATTCTCCCTCAGCAATTTCATCAAGGTCCATTTGTTTCAGCTCTTGTAAATTTTTGCTGGTAAAGATTGTTGGATGCAAAATGTGATTTGTTGTTTCAGCTGATATATTTTTCTCAATTTTGTCTATTTGTTGTTCTTCACAAATGGTGCTTGTGTCTATATTTGTGCTTGAGAATTCCTCTTTCAAAGTCAAGAAATTATTAATTTGTGTGTCATTGTCAAACACCTGCCAATTTTTAACATTGTCTGGAACAGCAGGTCTGTGTTTAATCTCAACAGTAAAGTGATGGTTGGGCTCGAATGGCAGCTTACAAGTGTTGGCAAATGTTGCCAAACTGTGAGCATGTAAATTGTAGTTTCTTGGAATTTTGGTTAGCTGAGATTCTAAGAAGGTGGTGAGTATTTCAATTGCTGCCCCTCTATAAGCCCTTAGCCTGAGATCGTTTGTAACAAAGTTTCCCTTCATCTATTGGATAATCAAATCTGAGTCCCCTAGAATTGAAATCCTAGTTGCCCCTAGACTTTTAATCAGTTTGAGACCTAGCAAAAGGGCCTCATATTCAGCCATGTTATTTGTACATCTAAAATTTAGCCTATATGCATGTCCTTCAGCATGATCATTTTGCATATTGTGTACCCAAATCCCTGCCCCTGCTCCTAGTTTATTTACTGACCCATCAAATTCTAGATACCATAAGATTTCTTGATTACGACTAGGATGAGGAGTTTTAGAAACTGTCTTAGTGGGCAGATTTGGATTTTGTAAGTCATATGGTTTGGCTTGTGTGTCTGTTATATCAATTATTTCAACAATTTCTAAATCTTGAGCAGTAGATTCTTCATTTATGTTTCTTGCTTGTGCTGATTCTAGCAACTTGCCATCAGTTTTGGGACACATTTCAACATTGTATAAGATAAACGAATCCATATCAGAATGCATGGAATAAATGGGGAAATTTTGGGGTTTCTCTTGACTGCTGACCACATATTTCATCAATGTTTCTCGGTACAATCTCTTTGGCTGGCCAAAGACTGAAATGGTGGCATAGGACATGTCTAGCTGCAAAGATCCTTGGAGTTTTGCACCCCAAGATCTGGACAAAAGCATTCCATACTTTGGTGGGATATCAGCCACCACTACATCCATTAAAATAGTCTTGGCAGGGTATTGCACTAGAGATACACAAAAATCTTTGATTAGGCCTAAACACCTAACCTGGCTAGAATCAAATGAAAACAAGTCTTTATATGGCTGTGTGATATCTAGGTCCAATCTTTCCATCACAGAATTAGGCATTAGGTTATGGGAAGCTCCCGAATCAAACATTGCATTATGTAGTACTTTGTCATGAATGTTTAAGCTTACATAGAATGGAGGGACTCCTCCATCTACTGTTTTACCATTTACCTCAGGACCAAAAATTAGTTCTGGTTGGTCATCTAAAACATTCACTGCATCTCTATTCTCTGATATTTGAAGTGACCTACTGATTTGTTCTCTGTAAACCTCATGTTTAGCCAATTCAGACAGTGGAATGGCTATTTTTAACTTGCTTATTTCTATTTCTAGGTTGAAAGGTTTTTCCACTTTAATTTTTGTATTCCGGGCAACAAGGTTTTCCTTTTCTGCTGTGTTTTCAGTGGTTTTTTCCTCATCAGGAGTGCTGTTATGAACTAAATGTGCTTTGAAATTATTTTCAGGAGAGTTGTTTACATTATTTTTTGGAGGAAAGGATGTGGATGGCTGATTATTCGATGGCTGTAAGTCTGATATATCCTCAACCATGGGCTCTTTAGGTTGAGGTCTGTTTTAGCAGGGATTTTTGTCAAGGAATTTTTATCCTTTGCTTTTTTAGGCTGTTTGGTATCTGTCAGCTTGCTGGGTTCAGGAATATCTACCGTTCTGCTTCTCAACTTGCATTGTTTATGAACCTCATAAACAGTTGCATCATACCCCTCTCTGAAATCAAATGATTCTCCGGATTTGGTTTGAACTTGGTTGAAAGTGTGAGCCTCTTAGTCATCTTGGGTTAAAAATATTTGCTGTTCACTATTCAGATCCATTAGGTTGATTTGAGTATCCTTTGTTGGTTCACTAGAGGTTGAAGCTTCAGCATAGTTATCTTGAAATGGAGGTTTGATATTCTGGTCAGGGCCAGCCTTCCCGGTGTTAGGATTTTGATTTTTTCTAAAGTTTGGATTTCTAGTGGTGTTACTTGGTTGACCTTCCCAAGAAGATTTCCTTTCAATGGTTTCCACTCTATCACCCAGTCTATCCATTCCTTTGATAATTGCATCTAGTTTTTTCTCAAATGCAGAAGGCTCTTCTTTGAAGGGAGTCCTTCTTTCAGCTCTAGCTCGAGCTCTTTTAGAGATCAGATTGGCTTCTACACTAACAGCTATGCTCTGCATGTCTTCTAAGCTTGGAGGAGCTCTTTCCCTTAGTTGATATGCCATATCAGAATCAAATCCATCAGGGAATTTGATCAAGGCTAAGTCAGGTGGAGGTCTAAGGTTCTGAGGAATAGCATTGTACACATTATTGAATCTAGCACAATAGTCTTGGACAGTTTCTTGTGGTCCCCTTTTCAAGCTTTCATATTCAGACAGGATATGCAATGGGTCCTTCTTCTTTTCCCATCTGTTCAAAAAGGTTTGATACAGGGCATCTGGATCAGCAATTGTGTTTACAGCGAGTGCCCTAAACCAGGTCCTTACATCACCTGTTAAGCTTTGAACAAAAATTTTCATTCTGACATCGTTATCATCAATTTCATAGTTCTCAAAATAATCCATCATTTTCTTAGTATGTTGTTGTGCTGTGTAGGAGCCAGTACCATCAAAATATGTAATTTTGCTTTGATAATCTTGAGGCATAGCCCTTGGATTCGTAGGCAACTGCAGAGGAGCATATCGGTTCACCATAATTACAAGTATAAATGGGACAACTGGAAGCACAGGGATAACAGCTGAGATAAGTAGAGTGGATGGAGGAGTGGAAAAGGTGCTTTGAAGTGATGATGGTGAACTAGAAGAAGCGGTAGCAACAGTAGAAAGGACTACTGCTTTTCCAGGAGGAGATTGGGTAAGGTTTTGCTGAAATGTATCAGAGTTTGAGTCAGCAGAATTTGCTAGAATTTCTTGTCTTCTAAGGTTCTTAGAGATCAAGCTTGGATTTTCAAAAATAGCTGGAGGATTAGGATTTGGATTTGATCTAGTGTAACGAGTTTTCTTCTTTGGAGCCAGCTTCTAAATCTGTTTTTGGTATTTTCTAGAAGTATTTGAAGAACAATGCTTTTGACAATATCTTTCTAGGAAAATATGAATTGTAAGAGCCTTGAATTTTCTTGAAGATCTTTTGAAAACAAGAGGAAACTGATCAAATTTTTGAGACAGCTATTTAAAGCCTAAAACTAGACTGGAGATAGACTGAAGTAGCTTTTACTTACTCCTGTAATTGCACAGCAAAGATAGTTTCAAAGGCTACCTGGCTAACTTCAGGCTCCATCTGTAGCTTTAGAAAATAGACAGCAGTAACAAACACAGTCATTCAGTTCCCCAGTGGAGTCGCCAATGATGTAACAAACACAGTCATTCAGTTCCCCAGTGTAGTTGCCAATGATTTTATCACTCAGGTTGTTCCCCAAAAGCAGTGAGAAAGGGAATATGGCCGAGGTAACCACTAACCAATATTTAAGCTGTAGATTCTAGCCAATCTGCAACCAGAGAGGGCTCTCTCTTTATGATTTAGCTTTGTTTAGATATATGTTAGGCTAGTTATGAAGCACGGCTATTTGTTTGAATTGTGGATGGTGACATTCAATAGAACAGAGCTGCAAAGTATGAGAAGTTCAGACCATTGGGTTAATGGAGTCAAATGAAAATAAACTTCTGGGTATGGTTTCTTTGGCAAAGGAGGAACTACAGAGCAAGATAATTAAACATGGAACAATTTTGAAGCTGGAATCAGGTGAAATGGAGTTAGGGGATGAAAGGCAATCAAGAATCTTTCATTATGCTAACAGAGGGAAAACGGGTGAATATTACCAAGGAGCAGTCAAGAATTCCTGCCTATGCTAGTCCTGAAGAAAACGTAAAAAGTGACAGGAATT
Organism: Pinus tabuliformis; assembly: GCA_031772625.1. Lineage (NCBI taxonomy): Eukaryota > Viridiplantae > Streptophyta > Pinopsida > Pinales > Pinaceae > Pinus > Pinus tabuliformis. Next base: position 283,880,318 of record CM062813.1, read on the forward strand.
TAACACAGAGTACAACAAAGTAAATTCTGGGCTATTCTTTTTTCCTGCAATTTAGAACATGATACTTAGATGATATATAAAAATAAAAAATAGTAAAACAAGAGTTAAAAAACTTATTGATCCATGACATAATCCAAGAATTCTGCAACATGGACTTCTGCCATCAATTCCATAACCAGAGAGTTCATCAGCAAAGCATTCCAGCAATCTTTATTTAGAAGAGTTCTCAAATTTACAGCGTAGGTCCAGAATAATATTCACCAACCAACCCCCAATACATCTCTAGGGGAGGTATTTATACAAAAAGAGTTACCAAATATCTCATAGAGAAAATATCAAGCAATAACTTTATCCATCTACTTCTTCAAAGGAAGTAAATGACATTGAAAACAGAGCGCAATGAATGTAGGAGTAATTTCCACTGTACTGGCTGCCTTAAGTGGTCAGATATATTTGACTTTTTGACTCAACAAGTCGGCTGGTAGTTGTCTCTTTATTTTGTGTTCCTGCGTTGCTGTCCCAGACCTCCCATATGTGCCTGATTCCACTTTAATGCGTTTTGGCGTGACTTCCTTCCTCTGTTGTTTTCATTTTTGTGATATGTGGCATGTGCATTGAATTTGATTAAATGCAGATGATCAAAAAGAGAACTAAAACTACATTGGTAAAATCTCTAACATGCTCTGCCACCATTGGTCTGTTGGCAACTGGTGTCTTTGTAGTTTTATCAATATTTCATCAGCTTCAGTATACCTGTAGAAATTGGGCTGGATTTCAAAAAGATGTGTTATTTCATGCTCAATATAGAACAGATTTTCCAACTTGTCATATAAGCTCTGTCCAGAGGGAGGTACTATGTCCTCTGAAGTGCTTGATGATGCTGTGATCTGATTGGTAACATATGTATTCACCCTGTGAGCATATTGTTCATGTGTCAACAGCCTCTGATTGCTGGTTAACAAACTGGGTAGACCCTTTTGCTGCAAGACTGTAAACTTTTCTGTAAAAGAATTTATTTCCATCTGCATTTCTTGACACTTTCTCTCCAGATTTTGTATAAAATTCCTCATAGTCAACACCTTTTTAACTGTCAAAATGGTACCTGTTCTGTCCTTGATATCTAGAGCTGCTAGTTGTTCTTTGGTATGAGTATTCAAAAAATGAATTAGTCTATTGGCCTGTTCGGGCATGTTTCCCAATAATGCTCTGGCCTTTTGAATTTCTACTTGGGCTATTTCTATCAATTCAATTTTCTCATGGATAGTCTATATTGATCTCCATTGATCAGTGATGGACTAGCCAATTTTAGCCCACAAAATTGTTTTGATTTCTGATAGAGGTTTATGAAGAGTAAGATCTTTCTCCAAGGATTTTACCTTATTTTCCAAGGCCTTTACCTCTCTTGTTTTTCCAGATATAGTTATTTTAGATTTATCATAGCTTACCTCTAACTTGGCCAGTTTTTCTTTGGCCTCCTTTAGCTCTGCCATTTGAAGTTCTAATTATTTTATTTCCTTCATCATCTCTTCCATGCTCATGCTGGTATCTGGTACTGTTGTTGTTGTTGCTGCTGAAGTATCTGTGACTAATGTACCTGTTGCTGGGACAGTAGGAGGTACAGATGTTGTGGTTGTAGGAGGAGCTGTTTTTGGTGGCTAGGAGGTCGACACTCCCTGCTTCTCTTTCATTGCTTTCTCCAATGCCTGCTCTATTTCACTTAGCCTTTGATTCATTTTTATTAACAACTCCATCATGTCTTCTTCTTCTTTTTCTTTCACTATCTCTGTGGTCTGCGGATGCATAGTAACTGGCAGTTTTAACTGCTCCTTGAGGGCAGTTATGTCATCCTCCTTTTTCTTTATTAGTGATTTTATTTCCTTAGGATCCTTGGGATTATGTCCCAGCTCAATGATGATTTCTTCCAAGGACTTTATCCTATTGTCCTTGGCCAGAGAGGATGCCTTTTCCAACTCTAACTGGGCAGATGTGTTGTTTAGTGAATTCTGCAATTGTTGAGCTTGTATGGCTTTGTCTGCCAAAGTGGAATAGACCATTTCATTGGTTTGCTTGTGCAACTCAACCTGGTCCAAAGGGTGAATGTCTTTGGCAAGAGCCTCCAGATTTGTTCTAATATAATCGGCAGCTGACTGTGGCTGCTGCACTTTGGGCTTGAAATGACTCAAGATCATTTTTCCTTCCTTGATATCATATGCAGACATCAATCTCTGCTGTTTGGTAGGAGTCATTTTGAGGAACTGATCGTAAAGATGCATTCTTATTAGCTCATTTTGTGCTTTGATGTCCATGAATGGCCTCTTAATATCAGGACTTTGTTTGCTTTGTGGCAGTGTTGATGAAATTTCCATACTAGGTTGTTTTCCCAACTGCTGTCCATGAGAACTGGTAGGTGATTCTATCACTGGGGAAGTTAGTGGGCTGGCTGCCCTTTCACTTCTTGGACTTTCAATGATCTCCTCTATAACTTCCTCTTCAGATAGAGGATCCACTCTCTGTCTCTTCGCTTTTGGCTGCTCTGTTGGCCCACTTATGGGTGTGGCCTCTTCCCGGTCCCTTTTTCTGCCCTTCTCCTCATTGAGAGGAGTCTGCAATGCTGGTATCTCTGGTGCATTGATCTGGGCAGGAGGAATTTGCCCTTGGCCTTGCTGCTGTGATGATATTGGCTGATCTATCATTTCTTGTTGCTCTGAATGCAGCACCTCTTTGCCTTTGGATGTCCCTGCAGGTGGAGTATTTTCTTAGGCAGGTTGTTGTGAAATTGTAGCAGATGATGTGCTCGCTCCAATGTGTTGAGGCAATTTGAAAGAGACCTGTCCAAAAGAGTCCAGGTCAAGAGTTTTTTCAAGGTTTTTCATTGCCTGCTCCATTTTCTCTTCCTCAGTAATTTGTTCTACCAATGTGCCCTCTACCCATTCATCTTGATTAGCATATTGTTCTATATCAGGGATTCTACAATGATCATAGCCCGATAACCTATTTTTTGTCTTTCTATCATGGATAAATCCATTTGGGTCATAGGGTACCCACCAAAAACTCCTTTTTAGTTTGAGTTGCTCACCTAATATCTTTTCAGCATCTTTCCACCCTTCCTTTTTGTTAATAATGAGGGGGCCTAGTTGGTTTCTTAGCTTTAGCTGAGCCTTTTTCTTGGCAGCATAAAAATGAGTCAAATATGAGCTAATAAATTGCCTAAAGTATTCAAGGCAAACAGTCTCATAGGTACATACTTTGGCAGCTTGTAGGGGCACAATTCACAGCCATAAATCCTGATCTTTGTGTGATTTTGGTAAAAGTACCAGTCACCTATTTTATAGCTTTTGGACAGCTGCAAGATTTTCTGCATTTCAGTTGAGAGTCTGGGAGGGGGACTTCTCATCAGCAGAGATGAGACTGGATATATGAATAGATCAATGAACTCACAATAAGTATAAGGAGAATTATGGACTAGATGGAAGACTGAGGTCCAAAATATGACAGATCTCCTTTCTCCTTTTACATCCAATTTCCTGACAGGGAACTGAAAGCTATCTACTTGATAGTATAACAACAGATGATATATATATGTCGTATACTTGAAGACTCCTTCTCTGTTTACGCTCATGAATTGTTCATGGATTTTGTTGCTAATAAAGGTAGCAAAGTCAAACTTGATGGCAGGAGGGTGTCCTGGAATAAATATGGACATCAGAGCTAGAATGGTCTCATCCACGTACTCACTTGTTCTAAAACCCAGAATATAGGATATCATATCAATAACAGTTCTCCCAAATTCATTGAAATAGACCTGGTGAAAAGGGGGTGAGTCTATGGGCTGGGAGTCTAGGCTCATGAATGACTTGGCAATTCGGCCTATTTCTGCAGAGGATAGTTTGGAGCCTTGGTCTAGCAAATATTTCATAGACAGAGGAGCCAGAGGTTGATTAGGCTTGAAATGCAACATCTCATTGATTGAGTCAGGAGTGATATAGAACAGGACAATGCCATTTGGGGACATGACTGCTCTTTGAGTATGCTCATAGTTAGCACAACACAAGCGGATTATATCTGGAAATACATTAACTGATGGAAGATAATATATGGGCAGATTGGACTCCCATATGCCATAGAGATCAGTCTTGTTTAGGTAGCTATTTCTAATTTCATAAAATGTTTGCAGATGGTCTTCGATACCCATTAAGTCTTGTATTTGGAAGTCCCTGTCAACTAAGGGCAACCATTCCAGTTCCTTGTGTGGTGCATTCAAGGGGGCAACATTGAGGGCCACTGGAGCCTCCATTTTTCAATCCTCTGTGATTATTTAATTTGAAATTTTGGGTTTTCACAGCAACAGTAGGTAAAATATCAGTTTCTGGGGCTTTCTGCGGGAATTGCAGGCCGAAATGAGCTTGAACTTTAGCTAAATGGGTGAATTTGCAGAGGGAGACAAATTCTGAGGAATTTCTCGGAGAAGATGGGCAGAATAGTGGTTAAAATGTGTAGTTCTTAGAGGCAGCATGATTTTTTAATTGAAATTTGAGTTCACTGGGCAATTTTTGCAGAGAAATTAAAGAAAACGGGGTTCGGGAATGAAATGTAGGTAAATACCTGCTATATCTGGCGGATTGTGCGATTTGCAGGTGGCGGGCCGAGCTTGGAGACTGGTTTGCAGGTTGGAATTAGCTGGGTGGTGGACTGTGCAGTAAAACAAATATTTTTGTCGAAAATTACATGAATACGTCGCATAGAACAAACAAACAGAAATGGAAAAAAATGACCTTTTTATGCCAATTTGACAAAAAATTTGGTTTTGACGGGTTTTGGCATGATTTGGTTGGGTGACGTCAGCATGACTTAATGATTTTGTCATATAGCGAGGGTAGGGAGGCCAACTTGGCAGTGACGTGGCGGACAAGGCGGATGACACAGAGGCGGGGTGGCGGATGACATGTCTGATGACGTGAGGGTGAGGAGAGGGTAACGTCAGCGGGGCAGGGGCATAGGCGGTAAGTGGTTTGGCCCCGCACCACTTTTGGGCCATAGTGGTATTGGAGGGGGGGCCAGCGATCACCCTGGGTGCCTGCCGCGTGTCCTCTGTATGACAGAAATACCGCACATCCCTCGGACGCTATCATTCGGCAAGCGGGGGGTCGCGATATGGCTGCGGACTGTCTGATCTGGGGGATCGGATCCAATGGTTGATGCATGTCGGAGCTGCAGGGGAGTATGGCGTGGGTCTTATGTTAAATTAACCGCTTTTTCAAAGGTTTGGGGGGTTGCTTTATTGTTTATGCAGGCGGCCTTTGGTTGTTTGTTTAACCAAATGTTAAACAAATCTCGGTGGAGTGCGTGGAGGATTCTTATAGGCCCAAGGTGACTTATAATTTCCGACAGACTATACATTGATATTACAACCGGGGCGGGATATTAGAGTATTTTTTTTGGGGTTTTTTATATATTTTATGTAATACGGGAATGGGGGAAAATGTAAGGGTTTATATAATAAAGTCAGTGTGTTAATATGAAAAATATGTTTATACAAAGCACTATGTTTGAAGAGTGACTTAGGCTTAAGGAAAATAAGAAAGGAATCCAAGTCATGAATTTATAGAGACTTAGCATAGAGGAAGAAAAAAGATTTTTACACAAGAAATGTGGCTTGCTTTGCTTAAGTAAAAACATAGTTTTACTTAATCTTTTTCATGAAATGAAGTTAACTAGGAGCACTGAGCAGATCACAATGTCCCTAAGGGGAAATTAGTGAATGTTAGAGAAATGAAGGGGGGAAATTAGTGAATCTTCAAGTGTTTTACAGCCACCTTGTCATGGCACTTTAAGATATCCATGATACAAATCATTTTCAAAGTACAAAATTGCTCACGAACCTGCTTCTGCAACACCAAAACTGCCTACCCAGCTTATTAATCCTATCATTTTTTCTTCCTTTTCCAGGGTGCATTTGAACTAGAAAACCCTTTCTCTCTTGTTTTCTTTTCACTGCCCTCCTATCTAAGTCTGCCCTTATCTCTTCCAGGGGCTCACATTTGGCTGTTTAGCACCCTTGCTTCTCTACCTAACTACTGATCTGCCAAGCTTAAACTGTTTGAATAGACCTTATTCTCTAATGCTAAAACAAGAAATTTAAACATGGACTGGCCAAGATTGAGCTGTTTGGCCATCCATTAAGTGTGACAGAAGTCACTGATTGCATAATTTGAACTTGTTTGCAAAAAATAGGACAGTAGTGGCATTTTGACTAGCACACTTCCTGGTCTTTTCTTTGGGGTTCATTTTCTTTCTTTCTTGACCAATTCATTCTTTTTCCCTTTGATTTTTCTTTTTAGGGCATACCCTCTTTACATTTTTTAAATTTTTTGGTTTTTTGAAAATATGGAATCTTTGTAGCATGGAATGGATGATCATATTTGGCATTTCCACAGTCAATCATGAAATATGACACCTATTGGTATAGGAACCTAACAGTACCAATACAATCAGTCTCCCACATGGTGAAAAACCTGGCCTCATGCACCCTTTCTACAACATATCCTGAATCTACCACTTAATCTCATCATTCTCTAGAACAGAGTGTTGATACATTGGTCCATTAGGTAGTGGTACACCCAGGGTCATATCAATGGAGTGCTTGACCTGGCAGTGCAGAGGTATCCCTGTAGGTGAGGCGAAAATGTCTTTGTACACCTCCATGACCTTGTCCATCTATTGCTATTGTGCAGAGGATACTTTTCTAGAAGTCGTGGCCACAACCTTCTTCCTCCCCTGAGGGAGAATCATAAGGAAAACAAATTTCCTAGTCTGGGAAATGATCTTACTACATTTCTTTAAAGTAATCAAAGAGATAGCAGTAGATGGGGATACCTCGAGTATCTTGTACAACTTATTGCCCAAAGTAATAATCATAGACTGAGGTCTAGATTCATATATATCATGTCGCTTCCACAAGTATTGTTTTCCTAATAATACATCACAAACTTCAAGAGGAGAAACATCACATAGTACCTCATCTGTGAAGGGCTAGATGTTGTAGGGAAGGCGACACTACTGGCTAATGCAGAGATCTCATCCTTGGTAAAGCCACCCAATGGTGTACAATTGTAGATTTCTTATCATCAATAGGCCCAATTTCTTTATGACCTCTATTGAAATGAGGTTCCTTTGGCTCCCGATGTCGACAATGAATTGCAGCGGAGAACCCTTCACCCATATTTGTGAGTGGAAGAGACACTTCTCCTCCTCTGGTTCTTCAGGTTCATTCTTCTAGATCTTGGTGGTGGCCATGGTGGCATTGGGCCCTGCATCAATGATCTTCTTCCCTTTTTCATTTCCCTTGTCAGGTTCTGAATCAGAGTCGAAACATGTGCCTGAATCAGAAGCCTTCAGCTTAGCCACCAATGACTGCTTGGCCTTACACTAGTTTGTGTTGTGAGTAGAGCTCTTATGGAACTCACACCATTTTCCTGTGTCCTTATTTTTATTTGTGGTGTTTTTATTTGCTTACAGCTTCATCGTGTTTCCTTGGGTCACCCCACCTTGGATTTGGCATTTCGTCTATGGTTTAGGGGTGCCTTTTCCTTGCTTTGGATTCACAAATCCAAATTCTTGTTTCTTATATTTAAACTTCTGCTTAATCTTAACAACATATCGGTATGTCGGGCCGAGCGATGAGATGTCCATGAAATCCATCTCGTCCTTGATGTACTTGTGTAGATAGTCACATTACTTGAGTACCAAATGCCGCTCAGAATCCTTGATACCCAACTTTGTGCAAAGGGTATGGAAAACATTTGTGAACTTCGACATGTCTTGGTCCCTTCCCTATGGTAGCGTTGTCCACTTTATGTATTTATCATCTTAGCTCTCGACAAGGTAATATTTTTCCTGGATGGCATCTCGGAAAGAACCCCAAGTGTGTGTGGTTGAAAACAGTGAGGATTCCCTCTTGTCCTTTTGTTCACAGTAGGTTTCCCACCAGTCTTTGACGTGTGGGGCAACTTTGAGAAGTGCAAAAGTAATATTTTCCCGATTGGAAAAGTCATGAACTGAAAAATATCCTTCCAACATATTCAACCATTTATCTATGATGTCTGCATTTATCTTTCCCTCAAATATGGGAATATCAAAGTTAAATTGTACCTTAAAAAGAGTGGTGCCTCTAGAGTGGCTGCCAGACGAAGATGTGTCGCCTGTGGGTAGTCATCCCAGGATTTGGGTAAAGTTATCCATCATTGCATTCCTCTATCACTCAAGATCTTCCTCGAACAATATTTTGAAAGGATCTCCTGACTCCTCATATTTATTTTCTTCCGTTGTAGGAGACCATCGGGGTTTGCGAGGCTGGTCCTGCAAAGGTTCAACCAGTTTGAGCCCTAACTCCTTATATCATGACCTCATTGGGGACATGCAAAGAAAAATAAAGAAAGAGAAGACTGATCTTATACCATTGATATGAAATTAAACATGAATGAAACAAATTACAAATATAACCATAAATAGAGAGATGCAGTAGAAATAAAATTTCATTTCATTAATATCAAAATACCAAAATATGCTTACAAACATAATGGAAATAAACTAGATCGAGTGATGGTAGCTTATCGCTGAGAAGAGATGTGGCAGCTACAGGCCTCTGAACTATGTTACAATGAGGCTGAAGGGCCTATTTATTATTGAACAATAAGAGAAAACCCTAAACAACCAAAACCCTAACCCCAGGAGATGTAACGCCAAGAGTTTGTGGGTCCCACTGGAATTAGTTGGGCAACCAACATCCCAAGGTTGTAACTTGGTCATATTATCTATGTTAGCGTGTATGATACCTTGTAGGAAAGGTCTCTCTAAATACTACAGGACTTGTGGTAAGCCCCTACATATGGCCATGGGCCTGTAATGGACCTCAAAAAAACGTCGTTTAGGGGGTCAAAGCTACTCTGGAAGTTTAGGACCCGAAATAATCCTAAAAATAATAAATGTTGAAATAAACAAAGAAACAGATGAAACCAATTGGAGGTCTAGGTGGAATAGGCAGTTGGCCACCAATATCCACCTGGATCACCTACAGCAACACATCTTAATTTACTTCCACCAACATCATATAGTATGCTTTTGGGTATGGATTTTTTGTATCTTCACAAGACCAAAGTAGATTTTTATGACAAGGCTATTGAGTTCCTGGATGATAATGGGAAGAGAGAATCTTGCAGGGAAAGAAGAATCCTACATCAGTGAAGATGGTCACTGCTATGAAGGTTAAGCACAGTTTGGTGTGTACTATTTGCAATCCATATTTCTAGTGACAAGGGTAAGGATGTTGAGGATGCAGAAATATTCAAGAGATACCTTGTATTATATCCATTTTAAGATGTATTTCCAGGATATATTCCAAAGTTTCCTCCCCACAGTGAAGTGGAATTTTCTATTCATTTGGTACCAGGGGCATCACCAACATCAAAGGAACCTTACAAGATGATCACACCATATTTAATATATTTGAAGTTGCAACTGAAGGAAATGCTTGATAAGGGATACATTAGGCCAAGTGTATTGCCTTAGGGTGCACCAGTGTTGTTTGTGAAGAAGAAGGATGGTACTCTTAGATTGTGCATTGATTATAGGCAACTGAACAAGGTGAGGATCAAGAACAAGTACCCATTGTAAAGGATTAATGACTTGTTTGATCAGTGGAAGGGAGCAGTAATGTTCTTGAAGATTGATCTAAGGTCAGGATACCATCAAGTAAGCATAAAAGAAAAGGACATCTACAAGACTGATTTCAGGACCAAGTATGGGCATTATGAGTTTGTTGTGGTTCCTTTTTGTCTGACTAATTCTCCTGCTACTATTATGTTCTTTATGAATAGTGTATTTCATCCTTATTTAGACAAGTTTGTTATTGTATTCATTGATGATATATTGATATATTCTAAGAATGAGGAAGAGCATGGAGAAAATTTAGCAGTGGTATTGAGATTTCTAAGAGAGCATCGGTTGTATGCTAAGATTAGCAAGTGTAGTTTATTTTAGACAGAGGTACATTATGTGGGACATGTTGTCTCCAGGGAAGGCATAGTAGTGGATCCAGAAAAGATATGGGCTATCATGGAGTGGGAAGCTCCTAAAAATGTGGATGAAGTCAGATCATTCATGGGTATAGCAGGTTACTACAGGAGGTTCATTAGGATATTCTCACACATTACATATCCTATTATGTCATTGCAAAGAAAAGGTAAGAAATTTGAATGGACAAAGGAGTGTACGGCTAGTTTTGAGCAGTTGAAGTAGTTGTTAACCAATGCTCTAGTTCTTAAGATTGCAAATCCAGACAAAGAGTTCTTGGTGTGTACAGATGCCTACATGATATGATTTGGTGGGGTCTTGATGCAAAAAAGAAAGATGGTGTGTTTTGAGTCCAGGAAGCTAAATGAGCATGAGAAAAATTATGTGACTCATGATCTTGAATTGGCAGACATAATTCATGCCTTGAACATGTGGAGGAATTATCTTCTTGGGAGGAGGTTTGTATTGATGAGTGATCACAATGGGTTTAGATATTTGTTTGACCAACCAAATTTGAATGCTAGGAAGGTTAGGTGGTTGGCCATGATCAATGAGTTTGACTTTGACATCAGATACATTAAGGGTAAGGAGAACATGGTTGCATATGCTCTCAGTAGGAGAGTGCAAATGAACCATGTTGCAGCAGTGAGCTCTTATGGTACAGATTTACAAGATCAAATATTACAGGCAGACCAATAGGATGATAGGTACAAGGAGCATAGGCATAGGTTATAGTTGGGTACAGGTGATCAGGATGTGGACTCTCATCTCACAACAGATGGTTTGGTCAGATTTAGGGATAGGATCTATGTGCTAGATGACAGTGGGCTCAAGAAGCTTATCTTGGGAGAGTTTCATGTCAAGCCATATTCAGGTCACCCAGGATATCAAAAGATGTTGAGAACGGTGAATAAGTTCTACTATTGGCCAAATATGAAGAAGGAAGTGATATATTTTCTAATAAGATGTTGGACTATCAGCAGGTGAAAGCAGAGTGTAAGCATCTAGGTGGTCTACTATAGCCTATTCTATTTCCAAAATGGTAATGGGATGTCATTTCCATGGATTTCATTATAGGTCTTCCGAGAACATGGAGGCAGCATGATTCTATCATGGTTGTGGTCGATAGATTGAGCAAGGTATCTCACTCCACTAAAGTGAATACTATTTATTCATCTAGTGAGGTGGCACATATCTTCATCAAGGAGATTGTGAGATTGAATGATGTTTTGAAGAATATTGTGTTAGAAAGAGATGTTAAGTTTACTTCGAAGTTTTAAAAGGAGTTGTTTGTAGGTTTGGGGACATAGTTGGCCTTGAGTATAGCTGATCATTTGTAGACAGATGGACATACAAAGAGGGTCAACATGATTCTGGAGGATATGGTGAGGATGTATGTCATGCCCTAACAGAGGAGATGGGAGGAGTACCTTCCATTGGTCAAGTTTTCTTACAATGATGGTTATCAAGAATCATTGAGGATGAGTCTATTTGAGGCACTTTATGGGTAGAGTTGTAATACTCCCATCAGTTGGAATGATCTAGTGAACATGGTACTTATTAGACCGGATATGTTGGCAGAAATGGAATAGGAGATGTAGGTTATAAGGAGGAATCTAAAGGGAATACATGATAAAAAGAAAAGTTATGAAGACTAGCACAAGGAATATGAGGAGTTTTAGGTTAGGGAGCATGTGTATTTGCGCATCAAGCCCAAGAAGAGCTCCTTGAGGATTGGATCATGTGCCAAGTTAGCACCATGGTATTTCAAGCCTTTCAAGATCCTTGAGAGGATTGGACCAATGGCCTAGAGACTTGCACTACCTCCAATAGTGAAATTCCATGATGTTTTCCATGTTTCATTACTTAAGAGATATGTAAAGGAAGTTTATCATGTTATTGATTGGTCTAAATTGCATGTGGAACTAGAGGGAGAATTCTAGCCGGAATCTTAGTGCATATTACATAGGAAATAACTCATGCTATAGAATAGAACAATCGAGCAAGTTAAAGTGAAATGGAAGCACTTTGGGCCCGGTGAAGCTACATGGGAGATGATTGATCAAATGCGGGCTATGTAACATTCATTATTTGTCGGTTGAGGAAAATAAGTTTTTGTATATGTATATATGTACGTTGATGTAAATACTTCCATGAGCTAGGTTATAAAGCTCGAATAAGCGGTATGGTTTTCATGTTGTCATGTTTGTCATGATGGTTTTGCTTTCGAGTAGGTTGTTCATTGTAAATGCTACAACAAGCTAGATTATAAAGCTCCATGGGAAGAATGTTTTGGTTTTCAGTGGTTTTTCTAGTTTTAGGGGTCATAGAACACCGAGAATGATGTTCCCCTAAGGAGGAGGGGTTTGTAACAGCCCAGGGTTAAAATTTCATGTAATAAATTTAATAAAGGAAAAATAAGACCAAGGTCATGGGACACTTATTCCAACCTAAATGTTGGGAAAAAAATCCTAGTGGGCATCAATTACTGTGTATTATGGCTAAGGGGAAATTGGCAGGTTAGTAAAGTCTTAAGTTGTCGACTCCATTTCCTTAAGGTCATATAGGAGGTTGACTCTTATCATAGTGACCCTTAGCCCATGTTTACCCCGGGAAAATTGGTGAAAGTGGGTAAATGTGGGAGGAGATGGGTTAAAGGAGGCCACAATGAAATGGTTGGTGCCTAGTAATGTTCCGAGATCAAGAGTTTCATTGGGGTGACACAATACTTTGGAAAATTCATAGCCTCATTTTCACTAGTAGCACCACCACTCCATGCCATCACAACGAGCAGAAAGAGTTTCCAGTGGGGAAAGGGTCAACATAAGGCTTTTGAGGAGTGTAAGAAGAAGGTCAATCCAGCAACAGTTCTAGCATTACCAAACTTGCAACAACCCTATGAAGTGGAGATAGACACGAGTGGGTATGTTATATGATTGTTACTAATGTAGGGAGGAAAGTTTGTATGCTACCATTCTGAAGTATTTCATGGGGCAGTTTTAAACTACCCTCATTCGAGAAATTTTGAGGTATAAAATAGGAATCCTAAGGAATATTATAAAATAATAGTGGAAATAATAAAATAATATTATATTACATCATCAAATTTTAGAGGGAAAAAGAAAAAAACTATTTTTTCAACTTGTATTTTTAACTTATCTCCCTATGGTTTTACTGAAATTTCAATCGAGAGCACTCGTTGGATGTGGAATTTAATTCCTCCTCCAAGGAGTACCCATGTTGCATACCTTGGATGGACCCTGTTGTTGGGTGTGTGTTATATTATTTCCATGACTAGTACCCATGTTGCATACCTTCGATGGACCCTGTTGTTGGGTGTGTGTTATGTTCTTTCCATGACTAGTACCCATGTTGCATACCTTTGATGGACCCTATATAAGGTGGGCAGATCTACCTATGGTTTTGTGCATGGGTTTTGCACATGGTTTTGGGCATGATGGTTTTCTGTCCATGGTATCTTGTAGATACGATCAAGGGAAATACGGTTATGTTCTAATCCAGGGTTAATGGATTGGGGTTTATGAATGCTTTGGCATGTATATATATGTATTGTAACATTGAGAGGAACAATAATGCAAAATCAATCTAGTAGTCTCATTTTTGAGATCCAGGGGAAAATCTCTGTCTATTTGTTTTGTGTTTCTTACCATTGTATATTTTCAATTTTTAAGAATTCGTTCACAGGTAATTTATGTACAGGGTTAAAACCTACATTTGGTTTTAGAGTTGTTTCGGTTTCAAAGGGAAAATTTTGTTGGTGAGGGGTTTTGCCTGGGCCTGTGGTAGACCATGTTCAATGGGAGATCTGTGGGATCGATTCTTGCGGTGAAAGAAGATGACGAGCAGTCGAAAGATAGATATCGGTAAATTTAATGCTCATAGTTTTGAGTTGTGGAAATTCAAGATGGAGGATTTGATGGTGGATAAATATCAGTGGATCGTGGTAGATCTGGGTACTAAACCAATGGCAATGTGAGGTGAAGACTAGATGAATTTGAATTGGAAAGAAAAGAACACAATACAGTTGTGTATCTTAGATATAGTATTGTTGAATGTATCAAGGGAAGATACGATGAAGGCTTTGTGGGACAAGTTAGGGACTTTGTACCAATCTATGTCTCCGGTGAACAAACTGTTCCTATAGAAAAAGTCGTATAACTTGGAGACTCTGTGACAGAGCATCTGAATGCCTTTAATATTATGGTAAGCTAGTTGTTATTTGTCCATATTAAAATTTTAGATGAAGATAAGTGCATCAGTTTGTTGTTTTCTCTACTAGATTCATGGGATACTCTGGTTGTTGTAATAGGTAGCAATACAACTACCTTGAAGTTTGAGGAAATAGTCTCATCCTTGTTGTTGGAGGAGATGAGGCGGAAAAATATGGAAGGCCAGAAAATGGAGACGCCTTTTCTATATGAGGAGGGTCCCAAAACAGAAACAAAGATAAGTCCTTGAGTGGGAGATCTAAATCTAGAGGGAAATATAAATATCCAAGAAAACCTGTAAAGGTGTGCTGCAAATGCGAAAAGGAAGGACACTTAAAAAAGGACTATATATCTAAAGCTCCTAAGAAAAGAAAGGGATCTGATGATGCTCCTTCTACATAGGTGAAAACCACCTTAGATGAAGGTGGAGATGTGTACTTGGCTTATTCTTCAAGTACACATGTTGATCATGAGGCGTGGTTGATTGACTCATGTGCATCCTTTCACTTCACTCCCTACAGGGAGTGGTTATGCAAGTATGAGAAATATGATGGTGGTGATTTCTTCTTAGGGTATGATAGGAATTATAGAATCATCAGACATGGAAAATTCAAGCTGGAGATTAGAACACTTCGAGTGCTCTCCATATTCCTGCATTGGCCAAAAATCAGACTTTTGTAAGAAAGATAGATGATGCAGGTGTAAAAATAGTGTTCGAGAAAGATACCTATAAGATGGTTCAGGAAGCACTAGTATTGATGCGAGGAGTTCAGATTGGAACTTTGTACAAGCTTCTGGGTAGTTGTATTATTGATGGGTGCAACAGTTCTATGGTTCCTGAAAGTGGAGTAGAAAATCTAGGGGTCTCTGGAGAAAAGACCATGTTATGGCATCAAAGGTTTGGAAATATCGAAGAGAAGGGCCTTTGAATACTTCATGGTAATGGTATGGTATAAAGTATGTCTAATTTCTCTCTAGATTTCAATTTCTGTGAACATTGTGTATATGGGAAGCAAAATCGGATGAGTTTCCCCTCTAGTGTGAAGAGGGCGAAAGGGATATTAGAGCTTGTGCACAGTGATGTGTTTGGACCTATGTCGGTTCCATCACTGGGTAAGTCTGTGTACTATGTATGATTTATGGATGACTTCTCAACGAATACATGGATATATTTCCTCAAGAAGAAATCTAAAGTCTTTGACAGGTTTAAAGAATTTAAGGCTTTGGTGAAAAACTAGATAGAGAAGAAGATAAAGGTGTTGATGACTAATAATGGTGGAGAGTTCTGCAAGAATGAATTTGAAGAATTCTATAAGAAGTGTGGTATAACACGGAAGAAGACTACTCCATACACACCTCATAAAAACAGAGTTGCAGAAAGAATGAACATGACGTTTATGGAAAAGGAAAGAAGCATGCTTAGTGGTGTCGAGTTAGGACAAGAATTCTGGGCAGAGGCGGTGGAGACTGCATATTACATGGTTAATAGATCACCTTCATAAAAGTTGGAGGATAAGTCTCCACAAGAGGTATGGACTGGTAAGAAACCATCTCTTTCACATCTGAGGGTATTTGGATGTGATGCATATGTACATGCTCCAAAGGAGAAAAAAACCAAGTTGGATAGAAAATATGAAAGGTGAATCTTCATTAGGTATAAAGATGGTTTAAAATGTTATAAGCTTTGGAACCCAGAAACAAGGAAGGTTGTGTACAACTGAGATGTGGTGCTTAGAAAGGTGAAAGATGTTATTAAACATGAATTCCTACCAAAGGAACATGAGAAGATTGAGTTTGAGCTAAAGGAGGAAGAATCAGACTCTACACCAGAAGAGGAATCAGAATATGAAGAGCCACAAACTCCAGTTGCCAGAAGATTAGTTTGAGAAAGAAGGCATCCAAAAAGGCATATTCCATTTGCTTTCTATTCAAAATTTTCCCTATCCATTACTGATGATGATCCCAAAACTTTTAGGAAGGAATTGGATTTAGAGGATGGAAAACTACGGAAGGAGGGCATGTTGATGAAATGGAATCTTTGGACAAAAAGGAGGCTTTGGATTTGGTGGAGTTGTCAGCTGGAAGGAAACCCATTGGAATAAAATGGTTGTTTAAGATGAAGATGAATGCAGAAGGAAAGGTGGAGAAATACAAATCTTGATTGGTAGAAAAAGGTTATTCCTAGGTGTCGGGAATTGATTTTGGTGATATTTTTTCTCCTGTTGCCATGGTAACTTCTATTATATTACTTTTATTTGTTGCTACTACTTTTGATTTTGAGGTAGGACAGATGGATTTGAAGACAACATTTCTTCACGGGGATCTGGAAGAAGAGATCTACATGAAGCAACTTGAAGGATTTGTGGTGAAGGGAAAGAAATAACTGGTATATAAGTTAAAAAAGTATTTGTATGGGTTAAAACAATCACCAAGGATGTGGTATCAAAAATTTGATACATTTATACGAGGACTGTGCTTCACTAGAAGCAAAGTGGATCACTGTGTGTATTTCAAATTAATTGGTGACTATGTTATTTATCTGGTCTTATATCTGGATGATATGTTGTTGATTGGAAATGACAAATAAATTATCCGAGATTTTAAGATCCAATTGTCCTCCAAATTCGACATGAAGGATATTGGTGCTGCAAACTATATTTTGGGCATGGAAATTAAATGAGATAATGGAAAGAGGAAGCTCTGGTTAAACCAGAAGAAGTATGTTGAGATAATATTGCATAGGTTTAATATGTAGGATAGTAAACCATTGAAGGTTCCTATTCCTATAGGTGTAAATTTATCTGTTGAACAGTGTCCCAAGACACAATAAGAAGAAGAGGACATGTCCTGTGTTCCATACACAAGTTTAGTTGGTAGTCGGATGTATGCAATGGTCTATACCAGATAATACATTACACATGCAGTGGGAGTATTAAGCAGGTTTATGTCAAAACCAGGGAAGGAGCATTGGACAGTAGGGTTTTTAGGTATTTGCATGGCACTAGTGATTATGGTTTGTGCTACCATCGAAGACCAGGATTGTATATAGTTTTGGACATCCGTAGCTTTGTTGATGAAAATTGGGTTGGAGATCCAGATTAGAGAAGATCTACAACTGGGTATGTGTTTAACCTATTTGGAGGGGCAGTCAGTTGGATGAGAAAGAGACAGATTGTAGTGGTACTTTCAACTACATAGGCAAAATACATGGTAGCCACTCATGCAAGCAAAGAAACATATTGGTTACAGAGATTGTGTTCAAGAATGGGGTTAGTAGAGCGAAATATAAGGATAGATTGTGATAGCTAAAGTGAAATTTTCTTGTAAAAGAACCATGCTTATCATTCAAAGGCAAAGAACATTAATGTTAAGTATCACTTTGTGAGGGATATGGTTGAGGACAAAAAGGTGTTTCTGGTAAAGGTGGGCACTTTGAAAAATTTTGCCAATGCATTGATGAATTCTGTGAGCACTGAGAATTTTTCTTGGTATAGAGAATTGATGGGAATTTCAGGGCTGGACCAATGACTAAGCTCTCCTGTGACCCCTTGGATGGAAAGAAGAAAAAAGTAGGAGAACGTTGGTTGTGTGTTATATTCTTTCCACAACTAGCCCCACGCGGATGATGGTTTTCTTGTATCTTGGTATCTTGTAGATCCAGTCAAGGGAACTATGGTTATGTTCTAATCCAGGGTTAATGGATTGGGGTTTATGAATGCTTCGGTTTGTATATATATGTATTGTAACATTGAAAGGAGCAATAATGAAAAATCAATTTGGTAGTCCCGGTTTTGGGATCGAGTGGAAAATCTCTGTGTATTTGTTTTGTGTTTCTCACCATTGTATATTTTTTGTTTTTAAGAATTCGTTTGCAGGTAATTTGTGTATAGGGTTAAAACCTACATCGGTTGCACGAAAAATGAGAAATACATGAAAAAACGTGATTGCAATAACTTTTTTCATGTATTTCTCATTTCTTTCGTTGTGGGGTCTATAAAAAGTATGCAACATGGGTAATCCATGGATAAGCAATTAAATTATGCATCCAACGAGTGATTTTTCTCGAAATTTGAGTAAAACCATAGGGAGATAAGTTGAAAATTTAGTTCTTTTATTTTTTATTTTTTATTTTTTAATATTTTTTACTTTCTTACTCCAAAAGTGGTGAATCATCCCCCATGGTTGACATCATCATCTTCAATCCTATTGGTTCTTATAAAGTTTTTTTTGGTTATACATTTTTGTTTTGAGGCCCATTTTAGACCTCAGAAATTATCTAATGACCTATGGCAAGGATATTTATGCTTGTGTGCAAGCTATAAAGAAGTGGCAGTACTACCTAATGGGAAAGGTTCGAGATAGTAATCCAAATAGATCACCAACCACAGTACCTATAGGCCCAAAGTAAGCTACAACATACCAAGTATACAAGTGGATATGGTTTCTATAGTAGTTTAATTTAGTGATCAAGTACAAGAAGGGTAGCACAAACAAGTTGGATGACATGCTTTCAAGGGCACCCACATCAAAGATCACATCTTTGGGGACTATTGTTCATGTGTATCCATTCACCCATAATGCATATAGAGAGGCATATTCAAAAGATCAAGACTTCGAGAATGTGTTTCAACAATTGTAGAGTCAGAGTCATGTGCATGATGGAAACAACACTATTGACTACCATCTCTAGGATGAGTTACTCTATAGGTTGGATAAGATATATGTTCCTTAAGGTAAGAGATTCTAGCTCATTATAAGGGCCCACACCTCCAAGGTTGTATGGAACTTTGATGTAGGAAAGAGTGTGGCTAACTTATAGAGGTATTTGTATTGGGCCAAGATGCAAGAGAAGATAGCTAGGCTCATAAGAGGATGCATGCTTTGTTGTACCAACAAGCCAAGAAACAAGAAACAAGGTCTATATCATCCCTTACATGTACCCACTCGTCCTTTGGGATATCATTTCCATGGAATTTGTGGAAGGATTACCAACAACCAGGAAGAGACATGACTACTTGTTCCTGGTAGTTGACAGGTTCAATAGGATTTCTATTCTAATGCCCTGTAGAAATACCATCAGTGGGCAAAAGAAGCGTCAAAATTATTCTTTGGATAGGTCTGGGTTCACTTCAGGAAGACAAGGAGCATCATTTTAGATAGGGGAACAATATTTCTCAGTGCATTCTAGAATACATTGTGGGAGAACATGGACACAAAGTTGAAGAGACCTACAACATTCCATCTAGAAACAAATGGGTAGATAGAAGTAGTCAACAAGACTTTGGTGCAGCTTTTGAGGGGATACAACCAGAAGCATATGAAGAATTGGGATGAAAATCTAGTATATATACAACATTATTACAATAAAGTAGTCCACACTTCTACTGGAAATTCCCCATTTTAAACTTGTTTTGGATATTTTTCTCCTTCACCTTTGAATATTTCATATGGGTAGCAAGGAGTAGTGAGGGAAGATCATACAAGGGACTCCTTGAGGACTGGAAATTTTGTAGAAAAGATTAGGTAGATCCATATATAGGTACAAGATACATAGTAGAAGTCATAGGAGAAATATAAGGCCAAGCATGATGAGCATAGAACAAATAAATAATTTAAGGTGTGTTGGCTCAATTTGGGCTAACCCGGGTTCAATCTATATTGCACACCAACAAAACCCTTGATCACTAACCCTTTCGGCAATGACCTGCAAGCAAATTGTAGTCTCACCTGAGGTGACTATGGGAGGATGCAGAACTAGGTTTCTGTAGCCTTGAGGGACTAGGTGATGTCAAATTATTATGTTATCTTATTCTTAATATTTATAATTCACTTTGTCACATTAGATTAATCACTTAAAAATGCTATATGAAACCATAAATCATCATTGTGATGAAGTAAAATGCAACTGTAATAACTACTACTCTACAACAGATAATAAGAAAATATGCACATAAAAACACCAAATTAATGTGGTTCACCCCAGTGTAGGGCTACATCCATAAGAATTGTTGCTTAATATAATGAATCTTTGAACAACAACCAGCTTTTTGCTTAGGCACTAAGCTGCAGGTTGTCTGCGCACTCAATTGTAGACTCTTCTCCAGGCTTCTACGTACTCAGCTATACAGCCTCTCCTGTGCTACCAAATTACAAATCACAATAATTCATCCATAATACTATTCTGGATTAAAACTGATTGATTCTGATCATTCTCTTCTTATTATTTTCCTTATATATATTATTACATTATAGTGTTACATCATCAAAATACCATGGACTCCATAAAACAAAAACTATGGCCCCAAAACCATTGATCCCTTACAAAATCGTGCACTTTTACAAAAAGGGGGGCTTCGACCCACCCCACAGCTCTTATGATACCACGTGGTATATTTAATTCCTCAAAATGCACTCCGCTGCTCCATTGCACTCTCTACTGTGCACTCCACCCCACAAAATGTGGAGTCTTTTCCAAAATCTAGGCCAAGTTAGGTTTGGCCAAATAGGCCCCCAACACTTACACGTGACTCGTCCCGAGCCACTTAGCTGATTTTCCTTTGATATTAGCCCGAATTCTGTTGTAGGCGTTGTTGAACTACTGCAAAATGTTTGTGACCTGCTTCTCTTCGTTGCGCACTTCCTCCAGTAGTTCTTCTGTCACCGGTCACATCGCCTTCTACATCACTGCCTCCTCTCTCTATTGAATCTCTTGAAGCTTCTCATCCACTACTTGGGACAATTGGAGAGCCTCATCCTGCCATGGCTGATTTCTCTCTGTCAGAGTCTGCTCTTCCTTCCTCATCTCTTCTATCTTCTTCTAGAGGGAATTTCCCTCATTGACCTTTGCAAGCTTCTGTGAGATTGGTAAGGTTCTCACATTTGCCCGAATCTCCTCAAGTTGTTGCTACTTCTTCTGAATATACTCTTGTAGTTTCAACACATTTGGATCTTCCTGCAGCAATGTCCAAATCTGTAAGCTCTCATCCAATAGCTTCCCACAATCTACCACTTTTGTGGAGATGTTGACCATTGCAACCTTCAAGTCGTCCTCCCTTTGCTCTCGCACTTCCTTTGGTGTGGTTTGATTTAGCTTCATCTATAGCTCACTGATCTTCATATCATATGTAAATTGCACGTCTACAATCTTATCCTTGTATCCTTTTACTGCAAGCTCAAGCTTCACGACCTTGTCCTCCATTGGTTCCTCTTCTTGGACATCAATGTACGGAACCTCACAACATGTTGCTTTGATCACCTCCTTCAGCTTCTACTGTTGTTGTACTACCTGATCCCTCTCCTGGATCGCCTGGTCGAGCTTCTGCTTCAGCGAATCTCTCTCTCTCTCTACCTGAATGTTTAACTACAAAGTAAGTTGTTCACATTGCTTCATCTCATCTATGATCTCTAGATGCAACTTGTGTAATCTTTGAATTGACATTGTTGCAATGTTCATATTTACGTACCTCCACTCTTTGGCCTATTTCTCTACCTCAATGGAGTCAAACTACAGGGCTATGGCAGGTATCAGTGCTATCCATGCCCCAAGTGTAGGTTCTATTGGTCTTTCCTCTCAAAGCTTATCCTCTAACTGCATTTGCTGTTTGATTGTCTGTGTCAATGTCTTTAGTTCTGCAATGCACTCTACGATACTTGTTTTAAGTGTGGCATAGCAATCCTCTATCTTGTTCCATGATTCTTCCATTGCTTCCTGAATTATGTACCCAATCTGGTCCAAGTCCCCATCAGTGAGGACCAATGACATTATGTCCTTCGTCTTGTCTGCCTTTTGTTTCTTTTTTCTTCTTGTGGAAGCTTCAACGTGTGCCTTCCTCTTCCCTATGATAATTAGGTCTATCTCTGTATTTTCAAACTCTATGTTCTTCTCATCACCTCTAGGAGGATCCTAGAGGCCCTCATCATATTGCTCCTCTTTTTCTGACTCTTGCTCATCCTTATCCTTCCCACTTGCTTCCCTGTGCTGCATCTTTTCCTCCTCTATCAAAGTATCCTCTGTCTATGTCTCCAACACAGTGATCCACTCGATGGGCCACTTATGTATTTGTTTTGGGAGATCGTCTTCTGTCACTAAACAAGGTAGGGCATTCCATGTCTTCCTTGTGTCCTTGTGAGCCTATATGTAGATTTTGTGGAATTCAGCCTTAAACTTCGTGACAATGCTATACCATTCGTATAGGTTCGGTGAAAGGCAAGGGTGTTGGTTCACCAACATCTGTAATTCCATATGGTACAAAACAAAAAACATTATGTTATTCTGTTCTTGCATTGGTTCAGTGGTATACCACAACGAGGCATATCACGCAGTTTCACAAACATATGAGGGGAGCAAAGGGAACTGCAAATCTTCCAGCACTCTCCATACAAGCATCACAATTATCAGAATTAACAATGGGTGGCAAAATGAAGTACCTTTCTCCTGAGCCTCACAATAGTCATCCAGAAACTCTTGGCATATATATGTGGCCAAGTTCTATTGAACCCCATTAGCGCCTTGCGCAGCTAATGAAACCATAGGTGTAGGGACTTCATTAGCCTGACACTTCCTCATGATTTTCCAGCCAATATATGTGATGCAAAGCAAACTTCCTGGTCATTGATTGAGTTGATATCATAACCTCACTTCCCTTTTGTCAGTCTAAACCTCTTCTTCATGTTGTCTTCTATGGCTTTGTCTTGATCTTTCCCAAAAAACTCCTCTGTAGGATTCAACCCTTGATAAGGCAGTCTTTTGATTCTCCATGTTAAAATTGGATCGATAGGGATCCTCTTCCCCATCCACAGGAATCCATCCTTCCTCATCACAAGTAGTTTTCTCACACAAGTTGTGCTTCCTAGACTTCTACCGAAGTGCGATACATTCAACATATTCAACAAGCCCGACTCCACCAATGTAGTTGCCTACTATTGCAGTTCTAACCTTGTCACACCACTCTCAGGGTAGTGCACTTGTTTTAATTATGTGTCTAGTGTGAACTGCAGATATTTCTTTTTGTCATTGAAATCATTGTTTGTGAACTTTAGCTGTGGATTATTTCCAAGTTTTCCTCCAATAAATCACACTGAATCTGGCAATAAAGGTGTGAAGGTGCCATACTTTGTGTCCTTTGACTTTGTCACTAGTTTTTCATCTAGTTTCCTTGGTGGAATATACGATGGGAGAGGTGAAAAAAACGTTTCACCATATGTTTCCATTTGTACTTGCTCTGCTTCTTTCTCACTATTTGTCACATGTTCGAGCTCTTTCTAAGGATCAATACGTCTCTTTTCCTATTTGTTCTTTTATATCTCTTCTTTGGTCATTTTCTTTCACGAATATATTTGCTGCATGCCTGATGATGTTTTTGTGGGTGGTGATGTTGCTTCCATGACTTTGGCTAAGCCCTTCTCACCAAATATATGAATAAATTCTTCAGGCGTCATATCGCAGCAAAAATTTCTGCAACTTCTTCGCAATAGCAATATTTGAACTCTTAGGACAGAAAAGTGCCAAATCTGGGTGAGACATGGATTTTTATAACAAATATGAATTTCTAACCCCATCATTAGCTCAAATTGTGTTCATTAATTGCATATCTATCGCTAGATCCACGTAATTTGTCCTCACAAATTCATCGCTCTGCATGTTTCAATAGAAACTTTCCTTTTTAATGATCATATTTTCCCAGTGAACTTCGACACATCCTATATTGTAGCAAAGCAACCCCTCTTATGTCGAGGATCCTATGAACTTTGAAATAATCCAGAATGTAGCGAAGTAATTTCCTACGTCGAAGCTCTATCTGCAACGTAGTTTATAGTCCAATGCCTAATTTCAACTGCAAGGGACACTAAGACTTTTATACTTTCTTTAGAGCGAAGCTGCAGGTGCAAGGTTGTCCCTATAAAGCTTCAACTTGCTGCCATTTACTCTTCCTTGAACGAATTCTCAATTTAACTTTGCTAATTGAATTATGCCTCCATCAATAATATGCTTGATAATGTATGGTCCCAAGCAATGCATCTTGAATTTTCCTGGAAATTTTACAAGCTTACTGTCATAAAGGAGAACAAGGTCTCCTACCTGGAACTTCTTTTTCTTAATATGTCTTTCATGCCAAGACTTTTCTCTTACTTTCTGTACTTGTTGATGGAATCCTGCTATAAATCTACCTTCCTCCAAAGTAAGCAACTACGACATTCTTTCCTCCATTATATCAAGGTCTGCATATCTGTAAAAGTTGCAAGCCTCAAGCTAACCATGATTTACTCCATGGGAATCACAACTTCTTGCCCATAAAACAACCTGAAGGGTATCTGACCTGTCAAATTTTTTCATGTGGTCCTATAAGCCCATAAAACTGCTGGAATTATAAGGTCCCAATCATCTCTATTCACATTGCATACCTTAGTAAGTGCATTCTCCAAAATATTATTAAATGCTTCTACTATTCCATTGGCCTGAGGGTGATAAGGGGTACTCTTCTGATGATAAACTTGGAACTCCTCAGTCAATGCTTCAATAGTATTATTTAGGAAGTGTGAACCTTGGTCACTCATCAAAATATTCAGACATCCAAATCTAGACAATATGTACTCAAAAATAAACTTCGCAATAGTCTCTGTGTTGCAGTCCCTTACTAGTTGTGCTTTAGCCCATCTTGTCAAGTAATCAATCGTTATAATTATGTACCTTGCACCAATACTCTTTCTAGGTGGGTTGATGGGCCCAACAAAATCAATGGCCCACTTATCAAAGGCCCGCAATTTAGCTTGTGGTACCAATGGAATCTCATCTCTTCTGGAAGGCTTCCCTATTATTTGACACACATCACATTCTTAAAAATACTCCTTCACATCTTTATGTAGTGTAGGCCACCACAATCCTGCTCTCAAAATATTCTGCATAGTAGCTTTTCCTACATAGTGTCCACCAGTTGCACCCCCATGAGCCTCTACTAGAATCATTTGTCTTTCATGTTCAAGAACATATCTGCACAGTATCTCATCTAGTCCCATCTTATATAATTGTCCTGCTATTAATGAAAAGTCAATTTCCTTAACCACTAATTCTTTCTTTTGTTGTGTAGTATACTTTGAAGGAGCCATTCCTGTGGTAAAAAACTAAATGATATCTGTGAAATGGTCATCTACCTCTCTGATTGCAAATAAATGTGCATAAAGGAGATTATCATCTATACTGGTTGGTTCTTCCCCTGTTTTCAGTCCTGACAAAAGGTTAGGTCCCACATTCAGTCTCCCTGATTTAACAATGATCTCAAAGTCATATTCCTAGAATAACAGTAACCATCTGCAAACATATCCTCGTAATACATGCTTATTAGCCAAATACTTTAGTGTAGAATGATCTGTAAACATTTTAAAGTGTGACCTCAACAAATAGTGTCTAAAATTTTGCAAAGCATACACCATGGCCACTCCTTCCATTTCTGCAGTGGTGTATTTCTTTTTTGCTTTAGATAAATTTCTACTTGCAAAAGTTATAGGATGATCAATCTCTCCTACACCAGGTTATGCCAGTACCACTCCCAAAGCTATAGAAGAGGTATCCACATGGACAAGGAATTCCTTATTCCAATCAGGGAACACAAGCATAGGTGCAGCTACCATTTTTTCTTTCAATATGTCTAGGTTCATCTCACATTCTTCATTCCATTCAAAAGTTGTAGGTTTTAACCCCATACAGAAATTACCTGCATACAAATTCTATGAACAGAAAATAAATAATGTAAGAGCATAAAATGTAAAACACATATACACAGAGATTTTCCCCTGCATCCCAAAATCGGGACTACCAACTTGATTTTTCAGTATGTTCATTTCATTGTTACAATACATATTTATACATGCTGAAGCATCCAATACCATGGAGCGAAAACCATCGTGTCCAAAACCATGTGCAAAAAACCATGCACAAAACCATAGGTAGGTCAGCCCAACCTAATATAGGGCCCAAAAAAAATTTCCCCGGGGCAACCCCATAAAGAGGGGCTACCCGCCCCCCTCAAACCCCCTGCTACGCAATCGGTGCAATGAAGGGGGGGCTCTGTGCCCCCTCTAACCCCCCGATTAACTAAGGGAGCTAGTCATGGAAAGAACATAACACAACCCAGCATTCTCCCACTTGTTATTTTCTTTCCACAGGAGGCCACAAGAGAGATTAGTCATTTATCCAACCCTGCAATGCCCATTATTTCTCTACACCAAGAGAACTTCTCAAAGCTCACAGATTTTGTCAATGCATCTGTAGTATTCTTCAAATTGTCCACCTTTACCAGCAACACTTTTTTGTCTTCTATCATATACCTCACAAAGTGATACTGAACATCAATGTGCTTTGTCTTTGAATGATAAGCTGGACGAACAGAGAGAGAGGGATTCGAACCCTTGGTATGGATGATCCGTACTATGGATTAGCAATCCGCCGCTTTGGTCCGCTCAGCTATCTCTCCAAGATGGAGGGTTCTTTACCATGAAAATTGCACTTTGGCTATCACAGTCTATCCTTATAGCTCCATGTACTAACCCCATACTTGAACACAATCTCTACAACCAAACTGATTCCTTGCTTGCATGAGTGACTGCCATGTATTCTGCCTTTGTAGTTGATAGTGCCACTACAGATTGTTTCTTACTCATCCAACTGATTGCACCTCCAAATAGGTTAAACACATACCCACTTGTAGATCTTCTCCGATCTAGATCTCCAGCCCAGTCTTTATCAACAATTCCATGAATATCCAACACTTTGCCCAATTTTGGTCTTCCTTGGTAGCACAAACCATAATCACTAGTGCCACGCAAATACCTGAAAACCCGCTTCACTATTTTCGAGTGCTCTTTCCCTGGTTTTGACATAAACCTGCTCAATACTCCCACTACATGTGCAATGTCTAGTCTAGTACCGACCATTGCATACATCAGGCTACTGACTGCACTTACATATGGAACATGGGACATGTCCTCTTCCTCTTCTTATGTCTTGGCACACTGTTCAGTAGATAACTTCACACCTACAGGAATAGGAACCTTCATCGATTTACTATCATGCATATTAAACCTCTGCAGTATTGTCTCGACATACTTCCTCTGGTTTAACCAGAGCTTCCTCTTTGCTCGATCTCTTTTAATTTCCATGCCTAAAATATAGTTTGCAGCACCAAGATCTTTCATGTCGAATTTGGAGGACAATTGTGTCTTCAAATACTGGATAACTTATTTGTCATTTCCAACCAGCAACATATCATCCACATACAAGACCAGATAAATAACACGATCACCAATTAATTTAAAATACATTGTTGGCTTGTAGGGGCCTGGCCTAGGTTCAGAGGTGATTTAGCCAAACAAATCCTAGTACTACTGGCCCTTTCGATAACAGTTCGTGAAGCGCAGACTGAGGTCTCACCCAAAGTAGTATGGGAGGGTGATAGAACCAAGTTTCTACACCCTAGGGATGTCTGATGAGCATCTAGCAGTCCGCAGTTTGACCCTGCGCACTTGTCGCTACGTGCATCTATTAGTCCCTTACAACCTGTGATGTTGCCTTCGTGTAGCCCTACTCGAGGTGCAATCCGTGTTATTTCCCAAGTTCCTTTCTATTAACCTATTATTACTCGATTACTTAACTTATCTGTGTAATTCTAGTGATAATTAATAGTGTGTCCAACATTCATATAAGTGCGGACGATAAACAAAACAGTATAAATATATAGAATGCAATACACAAGTAGATGCATAGAAATTGAAATCAACTTCTCTTTATTATTCTTCATTCAAGGTTTAGACTCGACACCACCTTGCGCACTCAGCTACAGGGGTCTGCACACTCAGCTACAGACTCTACTAGGCCTCTGTGCACTCAACTGCAGAGCCTCTTCCTACTACTACGACCCAATACACTTAGATTCTTACTCTATGCTCTATCTCTTTCTTCGCTCCTCTCTCCTTCGCTCTCTTTTACAACTTAGAGCCTTACATTACATTACAAAACTTAGGGCAGACAACCCTATGACTCAACCTATACTTCGCTCTCCGCACCCACACTTCGCGGAGTTTTACAATACATCCAACCAAAACTTGGGCTTTGAGCCCCAAAACATGCTGTGGGGGGATTCCATGCCCAACATGCCTCCAACACAATCATCGTGACTTGTCCCCGAGTCACTCAGTTGGCGCGGCGATCTTGGCGTGGAGTCCCTCCAACTGGGCCCGTACTGCTCGGAGGTCCACAGCGCACTGTTCTGTGGTTTGCTGGACCTCTTGCATGCACTCTTCTGATGCTTCTTTGTGAGGATCGAATCCCTGCCTTAGCGCGTAGAGCCCTTGCATCTGTGTAATCTTTCCCTTGATATCTACCATAATGATGAAGGTCTCGTCAATCCATGGCTAGATGCGCGCTTTGAGAAGTGCCTCTTTCTGTCTTGTGGCATCCACCTGCTCTTTCAGTGCCCTTGCTTGCTGCATCTTTGTGAGCCTTTGAGTGAGGATGACAGTCTGCGCAGTTCCCCTTACATTGTCATACTGTTCTTAAAGCTCGCGCACCTCTATTTCAAGGCACTGCATGTTGGGGTCCTCCTGCAAGGATGTGAGGACTCGAAAGGCTTGGTCCAACATATCGATATAGTCCTGCACTGTCCGTCCAATTTCTTCCAATCCTGTTTGGATAGCGCTAATGCACTACTCTCTAACTTCTGGAGGAGTAGAAGGCTGCGCCTTCAACCAGAGATCAGCAATTTGGAGATTTAGCTCCAGCTGCACCTGCATTGTTTCTTCACGCGCGTTTCGGACTCCACTTTCCAAACAGTGGATCCACATTTCTGTTGGTAGGTCTGCGGCAATGGAAAACTCTGTGACACGCTGACACGCTTCATCCACTGTCTCTAGCGACTACTGGTTTTGTGACACTAGTTCGTCACGTTGCAGGCTGAGTTGTTCAATGTTGATATTTTTCTCACTCATCACCTGAATTGCGCGACCCTCCTTGGCACGGAGCTCTGTTATTATTCCATATTGTAGTTGGTATAGTGCGTCTCATGGAAGGGCAGCCAAATTAAGGCCAAGTCCTTTGATCCTGCCAACCGTGGCTCGGTCGATCTCATTCTCTGCTGCTAGCGCCCCTTCTGGTAGCACTATGGTATTGGCCATCCTTGCGCGTAGCATCTGCTCTGCTGCTGATGTGCCTGCTACGGCATAGGTGGCTACAGTTCCTTCCTGTGGGGGCCACACCTGTAGTTCCTGCAGTTGTGCCCTTAGGGCCCCCAACACAGTCTGCTACTCCGACATGGCTTCTTGGATTGCTTCCTTGGTGACCTCACTAACCATGTCGTCAATGTCGTAGAGGTCACCTTCCGTTAACATGATCGGGTCGACGGCCAATTTAGAGGCCTTGACCTTTTTCCATGGACCTGATTTCTCTTTGGAACGCAGCCTTTTGAGTTGGGTGGAAGTTGTGCCCGAGTCTATGCCTTCTTCGGAAATATCAGTGTCCTCTGCCTTCTGTTTTGTAGACAATTCCTTGCCCTCCTCTGCTTGCGTTGTTGTGGCCCCTGTTGTCTGCGCTGCTGCTGCTACTTCGGTGGGCTTTTCCTGCTCCACGGCTGCCTTTGTTGCCTCGCGGACTGCCCTTACCTCTGCTGCCACTTTTTCATTGCGCCTCTTCTTGGCCAACTGCGTTACACACAGCTTGGCCTCATCCTTTCTTTTCTGCGCTGCTATCCTATCCAACTCCGCAAAATCCGAGGCACGCCACTTGAGAGGCCATGATTCTAACACTATAAAAATTGCATCATCAATGGTAATGAAGGGGAACTTGGTCCATTGCTACAATGGATCCTTTCCCGCCTTGATGTAAATATTATGCATGTCTGCCTTGAAGTCTGCAAAGCTCTGTAGACTATTGTGCACTGTGGGGGACAGGCACGACCTTCTATTAATCCACATCCGGATGCTCGCCTCCATGAGCAGCCAGAAGATCTTCATGTCATGAATCCGCTTCGCGTCCTTGGTAGCCCAAAGCGATGCGTACTTTGCGGCCTCTGGTAAGTCACGCTCAATACTTGGGAACTGACTATCTTCTGGCAGTTCTCCCACTACCAGAAAAATGGACAAGAGAAACCATGCTTAGTCGAAGTTATTACCCTGCTCCTGAGCTTCCTTGCAGTTGATCAAGAATTCCTTGCAGAGGAACTCGGCCTAGTTGAATTGGATCCCCTCTACACATTGTTCAGCCAACGCAACTACCAGCGCTGGTACTTCATCATCGCGGCATTTTATCATTACCTTCCCAGCTAAGAGTTGGGTGGCTACGTGCACCCCTTTATACTTGATAATGTTGATGGAGTAACCCCTCTTTTCCTTTTCGAGCTTATATTTTTCTTCATGGCTTCCGCAAGAGCCAAATCACCGCTTTTTCTTGCTATCGTTGCGGGGTCCTTTCCCTTACAGGGAAGTCAAGAAATTCTGTGGATGAGACCCACCATGATGGGAATAGGATCCTCCAGCCATAAGTACCCATCATGCACTAGGAAAAGCAGCTGCCTAATAATGAAAATAGTGATGGGCGCGTGGTGAAAGTGTTGTATCTATAGTAGATGAAGCAATCCAACCTTATCCACACCACGTAGCCATTTTCGTGGCTCTAATGTTGTGACTGGCCCCTTCGTGCTCTGCTTCATGAGGCTCTCCGTCTCTAAGTGCGGGAACTTCTTGCTATCCGCAAGGTCCCAATATTCAAACTTCATTATGGACACGCAGCCCAGGTGCAAGCCCTCAAACACAAGTCCATCAAGGAGGAGCGAGGTTTGGAGTGCACTCTTTGTGGCATTCAGATCCATTGGTAGCTTAGTTTTCCCTTTTCGCAGAGGGACGTACTCGAGAAATTTTGTTGCAGAGTGCATCGACTGGATATCCTCTTCCATTTCCTCTGCTTCCTCTACCTTAGCAATGAGAGTCTGTAGGTCCTCCTCCTCATCATCTGTCTCAATGGTGACAACCTTGCCCTTTTCTTCCATTAAGAGCTTACCGAACCGCAGATTCGTCGGGCACCTGCAGACTGGTTCCGCTGCCTGCTTATCTGTTTTTGGTCTTAGCATCCAAGGTGATTTTGGGATTTCTGGTGCAACCTCAGTACCTTCAGGAACATTGTGTACCGTGGGGTTCCGTGTGGCCTCGTCAACGGTTCCTTCTACAAATCCCAAACCTCACCTGGTACCCACCATCTTGTTTGAACTGCCTATAGTCATTCACGAACTTCGAGGCTCGAATATCGCTCGGCGCTCAACACTTTGTGCTCTAATCAACTGCTCAAATCTCAAGTGAACAAGTGTTATCTCGCGGTTAGCCCCTGGAGTTCTATAGCACCTTTTGAATTCAAATTCAACTGTTCCCCCTAATTCTAGGCCATCAATGCTTTCTTGGCGGCAGATTGTCCCAAATCTTTCCCTTAATTCGTGTCTTAAATGCCCACCGCCCGCTCCCTTTTGCCTTAAATCGAACATCCCATCATGAACAGTGATGCCAACGGTCACTTCCCAGCGTACCCGTGCAACA
This sequence comes from Pinus tabuliformis, assembly GCA_031772625.1. Classification (NCBI taxonomy): domain Eukaryota; kingdom Viridiplantae; phylum Streptophyta; class Pinopsida; order Pinales; family Pinaceae; genus Pinus; species Pinus tabuliformis. Next base: position 283,912,180 of record CM062813.1, read on the forward strand.
GCACAGCCCCCCGTGCGCGGATGCGAACCTTGTGACATGTTGATTCTGCATGCACCTCCCTTATCGCACAGCTCCCAAACAACCTTTTTTATAGTCCCGTGCTCTCTTTCAACTGCCTGGAGCACTGAGACTGTGCTTCCTACGGCTAGTCAGGTGGTCGCACCACCTGTGCGAGACTTCAACTTGCCTTCCAATATAGTCCATGGAAAATCCCCAATTGCCCTCATGACATCCAGCGTCGCTCATTTTATCTTATGTAGTGCACTTGCATGGTTATCGCATTTAATGAGATGCAGTCGTAGCCATGGAAGCAAAATCATAAATTCTCGGCGACAATATTCTAATTCAGTGGTATGATCATCTGCACCTTGCCTTGTCATCCTTGGTTTATCGACGAGACATGCTTGCTTGATCTCGTTTTCCAGCTTCTTGACCTCATGGTCCATCCCAATGCTTTTATTTCTTAATCGTACCTGGTCTTTTTCAAGTTCGTGAAGCCTAAGGTTCCCTCGCCGAATGGCTTCCTGAATCCTTATGTGTTCAACGATGCGTAGCTGTGTGATTTTTTCGTCCTAGCATTCGCGCACTGTCACATCTACAAGAGAAATTACGTGCAGATTCCTCTTTGTATTCTCTTCAAAAATTATGGTCTCTACTCTATTTCGCACCTTTCGAATCATTTCCATGGTCAGGTTTTTGCACATGGTCCTATAGGCCCATCGAACCGCTAGTACGCACAGGTCCCAATCAGTGCATCTCGCCTAGTGAACCGTGTTTAGTACTTTGCACACCCTATCGAATGCTTCTTCATGGATAATTGGTAGTGTGCATCACCTTTCCTATTGTTGCATTTTGTTCCGATTTTCTATTCTAGGAGTGGGGTGCGCTTGTGCGAGTTGTATGGCATGTGTCCGTACCCATCGGGAAAGGTGGGCATGCAAGTTGTTCCGCCCTAGGTGACTGGCTCTCGTTCTGAGCTGGGGTTTTCTAAAGCGTAGGTGCATCATCCTTCTACATCCATGCCAGTCCTCAAAACTTCCTTGATGCATACCCCACCATCGTGCGGTCCTTACGTGCAGTGCCCACTTTTGATCTGAATTGGATTCATGAAAATTAGCAAAGTGCTATGACTGTATCAAATCAGGACAGACTTCAAAATTTATGAACAAAGAGCTATCAGGAAGACCTCTAGATAGTGGCAGTTTACAGTCAGCAAGGAACGATGAGGACCTCGGTCAAAGTGTGTTGAACTAGGCCCATGGAGACCGCACAGGACGCAAAACTAGCAGTTAGGAAGCCCAGATTAGAAAACGAAGGCCGTATCTGATGCGTGATTAGCGCTTAGCACATCATTAGGTAAAACCCCTCGAGAAGGAAAGACCTCGAGTGCTCGGTTGCATCGGAAGCCAGGAAACTGTAAGGAAAAGCGCTAAAGCAAAAGGCGAGTCCTGCGCTCCAAAACCGGCGGAATATCGGAGGCACTTTGGGTGGTAAGCAGATTTGGTAGGAGAACGAGCGATTCCACACATTGCACGATGTGTGTCCAGCGGATGAGAGAGAAAACCGCCTCTCATCACAGGCAAACGATCGAGCAAGTCAACCGCGCGATAATAATGAACACCGTAGGATTTAGGGGGCTCCAGATTTGACGGTGGAGATAGCACCCGATGGCAAACCAGATTTGACGGGAGAATTAAGCTACGGCATATAAAAGTCTGAAGTCTGATTTGACCACTGAGTTGGCAGATGAATCATTTCACAACGTAATCGAAATACCGAACTGTTGAGGAAGAGCTGGCACAGTTCGTGAGAGGACAAGTGGCCACCTCCTTGTGAGACATTGGTGATGACGGAGAGGCAGGGAACTCCAAGAAAACAACAGCAGGCAATCCGAAGGGGTGAAAGAGGAAGCGAACAGTCAAGGACAAATTGGCTTTAAGCCATGAAAGGATAGAAAATAGAACAAGGAAGAACCAGAGAAGGGAACAGTGAAAAAAGGGACGAAAGAGACAGTGAAGCAAGAGGCAGAACAACGAAGAGCTGAGCTGACCTACAGCATAAGGTAGCATCGAGCAGACAGAAGGCTTGAGAGGTTCAAGAAATCCTTGTGAGGATCTGTCAGGAATTGAGTACCACATTGGGCTTCTCCCATTAAGGACCAAAGAGGTCAAGAATTGGTAAGGAAAGAGTATGTGCACTCTAGTGGCTTGGGGAATCCAAGAACCACCCTACCAAGCATTATCTATTTTAGGAGACTCAAATTTAGCTCCTCACTGTAAATCTTTGCTTTAAAGACACAATTAAAGAAGGCCACCACTGAAGCTGGACCGGAGAAATATCCCTGGAGAAGAGGGTGAACTCCTTATTAATGTGTTGTGTTCTTGTATTTGCTTACTGTGTTTCTCTTACTGTTTTCCATTTTCCAGTGTCTGTGTATTTTGCAATCTAATCGATCTGTTGCCTAAGATAACATAGACACACACCAGCACACAAGTTTGTAATACCTTCACTCATTAATTAATTAACTGAAGTCACTCACGAGTGATTTTCAGATCAAGTGGTATTAGAGCTTTAGGCTATTAAGGTTAGACAAGCTTGTGTTGGATTTAGTCGTTGAATGCTAACTAGATCAAAGCTCAAATTAGGAGAAGGAGAGTTGGTCGAAACTAATCCTGAAATTGGGAGAGTCTATCCTCAGAAGACAATGTCAGAGGAAGGTTTTATGGGGCCAAACCCTCAATTCATAGATAGCTTCCTAGCCATAAATTCCATGGTAGAGGAAATGTATAAGGACTTTAGAAAACATAAAGATGAAGACTCATCAAGCTCCAAACAAGATAAGGGAGGAGAAGAGTCTCACTTCCATGACCACTCAAAAGGAAAAGGGAAAGAAGAAAGCTTTCTCACACCTCCTAATAGCCCTGAACATAACAAGAAGCCATCTTTGATTAAACTAGATGTTAAATTTGATTCACCTATATATGATGGAGAGTTGAATGTAGAAAAGCTGGACAATTGGATTAGACAAATTGATGTTTATTGCAGAGTGCAGAATATTGAGTCAGAAAAGAGCAAGATTCAGCTGGCAAGCCTATGCCTTGGAAGCATTGCCTTGGTTTGGTGGGAAGGCAGGACCCAAGCTGACATGAAAAGACATGGTAAGACTATTTCTGTCTGGAGTGAGTTTGTTTCTGCAATCAAAAAACAGTTCTATCCATTGGCCTGCATGCAGCAAGCCATGATGAGCTGGCAAGCTCTTCGACAGTTGAAGGGACAAAGTGTACAAGGATACACTCAAGAATTTAGAAAGAGAGCATTGATTCTAGGAATCTCATTAGACTCACCTGAGACTCTGTTGAAGTACATTGGTGATCTACACAACCACATGAGGCATACTATCCTCATGTTTAATCCCACTAGTATAGATGATGTATCTATACAAGCTACTCATCTAGAAGCTAGAGGAAAGAATGGAAGTCCAGAAGTTGGGGGATCATCCCAACCCACTGCAAACAAGAATGAGGAGAAAAGAAAGTAGAAATGGAAATCAGGGAAGGCTAACACTGCACAGAAGAGCAAGTCTTCATGCACCCACTGTAAAAATGATGGGCATGATGATGAGCATTGTTGGATTCTTCATCCAGAGCTGAGACCTAAGAAGTTTGAGGGCAAGAAGAAGAAGACTGCTGCAACTATTCAGAAATATTTGGGGTCAGACTCAGGAGATGAAACAACTATTGTAGCCACAGGTATAAGAGGTAAGAATTCTAAAGCATCTACTAGTAATTCTGCACAATCTATTATTGACGAAGAAAATGAGAGAAAAAGACACGAGCTTTTCCATATTTGAGTTATTTCCAAACATCAAAAGATTGATACTTTGTTCGATAGTGGCTCACAAGTAATTCTAATTTCTAAAGCAATTGTAAAGAAGTTGGGATTAGTAACTACACCTCATAAGAAACCATACCCATTAGGATGGTTAAATGATAAAGCACAACTACAAGTGACTAGACAATGCAAACTCAAGTTTTCTTTTGGGTCAGCATTTGTAGATGAGGTTGAGTTAGACATAATTCCTTTGGATATATGTGGAATTATTTTAGGAAGTCCTTACTTGTATGACAGAAAAGCTATTTTCGATAGAGCTGAGAACAAGTATCTACTTGTTAAAGATGGAATTGAATACTTTGTAAGAGCTCATAAGCTCAAGAATAATTATACTCTCATAAACTCAGGGCAGATGAAAAGAATGATAAATTCATGCAAACAATTCTTACTGATGGTTGTAAAGGAAAAGAAACCTGATAAACCCAATGTATTTGAGGGTTGTAATGCTAAACAAGAAGCTGAATTAGAAAAGGTTGTTTCAGAGTATGATATCTTGTTTCAAGAACCTAAAGGTCTGCCACCCAAAAAGGAAATAGTGCATGATATTATTTTGCAGCTAGATGCTCCATTGCTTAACATTGGAATGTACAGGTTGTCCGCTTTAGAGAATGCTAAAATCAAGAAGCAGGTGCAGGAGTTGCTCGAGAAAGGGTTCATCAGACCTATCACATCACCATGTGGATCACCAATCGTTTTGGTGAGAAAGAAAGATGGCTCGTGGAGAATGTGCATTGATTATCGAGCATTGAATAAGATAACAATAAAAAATCGTCATCCCCTTCCTCGCATAGATGATCTTTTAGATCAATTGAAAGAAGCTGTTTATTTTTCCAAATTAGACTTGCATAGTGGATACCATTAGGTTAGAGTTGCAGAACAAGATGCATGGAAGACTGCTTTCAAAACAAAGTAGGGATTGTATGAGTGGCTGGTTATGCCTTTTGGCTTAACTAATGCTCCTCCTACTTTCATGAGATTAATGAATGATGTACTCAGACCTTTTCTTGATGATTTTGTTATTTTGTATATGGATGACATTTTGATATTTAGCAAAACATGGGAAGAACATTTAAAGCATGTTAAGCAGACACTAGATGTTTTGAAAAGAGAAAAACTTCATGTTAAACTCTCAAAATGTGAATTTGGCAAAACATCTTTGAACTATTAGGGACATAGAGTAGGGGGTGGTGAATTGAAGGTAGATCCCTTTAAGGTGGTAATCATTGTAAACTGGCCTAAACCCAAATATGCTATAGAAGTTAGGAGCTTCTTAGGAGCAACACAATATTGGAGAAAGTTCATTTCTAACTTCTCCTTAATTGCAGCTCCCTTACATGCTTTAACAAGATTGAACAAGGTGTTTCAGTGGGGAGGCAAACAGCAGAAAGCCTTCAACACCTTGAAAGAAAAGATTAGTACAGCACCTATACTAGCATTGCCTGATCTTCAAAGACTGTTTGAGATCCAAACGGATGCCAGTGACTATGCCATGGGAGCAGTGTTGACACAGCACAGAAAACCCATATGTTATCATTCTGAGACATTTAATTATGTAGTAGTTAACTATCCTACATATGATACAGAATTGTATGCATTAGTACAGAGTGTGAAAAAGTGAAAACATTACTTAATGGGCAAAGAGACAGTAATACATACTGATCATCAACCACTTCAATATCTATACTCCCAAACTAAGTTGCAGCAATCAAGACACTATAGATGGATGGATTTTCTACAACAGTTTCATCTAGTCATCAGATATAAAAAGGGCATACACAATAAAGTTGCAGATATGTTATCTAGACCCATTATAAATGAATCTACTATACTTAAGCATAATTCTGTGTTACATGAGAGTTACATTGAACAATATGCTCAAGATGTAGATTTTAAAGATGTATATGCAACTTTAAGTCAAGGAAAATGAATAGAAGAATTGGATTATCATGTAAAGGACCGAATCTTATATCATTGTGGGAAGTTATGCATTCCACAAACTGAAAGAGTAAAGATAATTCGAGAAGCACACACTTCTCTAATATCAGGTCACTTTGGGGTAAGTAAAACAGTTGCACAGCTGCAAAGATTTTTTTTATTGACCAAAAATGAACGAGATAGTTTCTAGATATGTAAGAGGGTGTACTATGTGTGCTAAAAGCAAGCCCAACAACAGAAAACTAGGCTTGTACACTCCATTACCAGTTCCTTCTCACCCTTGGGAAAGTGTTTCCATGGATTTTATTAGAGGACTGCCTAAATCTAGGAAAGGTCATGATTATCTGTATGTTGTTGTGGATAGGTTCAGCAAAATGTGTATTTTGATACCTTGTAATAAACAGATTACAGCTGAACAAACTGCAAAACTATTTTTTGAACATGTATGGGTTCATTTTGGATTACCCACTTCCATTGTATCTAATCGAGACACCCGATTTGTGGGGAAGTTTTGGTCAAGTCTGTGGGAACTGATGGACACCAAACTGAAGAAAAGCACAACTTTTCATCCACAAACTGATGGCTAGACAATAGTCAATAGGACAGTGATCCAGTTGCTCAGGGGATATTGTAGCAAAGATCCTAAGCTTTGGGATGAACATTTATGTTATGTGCAACATGCTTACAATAGACCAAAACATTCTTCTACACAGAGATCTCCTTTTGAGACCTGTTTTGGTTTCACACCAAGGTCTCCTTTGGATTTTGTCTTTGGTAAAGACACCACAGTTGAGGGACATAGTGATGTGGACAGGGAAACTAGGTTCATTGAACAAATCTAAGAGATCCACCAGGAAGTACAGGAATAGCTAGAAAAGAGCCAAGCCAAATACAAGGCAAGGCATGACAAGCATCGGGTGGAGCATAGTTTCCAAGTTGGTGACCAAGTCTGGCTGTATATCAGCAAGGATAGGATGCAAGGTGAAGGTAAAAAGCTAAAGCCTATCAGGTATGGGCCCTTCAAGATACTTGAGAGGATTGGTGAGAATTCTTTTTGCCTTGATCTACCAGCTTACATGCACATCTACTCAGTTGTAAATGCAGATTGCTTGAGATTGTTTGAACCTTCACTAATTGAGGATCCCAAAGAGCAGAGTCAATTGCCTTCTATTGATGACCTGCTACCTGAATATCTTAATGAATTGCAGGAAGACACAGTTCTAGACAGGAAGGTGAGGACGATGTGCAGAGAAGATGCTGAGTACCTCAGAATTAGGCTCAAGGGTTCAAAGCTGAGCAGTGCAAAGTGGATAGAGATTGGACAAGTGAGACAATTGTACCCTCACTTAGTCGATGCTTGAAAACCAACTTTTCGTGGTCCAAAAGCTTTTTCAATGGGAAGGCCATGATCCGAATTGGATCCATGAAAATTAGCAAAGTGCTATGACTATATCAAATCAGCACAGACTTCAAAATTTATGAACAAAGAGCTATCAAGAAGACCTCTGGATAGTGGAAATTTGCAACCAGCAAGGAACGACGAGGACCTCGCTCAAAGCACGCTGACCGAGGCCCATGGAGACATCGCAGGACGCAAAACTAGCAGTTAGGAAGCCTGCATCGGAAAACGGAGGTCGTTTCTGATGTGCGATTAGCGCTTAGTGCATCGTTGGGAAAAACCCCTTGAGAAGAAAAGTCCTCGAGCACTCTATTACATGGGAAGCCCGGAAACCATAAGGAAAAGAGCTAAAGCGAAAGGCAGGTCCTGCACTCCAAAATCAGCGAAATATCGGAGGCACTTTGGGTGGTAAGCGGATTTGGAAAGAGAACGAACGATTCCACACATTGCATGATGCATGTCCAACGGATGAGAGAGAAAACCACCTCTCATTGTGGGCTAACAGTCGAGCAAGTCAACTGCACGATAAGAGCGAACATCGTAGGATCTGGGGGGCTCTAGATTTGACAGCGGAGATTACACCCTATGGGAAACCAGATTTGATGGGGGAATTAAGCCGCATCATATAAAAGTCTGAAGTCTGATTTGACCGCTAAGTTGGCGGATGAATCATTTCACAATGTAACCAAAATACCAAACCTTTGAGGAAGAGCTAGCGCAGTTTGTGAGAGGACAAGTGGCCACTTCCCTGTGAGACGTTGGCAATGATGCAAAGGCAGGGAACTCCAAGTGAACAACATCAGGCAATCTGAAGGGGAAAAAGAGGAAGCAAACAGTCAAGGAAAAATTGGCTTTAAGCCATGAATAGACAGAAAACAAAACAAGGAAGAACCAGAGAAGGGAACAACGAAAAAAGGGACGAAAGAGACAGTGAAGCAAGAGGCAGAAAAACAGAGATCCAAGCTAACCTGCAGCATAAGGCAGCATCGAGCAGACAAAAGGCTGAGAGGTTCAAGCAATCCATGTGAGTATCTATTGGGAATTGAGTACCACATTGGGCTCCTCCCATTAAAGACCAAAGAGGTTAAGATTTGGTAAGGAAAGAGTCTGTGCACTCTAGTGGCTTAGGGAATCCAAGAACCACCCTACCAAGAATTATCTATTTCAGGAGACTCAAATTGAGCTCCTCACTATAAATCTCTGCTTTAAAGACACAATGAAAGAAGGCCACCACTGAAGCTGGACCAGAGATGTAGCCCTGGAGAATAGGGTGAACTCCTTATTAATGTGTTGTGTTCTTATATTTGCTTACTGTGTTTCTCTTACTGTTTTCCATTTTCTAGTGTCTATGTATTTTGAAATCTGATCGATCCATTTCCTAAGATAACATAGACACACACTAGCACACAAGTCTGTAATACATTCACTCATTAATTAATTAATTGAAGTCACTCACGAGTGATTTTTAGATCAACTTTAGAGCATCGAACCACTGCTATTCTGGTACTGTGCTTTCAAATTTTATTAGGAATTCATCCATCGCTATCAACCCACCATATGTCGGTATATCGCCTCTAATGTCACACAACACAGTGATCTAACCATCATGTTTCAATTAAGTGTTGTTACTTCGTGCAGCCGATTCTGCCATTGCTCTATCTCTTCGTCTGAATCTGAAGTGTAGGAGCTTTCGCACTCCCACGAAATCCTTCCATATGCAGTCGGATTCACCCAATCCTCTTCTCGCATGGTTATCTTGTAAATACAATCGAGATCATCATCACTATCATCGTCGCGCACCGGTTTAGTGTATCACGCTCCTTCAGCTGGATCTAGCGGTACTACTACGTGTAGTGACTTTTTCTCAAAGGTCACTTTGCGCTTCTTCAGATTTATGACTCCGTTCATATCAGTGGCTCAATCTATTCCTAGTAGTGCAGGATAGGGATTACTTTCATCGACAATCTCTATCACTTCAAAATCTGCCTTCGCACTCACAACTTCAATATCTACTATTACCCCTTGCAATCTTCCCATGCATAAGACCTTTTGTTGGTTCGCCATTCGTAATTGAATAAGAGACCACTGTAGGGCGGGTCTGCCCATGCGTTCCCATGTTTGTTTTGGAATTACATCCGTGTCCGATTCGAGATCTAGGATTATCTTATCCATTTCATACTCGCTGATTTCTGCAGTCAACATCATTTCCCTTCCTATGCGCAATGCATGCTTTCCAATTTTCAGGACCACGCGCGGCTCTCCCGACCCCGTGCACCTAGTGATAAGTTCCTATAGTCCTTTTACTGCCTTGTTGTCTCGTAGCAGTTTCATGCATGTCTCTAGAAAGGTAGTGAGCATTGAAGGATCCATCCATGATTCTAGTTAATCCTTACTACCTGAAGTGGAGGCCTTCGTGATGCTCTTCTTAGCTTCCATGAATGTCTCCTTCACGCATTCTCCTTCACGCATTCTAAATCAAACTTGGGTTATTTTGTAGGAGCCTTGCGAACCCATGCACTTTCTTCTAACTATTTCCCTTTATCATCGCCAATAGTCATACCGCTCCTGAGCATCATGTTTACATTCAGGGCTTCTTCGCGTGGTTCAAAACTCATCATCTACAAATTCTGAGTCGGAGGGGGCTGAAGTACCCCTTTTTTGCGTAGTATTGCTATCAATATAGGGCAGTCTTCTACCTCATGATCAAACTGAGTATAGTACACACATGATGTCCTTATTAGGTTTATACAATTACGAGCATAGTGCCCTGGCCCTCCACAATTGTAACAGATTAACTGTCCACGGCCCCTTCTTGGTTCCATTCCACCTCGACCTCGACCGCGCCCCTGAAATCCAATGGGTGCCATTCCTACATTTAGGTCGAGGGTTGCATTTCGGTCTGCACCCTGTAGGTAGGAGTGTGATCCATCATTAGTTTGTAGCCTCTACAGGTGCGTTCATCATGGCCTACTGACCTGCAGAAATTACAAAACAATTGCTGGGACGTCTGCGTATACTTCTGCAAAAGATGACAATTATCCATGGTGTGTTTTCCTACTATCTGATAAATCGCACACCATAATGTAGGTGTCACGCTTGGTCCTACCTGTGCCTCAGGTCTTAACGGCGTCGGCCCTCCTCCTGCCAAGTAATTCAAAAACACTGGATAGTGGTCCTTGTCATGCCCCTAGCCTTTGCCTTTTATGCGCCATACTTCCTCGCACACCTCTGGTCGAGGTGTCCTATTCTGTTTCAAACTATGCATCTCCAAACACAGATTTTGTAGTGCACGTGGATTTGTTGGATTCCCAGACCAGGGTCTTGTATAGGGGTCTCATGCAATCTTATCGCCATCTCCAAAGCTTCAGCTTGTGTGGTAATTTTTTGCTGTGACAGCGCCGTCCTTAAGTGTGGTGTTAGTGATGCTACAAACCATGCGCGGTGCTGTCCATCCATCAATGTCATGTTGGCTTTGCGAATCATACCCTTTAGAATTTGGTCCAAATCCCACGAGGTCTCGCCCGGGAGCATTGCGATCTCCTTAAACCCAATGATTGATTGTGTTTCCAACTTTGGCCTGCTAAATTCCCTGTTCAGCGCAGTCTGGATTTCTGCAATTCCTGCATTTGGATGGTTATTCGAATGCTTGATGTACCATTTTAATGCGTGATCTTGCAATGTGCTTACCAGTGTAGCCCTTTTTATATTGTCATCCACTACTCCTTATGCTTCCCATACCGCTCTTACCACGAACCAAAATTGGTCCGGGTCTTCATTCCCTACTCCTCTGAATACTAGTAGTTTGATTACACTCGCCATACTGAACTGTGGTGGTGGCAGAGGTGGGGTGGGTGGAGATGGAGGTGAGGAGGGTGAGATGGGTGGCGGTGTAGGTGGAGGTGGTAAGCACGAAATTCACAACCTTATCATACTGATCGCACTTCTCGGAGAAACTTTTGCGAGCTCTTCCTCTCTTTCCCGCGAGGGGGAAATTAAGGGACTGGTTTCCAATTCTTCACTACTTCTGCTTCTGTAGATCTTCCCACTTCTCATAGTCCCAAACATTAATTTATTCACATAACCCACTTTTCACACAATAGCATCTTAATCCAAGTGTTCAAAGATTTGATATACTTACCTCATGGTCCCTTGAGGAAACGTCGCTCTGCCTCACCATAGCTAACGGTCGTGTCTACCACGAACTCAGTGATAAATCCTCCTATAATTTGATTGAGCCAATGGACCATAGCTCATGCAACCTTATCTCTAGACGCTTCTAGTCTACGCACTAATTGCAGAGTCCACACGATTGGTTTGTCAGGCCTACAAGTAGCGCTCCAACCACTGTTCCTTAGATACTCGCGGATTTCTGTTTTCCTGCGCTACGAACTCGTGAATCTTCTTGTCCAACCACTCCTCAATTTCTTTCTTTATTGGATTCCAGCGGCATGACATTAGACATCCCTTATGGAGATCCCAATTTTGGCAATGGAATAATTTGTTGGCTTGTAGGGGCCTGACCCAGGTTCAGAGGTGATTAATCCAAACAAATCCTGGTACTACTGACCCTTTCAGCAATAGTTCGTGGAGTGTGGACTGAGGTCTCACCTGAAGTAGTATGTGAGGGTGCTAGAACTAGGTTTCTGCACCCTGGGGATGTCTGATGAGCTTCTGGTGGTTTGCGGTTTGACCCTGCGCACACGTCGCTACGTGTATCTATTAGTCCCTCGCAACCTATGATGCTGCCTTGGCATAGCCCTACTCGGGGTGCGATCCGTGTTATTTCCCAAGTTCCTTTCTATTAACTTGTTATTACTTGATTACTTAACTTATCTGAGTAATTCTAGTGATAATTAACAGTGTGTCCAGCATTTATATAAGTGCATGCAATAAACAAAATAGTATAAATAAATAGAATGCAATACACAAGCAGATGCATAGAATTTGGAATCAATTTCTTTTTATCATTCTTCGTTCAAGCTTACAGACTCGACACTACCCTACTCACTCAGTTGCGGACTCTACTAGGACTCTACGCACTTAGTTGCAGAGCCTCTTCCTACTAATATGACCCAATACACTTAGATTCTTACTCTAAGCTCTATCTCTTTCTTCGCTCCTTTCTCATTCACTCTCTTTTACAACTTAGAGCCTCGCTCTATTTATACAACCTCATGGTCCGCGGAGCATGGGTAGGCTGACATGAAATTTACATTACATTACAAGACTTAGGGCAGACAACCCTATGACTTAACCCATACTTTGCGCTCCGCGCTCGCACTTCGCGGAGTTTTACAATACATCCAACCAAAAATTGGGCTTTGAGCCCCAAAACATGCTGTGGGGGGATTCCATGCTCATCATACACATAGTGATTTGATTTGCTTCTAGTGAAGCCAAGTCACCGTATAAATGTATCAACTTTTTGATACCACATCCTTGGTGTCTGTTTTAGCCCATACCAAGACTTCTTTAACTTGCATACTAGTTCATTTTTACCCTTCACCGTAAAGCCTTTAGGTTGCTTCATGTACATCTCCTCTTCCAGATCCCCATGGAGAAATGTTGTCTTCACATCCATCTGTTCTACCTAAAAATCAAAAGTAGCGGCAACAAATAAAAGTAATATAATAGAAGCTACCTTGGCAATAGGAGAAAAAATATCACCAAAATCAATTCCCGACACCTCGGAATAACCTTTGCTACCAACCAAGTTTTGTATTTCTCCACCTTTCCTTCTGCATTTGTCTTCTTCTTGAACACCCAATTATTGCCAATGGGTTTCCTTCCATCTGGCAACTCCACCAGATCCCAACCCTCCTTTTTGTGCAAAGATGCCATTTCATCAACCATGGCCTGTTTCCAGAGTTTTCCATCCTCTAAATCTACTACTTCCTTCATAGTTTTGGGATCATCATCAGTAATAGATAAAGGAAAATTTGAACAGAAAGCGGATGGACTATACCTTTCGAGTTTCCTTCTTTCTCGAACTGATCTTCTCACAACTAGAGTTTGTGGCTCTTCATCTTTTGATTCCTCTTCTGTTGTAGAGTCTGATTCTTCCTCCTTTAGCTCAAACTCTATCTTCTCAGGTTCCTTTGATGGGACTTCATGTTTAATAACATATTTCACCTCTCTGAACACCACATCTCGGTTGTACACAACCTTCCTTGTTACTAGGTTCCAAAGCTTATAACCCTTTAAACCATCCTTATACCCAATAAAGATGCACTTTTCAGATTTACGATCGAACTTTGTTCTTTTCTCCTTTGGAACATGTACATACGCATCACATCCAAATACCCTTAGATGTGAAAGAGAGGGTTTCTTAGCAGTCCATACCTCTTGTGGAGTCTTATCCTCCAATGCTGATGAAGGTGATTTGTTGACCAGGTAACATGCTCTCTCCACCGCCTCTACCCAGAATTCCTATCCTAACTGTTACACTAAAAAATGTCACCATGGTTATTTACAGTTAGTATGGCTCTATCAACAGTCATGCTATCCTCCTGGGCAAGTCTTATGCCTCTGCTCTCCATGTCAAACTCCAAAAAGAGAGAAAGTCTTTATAAATGTATTTATCTCTGGGTATGCAGGTTCTCTCAACCTTACCTGCGGGTACGCACCCAATTTTCACAAAAGCTGCGTCCTTGTACGCTCTGTATGTAAAGGGGCAGGTGCGTCCCCCTGTAAAGGTCAAAATGCGCAAGTTTCATCTTTAGAAAGTTACTTGTGGTCATTTCTAGAGCATTCTAGAAGGTTGTTCGACGTGTATTGAGCGCCTCCAGATGGTTCATGTACCCCTACCAAAGAGGAACTTATCCCATCAATGAGGGAGCTATCCCATCCAAAGAGGGGATTATCCCATTGATGGTGGACCTGATTAACTTCCTCTTGAGCACTATAAATACAGGCATTGGGCCAGAAGGAGGGGAGGTTGGAAGCTAAACATTTCTAGGGGTAGATGCTGCTGGAATTAGGACTCCCATTTAGAAGCTTGTGAGGAGAGATTGCCATCTTTGATTGTTCTATTTGGAAGTGGGTGAGCTTTGTCAAAGTAAAGGAGAACTCTTGATGGACCCTGGGAGGGACTTGCACAACACCAAGGCTCAGGTTGTAATTGTTCCTTTTGTTTCCTATTAATGCAAATGAGTCCATTCTTCTCAATAACTTGTTATTTATGAGTTGTTTCATGTACTCCTTGGTCTATGTGTTAAATATGTTTTATTCTATGAGATTATCAAGTGCTATTTAATTGTTTGATTGTTAGTGGATGCAGGTTTCAAAGTGAAGGAGGAGCTCATCCGGATCAGTGGAGCTGGACTGCTACAACAGCGTTGGATTACAGGTAGGATCTAAACACTTGATTTCTTATATAGTGAATGCATATTTAGAGAAGGATTGATCTTGTTTGTCTTGTTTGTCACTAGAGAGTCTTAGGCTCCTAGGGAGGTTGGTTGTGTCCGCACTATCGACTCTTTCAGCCTGACACTAACCCAACACCACTAAGCATGCTTCTGGCCCTTTCCATCAATGTCTTGTTCATTATTTCTGCAACTCCATTTTTCTCAGGTGTGTATGGAGTAGTGTTTTATCGTTCTATACCACACTTATTACAGAAATCTTCAAATTCCTTCCTACAAAACTCTCCACCGTTATTTGTCGTCAGCACCTTTATCTTCTTCTCTGTCTGGTTTTCTACTAGATCCTTAAATTATTTAAACCTGTCAAAGACTTCAGATTTCTTCTTAAGGAAATATATCCATGTATTCCTTGAGAAGTCATTTATAAATGATACATAGTACACAAACCTACCCAGTGATGGAACCTTCACAGGTCCAAACACATCATTGTGCACAAGCACTAATATCTATTTCGCCCTCTTACTACCAGAGAGGAAACTCACCCGATTTTGCTTCCCATATACATAATTTTCCCAAAAATCAAAATCCAGAGAGCTATTACTCATACCTTATACCATACCTTTACCATGAAGTATTCGAAGGCCCTTCTCTCCAATATGTCCAAGCCTTTTATGCCACAACATGATCTTCTCTCCAGAGACCACTGGATTTTCTGCTCCACTTTTAGGAACCACATTACTGTTGCACCCATCAACAACAGTGCTACCTTGCAACTCGTACAGAGTTCCAATCTGAACTCCCCACATCAATTCCAATGCTCCCCAAACCATCTTGCAAGTATCCTTCTCAGACATTGTTTTTACACCTTCATCATCCAATTTGCTTACGGAAATCATATTTTTGCCCAATGCAGGAAAATGCAGAACACCTGCAAGTGTTCTAACCCTTCCACCTTGCAACTTCAACTTTACTTTTTTGTGACCAATGATTCTAGCCTTCCCATCATCCCACAAGAAGACATCACCACCATCATATTTCTCATACTCGCAAAACCACTCTTTATGTAGAGTGAAGTGAAAGGATGCACCTGAGTCAATCAACCATGCCTCATGATCTACATGTGTACTTGAAGAAGCCAAGTACACATCCCCACCTTCTTCTGAGGTGGTTTTTGCCTCTGCAAAAGGAGCATCATCATATCCCTTTCCTTTTTCATGACCTTTAGATTTACAATCCCTTTTGTAGTGCCCTTCCTTTCCTCATTTCCAACACACCACCTTTACAGGTTTTCCTGGAGATTTAGATCTCCCTCTAGATTTATATCTCCCACTCGATGACTTATTTTTGTTTTTGTTCTAGGATCATCCTCATATAGACAAGGCATCACCATTATGGCTCTCCATATTTTTCCGTCTCATCTCCTCCGTCAGCAAGGATGAGACTATTTCATCAAACTGCAAGGTAGTGGCATTGCTACCTATTGCAATAACCAAACTATCCCATGAATTTGGTAGAGAACAGAACAAACTAATGCACTTATCTTCATCTGAAATTTTAATATCAACAGACAATAACTGGCTTACCACAGTATTAAATGCGTTCAGATGCTCTGTCACTGAGTCTCCATCTTTCATCCTCAGGTTATACAGCTTTTTCAGTAGGAACAATTTATTCACCAAAGACTTAGATTGGTACAAAGTCCCTAATTTTTCCCACAAAGCCTTCATTGTAGCTTCCCCTGATACGTTCAGAAATACTAAATCTGAGACACACAATCATATTATGCTCTTTGCCTTCCGATCCAACTTCTTCCATTCTTCATCGGACACTCACGTTGGTTTAGTACCCAAATCTACCATGATCCACTGATCTTTATCCACCAACAGATCCTCCATCTTGAGTTTCCACAACTAAAAACTCTAACCATTAAATTTCTCGATCTCTATCTTTCCACTGCTCGCCATCTTCCTTCAGCACCAGAATTGATCCCGCGGATCTCCCACTAAACAGGGTTTACCACCGGCTCGAGTGAAACCCCTCAGCAATAAAGGCATCCCCTTGAAGCCAAAATAGCTCTGATACCAAATGTAGGTTTTAACCCCGTGCAGAAATTACCTACATACAAATTCTAAGAACAGAAAATAAATAATGCGAGAGCATAACACATAAAACACATATACACAGAGATTTTCCCCTGGATCCCAAAATCGGGACTACCAGCTTGATTTTTCATTATGTTCCTTTCAATGTTACAATACATATTTATACATGCCAAAGCATCCAATACCATGGACCGAAAACCATCGCGTCCAAAACCATGTGCGAAAAACCATGCACAAAACCATAGGTAGGTCTACCCAACCTAATATAGGGTCCAAAAATATTTTCCTCAGGGTGCTGCCCCGGACCCCATAGAGGGGGGCTACCCACCCCCATGAAATCCCCTGTGACCCCCCTGCTGCGAAATCACCACAATGAAAGGGGAGCTCCAAACCCCCTCTAACCCCCCAGTTAACTAGGGGATCTAGTCATGGAAAGAATATATCACAACCCAAAAAAAGTTACATCCTTCTTAAACAATTTATCCATAGGCACAGTTATTTGAGCATACCCCTTGATGAACTTATTTCAATACCTAGTATGTCCCAATGTAGTGGGAAGATGCCTTACTGTCTTAGGTGGAGGCAAGTTCACAATGATAGCAATCTTAGCAGGGTCCACCATTAGTCCTTTCTTATAGAAAATATGTCCCAACAATATGCCAAAAGGTACACAAAATATGCACTTATTTAGGTTCAAAGAGATCTGATATTGTCTACATGTGTCGAGCATAATTCTTAAACTTCCAACATGTTTTCTCAACAATCCAAATACTGTCCAATCATCAAAATATACCTCTAAAAACTTGTGGATGTATTCCTTAAAAGTTGCGACCACCACCCTAGAAAATATAGCAGGGGAATTTTTTAATCCAAAAGGAATTACTGTGTATTGATATGAGCCCCATTCTGTAGCAAATGTGGTCTTGTGCTAATCTTCAGGTGCAATCCTAATCTGATTATAACCTGAGAATCATCTGTAAATGAGTAAGCATCCTGACCTCCCACATTGTCTAGCACTTCATCTATGAAGGGGGTAGGGAAGGGATCATGTGAACATGCATCATTCAAATTTTTCAAATCAACACAGATCCTAATTTCTCCTTGAGTCTTCTTCTCTTGCACCACCATAGGACTCAACCATTCTGATTCTTCTATAGGTTCAATAATTCTTGCTGCTATGATCTTGTCAAGCTCTACTTTCACTTTCTCCTTATACTTCGGGTTCATCCTGTAAGGTCTTTGTTTGAGCAGCTTCACATCAACCTTAAGGGGAATCTTCATGTCTCCTAAATCTCCTATTATACCCTTCATCTCTAAAATCTTGGTGGGAAACAGTTCTTGATATTCATGAAATAACTCGGTAACTTTACTCACTATCTTCTTATCCCGGTAGTCTCCTATTAATGCAAATTTGTGTTCCTTCTCTAATCCTATGTTCAACTTCTTTGTCTTGAGTGGCTTCATTATGTCTAGTATCTCTAGCTTAGGTCTAGTTACTTCATGGTATCCTTCTGACTCTGTTATGTTGATGTTGCGAGGATCTTCTTCTTCATCTGCAGTAAGGTTATAGCACTCCAATGCATTTTCTATCTGTGCAGCCCAATCAGGTTGTTGCCATGTCAGTGGGGTTACATTCTCAAATATCCTCTTCTTGACTGTCTGAAGGGCCAAATATATGTATGGGAAATCATCCTCAAAGCTGAATGTTAATATGAAGCCATCAACCATGTATTCTGAGTTTACGATACCATGTTGAAACTTTGTTTCTAGGTACCAGTTCTTAGGGATTGTCTCTAATGTATGAATGAATCCATGTACCCATTCTTGTTGTGGAATCTCCTTCCATGTTGTAGTGCATAGCCAGATATGCTTCCTAGGATTAGTTTCACCATCTCTGTATTTATCTATCCAAACCTTATCCCCATCAGTCTTCGACATTCCTTCCAACCTCCCATATTATTCTTGTGTGCATTCCACCATCTAGCAGGGGTAGCTTTCAGGACTATATCTAAGGCTGACAACCTTTGAATTCTAGAAATTGTTTTTCATAATCATTAACAAAATTATTTACATCACCTAAGCCATCATAAGAAGGCAAGTTAGATACCTCATATATCATACAACGAACTGATTTGGTAATTCTTGCACAACACCTTTTGGATACTTCATGTAGCCTATTCTGCCAGTTCTCCAACTCTTATTTTGAGTCAGAGGTACAAGAACTATCATGCTCCCAACTCAACTTTCCCTCTGCAGTAGGGATAACACAACCATGTTCCTTCACTTTCATTTGATAGATATCTCCTATGTTAGATGCGCAGTATTCTTCTTTGACAGGTTCTGTATATCTTACTCCTTCTGATGGATCCAAGGGAACAATTACTCTCATATTGTTTCCTTCCAATATCATCTGTCTCTTCTTCAGATTAATTATGGCCATATTTCAAATGCCTAGTCAATTCTAAGCAATGTACAATAAGGATTACTGTCATCAACGATCTCTATTACTTCAAAATCAGAAGCAGTGAAAACTCCTTCAATATCCACTATGACACTTGGTAGTCTTCCCAGAGGGAAGATATTTTGTTAATTTTCCATCCTTAACTGAATAAGTGACCACTGTAGCTTCATACTACCCATTAATTCCCATGTCTTCTTTGTCAAGACATTAGCATCAGTTCCCATATCTAGAATAATTTGATCCTTCTCATACTCTCTTATCTGTGCACTAAGCCTCATCTCTCTTCTGCTTCTCTTTTGTCAATGCAAATTATTAACGGTGCACATCTCACTTTGCAGATTTTTTTTGGATGCACAGGAATCTATCAACTCCTTAAGCCCTTCTATAGCCTTTTGATCTCTTAAGAATTTCATACAAGTCTACAAAAAATATTTAAAATACCCACTTGATTTGTTGAATCCTCGTCTTGTGTCGGAGCTCGATCCTGTGTCGAAGCTCGGTTCAGTATCGAATTTGGTGACACATCATAATTAATTTTCTAATTGAGATTTTGTTGTGAACTAGAGGTAAAATCTTCAACATCCATAAAACTTCGCTTTTCTTCCATAAATATTTTTTTTTTCTTTTTGAATACCATAAATAGGAACTTCCCCAACAGTCTTTCTGACCCATTTACTTTCAGATTCTCTATTTTCATCCTGTTTATCACTACCAGTCACAACTGTCATCATTTGAAAATTCTATATCCACCATGAAGAACCAGAAGGAGGAAACCAAAGATCCAGAGGAGGAGGAGCGCCTCTTCCACTCCCCGATGTGAGTAAAGGGTTCCCCGCTACAGTTCATTGTTGATAGAGAGAGCCAAAATAACCTCATTTCAGTAGAGGTCATGAAGCAGTTGGGCTTACCGACCACATCACACACACAATCGTACAACATCGGGTGGCTTCACCAAGGACACCACAGTGAGCCAACAGTGTCACCTTCCATACAACATCAAGTCCTTCATGGATGAGCTATTATGTGATGTTGTTCCCCCTGATGTTTTTGATGTATTAGTAGGCCAACCATACTTGTGGAAGCAACATGTTGTGTATGATTCAAGGCCTCGCATTGTTATTGTTACCTTGGGAATTAAGTTGTACAGGATATCGAAAGTGGCACCACCTACAGAAGGTAGTGTTATCACTCAGATTTTCCTTGAAGTTGTTGGGAAGAGTAAAGGGGTCCGAGGTAACCACAAACCAACTTTTAGGTACAGAATCTAGCCAATCTGTACCCAGAGAGGGCTCTCTCTTTACGTTTTAGTTTTGTTTTGAAAGATAATAGGCTAGTTATGAAAGTTTAAGGGTTTTGGATTGTATTTTGGTGGTGAAATTCAATAGCAAAGGGGTAGAACTGACTAGTTTAGGCCATTGGGCTTATGGAGTCAAAGAAGATGGCTTAACTGGATTTGGATTCTTAACAAGGGATGGTTTCACAAGGCAAGATAGTCAAGTAGGGAACAAATACAGACTTAAAAAAGATGGAATAGACTCAAAGGGATGAAGGGAAATTAAGAATCCTTCATCATATTTAAGAGAGGGAACTTGGATGATTACTAATAAAGAGCAGTTAAGAATTCTTTACAAAATAATCAAAGTGAATACACTAGGAAACAGGAGCAATTAAGAATTCACTGTTTATCCCAGTTTAGACGAAAACATTAAGAACAAAAATGATTGAAAACAGATTGCACTCAAGCACTTTCTAAATTATTCTTTTTCGTTTATCATTCAGATATGAAACACAGATGATATAATAAACAAGAAAACTTTAAAACATGAGATATAGAAGACTTATTGATCTGGTGTCTGACTCATGAATCTTGTGAAAAGTCCTTTGCATCAATTCTTCATCCAGCTAGCCATACAAACTTTTGTCCAACAACACTTTATTCCAAAATAATCAGTATTACAGCAATGTCTAAGAATCCACACTCAATACTCCAATTGAGGGAGTATTTATACAAAAAAAATTACAAAAATATCTCATAACAGAGTGAGATATATTCTAGGATGACTATCAATAGGTTACAAGAAAAATAGAGACAGATGGTCTCGTAGATAGAAGAAAATGCAAACTGATGTTGTGTTGTTCCTACTCTTATGAATGTGCTGGAGGCAGGCCCTATGATTTGGCATGTTGCTATCTTTTTGGTAACTCAGTGCTGGCTACCCTGTTTTCACTAATACTCTTTACCTGCTTTGATACTCTTCGACCTGTTTGATCTCTGTTTATCCTTTTTACCATTACCTATTGTAGTAAATAATAAAAATTTACCCAAGGATAATTTACAAAATTTCTAACATTTCTTCCCACCATTGTGTTTCTGGTATTCTGGTTCTTTGAAGTTTTCTCAGGGTCTCATCAGTTTCGGTGTACCTAAAAAAGGTAGGCTAATTTGGAAACAAGTGCTTTATCTCATGCTCGACATAGAATAAGTTCTCTAGACTGTCATAGAGAACTTTGCCTGTAGGCAATGTTTTTGATGTTGATGCACTTGTTGATGGACCTGCTTGGTTGCTTGCATATTGATTCAATTTCTCCACATAGTCTAGATGTCTCATCAATTTGTCATTAATAACTAAAGGACTAGGCAACCCTTTACTCTGCAAAATATCAAATATTTTCATGAAAGCATTAATTTCTTCCTGCATGTCATGACACCTTCTTTCTAAATTTTTCATCAGAGTACTTTTAGTAAAAACCCTTTTGACTTCTAGAATTGTTCCTGTTCTATCTTGAATGCCCAGTTCTTCAAGCTAGTACTTATTCTTGGTATTCAAAAACTGTATGAGTCTGGTGGCTTCCTCAGGCATATTTCCTAACTCTTCCCTTGCCTTTTGAACCTCTTCTCGAGCTGCCTTTACTAAATCAATTTTCTCAAAAATTATTTGGACTGATGGCCAAACATCATTTATTGACTGAGTGATGTTGGCCCAAAGAATTTTCCTAATTTCTGTCAAAGGTTTCTCAAATGTGAGTTCCTTTTCTAATAATTTCACTTTGTTTCTAACCCTTTAATCTCTCTTGTCTTTTCTGCAACATTTATCTTTGAGAGATCATACCTCTATTCTAAGTTGGCATACTGTTCTTGTACCTTTTTTAGCTCTAAAACTTGCAGTTTCATGTCCTCCATTGATTTTATTAGTTCCTCTGTGCTCAAATTGGAAGTATTATCCTATGTTGTTCCTGTTGTTCCTGTTGTTGTTGTACCTATGGCCACTTCTGTTGTGGTTTCTGGAATGTTTGGTGCCAGAGTTGTTCCAAGGGTTGAAGGGGCTGCAGTTGAGACTACTGGTATCACATTGGGAGGTGGAGAGGTCGACTCTCCCTGCTTGTCCTTCAATGATTTTTCTAGTTCTTTCTCCGTCTCATTCAATCGTTCATTAAGTTTTAAGAGCAAATCCATCAGCTCTTCTTCAGATTTTTGCTTTATGATCTCAACAGTCTGTGGATGCCTTGAAGGAGGCAGCTTTAGCTGCTTCCTTAAGGCAGCAATATCTTCATCTTTCTTTTTTATTAAGGCTTCTTTAGCCTTCACATCATTGGGATCATGACCCAATCCAATAATTATTTCTTCTAAAGACTTTATTCTATTATCTTTAGCTTGTGAGGAGGCTTTCTCCAGCTGCAGTTGGGTAGTTGTGTTATCCAAAGAATTTTCCATCCTTTGGGCCATCATAGCCTTACCAGTCAAGGTGGAATAAATCATCTCTCCTGTTTGTTTGTGCAATTCAATTTGACCCAAAGGATGAGTATCCTTTGCCATGACCTCAAAATTGGTTCTGAGATAGTCTGCTGCTGATCGAGGCTATTGCACTTTAGGCTTGAAATAACTCATTATCATTTTACCTTCTTTGATGTCATGGGCTGACATCAGTCTATTTTGATTTGTGGGAGCCATTTTCAAATATTGGTCATAAACTTGGAGCCTTAATGGATCATTTCTAGCTTTTATTTCTATAAATGTCTTCTTGATATCTGGGGTGTCCTTTCTTGGAGGCTTGAAAGATGATACCTCTGCACTTTGTTGTCTTTCTAGCTCTTGCCTCTGTGAACTAGTGGATGTTCCTCCCACTGGAAAAGTTTGCTGGCTATCTACTCCTTCTCTCCTCTGACTATCCGTAGTCTCTTCAACAGATTCTTCTTCTGACAGGGGATTTAGCCTTTGCCTTTTTGCACCAGGCTGTTCTGAAGGTCCACTGGCAGGGGTTCTTATTTCCCTATCTCTCTTTTTATTTCTTTCCTCATTAAGAGGAGTTTGCAAGATTGGAGGCTCTCCCACATTGTCCTGAGTCGGAGGAGCTTGCATTTGAGCCTGTTCCTTAGAAGTTTTAGGCTGCTTAGATATTGTAGACTACTCTGTGGCTTGGGCACTGGTCTCTGGTCCCTTTCCCTTAGATGTTTCTGTAGCTAGTATGCTGGTATCCTGTGAATGTTGCTGAGAGGTTTCAGCTGTAGAAGCACCAATCCCTGACCTTTGTACCTGCCCAAAAGAATCCAGGTCAAGTGTTTTATCAAGATCTCTCATAACATTCTCAATACTGACCTGTTCATTATCATTTTCTACTAGGGTCCCTTCCCTCCACTCATCCATGTTTGAAAATTGTTCAATCTCTGGAATCCTATGGTGAATGTATGGTGACAACCTATTTTTCATTCTGCTATCACAGATAAAGCTATTAGGGTCATATGGACTCCAACCAAAACTTTTGTGCAACTTAAGACGATCTTCTAGAATTTTCTGTGCTTCTCTCCATTCTTCCCTATTGTTGCAGACAAAAGGGCCTAACTGATTTTTGATAAACCATGTCTGAATGTATCATTTGTCTGAAATATTCCAATGCAAATAGTCTCATTGGAACGTATTTTGGTAATTTGAAAGCGCAGAGCTCACATCCATATAT
The DNA here is from genome assembly GCA_031772625.1 of Pinus tabuliformis. Classification (NCBI taxonomy): domain Eukaryota; kingdom Viridiplantae; phylum Streptophyta; class Pinopsida; order Pinales; family Pinaceae; genus Pinus; species Pinus tabuliformis. The sequence continues at coordinate 283,936,284 of CM062813.1, forward strand.
CCTGATTTCTGTATGGTTCTTGTATAGGTACCAATCACCTATTCTGTACTGCTTGGAAAGCTGTAAGATCCTTCTAATGTCACCACTGATCTTGGGAGGGGAAATCCCTATCAATAAGGTGGTTGCTGGATGAGCAAACTGATCAATGAACTCATTATATGAGTAAGAGGATTCAAAGGATGCATGGAATATGGAACTCCAAAAAATAACAGACCGTGGATTGCTTTTGGTGTCAAGTTTCATGACAGGGAAAGGGAAGTGCTCTGACTAATAATACAACATAAGATGATAGATGAAGGTGTTGTATTTGAAGACTCCCTGTTACACAGTAATTTGTCATTGTCTTCACTCCAGTTTTCCTACTGTGTCATGTGTCCAAGTCATACATGCTCAAGTTAGACAAATGTTCTCTGATGTTGCCAAATGACCCACTTTTCCAAAGGTTTCTGCATCATCGCATCTGTTGGCAAAATAAACGTGTTGATGAGCACTCCAAAACAGTCCAGAAGCGTTGCCATCGCGGAAGTACACGTGATTCCCACGATGGTCGAATTTCATGTGACAACGCAACTGTCGCTTGTAGTTTCCCGCGATGACATGACTAGCTACGTTATTCAATAGCGATGTCAGCGCGGCAGACCAGTTATGTGCCCGTGATGATCCAGATTGGGTGAATTTGTTCCAACAGTCGGCCTTCCAGATGACTCCAGACCTGGTTGTTGGCCTTGTTTATGTCGCCCTCCTTTCTCTGGCATGGTTGTTCTGTCATTTGTGCTACCTTCCTTGGAGATAAGCTCATTCTTCCACCTTTCATGGAGACTCCTTCTCCTATTTAAACTCTCACCATTGCTATGTGCTGCTAGTTTTTTGGATAGTTTGGAATCCTTAGTCTTTGGAGTGTTGCTGATAGTATTGTGAGTTTGCTAGATAGCTGGTGTAAGTGTGACAAGTGTGGGATTGTTTGAGAGCTTGAGGAAGGTTGTGAAGTTCCTTTGATCTTGTGTAAAACTTGTGAGTGAGAGAGACTTGTATTGGGAGATCCATCTTCAAGAGTGAATGCTTGAGGAACATGCTGGCTGGAACCTCCTGAGAAGGCTTGTGACGTCAAGACCTTTGGTTGTAAGCTTACTCTATTTCATATTTAATGCAATCAATGATGTTTTCCTATGTCTTGTATGTAATGTACTAGATAGCTCACGACTTCTTGACTTTGTGGGTAAATAGATCATTTGTTGTATCCGGTTACGTGCTTTGTTGTATTTCCTTTGCTTTGTTTCAGGCTGATCACTCATTAGGAGAAGGAAGCGGAAGCTGGAGCAGCGCAATGGAACTCCATCGACCACCGGTTGAGGTAGGCCTCCAACTTGAACTATTTAAGGAGAATTGTTGTTGATTTGTCCTTGTTTGTGACTAGACCCACTCTAGGGCTAGAGGGGTTGCCTCTGTCCGCAAAGGGAACACTTTCCTGCATCACAAATTGGTGACTCCACTGGGGAGCTGGCCTTTGTTCTTTTCTTGTTCACTCTTTCCTTGAGTTTTTGTTTTGGTTTCTTTTCAAGTTTTTGGGGATTAGTTGTCTATTTTTTGAATTTCCTGGCCTGGTCTGGGAAATGTCTTTATTTGTGTAAATATTGATTGTTTTTGATTTGGGAGTTTTTGGTTTGCCTGTTGCTATTTTTGAACATCATCACTTTTTTTAACTTAACAGTCGCACTGTCATCACGTCACCCTTTTTGTAATTTCCTGTCCATCACGTTATTACACCTAACAGTTGCGACGGTTCTGTAAATCGACCATCGTGGGAAAGGCGTGTACTTCCGCGCTGACGTCGCTTTGTTGCTGCATGTTGTTCTTTATCAGTGCTTTATTGCTAGTGTATTGCCCACGCTGATTGCTGTAGAATTGAATTTTTTCAATTCTGCCTCCTGAATCCGTCAGTCTTGCTAGCCCCTTGCTGATCTCACTTGTTTGGTGACTTGTTTTTCATTGTTTAAAGGTTGAGGCACTCTATTGTAAGCTTTGTTAAATGAATCTTGTTTCTCTCGCCTCGTGACCTAGTTTCATTGTTTCAAGTCCTTTGGATCAATTTTGCTTGGTTGCTTGTTTGCAAGGTTTCATTTGCTGCTTGCTGTTAGTTTGATTGAGCCTTCCCCTTTGCTTACTTTTGGTTGATTGTTTAGTGATTGTTATTGGACCAATCGTGGTATTGTTTCGATTTCTCTTCACTACCTGGACATAGATTACAATTGTTTGGATCGACAGTTTTTTCACATTTGTTTGTTGCTTATTGGTTTCTTTAAATTAAAGGCATCAAAATCAAAAAGATTGCATTTCATTTAGCATGTGAAAGTGAAACTGAATTTGCATTTCAAGTTGCATATTGAAAAGTGAATGATTAGATATCTCATTAGTAGTACCTGTGCACTTTAGGAATTGATGTCTGTTTGCATTGAGTGACTGTTTGTTGCCTTGGTTTTCTTGGTTTGGGAATGATCTCTCTACCCTCCCATAGGTAGGTGTTCATCAAAGAAAATGATATTTCATTCATTTTAGCTGCATCCTAGGATTTTGTTATATACATACGGTAAGGCCTAGAAATTGAAACATAATCCAAGATCAACTTTAAAATGAACTGAATAAATCTAACAACGCATTGGAACATAATGCACACATTTAGAGGTCTAGGCTAGAGACGTGCTCCGACGTCATTAAACCTAGTCACTTTTTTTTCCACTCAAGGTTGGGTGATTCCTCCTTCTGTGACTCAATAGTGGTCTAGTACGAAATTGTGCTCCCACGTACCGTCGAGTATATGGGGAGGCCCCACTAGGTTATCACCCTTTATCCATAGGAAGCCGTGTCTGCCGCCTTACAAGCCGTAACGCACCAAACACAACATTCGGAAAGATTGACTGCCGTATGGAAAGTCCTTGGTTTTCATATGATTGCCAAGGTGTATATGCAGTTTTACAGATTTGTTTGGTAAACCTTTTTGCCTAGTTCTCCAGAGTAGTCACTTTTGTTCCTTTTCGGACTCCCTAAAAGAAAAGGTCCATCTAAGCACTTGTCACTTCAGGCTCATTAAATATTCGAAGGCGACTAGAGTCATCTTTTGTCCTTTTCTCGACTCTTTAAAAATGAAAAGGTCAAGTTTTGTTCCTGTGTCTTAAAATTTATTCGGCCACGATTCACATTTACCTGATTAGATCTTGTTTGCGTTAGATTGAGTAGGGTTCTTTCTCGTTCTCGATGGCGACATCCCCCGAGCCTACTGGCCAAGGTTTTCCTTTAGATGGAAATCCTGGTCCGTTTCCTTCCTTTGGAAATGTTGGTGCTCCATATATGGCAACATTGTCTTTGCCTGGGTTAACCATCAGTTTGCCCATATGGTTGTTTTCAACCTCGGTGGTCCTGAGTGTCATGACTCTTGTTCCACCGTCTACTTCGTTCGAACTAAGACATGTTGAATCCAAGGTTGAGCCTATGCCTTCTTCCCCTGTTTCCTCCTCCTCCTCTCCTCCTTCGCCTGGTGAAAGTTTCACGTTAAGTAACCAGGAGCCTAAGAAGAAGAAGAAGAAGAAGGTCGATAGATCTAAGGCCACCTGTGCAATTACCGCTCCGAGTCCATCCCAGGCCGAACCACCTTCTGGTACTCTATGGAAGGTTAAGTTTCCTTGTAGGTTATGCAAGGGTGACCATCTTCTTCATGATTGTCATGGCATTCCAAGGATCCTAGAAGTATGGTCTCACAATCCGGTTCGTCCCTCATCATCCTCTAAATCTCAAGATGATGCTATCCTAGCAACTGGCAACAGTAAGAAGGAAGGGAAGATTCGATTCCTCGGTAGACTGTGTGAAGGCATCCACCCCCTTCACCTTTGTCCGCTCATGGATAAAGCTTTCGCTGTTTTGGAAAGTCTTACAGCTTCTTCACCCCAACTTCCCATTGGTTATCAGCAGCTCTCTTCAGACCCTCCCTCCATTGACAAAGAGATTAACATAGATTCTTCTCTTGTCCCTCCTTCTTCTTTCGAGCCTGGCTGTGCTCAGCCTGTTCCAGACCAACCATTGGTCGGAAAGAGTGTCAACTCAAGTCCACCACCTGTTGATCACTCTGTCTCGGAAGAGCATCATGCTCATGTTCTTCTCGTCTCATCAGATTCTCCAGCATCTGAAAATGACTCTCCTATTCCAGCTAATCCCGAGAGTCCTTTTTCGGTTCCTGGGGGGCAGGGGGGCAATCATACGATTCCCCCACCAAGTAGTTTGGCCGCCACTTTCGATTGGAGTCACTTGACTACTTTCCGCCTTCCATCCTATGTGCCTTTCGAGATTACAGTATATGCCTACGATAAGGTAGTACCTGGCACTATCTTGGATGAGGGTGCGTCTGTCAGCCTTATGCCTTCCACTACTTGGCAAGCTTTGGGTTCCCCACAGCTTGTGCCGGTTACACAGAATCTGTTGGCATTCGATGGAGAACCCTGTCAACCTCTCGGTATCCTCCCAACGTTTCATGTTACTTTGGGGGGGAAACCATCTATATCGACGTCATGGTTGTCCAAGGTGAAAATTTCAGTATTCTCCTTGGTCGTGACTATATTTATGCCATGGGGGCCCTCGTTTCTTCCCTTTTCCACGTGGTTTGTTTTCCACACGAAGGAAGAATAGTGGCTGTAGATCAATTATCGTTCTTTCGTCCCCCGGTGCCTCCTGCGCAGCAGTCATTCCCTCTCGGCTCCTGCTCACAAGCGGTCCCTTCCTTGCCACAGGTCAATTATGTGGCTACCCATTCCATATCTGCCTCTGCTGATGATCATGCAGATGGTCTCGTACATCATGTACTGGGGGCATTGAAACCCGATCTGTCATTGGTGCATCATGACATGTATTCATCCTAGAGTGTGTCTCTTCCATCTCGTGAAGACCTCTTGGGAGCCATGTTCTCGTGTGGCCCATGAACAAGAGTCTAAGGATAGTTCTTTTCTTGTGTCGACCTCATTAAAAAGTTAAACAAGGGGTCTTGAGGATAGTTTTGATCTTGTGTCGACCTCGTTAAAAAATGACAAGGTGCCCGAGGATAGTTCTGATCTTGTGTCGACCTCGTTAAAAAACAAAACAAGACATCCGAGGACGGTTCTTATCTTGTGTCAACCTCGTTAAAATATGGAACAAGGAGTCTCGAGCACAGTTCCTTCTCTTGTGTCAATCTTGTTACAAAATGAAACAAGGGTTATGAGGATAGTTCTTTTACCATGTCAACCTCATTAAAAAATGAAACAACTCCTCCTTTTCCAAATCGAGTCTTTGATTAAGATCTCGTAAAATCCAAGTCGAGTCTTTCCAAGATCTCGAATGTGAACCTTCATTCCTTCCACCTCATTGAATGTAATGAAGCTTGGGGGGCATGTACCTCGATTTGCGTCATTATGCTAGGGGCATGCGAACTTATAACAAGCATAATTTTTCGCTTCAAGCTTGTATAAACATGAAACCGAATCCAAGCAGAGTTCTCCATGGTTCAAGCTTGTGTAAAAATGAACCCATACCTAATTTACACCTCGTGATTGCCATTTTTATCCACTAAATTCTGCTAGATGAGCCTTGGTTGTTTCATTCCATCGCCACCATCTCTTTGGCTGATCATATGCTTTCACTTGGTTGTTTATCCTTTCCTGAGGAACTTTAGTGATGAGTGGTTTTATTAGCCAGCCTCTTGACCATTACATGTTTTCTGTAGTTCCACCATTGCCGGAACCAGTTGCTACCCTTTATACCACTCGTTCCTCCAGGACGAGCCTCCTTTAAGCTATTTTTTGACTCATAAAAGATGAAAAGGTTGCTGAGTATTTTTCCCTTTTTGACTCATTAAAGAAAATAAAAATGGAGGTCTGCTTTCAGCTCTTTTCCCACTGTTTAAAGACGAAAAGATTGCCAAGTTTTCCCTCTTGACTCGTCAAAAGAAACAAGAGGTGGTCGCCTTTAAGCTCTTTTTCCATCTGTTTAAACACAAAAAGATTGCCGGGTTTTTCTCGTTTCAGGCTCGTTATTGGTTGCGAAATGACGTGCTTCTGACCGCTTTTTTACTTTTTCGAGTCGAAGTTACTACTTATGAAAAGTACTCCTCGATCGTAATGGTCGGGCGGTTCTTTCGAGTATTTTTTTATACTTTTTCGGGCTCAAGGGACACGACTCTATGAAAAAGGACCCCCCTGGAGTTTTCTTTTCCGTGTCTTTTTCAAACTCTCTAAACATGAAAAAGACTCTGATTTTTACCTATGTCGAACTCGTTAAACCTTGACGACATTGGACTCGTCACCATGACGAGACTCGAGCTTCTCCTTCCTAGGGCTCGTTGAACTATTACTAGGTTGGACTCAACAATAGGTTTATCATTGATTGTCTATGGCAGCTAGTCACTCTTGAACATCGACACTTTGCTTCTTGTCGGGTTGGGACATCCGTACATCGTCATTTGGCCTTCCGTGGGTTTCGGTTGTCATTCTAACCTCATTCAATCTGATTCATGTCGTCTCCTTCGAGCCTCTGATCCCTTGGTGCCTGAATGCTGCCACCCCCCTCTGGAGTCGTGTCACCGACATGTTCAAGAGTATAATCCTTCTGCAGTTTACACCCTCATTTTCTCCTCTGATACTCTGTTTCGCCATCTGCCTCTTGTTCCTTATCTTGTGTCATTGATGGGGGAAACATTATGGCCCTCCTGCGAAGGATCGTCTCCTGTCGACATCAGCTCATTATCTAGGAGATTGATCTAGAGATCCCCTTTGGTACCTTAGAGCTTGCATGCCTCAATGGCAAGTTCTTCGCACCTGACGGTTGACTTTCATCATTGGTCGTCAATTAGGTGATTCCACGAGTGTTCGACTTCAGCTCCTTTTTCACGCTTCGTGGATTGTGCTGGACAGTACCTTGAGAACCATTAGCATTATCGGTGGTTTCTCTCACACTTGTTAATGGTTTTCATCATTGATCGGTAATCAAGCGATGTTCTATCATGCTTGACTTCAGCACATCTATTTTCATGTTAGAATTTGTACTTTGGTTGGATGGGTTCAACACCCCGAACTCAGATTACACCGGTTCAGGCTGCGTGGATTGGTTTATGATTACATGACTCATCGATGGATGGCTGCGCCCATACCTGAGTCTTCATGGATGGCTGCGACTATGCCTTTATCATCATCATGGTCTCATTAGCTGGATGGCTATGTCCATACCACAGACCTATTTCGTATGTCTTTTGGATGGCTGCGCCCATGCCTAGACCACATGTAATTCATTATCAGAGATATCAGTTGTACTTGCATGCAGGTTCTTCCGAATGGTGTTCCAGCTCGGTCAGTTTCATAAAGCATTTCACCCCTCCCACTCTCTCGGGTTTCATACTTTAGGGGGCATCTGTTACACAGTAATTTGTCACTGTCTTCACTCTAATCTTCCTACTGTGTCATGTGTCCAAGTCATACATGCTCAAGTTAGACAAATGCTCTCTGATGTTGCCAAATGACCCACTTTTCCAAAGGTTTCTGCATCATCGCGTCTGTTGGCAAAATAAATGCACTAATGGGCGCTCCAAAACAGTCCAGAAGCGCTGCCATCGCGGAAGTACATGTGATTCCCACAATGGTCAAATTTCATGTGACAGCGCAACTGTCACTTGTAGTTTCCCGCGATGTCAGTACAGGAGACCAGTTATGTGCCCGCCATGATCCAGATTGGGCGAATTTGTTCCAACAGTCAGCCTTCTAGATGACTCCAGACTTGGTTGTTGGCCTTGTTTATGTCGCCCTCCTTTCTCTAGCGTGGTTGTTCCGTCATTTGTGCTACCTTCCTTGGAGATAAGCTCATTCTTCCACCTTTCATGGAGACTCCTTCTCCTATTTAAACTCTCACCATTGCTATGTGCTGCTAGTTTTTTGGATAGTTTGGAATCCTTAGTCTTTGGAGTGTTGCTGATAGTATTGTGAGTTTGCTAGATAGCTGGTGTGAGTGTGACAAGTGTGGGATTGTTTGAGAGCTTGAGGAAGGTTATGAAGTGCCTTTGATCTTGTGTAAAACTTGTGAGTGAGAGAGACTTGTATTGGGAGATCCATCTTCAAGAGTGAATGCTTGAGGAACATGCTAGCTAGACCCTCCTGAGAAGGCTTGTGACGTCAAGACCTTTGGTTGTAAGCTTACTCTATTTCATATTTAATGCAATCAATGATGTTTCCCTATGTCTTGTATGTAATGTACTAGATATCTCACGACTTCTTGACTTTGTGGGTAAATAGATCATTTGTTGTATCCAGTTACGTGCTTTGTTGTACTTCCTTTGCTTTGTTTCAGGTTGATCACTCATTAGGAGAAGGAAGCGGAAGCTGGAGCAGCGCAACAGAACTCCATCAACCACCGGTTGAGGTAGGCCTCCAACTTGAACTATTTAAGGAGAATTGTTGTTGATTTGTCCTTGTTTGTGACTAGACCCACTCTAGGGCTAGAGGGGTTGCCTCTGTCCGCAGAGGGAACACTTTCCTGCATCACACTCCCTCAATGTCTAGTCTCAGGAATTGGTCATGAATCTTATTAGCAATATAGGAAGCATAATCATACTTCATAGCAGGGGGCTATCCAGGAGTAAAAATCAACAACAACACTAGGGTTACCTCATCAACAAACTCACTAGTGTTAAATCCCATAATTAAAGATATCATATCAACAATGGGTCTTCCCATATCTGTGAAGAAAGTTTGCAGATAAGGAGGTGGGCCTTTGGGCTGATGTTTCTGTAATATGAAAGTCTGACAGATGTGATTCAGTTCTGACTGAGACAATTGAGTGGATTTCTCAAGTAAATATCCCATGGAAATGGGAGTGAGAGCTTGACTGGAGTGGAATTGCAACATTTCGTTGATGGATTGAGCAGTTATTGGGAAGAGGACTGTTTGGCTTGGAGACATAACTGCTCTGCAGTTAGGGTCATAATTGGCCTGGCATTGGTGAATTATATCAGGGAAAACATGGACTGAGGGGAGAAAATACATGGGAAGGTTAGATTCCCATAGTCCTAGGATGTTAGAGCCATTCAGATAGTTATCTCTACTTTGGTAAAAGATTTTAAGGTGGTTTTTATCCATAGATAAGTATTTTATCTGAAAATGTTTATCCACAAGAGGCAAATAATCTAAATCTTTATGAGGAGCATTCATGGGTGCAACAGTCAAAGCCACAAGGGTTTCCATTTCTGGTTCTTGTGGATTCAGAAAGGAATTTGGGTTTTCGGTGAAAAATGGGAAAATTAACAGGTCTGGGAACTTATATGGTGAAACAAAGACTGAATTTGCAATGAATTTTGGCCTTTTATGTGGAATTGCAGTGTAAAACGTGAACTTGCAAGGTTTCAGCAGAAATTGGATAAATACCTGTGTTGGGGGAGTGAACAATGCAAAAACAGGTGCAGGCAGTAGCTAATAGGTTCTGGGCTGCGTCGGCTACAAGTTTCTTAGCAAGGTGGCGGTTGGAAATCTTGGACAGTTGACCTCGACGTTCTTTGCATGGGAGCACAGGTTTGCAGTAGAAAACAATGAAAATGACGTTCGTTTGTTTTATTAACAAAGTCAAGGTTGGCGAGGGTTTTTTGGTTTTTGAGTGGATGACATGCATGGGAAATGAAACGATTTTTTGTCGTATATGGAATAGTGGTAAGTGGTTTCGTATTGCACTGCTTTTGGCGACGGGCGGTATTTAGCCGGGAGCCAGCGATTCCACAGATCTCCTGATGCGTGGCAGAGGCACTGTGCAGAAACTGCTTGGTGATCATGCGTTAACACATGGTCACCAAGGGTTGCGCAATATCGTTAATAACCGTTGAATGTGGACAGCGTGATCAGACGGCTGACGGGAGGCACGATGTGGCGGGGTTTAACAGCGGTGGGCCCAACACAATTAATAATTAATTAATCGTATTGGGGTTGTTGTGAATGGATGAGGAGGTTATTAATTAACTGTGAGGGTTAATTAATCCCATTTCATGTAGCGGGGGGATTAGGCTATTAACTAGTTACTGGTTAACTAGTTAATCCTTGTTAACATGTGTTTATGATTATAATTAACCAAAGGGGCGGGATATATAGACTTTTGGGGATTTTTAATATATTTAAATAATATAGGAAAAGGGTGAATATATACGAGAATTATATAATATAAGTTAGAAATTAATATGAAAAATGTAATGAAAAAACGCTAAGTAAAAACATTAGAATTGTGCATTTAACTTAGGCTTAAATGGAAAAAGGGGTTTTTATGTGATATTGTGTATTTTTCCTAAGTAAAATAGGATTTTACTTAGGAAAAGACTTATGAATATGAATGACTGATTTAAGGATGGTTTTCAGTACTTAGGCTTTTAAATTATTGGGTCGAGGGTCCGGTCCCTCCAGAAGTCAGAGAAATGCTCTGAGCCCCTTTAATTTTGGCAAATGCCTTAGCACTTAGGGGGAATTAGTGAAAATTTAGGGAAATATGAGAAGGAGAGTTAATTATTTGACCTTTCCTTTCTTGAAATGCTTCCAATGTAATGTCTGCCTTGCACTTGTGATGAAAGTAAAAATTAATACATTTAGAGTCATTATCCATCACATGTAATTCTGCAACATCATCTACCTACCCTACCTACTTTAACCAAACATTTTTTCTTCTTTATTTGGGTGCACTTAGACTGGCAAACCCTTTTCACACTTTCTTTTCTTTTACATGTAGAAATCTATCTAAATCTAGCCTTATTACATCCAAGGGCTCAGATTAAATTGTTGAGCTCCTTTTATTCACTCTACCTATCTACTTATCTGCCAAGTTTAAACAATTTTGTCAGATTTTATTCTCTTTCTCTACAACATAAAATTCAAATATGAACTAGCCAAGCTTAAGCTGTTTGACTGTTCATCAATTGTGGAATAAATTAACAAGTTGCACACAATTGTTTATTGCACAAGAGCAAAAGGTAGTGGCATTTAGACTTGCACGCTTTCCTTGGTCTTTCTTTTGGTGGGGTTCATTTTCTTTCACTTTTTTGACCATCTTATTATTTTCACCCTTTGATTTTTCTTTTATGGTATACCCTCTTTACATTTTTTAAAATTTTTTGATTTTTTGAAAATATGGAAAACCTTTGCAACAAGGAAAGGTATGAACATATTCATAGCTCATCGAGTCAATCATGAAATATGACACCTATTGGTATAGGAGCATAACATTGGCTCCACTTTGGGATGGCTTTTCCTGGTGGAAAGTCAAGAACATCAAGTCAGATGGCCTCCGAATGACTTTGACTAAACTATGGAATCTTCTTCTGCTTGTTGCTTTATTGTATGTATGACAATGACACTTCTGAAGCTTAGGGCCTTCTCTTCGGGCTTCAACTTCACAAGTTACCATCCAATCCAAACTGTGACAATACAAAGGATATAGTATGTATATGTTAAAAATCAGGATACATTAATAAGTAGGATCAAAGTAATGTTTCAACATCCGACCATTAACTCTCCCTTCTTCTATTTCTGTGCCATCCAAGTTTTTCAGATAATATGTATTGTTTCCTTGTAAGGAATAAATAATATAAGGTCCTTTCCATAGGAAGTCAAACTTCCCATGTTTTCCCTTATCCTCTCTCCTGGAATCCCATCTTAACACTTTGTCTCCAAGGTAGAAGTCATCTGCCTTGGTTCTTTTATCAAATATCTTCTTAAGCTTCTCGTACAACACTTGGGATCTTTGATACACTTCCTCTCTGGTCTGCTACAGATTGATGGTCTGGTTTATCCTCCTTTGAATATCATTAGGTTCCACCTGAGCTTCTTGAAGTAATTTCATTACAGGAACTCCTAACGATGAAGGGAATACAGCCTCCATGCCATAGACTAACTCATAAGGACTAGTTCCAATAGATTTTTTGGTGGTGAGTTTGTCTTCCCATAGTGCATTTGTTAGTTTCTTGTGCCAATTTTTCTTGTTCTCCTCCAATAATTTTTTAATAATATTAATGAGCCTCTTGTTGGATGACTCAGCCAGTCCATTACCTTGAGGGTAATAGGCTGTGGAATGGCCTAAGGTGATATGGTGCTTGTTACTAAAACTTATCATCTTCTTGGATTTGAAGGCAACAACATTGTCAGTTATGATTTTATCAGGATAGCCAAATCTAGACAATATGTTGGTTTCTAAGAATCCTATGATCATTGTGTCATTGGCTTGTCTGGAAGGAATGGCTTCTATCCATTTGGTGAAATAGTCTGTGGCAGTGAGAATCCATTTGTGTTGGCCAAAACGAGGAGGATGGATTTCTCCAATGAAGTCAAGGTGCCATTGTTGGAAGGGTTTTTCAGTGGAAATTGGTCTCAGGGGTAAAGGTAACAATTTTCTCTTGCCTTCAAAAATTTGACATTTATGGCAAGCAGTGACAAATTTCTTTACATCAGCGAACAAGGTTGACCAATAAAATCCAGCCCTTAGGATCTTGTCTGTAGTTGATTTCCAGTAAAAGTGTCCACCACAGTCTCCTTCATGAAATTCTTAGAGAGCCTTGTCAGCTTCTTCTTTTAATAAACAATTCAATAGAATTCCTTCATGATTTTTCCAAAAAAGAGCATTATATAAAATACAAAACTTTGAAGCTTTCATCTTTAAAAACCTTTTCTTTGTTCTAGATAACCCTGGAGGAGCCTGCAGGTTTAATAGTATATAAATTACATCAGCATACTAAGGTGAATCTAAGAAGGCTTGGCTAATTTGTGGAGTTGCCATCTCCTGTTCGTTATCCAGTTCATTAATGTCCAGGGCTTGACAATTTGTTTATGTCATGAGCTTGGCCAATCCCTGTCCTTTTATTAGCTTTGTAGGTTTTATTTCAATATCATACTCTAATATGGTAGCAATCCATTTACCTCTTTTTCCCTCAATTCCATCCTGGGTTAAGATGTCTTTGACAACAGCATTTGGTACATAGGCTATCACATGGGAGTACAATATGTAGACTCTGAAGTCTTTAATGGCTTTTACAAGTGCAAAAGCTTGTTTCTCCATGATTTTGTATTTTAATGATGCATCCCTAAGTGCTTTACTAAAAAAGGCTATGGGTTTCTCACATCCTTGATCATCCTTTTGTAATAAAACAACTGCTATAGTGTGTTCTGATGCAAATGAAAATATTATGAAGTCTCTATCAAATTGTGGACTGGTAAGGACCGGTCTTCTAGTTAAAGCCATTTTAATTTCTTCAAATTCTTATTTGGCTTTTATTTTCCATTCAATACTTGAATCCTTTTTTAACATATCATTAAGCAATCTAATTAGTTCAGCTAAGTTAGATATGAATCTTCTCAAAAAAATTATCTTTCCTAAGAAAGCTTGAAGTTCTTTGATATTTCTTGGGTGAGGTATCTACAGAATAGCTTCTATTCTAGCAGGATCAATTCTAATGCCATCTTTGGAGATGATATGGCCCAAGATTTTACCTTCCTCTAGACCAAACAAGGACTTCTTTGGATTCAAAGAGATACCATATTTTCTGCATTTTAGGAATACTTGTCTGAGATGGTCCAAATGTTGCTGATCTGATTTAGAAAAAACAGTTAAGTCATCCAAATATATAATAAGAAAATCATGAATTTCTTTTGCAAATGCTATGTCCATTGCTCTTTGGAAGGTTGCTCCTGCATTTTTAAGGCCAAATGGCATTTTTATGTACATGAATGTGCCCCATGGTGTTGTAAAAGTAGTTTTTTCTTGGTCATCAGGATGAACCAGAATCTGGTTATACCCTGAGAACCCATCTAAAAGTGAAATCCTAGAAGCACCTACTACCCTTTGTAAAATATGATCCATCTTAGGTAAAGGGTAATTATCCTTCAAAGAAACCTTATTTACATTTCTTAAATCAACACATAATCTAATTTCCCCAGTTTTCTTCCTAGTAGGTACTAGATTAGACACCCACTCTGAAAACCTAATAGGAGCAATTATCCTTGCTTCATACATACGTTTGATTTCTTTTTCAATCAATGGTAGCAGTATAGGGTTAATTCTTCTGAGTTTTTGTTTGAATGGTTTCTGATTTTCTTTCAAAGGTATTGTATGTTGAATTATAGAGGTGTCATATGATTTCAAGTCCTCATAACTCCAGGCAAAAGCATCCTGGAATTCTCTCATTAGTTCAACATATTTTAGTTTTTGGTCAGGGGGCAAAGATTTAGATAACTTTATCATTTTCAGATTTTCTTCAGTCCCCAAGTTACATTCTTCAATATCTACTTTTAGTGGTTCCATCTTAAGTTTCTTTGGAATTTCATTAGAATCAAAGAGGTCTTCTAGAGGAGTTAATCCTTTAGGAAAATGATTGTCTTTTAAATTAATGACTTCAGATTCTCCTTCAATAATCTCATCAATATCCATTTGTTTAAGGTCTTTCATTTCTTTATTGGTAAACTTTGTGGGATGAAGCATTTGAATTGTACTTTCTTCTGAAATGTCTATTTCTACCTCGTTTGTTTGATCAAAATCAATAATTGTATCTACATCTATGTGACTGTTAGAAAATTCTTCATCTAAAGTCAAGGAATTATTAATCTACTCATCAGTATCAAACACTTGCCAGTTCTTTAAATTGTCAGGTATGGCTGGTCTATGTCTAATCTTAGTTGTGAACTGATGATTAGGTTTGAATGGTAATTTGCAGGTGCTGGCAAACATTTCCAGACTATGGGCTTGCAAGTTGTGTTTTCTTGGGATTTTAGCAAGCTGAGTTTCCAAAAAAGTATTGAGAATCTCTATAATTGTTCCTCTGTAGTATCTCAATCTGGGATCGTTTGTTAGATACTTCCCTTTGATTTGTTGAATGATTAAATCAGAATCTCCTATGATAGATACTCTAATTTCCCCTAATCTTTTGAAAAGTTTAAGACCTAGCAAGAGAGCTTCATACTCTACCATATTATTGGTGCACTTAAAGTTTAATATGTAGGCATGGCCTTCAGCATGGTCATTTTCAAAATTGTACACCCAAACTCCTGCTCCTGCCCCTAATTTTTTGACTGAACCATCAAATTCTAAGTGCCAAAGAATTTCATGTTCGTAATTGGTATCAGGAGTATGAGGAATTTGTTTAATAGTGAGATCTGGTTTTTTACTTTCCTCTGGTCTCTCTTGGGTATCTGATGTTTCATTTTTCTCAGATATTTCCTGGATTTGAACACTAGATTTTTCTTTTATAATTCCTTTCGGTTCTGCTGCTAAAACTTCTAATTCATTGGAAGGATCAATTTCAGCATTGTAAAGAATGAAAGAATCAATATCAGAGTGTACTGAGTAGATGGGGAAATTTTGGGGTTTCTCCTGACTGCTTACTACATATTTCATTAAATTTTCTTTGTATAGTTTCTGGGTTGGCCGAAAACTAAAATAGTAGCATATGAAATGTCCAATTGAAGAGATCCCTGAAGCTTTGCACCCCAAGATTTGGACAATAACATGCCATACTTTGGTGGAATATCTACTACCACTATGTCCATTAAGATTGTTTTTGCAAGGTATTGAACCAGTGAAACACACAAGTCTTTTATTAATCCTAAACATCTCACCTGACTCGAATCGAAAGAAAAGAGGTCTTTGTATGGCTTGGTGATGTCTAGGTCTAATTTTTCCATTACAGACTTGGGCATTAGGTTGTGAGATGCCCCAGAATCAAACATGGCATTATGAAGTATTTTGTCATGTATGTTTAAACTTACATAGAAAGGAGGAATTCCTCCATCTAAGGGTTTTCCGTTTACTTCAGGGCCAAAGATTAATTCAAGTTGGTCATCAAAAACATTTACTAAGTCTTCACTTCCAGTGATTTTGAGTGATTTACTGATTTGGTTTCGGTAGACATCATGTTTAGCTAACTCAGAAAATGGGACAGCTATTTTTAATTTGCCTACTTTAGTCTCCAGATTAAAAGGTTTTTCAGTCTGAGTTCTAGTATTTCAGACAGTTGGATTCTCTTTATCTTCTTTATTTTCTGTGTTTTTCTCCTTCTCAGGAGTGGGGTTATGAGCTAAAGTTGTTTCCAAATAAACTTCTAGAGGTTCTTCCACATTTCCTTTGGGAGGAAGAGAAGTGGAGAGTTGTCTGTTATTAGGTTGATTATCAGATACATCTCCAATAATTGGATTAGCAGGATTAGGATATGATCTAGAAAGAATATGTACATTTGTAGTATTGGTCTTACCTTTGAGGGGCTATTTTGTAGCTTTCTGTTTGTTGGTTTTAGGGACATCAATTCTTCTACTCCTTAGATTATATTGCTTGTGGACTTCATAAATGGCTGTGTCATATCCCTCTTTGAAGTCAAATGATTCAACTGACTAAGTTTGGAATTGTTTGAGAATGTGAGCTTCTTGATCCTCTTGGGTCAAGAAAACTTGTTGTTCATTATTGAGTCCCATCAAGTTTATTTGAGTATCTTCTGTTGGTTCATCAGAATTTGAGGCTTCAGCATAATTTTCTTGGAATGGGGGCCTAATGTTTTGGTCAGGACCAGTCTTTCCAGTGTTCTGGTTTTGGTTTTTCCTGAAATTTGGATTTCTTCTAGTATTGGTCGGCTGACCATCCCAAGGGGATTTCCTTTCAATTGTTTCTACTCTATCTCCTAGCCTATCCATCCCTTTAATAATAGCATCCAGTTTCTATTCAAAGGCTGAGGGTTCTTCTTTCAATGGTATCCTCCTTTCACTTCTAGCCTTGGCTCGTTTAGAAATTAGGTTGGCTTCAATACTGACAGCTATACTTTGCATATCTTCTAAAGTTCAAGGAGCTCTTTCCCTAAGCTAGTATGCCATGTCAAAATCAAATCCATCAGGGAATTTGATTAATGCTAAATCTGGGGGAGGTCTGAGGTTTTGAGGGATTTCCTATTTAAATCTGGATTAGTGGTATCATAGGGGTCTGCTCTTTCTTTGTGTTTCTTTGCATGTCCCCAACAACGTCGAGAAGTGAGGAGTTAGGGCTTGATCTGGTTGAACCTTTGCAAAATTAGCCTCGCAAACCTTGACAACCATCCACGAGGGAAGAAAATAAAGATGAGGGAGCAGGAGATCCTATAAAAATATTGCTAGAGGAGGCCCTCGAGAAACAAAGGAACACGGTGATGGATAAATTTTCCCATATCCTTCAACGGTTTCCCATCGGCATCCAGTAGCCACTCTGGAGGCTCCACTCTTTTTAAGTTCCAAGTAAACTTTAACATTCCCATATTTGAAGGCCAAATAGATGTACACACCATAGATAAATAGTTAAATCTATTAGAGGGATATTTTTTTGTTCATGATTTTTCCAACTAGGAAAATATTACTTTTTCTCTTCTCAAAGCTACCCCACACGTCAAGGACTGGTAAGAAACCTATTGTGAGCAGAAGGATGAAAGTACGACCTCACTGTTTTCATCTACTCCCACTTGGAATTTGTTTCAAGACAGTATCAAGGAGCAGTACTACCCTATCAAGAGCTATGAGGATAAATACATAAAGTGGACCACACTGCGGCAGCGAAGGGACCAAGATGTGCCAGAGTTTACCAATGTTTTTCATGCCCTTTGCACGAAGTTGGGTATCAAGAATTATGAGAAACATTTGGTACTCAAGTACCGTGGCTACCTAAACATATACATCTAGGATGAGATGGAGTTCTTGGACATCTCCTCATTCGGCACAACGTACCAATATGCCATCAAGATTGAGCAGAAGTTTAAACAGAAGAAGTGAGACTTTGGATCTATGAATCCGAAGCAAGGGAAAGATGCCCCCAAAACACAGAACAAAGGACAAAGCCAAGGTGAGACAGCCCGAGATAACCTGTCAACACTTTGAAGCTAGAGAAGGACATGGGAAAGTGGTGTGAGTTCCATAAGAGCTCGACTTGAGTGTCGGGCCAAGCAGTCACTGGTGGTTGAGATGAAGGCTTTGGAATCAGATGCATGTTCCCACTCTGAGTTAGAACCCAACAAGGGGAATGACAAAGAGAAACAGATAATCAATGTGGAGTCCAACACCACTGTTGCCACCACGAAGATCCAGAAGGAGAAACCTGAACATTTAGAGGAGGAGGAGTGCCTTCCACTCCCAGATGTGGGTAAAGGGTTCCACGCTACTATTCATTGTCGACAACGAGAGCCAAAATAACCTCATTTTAGCAGAGGTGTTGAAGTGGTTGGGCTTACTAACCACAACACACCCACAACCGTACACCATCAGGTGGCTTAACCAAGGACGGAATCTTTGTGTGAGCCAACAGTTTCACCTTCCATACAACATCAAGCCCCTCACGAATGAGATATTATTTGATGTTGCTCCCCTTGATCTTTGTGACGTATTATTAGGCCAAAAATACTTGTGGAAGCAACATGTTGTGTATGAGTCAAGGCCTCGTGCTGTTACTCTTACCTTGGGAAATAATTTGTACAGGAAACCTGAGGTAGCATTGCCTACTACCATCTCTTTGGTTACTGCAAAACAATTTAGTAAGCTCATTTCCAAAACCAGGAAATTTGTTTTCTTGATGATACGCCCTTAGGGAAAGAAGAAGATGGTGGCCACAACCTCTAAATAGGGCCCCTCCACACGACAACAATAGATGGAGAAGGTCATGGAGGAGTACGATGACATCTTCACCTCCCTCGCAAGGGTGCCTATGCACTATCAGGTGAAGCACTCCATTGATCTGACCCCAGGTGCATCGTTTCCCAATGGACCAATCTATCAGCACTCCATTCTGGAGAACGATGAAATCAAGAGGCAGATTAAGAAGTTGCTACAGAAAGGTCACATTTGGGCAAGTTCATCGCCCTGTACAAGCCCGATCATATTGGTAGAGAAGAAGGATGGTACTTTGAGACTCTGTATTGACTATCGGACACTAAACAAGATCATTGTCCGGAATAGGTACCTGATCCCACGGATTGATGACCTTCTGTACTAACTCAAGGGGGGGAATATTTCAGCAAGATCGACTTGAAGTTCGAATATCACCAAGTACCAATCGACCCCTCTGATGTGTGGAATACTACCTTCAAATCCAAGGAGGGCCTTTCCAAATGGTTGGTTATGCCTTTCGGGTTGACGAATTCTCCTGCAACCTTAATGAGGTTTATGGATGACATTTTATGACCATTCAACAACTCATTTTTAGTGGTATACTTGGATGATACCCTGATCTTCAACTAGAGTTGGGAAGAGCACATCCACCACATCCGACAGGTTCTCCAAACACTGCAGCAACATAAGTTGTGTTCCAATTTGGAGAAATGCACTTTTGGCATGACCTAGGTTCAGTATCCGAGATACATTATTGATGAATGAGGGGTGAATGTGGATCCAACCAAGATCCAAGTCATTTGGGATTGGCTAGCACCAACCACTCTGACAGAGCTCCGTAGCTTTTTGGGTTTTGCCAATATCTACCACAGGTTCATTTTGGGGTTCTCTCATATCACTTGGCCCTTGAGTAGAGTCACCAAGGGAAGAGCAAAAGAAAAATTATTTTGGTCTATATCTCAATAGAAGACATTCATAGAGTTGAAAAATTGCCTCTTCTCTGCACCAGTTCTCACATTACCAGACTTGCAACAACCATTTGAGATCGAGACAGACGCCTCTTACTATGCAATTGGGGTAGTCCTTACTCAACAGGGGCATCTAGTGGCATATCACAGTGAGACACTTTCAGACATAGTCTGAAAGTATCCAACTTATGACAAAGAGATGTATTCCATTGTGCAAGTCTGCCAACAATGGAAGCATTACATTTTGGGGAAGGGAATGGTCATCCACACAGACCACTGACCCCTGCAATTCATACAGATTCAAGGGAAGTTACAGAATGATTGCCATCAGAATTGGTCCACATACCTACAACAGT
This sequence comes from Pinus tabuliformis, assembly GCA_031772625.1. Taxonomy (NCBI): domain Eukaryota; kingdom Viridiplantae; phylum Streptophyta; class Pinopsida; order Pinales; family Pinaceae; genus Pinus; species Pinus tabuliformis. The sequence goes on from CM062813.1 coordinate 283,956,228, forward strand.
TCCATTTGAATATCAAGTGTAAGAAGGGCAACACCAATAATGTTTTATACTGCCTCAACTAACCACCGATCATGGCGTTAACCACCATGATCAACTCTTGTGGCAATGAGACTTCTGATTGGCCACTTCTCTACAAAAGCAACCTAGAATTTGGCCACACATACCAGACACTCTTGGAGGGTCAGCAAGTTCCACATTTTCACCTCCAGGATGCCCTGTTATGCCACCTGGGACAAGCGAGCATGCCAAGATGATTTAGGAAATGCAATACAGTCGGGCCGCTGGGAATTTCAGGGTTGAGAAAATAGTGGCAGTACTACATACGTTTTTCTATTAGTCAAATCTTTGACAGGATGTCAGGAAGTACATCAGATCCTGCACTTCCTCTGCCATTTCCAAATCGATCATCAAGAAGAAATGCCTCTATACTCCATTGCCTACCCCTATTCGAACTTGGGAATCCATCTACATGGATTACATGTCGGTTCTTCCTTCTACTAAGCATGGCAACTATTGTGTTTTTGTGGTCATCAACAGATTCTCAAAGATGGACATTATGGTGGCCTGAAAGAAGAATATCACAGTAGAAGCCACTGCTAAACTCTTCTTTGAATGAGTGTGGGTACACTTTGGGATCCCACAGTCTATCATATCTCATTAGGATATCAGGTTCATTAGTACATTTTGGTCCTATCTATGGTCGATGTTAGATACCAAGCTCACTAAGTCCACAACTTTCCATCCCCAAAATGATGGCCAGAAAGAGGTCTTCAACAAAATGATCATACATATTCTGCACATGTAAAAATCAAAGCATCGATGCACATGGGATGAGAGCCTCCCCTATGTCCATCATAGCTAGAATCAGGCTCTCCATATCTTGACTGGCCACAACCCTTTTCAGGTGGGCTTGGGATTCTAGCCACTATGTCCCGTTTATGTGGCCATACCATTTGAAATTACTCAAGCAGATTTGGCTCTTGTCCAATCCAAGTTCGATAAGGAAAATAGCTTCATTGAGCACATCCAACACATCCACCAGTAGGTCCACGAAATTCTAGAGAAATCAAATGCCAATTACAAGCAACGATATGATCAACATTGGGTGCCACACAAGTTTCAAGTGGGCGAAAAAGTCTGGTTGCATTTGTAGAAGGAACGCCTTACCGAAGCCTATCGGAAACTCAGACCAATATTATATGGTCCTTGCACCATTACCAAGGTTGTGGGAGATAATGAATTTGAGCTCAACATTCCCCTATTCCTTGGCCTGCACCTAGTGTTCAATGTGGACCGCCTTCGACCATACTTCCCACCATTGTTGGACACATCAAACATTGCAGAACAACTCACACCTACATAGTTAAATCTAGACTGCATGGGACAAGCCACAATTGAGAGGATCATGTACACACAGATCAAGAACACCTGACAACAAAGGATCTAACTATATTGAGCTGTCAAAGTAGGCAAACTCCTTCACCAGGGCAAGTGGCTCACCAGTGACCAAGTTCAACAGAAGTTTTCTCATCTCATGGAGGAACTCAACGCAATGGGGACAATTGATTCCTAAGGGGGAAAGAATGATCCAAGTGGATATTGGTGGCCACCTACCTATTCCACTTGGACCCTCGCCATTGTTTTCTTAATTTTTTCAATTTCCTTATTTGTAGCACAATTTACTATTTTTGGTAGTTTTTCGGGTCTTGTTGTGCTATTCAACAACACCCCCCCACCCCCCCCCCCCCCCATTTATTGGTATAATAGATAATATTATATTAATAAATGGGGACCCATGATAAAATCCTTCAAAAGGAAATTTAGCACTTAGACACTTTCTTTTAAGCTTTTAAATAATAAAACAAGATATCAAGTCAAAACCCTTTGAAAGATAGCAATTCTCGCCTTTTCACATGCCATTGGACCAAGTGTGTCAAAAGTCTTATTAACAAGAAAAGCCTATGAATTGTGATCTAAAGGATCACCCCGCCTAACTTAGATATCATTGGTCTTTGCATTTAAAAGCTAAGACCTATGGCATTTCATTTTTAATAAAGCCCGCATCGCAATTGCACATCGACACTCACAAAGGGCGCAAAACCACAAAGCATGTTGAGATGTGTGAAATGCCATATTGCAATAGGACAAGTCAATCTTATCACATCGCACCAGAACACTTAAGAAATATCTAAAATCTTATGAACTGCACGATGTTGCGAAATGCGATAAAAGCCCGGACCCGATAGAAGCCAATATCCTAAAATGCTGATTAATTCTGCCACATAATGAAAAGCACTTTATAAGGTAAATACCTTTAAATGACATAGAACACATCGCTTATCTCGCATCCTGCTGAAACCTACGGAACTTTAAGAAAGCACACAATCAAACATGCGATAATGTGATTTATGATATTGCATCGCAATCGCAAAATCACCATTCTCACAACTTAAGCCCGCCACCTTAAAAGTTCTCCTTCCCATTTTGCGATGCGATATATTAATGAGCAATAAAGGTAGTGATAAGAGACCATTAGTGGCTACGTAATATAGGTTAATCGAATTTATGTTAAAAAGCGGCTCGATGTGATATGATATCTTTTCACCTTTTCAAGGTTATCTGTATCATTCATTCTCATTTTCATTCTTTCTTGTGTTTATATGATAGCTTCCGCTTTGCTCCATTTCAGGAAAAATCTACAAGGAGCATCGTTAGAAGGAATGGGAAAGAAGGGAAAGGCAGCTGCATCCGAGAATTCATAAATTATCCCTCTTTTCTCTGATACTACGTCCAGCAGCGATGAAGGAACTTCAACATGGGAGGCCATGTATGACTTGTTAGAAGACTAAAACCCAAAGCCACTCGAAACAAAGGCCACGACAAATTCCCAGGAGTCATCTGATGCCTCCTATTTCGAGATGACATGCTCTTTCCTACACCACATAACCACAAGACCAAAGATAATCCCATACACGGACATGGTCAAATGGGTAATTGACGAGACAGACATTGCAAACTGAGCATTTAGGAATCACATGCAAGAGGTCATGCGTCCTTTCTCAGCAGACAGCCTACAACTCATGTACCATTTACCAAAGCCGCAGAATCTCTACAATAAACAGTTCCTCGAGCAATTTGCCAAATAAAATGAAGACCCAGTAGACATCACACAAACCTAGACAGCAAATGAAGGCAAGCTCAAATGGGATAAAATAGGTATATACTCTACGACATCCATTTCTCCCTCTCCTAGTTTCGTAGTAGCCATGCTATGTAGAATGTTTGGTAAATGCGATAGTACCAAGTTTTCCTCGGAATGGCTCCCATTAATAGATGCAGTTGTGAATGCAACGATAATGAACTGGGTTCAAATTTTTTTAGGTAATTGAGCAAAGGCCATTATGGAATATAGGAGAAAAAAATTCCCTCTCTAAGGGTTTATCCCCCGTTTTTCATGAGTGCTTTTGTAATGGATGCAATTTTTTTTAGTTATAAATTTCCCATTATGGAATGGAAGTGGATTGTACAAGACCCGCTTCCTATTCTTGTGTACCATAAGACTTTTTGGGAATCTTAGTTTCACCCCCATTTTTATAAACTTTGTGAAGGAGTTATGCTACCCATCCATAAAGAAGTATACAATAGAACCGCCCCTAGGTTTTCTAAAGAGGACGAAGTGGATATATTGCCAGTAGCCAGATGGTTTAGGGAGGAGACATTTACCTATATCAGAGTATTTGGGAGCATTTCTTCACCACATGTCCTCCCATATTATGTCCCCGACAAATTGATGGCCAGAGAAATAGCCTACCAAATAGCAGGGAAAGGTGGATTAAGCAGAGGATTGAAAGAGCAGAAGGCCATTTGGCCTACATTTTCATTACAATGAGGTGCATTTGCACTACATGATTTTGGACATGCATGCAAAGAAATAGAGATCATTAAGTCTCTAAAATTAGCTACAACGTTGGGAAGGTAGTATGACCCAAACGACATTGTTAAGAATTTTACTACTATGGTAAAAGTAAATTCATTCACCCACGAAGGGGACGCCTTTGATGACCTATTCCTACAGAAAGAAACATATTCACAAGTGTTGCATTTGGCATCAGAATGTTTAACCCTAGATGATCTTAGGGCTTTCCATGTGTATAGGGAAAAATGATTATTGAAGGTCCCATTGGACCTATTGCAAATAGAATCAATAAGAGAGCCAACTCCCAGTGTAAGCTTGGAGGACAACTCCAAAGAAAACTCTGAAGAAGATACCCAAGAGATATCTACGCATGAGTCAGAGCACTCAGAGCAGCAGTCTCAAAATGGAGGAGGAAACACAAATAAAGAGTCCGAGAAGGACACAGCTAGAACTACAGAAGAAACAGCCAACCAAACCTCAACAAAGAAACAAGTAGAAACTGTCTCTTCATCAAATCAATCAGGTAAAAGCCCAATTATTGACTTGAAACAAGAATGGGAACAATTCAATAAAAAGATTCACACAGATTCAAACCCTAATCTAACATCTGAGATACAAAATCCTAAGCAAACCTAGCACAAGTCAAACCTAGAAATGACAGAGGAAGGAGTTAAGGGCACTCAGGACATTGAAATCATTCATGTTACTCCTACTTCAAAAATCATTTTGAGAGTTTAATAAATACCTCCACTAGATGTATTTTATAGTCCTACCCACAAAGATGTAGTCAAGAGACAAAGGAAGAAATGAAAGTTGGATGTTGTATCAGTTACAACTTCTGAAAATGAATCAATGGACATCGTTTTAAAGGACTTGCCCATGGACCCATCTGAAAATCTCACAAAATTGTCGCAATACATAGGGTCCTATGCCACAACAACTATTGACAAAGTGACAGAGGTCCAAATGTTGCTTAAGGAAAAAGAACAAAAAATTTTGTTGTTAGAACAACAATTAGCTCAAGAAAAATCCAATCAACAAGAAAAATTACAAGTAGTCCAACTCTAGCAGTTATTGAACAGATGAGAATACAACATCAGGCCAGCTTAGCAGAAAGAGATAAACAGATACAAGCTATAACAGATAATTTTAAGGATAATCCTCAAATCGATGAGTTCATACAGGAAGCACGCAATCTTAATTCCCAACTAATGCAGCAGAAGGAAGTACTTTGCCAGAAGATCTTGCAGATAAGTCCTTACTGTGAAACCAGTGATAAGCTAACAAACCAAGTCATTGACATGAGACCTGAATATGACGAAATCCATAAAAGTATTTCCAAGCTTATAACATGGCAAGAATCATAGGATGGGAGAAAGGCTGACCTACCGAAGCTGGAAGAATCTCATAAAGGCATCTTCTTCACAGATTGGGATTATCAGCCACAGTAGCAAACAACATAATTTGAGCCATCAACGAAAATCTGCATGGCGCCAACCTGGTTATAGAATGTGTACTAGGATTTCTTTTGAATGTCAAATAGTTAGAGCAGCAATGGAGGTAGGCAGTGCAGGAAAAGGAGGAGGTGATTAGACAGCTAAGCAGGCTGAATTGGGAAGCATACTGGTAGTTTTTAGTGAAACCATATAGTTAGTGGATGAATTTGAGGTGCTTAACAACCTCAACACAAAAGATGGTGCCAGCACTAACAAACGCTATATTTGTTGCGCAATTAAAATTTGTGATCAACCAATCGACTCAGCTCAAGCCTATGACAGATATTTGCAATCTTAGAGAACAAGTGCAAAGGAGTTAGTCATTTAGTTTAGTTTTATTTTAGTTTTATTTTCGCATAATCTGAGGAAGATCGTTTAAACCTCCTCAACTATTTTTTTTTAATAATCTATTTTAGGACCTATAGTTTAGTATTTAAACCCCTCTCATGCATTTAGAGAGGGGTCCAGAAATTTTATCATAAACATTCTTCAAAACATTGCACTTATGTACTTTTTAGGATGTTCTGATGGAATGAATGGAACAAGATCTATTTTCTTTCAAATATCTAGCATGCTCTATTGAAATGCACTTTGTACTCTTATAATATGTTGGATTGATTGAGATTGGATTAATATTGCTGAAACACATGAGCAAGAGTCATCATATATGGTACTTTTATCTTATGATCTTATTTTATTTATGTACCAGGTAATACTTCTTCTTTAAATTGTTTTATGTGTGAAATTTTGAATTACAGTTTAGAATTATTCCACTTTTCTTTGATGTTAGCTTTGACTCTATTCTGAATACATGAATGATTTTGTATGCGATATATCTTTCACAATCATTTTGTCTAACTATTTATCCAAAACGATTACTATTAAATGATTTCACTTCTTATTGCAGTTGAATGATCTTTATTACCAATTATTGTAGGACATTATTTTAGATCGCATATTGTATTTAATCGCTGGGTATATTTATAGCTAAATAATGTTAAACTAGGATATATGCATGTGTTTATTAGTTAGATTAGATTACACTTAGCTCAGTCATTTTCCCGTTACATCATATATCACCCCACCAACACTATCAAAATATTTTATGGGAAACTGGTCCCATTATCCCCAGTCAGAGCCACTACACCAAACGGAAAAGGAGCTGCTAACCAAGGTCCAGACCGGGTGGTTTTCCCCCATGTTGTTGCAACTATTTTCGAGGCTTCAATATTTTGGTGCTAGAAGGAGGGCCTAACTATGAATGGAAAGTAAATTCAAATCAATAGGCCATTCTAAGAGTAAAACTCCCTCACCATCTCCTCCAACTTCTCGATCGCATTCCAAATCTCCAAATCCTAAGCGAGAAGTTGTAAAGAAACCTTTAGAATCCACTACTGTGATCTCAAAGAAGTCAGATCAATCTTCTTCTATAGAAACCCCTGAAGTCCAGTCTTTGATCCATAAGCTACAGGGGATTTCAATATCTCAAGAAGAATCTGAGTTATCCCAAGCTAGTGTTTCTTCTTAGTTTCCCTCATCTCAAAGGTTAACTAGATCACAGAGCGAAAAATTTGGGATCCCCCCATTTGAATTCCCTCTACAAAACCGTAAGAGAGCTAAGAGAATACAATATGAATCCCATAGTGAGGTTTTCTCATCATCACTTAAAATGTCCTCATTCATTCCATCCACTTCATCACAAAATCAACCATCTACCTCACAACTCCAAATCGTGGTTTACACTGGTACTGGAGCACAAGCTTACTCTACCCATCACCTTCAAATATAGGGACATCTTCCTCTACACAGATACCTACAATGGCTCGAAGGCCACAAAGGCCATGGAAAAATCTAGGAAATGTTTAGATGGAAGGACCCTTATATCCATTGCTCGCCCATACAGAAAAGTGGTTACCAAAGTTCAATCCTGATGATGGCTTACCAGCCGAAGAACACATAAACAATTTTATGTTGTCCATAAACCTCAACGAAGTAGTAGAAGAAGATGCAGTTGTAAGATTATTCCCTTATACCTTACAAGGATCAGCAGGATCATGGTACTTTTCATTACCACCGGGTTCCATTAATATTTGGGATGCCTTTCAAGAGTGGTTCCTAACCAAGTTTGGAGATGACAGATCAACGACTACTCTTATCAATGATCTCTCCAACTTGAAAGCCAAACCTAGAGAACCGATTAAGGACTTCAATTCACGTTTTAACAAGTTATTGAATAAAATCCCAACAACATCTAAGCCCAGTGATGAAGTCCAAAATGAATGGTACATTTCTTCCCTTCCCTCAAACACAACTATTTTTGTCGATAGAGCTGCCAAACCAACTTTGGCAGAAAACATGAAAAAAGCCATAGCTGTAGAAAAACGTATTTTAGCCTTAGATAAGAAGAATGCATTAGAAGAACGAAAATCCAAGAAAGTAAATTTTAGGGACGAATCCAAGAAAAAACCACCTAAAGATCCTTTTGATCTTGAAGGTCTACAAAAGGTCCTTAAAACCATGTCCAATGAAATGGTTGATATCAAGAAACAGGTAGCAGAGACTTCCTCAAAGAAACCTTTCAGACCATACAAAAGAAATACCTCCTCTGATACTAGGCCTCTAAGAACCATATCAAATTTTGAACCAGATGTGGAAGAAGAAGAAGTCTCAACAGCTGAAGAACAAATAGATGATGAAGAAGTAGTTTAATTGCAAAGAATGTGGGATTTTATCCTTCCCAATGAAGATGTAGAAATTTTGAATAATTTAACACATATTCAATGGAGATTATCCTGATCATGTACTATTGCGGAAAACATACACAATACATAAGCTCCTCTACGTTGATCAACAATATAGCAGCATTAATAACAATAAAACATCAAGAGCATTCACACATTAACACAGTATGTATCACGGGGAAAGCATCTCGCTAAAAACCCCAACTATCTATATATTAATGATTGAGTCATGTAACATTACACAGCATAATACTTCTCACAAGTATCTCCACCTCTGTTACACACAATACAGCTCAGATCTGATCTCCAAATCTCTTCCACTGCTTGCCTGCCTCCACTGCTCAATACCTGCTCAAGAACTGATGAGAATAGCTTCCCAAACTCGTTTTTCACCTGCAAAATAGTCACTCACTCTTTGTGGACGTGAGAAAAGGCTAAAATGTGGGCCAAATACGTGAGCAAACTCATTGGCATACTCAATCCTTTGATTGTGCAAGATCTGATGCACAACTATAGTCACAACTGATAGCAATCTGATTCTCTACCACTTGTCCCTGTTGAACTGAACATGCACTGACATGCAACTGAGTTAACTGATGTATTCATTAGTTGTATTATGAGTTAATAATTAGTTTAACAACTCATCATTAGTCTATCTGCAGTTAGACTAACTACAACTAGTTTAACTAAGTCAAACTGAACACAACTCCATCAACTGTACCTCTAGTCCACTAAACTCAACTCACTTGAGTTCTAACTGAAGTCATGCATGCAACAACTCAACTGACTCATAAGAAAAGCGTATTTCCTTCTGACAGCTGCATGTGCCACTTCCGTAGCTCAAACTGAAGTGCTCCAAGAGAATAAGATTAAGTTTATAGTCCAAATATTATTGTGAGATAATAATATTTGACTTTTCTATTTTTGATAGCCAGTCTAAAAATAGACTTTGATCACTCACACTGTGATCACTCACACTTTCATCAAAAATAGAAGTCCATCTATTTTTCCCAACTTGATCAATCATCCATAAACATAGACATGATCCATATGTCTAAAAATAGACATAGTCTAAAAATAGACTTGCGCCAAAAATAGCCTGCGGGCCCACTTAGTGAAGGCGACTCTTTTCACTAAGCTCCATCATCTTGTTGCAATCTCAACACTCCCTCTCGACAAGATATGGATTATCAACAATCCCTATCCTACCTCGGTGGTACTCGAATTTGCTCCTAGTGAGAGCCTTCGTCAGAATATCAGCATCTTGATCCTCCGTTGGAATGTACGAAAGTAACATGATTCTCCGCTGCACACAATCTCTGATATGATGGTACCTGATGTCAATATGTTTAGATCTATCATGAAATACAGGATTAGCTGAGAGTTTAATGCAACTCTGGTTATCACAGTAAATCACAGTAGGATCCAAATGAGAACCGAACAAACCAACCAGGATCTTCCTCATCCATATAGCCTCGCATGCAGCCAAACTTGTTGCCATATACTCGGCCTCCGCTGAACTGAGTGCCACGGATCTCTGCTTCCTGCTGTACCACGAAACTGCTGTCGATTCGATACTGAAGACCCCTCCTGATGTGCTCTTTCTGTCTGTTGGGCTCCCTGCCCAATCTGCATCCGTGAAGCCACATAGCTTCACCTCATTCTCATGTCTGTACCACAAACCATATCCCGATGTGCCTCTCAAGTAGCGCAATACATGCTTGCCCGCCTTCCAGAAGAGCTTGGTAGGCTTAACCATAGCTTGTGAAAGCTGGTTAACTGCATAGCATATATCAGGTCGTGTATTGACCAAATACATCAGCGACCCCACCAACTGTCGATAAACAGTGGCATCCACTTCTTCTCCCGAAGTGGCATCCTCCTTCCTCCAACCTCCAGGAAGGGGAGTATCAACAGGCTTGCAGCCATGCATGTTGAACTTCTCCAGTATCTCCCGAGCATACTTGCCTTGAGAAACAAACAGTCCACCACTGCGCTGCCATATTTCCAATCCTAGGAAATAGTGAAGGAGGCCCAAATCCTTCATCTCAAACTCTGTAGCAAGATCCTTCTTGCATGACAGTATCAACAGCTCATCACCCGTTAGAATCAAATCATCAACATATAGTACAATGATAAGCAACTTACCCTCCACCACCATCTGGTATAGGTTCGGATCCGCCTCGCTCTTGGAGAATCCAAGTCCTGTGAAATAGTTGTCTATACGTGTGTACCAAGCACGTGGTGCTTGCTTCAACCCATACAGCGCTCTCTTGAGCCTGCACACATGCGACTCACTGCTGAAGACTTCAAAGCCTTCGGGTTGCTCAATGTACACCTCCTCCTCAATGACTCCGTTGAGGAACGCAGTCTTCACATCCATTTGATGAATGTGCCATCCCATCTGCGCTGAGAGAGCAAGAATCATCCGTATGGAAGAATACCTTGCGACAGGTGCAAAGGTCTCCTCATAATCGATCCCCTCAATCTGTGAAAAGCCTCGGGCAACAAATCTTGCCTTGTACTTCTCCACACTCCCGTCAGCTGCCTGCTTAACTTTGTAGATCCATCTCGAACCCACCACTGATTTCCCTTCTGGTCTAGGAACAATCTCCCATGCACTGTTTCTGACAATAGAATCATACTCTTCCACCATGGCGTCTACCCATGCGGGATCCTCCACAGCTTCCTCGAAAGAGGATGGCTCAGTCACAACACACTTGCTCATAAGAGCCATGTATCCAGTGTACCGATCAGGTGACTGTCTCTACCTGCGTTGGGCTGTAGGTGGTCCTACAACTTTCTCTGCATCTTGAGCCAGTCACTCAGCTTCTGTCAAGCGCTTTCGCCCTCTGATGGTTGGCGCTGCATGAGTGGTCTCTTCCACTCCATGAAACTCGTCCTGTGGCTGATCCACGTCCTAAAGCTCATCCTTAGGAACTAATAGCTCCTCATCTACATGCAAGTGTAGCTCCCTCTCAAGCGAACACTTCATGGCTTTCTCCTCCTGAAATTTTATATCCCGTCGCACAACAGTTTTACCACTGTCTGGCAAATACACACGATAGTTGTGGGGCGTATCAGTGTACCCCACAAATATCCCAACCTCTGCGGTCGGCTCCAACTTCCTCCTGGCATCCTTCGTCACATGCATGTAAACATTAGCACCAAAAATCCTCAAATGAGAAAGATCAGGCTTCTTACCAGAATAAGCCTCCTCGGGTGTACTCATGCCAAGTATCCTATGAGGACAACGGTTCTGCACATAAACTGTTGTATTGCATGCTTCCACCCACAAGTGAAGGGGTAGGCCCTGATCATGCAACATTGCCCGTGCAGCACCCACAATCGTTCTGTTCTTCCGCTCAGCTACCCCGTTCTGCTGTGGGTTATGGGGAGCTATGAGCTCTCTACGAATCCCTTCTGCCTTGCAGAAATCCTTGAACTCGTCCGAGATGTATTCACCACCATTATCGCTCCTAAGAGCCTTCACCTTCTTCCCTGACTCCTTCTCAACCAGTGCTTTGAATTCACAGAACTTTGAATATGTCTCGCTCTTCTTCTGCATGAAGAAGATCCAGCACTTACGAGAGAAATCATCAACAAAAATCACATAATACCTGTGTTTTGCTGTCGAAGCAACTGAGAAAGGTCCACACACGTCTGTGTGAATTCTCTCAAGGATCGTCGTGGCGCGAATATCCTTCTCGTGAAAGGTGGCTTTCACAAACTTCCCCAAAGTACACCCCTTGCACTGATCTGACTGCGCAAGTGTGCCTTTAGGAAGCCCTGTAGTGATCTGCTGCAGTATCTTCAAGGCTCCATGGTGAAGGTGACCCAATCTCCTGTGCCACAACTCGCCATCATCCCGGCTCACCAATCCTTCTGCCTTGCCTGCCATTGCTGCGCATCCATCTACATGCAACTGATAAAGGTTCCTCACTCGAACCCCTATCTTCCGGGTCTCACCAGTTGTCTTGCTGCGCAGGAAGGCCTTTCCCTCGCTGAAAACAACATCATACCCCTTGTCTTCTAACATCACCACTGAGATGAGATTCTTCTTAAATCCTGGAACATGCATGACTTCCTTCAATACAAAGGGTTTACCAGACTCCCTCTCAAAGGAAATGGTACCGATACCGGTCGCACTGTATCTACCATCATCGCCCATCTCGATGTGCACTCCAAGATCTTTGTCCTCCAGATCAGAGAACAAATCTCTATCTCCCGTCATGTGAAAAGACGCACCACTGTCCAAGAACCACACTGATCCCATCACACTTGAAACCAAGCATGCGATCAATGAAAAATCAAGCTCAAACTGAGAAGCTAAGGCCTCTCCCCCTGCAGATCCAGCAGCTTGCTTGTTCTTCTTCTTCTGCGGACAATTTGTGGCATAGTGTCCATGCTGGTGACAGTGAAAACACTTCACCTTGGACATATCCTGCTTCTTGCCTTTCGCACCAGACTGAGAAGCTTTCTTGCTCTTCCCTTTCTTTGCTTTGGCAGCCAAAGTGCAATTCTCTTCATCAGCTCCCTTTGACGAAGATCCGTCCCTGGTACTCCGCCTGATCTCCTCCTGCACAAGATCTGACCATAGTCTTTCCCATCCTGGCAACTTCTCCCGACCATTGACAGAGTCCTGATAGGAATGCCAACTCTTCGGAAGACCAAGGAGAGCCAAGCTCACCAAGTCCTCATCATCGACAGTAACCCCCACACTTCCCAGCTCATCTCGACACTGAGTGAACTTCGTGAGATACTTGGGAATACTGTCACCCTTCTCGCATTTGATGTTTCTGAGTTTTTCTTTGAGCACCAGCTTCCTCTGATCGCTCTTGCTTTGGAATAATTGTGTTAATGATTTCCACATCAAATATGGAGTAGCCTTTCCATGGAGGCTGGACACAATGTGATCCTTCACGCCCTCCAACAGAATCCTTCGACATTTTGCGATCTTCTTTTGCCAAGCATCAGCTTGAGTAGCATCAGTAGGCTTTAGGATATCCGTATCTATGAACTCCTTCAGCCCGTTATCATCCAATACTGCCTCCATCCTGTCCTTCCATGCAATATAGTTTGAGCTGCCCTCAAGAGCATACTCCAATCGCAATCCGTTGAAAGACATTATTGCGTTGTCACCAAGAAAACACTGCTGCAAATTCGAATTCCACCAGCAACCAACTCAACTGCTTCCGATCTAGAATTCGTGAGAACAAAATATTTCTCGTACAGAGATTGACTATATGGGCTTTTACCGGATATTTCACCTTCCAAAGGAAGGATGAATCCAGAGGCTACCTGGCTCGATTACAGACTCTGCCTGAAGAAATAGAATGTAAACACTTCCTGAATAGTAGATCTGATGATCAATCCTCGCTTGATATCCTGTAAAAATCTCTTCTACAAATCAAGCTGCTCCGATACCATGTAGAAATTTTGAATAATTTAACACATATTCAATGGAGATTATCCTGATCATGTACTATTGCAGAAAACATACACAATACATAAGCTCCTCTACGTTGATCAACAATATAGCAGCATTAATAACAATAAAACATCAAGAGCATTCACACATTAACACAGTATGTATCATGGGGAAAGCATCTCGCTAAAAACCCCAACTATCTGTATATTAATGATTGAGTCATGTAACATTACACAGCATAATACTTCTCACAAGTATCTCTACCTCTGTTACACACAATACAGCTCAGATCTGATCTCCAAATCTCTTCCACTGCTTGCCTGCCTCCACTACTCAATACCTGCTCAAGAACTGATGAGAATAGCTTCCAAAACTCGTTTTTCACCTGCAAAATAGTCACTCACTCTTTGTGGACGTGAGCAAAGGCTAAAATGTGGGCCAAATATGTGAGCAAACTCATTGGCATACTCAATCCTTTGATTGTGCAAGATCTGATGCACAACTATAGTCACAACTGATAGCAATCTGATTCTCTACCACTTGTCCCTGTTGAACTGAACATGCACTGACATGCAACTGAGTTAACTGATGTATTCATTAGTTGTATTATGAGTTAATAATTAGTTTAACAACTCATCATTAGTCTATCTGCAGTTAGACTAACTACAACTAGTTTAACTAAGTCAAACTGAACACAACTCCATCAACTGTACCTCCAGTCCACTAAACTCAACTCACTTGAGTTCTAACTGAAGTCATGCATGCAACAACTCAACTGACTCATAAGAAAAGCGTATTTCCTTCTGACAGTTGCATGTGCCACTTCCGTAGCTCAAACTGAAGTGCTCCAAGAGAATAAGATTAAGTTTATAGTCCAAATATTATTGTGAGATAATAATATTTGACTTTTCTATTTTTGACAGCTAGTCTAAAAATAGACTTTGATCACTCACACTGTGATCACTCACACTTTCATCAAAAATAGAAGTCCATCTATTTTTCCCAACTTGATCAATCATCCATAAACATAGACATGATCCATATGTCTAAAAATAGACATAGTCTAAAAATAGACTTGCGCCAAAAATAGCCTGCGGGCCCACTTAGTGAAGGCGACTCTTTTCACTAAGCTCCATCATCTTGTTGCAATCTCAACAGAAGAAGCACAAAAAGCACTACCTGTTGCAACCAGGAGTATAAGCCATGTTGATTTGCCACAAATAAATCCAAAGTAGAAGGTATCAACTCCGACTCCAAAAGACAAAGCAATAGGTAAGAAATCTTCATCTAAATCCACTCAAACCACTCCTCCTCAAACAAATTCTTCACCTTCAGCTAAAACCCTACTAGTCTCTGATGAAATGGAATACAACATAGTAGAAGATATGAAAAAGACTAGGTCAAACATCACATTCCATGAGCTTAGAAAGTTAAAACATCAACAAAAGCTATTGCTCAAAGATCTAAAAGCAGTCCCTACTTCTCTGCTTCCCACTGCTGTAATCTCGCAAGCTACCCAAGAAATGGGAAGGCCTCCTAATACCTCATTAGACAGAATTGGTCCTACTAATATTTCTCTAATAGGAGGAAGATCCAAATCCCATACTCCTCCATTTATTTTGACTTTTGAAGTTTTCAACAAGAATCTACACAATTGTTTAGTTGATTATGGAGCTTCATCCAACATCCTACCAAGAATAGTCAGTGCGAAATTAAATGTGGAGCCCCAAAAATCTATTGTTCACATTTTGCAGTTAGACCGATCCAAAGTCGAAGTTATAGAATAACTCAATCAAGTCACTATTAGACTCTCATCAAACCTGAAAGTGTTTCAAGTAATTGACATTCTTGTGGCTAATATCCCCGAGTTCTACTGCCTAATCCTTAGCAGAGACTAGTCAGAAAAGCTTCATGGCTATTTTGCAACCGACTAGTCCCACATGTGGCTTCCCTAAAATGGAAAGCTAAATCAAATAAGGGTGGACCGCGAAAAACATCAAAAGTATATCATCACAAAATTAGAGGGATAGAATGAGGGAGAGAATTAGAAATATCATCGGAAACTACTCAGTTGAATCATTTCTAGGAAATTTTAATGCAAATACTTCACCCTTCTTGGAAAATTTTGTTATATCTCAAGTTGAAAATTATTCTCAAACAGATGCTTCTAAGTGTATAAATTTTGTAGATAAACTTGTAGTTAGCTATTTATTTTGGAAATTATTTTTTTACGGATCCAAGTCTAACGATGGATCCAGAGCAAGATGCATATTAGTTAGCCTAGAAGGGGGGAAAACAATGTTAGCATGTAGGCTTGAATTTGAATGCACAAACAACACTTTCAAATATGAAGCATTGGTTCAAGGGTTTTATAAAGCCATCGGCCTTAATATCAAACATCTTCAAGTGTTTGGAGATTCAGAAATTGTGATAAAACAGGTAAGAAATACTATACATTGTCTTTCTGGACATTTGAAACATTATCAATCATTAGTCCAGGACCTCACTTCTCATTTTACAGCATCTAATATTTCCCCTATCCCAAGACTCCAAAATGCAAGTGCTAATCTTTTGGATAATGTTGCATCCAAGCTCATTCCACTAGGAGATTATAGCCCTGATCACTTTTCTATTGAATTGATTTTTAGGCCTTCTATTCCCGACAATATCACCAATTGGCGAGTCTTTAATAATGATCTAGATATCATAAGTTTTCTAACATTTGAAGGCTCTTATGACGACTAGATAATAGATGAAGATCAACATGACAGCCAGCTTAAGCAAGAAACAACTATGAATTCCATACCTAAGTCTGTGGTTAAGTTGGAAGACTTATATGATCTCAAGGATAGATTCAAAAAACCCACTAACTCAAAACTCCAAAGTTCAACTTTGAGATTTAAATTAGTTAATCTTAGAACTGACCTTAAGCCTCAAAATATCAATCTAGGACTTGGTCTTATACTAGATGAAAAATTAGCCTTCATCCATTTGTTAAAGAAATACAAGAATGTCTTTGCTTGGAACTATGAAGAACTTAAGACATATGACACTTCCATAATTCAACATACCATCCCCATGATATCTGATGAAAAAACCGTGTAGAAAAATCTAAGAAATATCCATCCAAATTTAGAAAATCAGTTCAAATCTTAATTAAATAAGCTGCTCAAAGCTAAAATAATATTTCCTGTCAGGCACTCAAGGTGGGTTTCCAACCTTGTTCTGGTAAAAAAAACAATGGTGATATTCGAATATGTATAGACTTTCGAAATCTAAACAAATATTGTCAGAAGGACAACTTCCCATTACCTCCTATGGAATAGATACTGCAATCAGTTGCAGGCTCAGAACTAATGTCTTTTCTGGATGGATTTTCAGGTTATAATCAGATTCTAATACATCTAGATGACTGACTAAAGACTACCTTTTGGACCAAATGGGGCACCTATGCCTATCAAAAGATGCCATTTGGGTTAATCAATGTTGGTGTCACATTTCAGAGAGCCATGGACATAGCTTTCAAAGGCTTGGTGAATAAATTAGTGGTAATCTATTTAGATGATATAACTGTGTACTCAAAAAGGTGCAGTAATCATTTAAAGGATTTAAAACAAATCTTTGAGCATTGTCAAAGGTATGGAATTTCTCTCAATCCCAATAAATCTTTCTTTGCTTTGAGTGAAGGAAAGATCCTTGGATTTATTGTATCCAAAGAAGGACTTCACATTAATCTTGATAGGAATAGAGAAGTTTCTAAAATCCCTTTACCTCATAACAAGAAATCCATGCAATCTTTCCTAGGTCAGATAAATTTTGTCAAAATATTTGTCCCTGAATTTTCACGAATTTTTTTACCTCTCCAATATATGATTAAGAAAAATTATCTTTTTAAATGGGGACATACTGAGCATGAAGCCTTTGATCTGATTAAACAAGAAATCATAAATTCTCCCTCATTAGAAACCTCGATTTTTTCTAATCATTTAATTTTATATACCTTTGCTTCTGAGAAATCATATGTAGCTATATTAACATGGGTCAATGATGAAAAAGCTGAAGCACCAATTTCTTTCTTTATCTTCAATTTGCAGGGTGCTGAATTAAACTATTCATATGTTGAAAAACAAGTTTTCGTTGTTTTCAAATCAATAAAACATTTCAGACCCTTTCTCCTCAAAACTCACACCAAGGTAGTAGTCTCATTCTCAGCAGTGAGAAATTTATTAATACAAAGAGATGTAGGTGAGAAAAGGGAAAATTGGGTAACAACACTGCAAGAATATGACATTGAGATCAGACCAGCTAAAATTGTAAAAGGTCAAGGTTTTTTCAAAATGTTAGCAGGAGCATCCAACTTACCAGCACTACAAGATTCAAGTGATGATATACAAGTATATGAGGTAAGCCTCAATGACACTGAATCCAAATATGTTGATATCATCTTTTACTTGAAAAATGGATATGTCCCTACGCAACTAGGTTACAAAAGAAAAAGGGCTTTGAGGTTAAAAGCTAGACAATATCAAATCATATATAATGTGTTGTTTACAATAAATTATGATCCTATTTTGCTTATATGTCTTGAAAAATATGAGGCAAAAAAGGTTTTGCAGGAACTCCATGATGGACCAACTGGTGGACATTTTGGAGGGGACACAACCACACATAAAATCTTGCATGTTGGCTATTATTGGCCAACCTTATTTAAAGAAGCACACGAGTATGTAAGGAAATGTAAAGTCTATCAAATAGTTGCTGGAAGACAGAAGAAACCCGCATTACCATTGCAGCTAGTCAACATTGAACAACCATTTGAACAATGGGGACTGGACATAATAGGTGAGATCATTCCTCACTCTTCAAAGCAACATAAATATATCCTTACAGCAGCTGATTACTTCACAAAGGTGGTGGAAGCAATTCCACTTAAGGTACTCAATTCTGATAGCATCACTGAATTTATTGACCGATTTATTATTACTAGATTTGGTCTACCATTTGCCCTCATGTTTCAAAATGCATCTTATTTTACAAGCAATGCTATGACAGAATTTTCTCTTAAAATAAGTCTTAAACTTAAATACTCTGCTAACTATTATCCTTAGGGAAATGGCTTGGTTGAATCTACAAAACGAACTGTTGATCAAAGTCATAAAAACTGGTACAAATATTTAACATTTCCTCTATGGGAAAATTGAATAACACATAAGGCCTTGATAGGCACTTCTCCTATTAATTTGGTCTATGGGAAGGAAGCTATCCTCCCTACAAATGTAGTCATTCCCTCTCTATCCCTGGTTCAATTTATTGAAGAAACCCCTTCCTCTTCTATGCAATTAATACAATCACAAATCCTTAAGCTCGAAGAAGAAAGGGAAAAAGGAAAAATCACACATGCACATCATCAATATCTAGTCAAATCTTCATTTGATGTGAATTTTGTAAGTTCAAAATCCTTTCAACTCAGAGACCTGGTATTGAAATGGGATAAATCACACGAGGAAAAAGGTAAGCATACCAAATTCCAAAGAATGTGGCTTGGCCCGTTTCAGATTGTGGAACAAATAGGCCCATCAACCTTTTTATTGCAAGATTTATTAGGCAAGAGAGATTCTCTGCCTGTTAATGGGTAGATTCTAAAAAAATATTTTTCATAGAAGATAATCTCTTCTATTCATTGTACACTATTGCTTTTACTTTTTAGGAAAATAAAAGTTGAGTAGCATTTACTTTTGGACTTTACAATAATAATATGTTTTATATTTTGACTTTTCGCTTGTATAAGTAGAGATTGTTAATAAGATAATTTTTAAATTTGAAACATAAGATAAGTTCTATTACTCTAAAATTTCTTGTCCTCTACCAAAATTACTTGTCCTTTGATAAATCTCAACTTTGTAAAGAAACCTGTGTTCTACCCTCAGTTAAGAAAGTATCCATAACAAAGCAAGGACTCTCTGCAGAGAAGCATCTTTAACTTTGTAATTGTCATCCAAAAACTCTTAAGGAGTCAATGATTCTCCCCATCTAGTAAGCTAGCATTTTTTAGAGTGTAATTCTAAAATATGCTTAAAACTTAAAGGATAAGAGGTCTCATGAAGAGTTAACTTACCATGATCATAGGGAAGAAACAAGCTGACATTAGCAATACTGCATATCAAAATAGGGTAATGGCTTGAGATTATGTTAATCAAAAGACGAGGGGTCTCATCACAAGCCATCTTGTTCAGTTAAAGTGACAACCAGTGAATGGCATTATCAATTTTGGCCACAAAACCAAGACAATGACCTATAAGAAGAAAATGAAAATTTTAAGAAAAAGGAATTGTTTAGAAAAGAATGAGAAAGAAAGTATATGAATCTGAATTTATCTTTAAAAATTCCACTCTTACCTAGATGGGTTATTGCATCATTGTTGGTTAAAAGGTAACCCTATCGAGGCTATGGACGCCTACTAGAAGAAAAAGCTCTACCTATGACAACTGAGTACATCTAAAAACCTATTTGCTAGAGCCCCTTGTCTTTATCTTTAAAACCAAGTAATGATTGATGTAGACAAAGCAATTCTCATATTGAAGAGGATAATAAAATGGATGATAATTAGGTAGATTTTGTTTTTTTTATTCAGAGAAATGTTACTTATCTTATATTTCATGTATTTTTATTTTTTGGACTACCTTTATTTTGGAAGTTTTTAGAAATTTCAAAAAATTGTCAGAGATAACTGGTTCTTCCAGGGAATCTCCAATAGTTGTGTTATTCAACAACCCCCCCCGCCCCCCACCATTTATTGGTATAATAGATAATATTCTATTAATAAATGGGGACCCATGATAAAATCCTTCAAAAAGAAATTTAGCACTTAGACACTTTCTTTTAAGCTTTTAAAGAATAAAACGAGATATCAAGTCAAAACCCTTTGAAAGATAGCAATTCTCGCCTTTTCACATATCGTTGGACCAAGTGTGTCAAAAGCCTTATTAACAAGCAAAACCCACAAATTGTGATCTAAAGGATCACTGCGCCTAACTTAAATATCATTGGGCTTTGCATTTAAAAGCTAATACCTATGGAATTTCATATTTAATAAAGCTCGTATCGCAATCGCACATTGGCACTCACAAAGGGCACAAACCCACGAAGCATGTTGAGACGTGTAAAATGCGATATTGCGATAGGACAAGTCAATCTTATCGCATCATGCTAGAACACTTAAGAAAGATCTGAAATCTTATGAACTGTGTGATGTCTCAAAATACGATAAAATCCCGGACCCAATAGAAGCCAATATCCTAAAATGATGATTAAGCCCGTCGCGTAATGAAAAGCACTTTATAAGGTAAATAGCTTTAAATGACATAGAACACATCGCTTATCTCACATCTCACATCTTGTAGGAACCTAAGGAACTTTAAGAAAACACACAATCAAACATGCAATAATGTGATTTGCGACATTGCATCGCAATCGCAAAATCACTATTCTCTCAACTTAAGCCCGCCACCTTAAAAGTTCTCCTTCCTGTTTTGCAATGCCATACATTAATGAGCAATAAAGGCAACGATAAGGGACCATTAGTGGCTATTTAATATAGGTTAATGGCATTTATGTTAAAAAGTGGCTCGACGTGATACGATATATTTTCATTTGCATTTGATTAAAATTCCTTTCTTGTCACCTTTTCAAGGTTATCTGTAACATTCATTCTCATTTTTATTCTTGCTTGTGTTTATCCGATAACTTCTGCTTTGCTCCATTTCAGGAAAAATCCACAGGGAGCATTGTTAGAACCAATGGGAAAGAAGGGATAGTTAGTTGTGTTCGATAAGTTAGAAATGATCCCTCTTTTCTCTGATACTACATGCAGCAGAGATAGAGGAACTTCAACATGGGAGGCCATGTACGACTTGTTAAAGGAAGAAAACCCAAAGCCACAGGAAACAAAGGCCACAACAGATTCCCAAGAGTCATCTGATGCCTCCTATTTTGAGATGGCATGCTCTTTCCTACACCACATAGCCGCAAGACTAAAGATAATCCCATACATGGACATGGTCAAATGGGTAATTGACGAGGTAGGCATTGCAAGCCAAACATTCAAGAATCACAGGCAAGAGGTCATGGCGTCTTTTTCAACAAACAACCTATGACTCATGTACCATTTACCAGAGCCGCAGAAGCTCTACAATAAATAGTTCCTCGAGAAATTTGCCAAGAAAATGAAGACCTAGCAGACGTCACGCAAACCTGGATAGCAAACAAAGGCAAGCTCAAATGGGATAAAACGGGCATGTACTCTACAACATTCAGTTCTCCCCCTCCTAGTTTCGTAACAGCCATGCTATGTAGATTTCTTGGTAAACCTGATAGTACCAAGTTTTCCTCGAAATGGCTCCCATTAATAGATGTAGTTGTGAATGCAACGATAATGAACTGGGCTCAAATTTTGTCAAATAATTTAGCAAAGGCCATTATGGAATATAGGAGAAAATGAAGTCCCTCTCTAAGGGTTTATCCCCCATTTTTCATTAGTGCTTTTGTAATGGATGCAATCTAATTTAGTTATAAATTTCCCATTATGGGATGGAAGTGGACTGTATAAGACCTGCTTCCTATCCATGTGTACCATAAGACTTTGTGTGAATCTCAGTTTCACCCCAATTTTTATAAAATTTGTCAAGGAGTTATGCTACCCATCCATAAAGAAGTATACAATAGAACTGCCCCTAGGTTTTCTAAAGAGGCCGAAGTGGATATCTTTCCAGTAGCCAGATGGTTTGGAAGGAGACATTTACCTATATCACAGTATTTGGGAGCATTTCTTCACCACATGTTCTCCAATATTATGTCCCGAACAAATTGATGGCCAGAGAAATAACCTACCAAACAGCAGGGGAAGTTGGATTAAGCAGAGGATTGAAAGAGAATAAGAAGGCCATTTGGCCTACATTTCCGTTAAAATGTGGTGCATTTGTGCTACATGATTTTGGACATGCATGCAAATAAGTAGAGATCATTAAGTCTCTAAAATTAGCTACAATCCTAGGAAGGCAGTATGACCCAAATGACACTGTTAAGAATTTTACTACTATGGTAAAAGTAAAGTTGTTCACCCACGAAGGGGGTGCCTCTGATGACCTCTTCCTATAGGCATAAACATATTCACAAGTGTTTCATTTGGAATCGGAAAGTTTATCCCCAGATGATCTTAGGGCTTTCCATGTGTATAGGGAAAAAGATTATTGAAGATCCCATTGAACCTATTGCAAATAGAATCAATAAGAGAGCCAACTCCTAATGTAAGCATGGAGGACAGCTCCAAAGAAAACTATGAAGATACCCAAGAGATATATACACATGAGTCGGAGCACTCAAGAAGCAGTCTCAAAATGGAGGAGGAAACACAAATAAAGAGTCTGAGAAGGACACAGCTGGAACTACATAAGAAACAATCGACCAAACCTTAGCAAAGAAGCAAGCAACAATTGTCTCTTCATCAACTCAGTCGGGTAAAAGCCCAATTATTGACTTGAAACAAGAATGGGAATAGTTCAATAAAAGGATTCACATAGATTTGAAACCCTGAGCAAACATTTAAGATATAGACTCCTAAGAAAACCCAGCACAAGTCAAATCTGGAAACGATAGAGGAAGGAGTTAAGGGCACTAAAGACATTGAGATCATTCCTGTTACTCCTACTTCAGAAATCGTTTTGAGATTTGAAGAAATACCTCCACTAGACGTATTTTATAGTCCTACCCACAAAGCTGTAGTCAAGAGACAAAGGAAGAAAAGAAAGCTAGACGCTGTATCAGTTACAACTTCCGAAAATGAACCAATGGACATCATTTGGAAGGACTCGCCCATGGACCCATCTGAAAATCTCACAAAATTATCGCAATACGCAGGGGCCTATGCCACATCAACTATTGACAAAGTGACAGAGGTCCAAATGCTTCTTAAGGAAAAAGAAAAAATAATTATGCTATTAGAACAACAATTAGCTTAGGAAAAATCCAATCAACAAGCAAAATTACAAGTAGTCCACCTCCAGTAGGAAATTGAACAGATGAGAATACAACATCAAGCCAGCTTATCAGAAAGAGATGTGTGGATACAAGCTATAATAGATAAGTTTAAGGATAATCCTCAAATCAATGAGTTCATAAAGGATGCACTCAATCTTAATTCACAACTAATGCAGCAGAAGGAAGTACTTTGCTAAAAGATCTCGCAGATAAGTCCTTACTGCAAAACCAGTGATAAGTTAACAAACCAAGTCATTGACATGAGACTTGAATATGATTAAATCCATAAAAGGATTTCTGACCTTATCACATGGCAAGAATCAGAGGATGGGAGAAAGGTTGACCTACCAAAGATGGAAGAATCTCATAAAGAAATCTTGTTCACGGATTGGGATTCTCGGTTGAAACAAGCGGAAAGGGAAATATTGATAACAGCCATAGCAACAAACAACATAATTGAAGCCATCAACAAAAAGCTGCATGGAGCCAACCTGGTTATAGAATGTGTACCAGGATTTCTTCTGAATGTCAAACAGTTAGAGCAGCAGTGGAGGCAGGGAGAGCAGGAAAAATAGGAGGTGATCAAACAGCTAAGAAGATTGAATTAGGAAGCATACTGGCAGTTTTTAGTGAAACCATACAGTCAGTGGATGACTTTGAGGTGCTTAACAACCTCAACACAAAATATGGTGCCAGCTCTAACAGACGCTATATTTGTTGCACAATTAAAATATGTGATCGGCCAATTGACTCAGCTCAAGCCTATGACAAATATTTGTGATCTTAGAGAACAAGTGCAAAGGAGTTAGTAATTTAGTTTATTTTTATTTTAGTTGTATTTTCGCATAATCTAAAGAAGGTCATTTAAACCTCCTCAACTATTTTTTGTAATAATCTATTTTAGGACCTATAGTTTAGTATTTAAACCCCTCTCATGCATTTATAGAGGGGTCCATAAATTTTATCAAAAACATTCTTCGAAACATTGCACTTTTGTACTTTTGAAGATGTTCTGATGGAATGAATTTAACAAGATCTATTTTCTTTTAAATGTCTAGCATGCTCTACTGACAGGCACTTTTGTACTCTTAGAATATGTTGGACTGATTGAGATTGGATTAATATTGTTGAAACACATGAGAAAGACTCGTCATATATGGTACTTTTATCTTATGATCTTGTTTTATTTATGTACCAGGTAATACTTCTTTAAATTGTTTTATGTGTGAAATTCTGAATTATAGTTTAGCATTATTGCACTTTTGTATGATGTTAGCTTCGACTCTATTCTAAATGCATTAATGATTTTGTATGTGATATATCTTTCACAATCATTTTGTCTAACTCTTTATCCAAAACGATTACTGTGAAACGATTTCACTTCTTATTGTAGTTGAATGACCTTTATTACTAGTTGTTATAGGAAATTATTGTAAATTGCATATTGTATTTAATCCCCGGGTATATTTATAGCTAAATAATGTTAAACTAGGATATATGCATGTGTTTATTAGTTAGATTAGATTACACTTAACTCATTCATTTTCCCATTACATCATATATCACCCCACCAACACTATCAAAAACTTTTATGGGAAATTGGTCCCATTATCCCCAGTCAGAACCACTACACCAAATGGAAAAGGTGCTACTAAGCAAGTTCTAGACCAGGTGGTTTTCTCCCATGTTGTCACGATGGGTTTTCAGGCTTCAATGGGTCCTAAACTTCCAGAGCCATTTTGAGGCCCTAAACGGGGTTTTTTGGGAAAACTGAAGCCAACATGCAAGCTAGACTAATGTTGGCCATTCAAAAGTTGTATTCCTTCAATAGATATTTCTAATGAGGTATTTTGTGTGTCAAACAAAGATCGTATGCCGAATTTAAGACCTCAGTAAGTTGATACACCAAATTATCCAAACAGGGCCCTTAGTTTGGCGCTTCATCTCCTAGGGTTTGGTTTTTGGATGTTTAGGGTTTTTCATTCTTTTTAAATAATAAATAAACCTTTAAGCCTCATTGTAACATAATTCAGAGGCATGTATCCACCACATCTCTTCTCAGAGATAAGCTACCATCGCCCGGGCTAGTCTTATTTCCATTCTATTTGTAAGCATATTTTAGTATTTGATATTGATGAAATGAAGCGTTGTTTATATTGCATCTCTGTATTTATGGTTATATCTATAATTTGTTGTGTTCCTGTTTAAATCCAGATCAATTATGTCATCTTATTCTTGTCATTTATAAATCACTTCGCTGCATTAGATTAATCAATGAAAGATGCTATATGAAACCATAAATCATCATTGTGCTGATGTAAATGCAACTGTAATAACTTCTACTTTACAACAGATAATAAGCACATATACACATAAAAAAAATAAATTAATGTGGTTCATCCCAGTGTAGGGCTACATCCACAAGAACTATTGCTTAATATAATAAATCTTTGAACAACAACCAGTTCTTGGCCTGCACACTAAGATGCAAGATGTCCGTGCACTCAGCTGTAGACTCTTCTGCAGGACTCTGCGGACTCATTTCCAGAGCCTCTAATCCAGGTGGATATTGGTGGCCACCCGCCAATTCCACTTGGACCCCCACCATTGCTTCTTTCAGTTTTTCAGTTTCCTTAATTATAACACAGTTTACTATTTTTAGCAGTTTTTCGGGTCCTAAACTTCTGGAGCCGTTTTGAGGCCCTAAATGACGTTTTTTGGGAAATCCACTACCTATGATTTTTTGTCTAAAATTGTTTTTTTCATCGTAGTCCTCGGAGAGATCTTTCCAATAGGCTATTGTGTGCATCAAACGGAGATAATATGACCAAGTCACGACCCGGGGAAGTTAGCTGTCCAACTCACCCCAACGGGGCCCATAAACTCTTGGTGTTACATCTCCTCAGGTTAGGGTTTTCGTTGTTTAGGGTTTTCTCTTATTGTTCAATAATAACAAGGCCCTTGAGCCTCATTGTAAGAAAATTCAAAGGCATGTAGTCACCACATCTCTTCTCAAAGATAAGCTACCATCTCCCTAGCTAGTTTATTTCCATTCCTGTTTGTAAGCATATTTCAGTGTTTTACATTAATGAAATGAAGTATTATTTCCATTGCATCTCTGTGTTTACGGTTATCTCTATAATTTTTTGTGTTCGTGTTTAAATTTGGATCAGTGGTATCAGAGCAGTGTGCTTTTCTTTCTGTTTTTCTTTTCGTGTCCCTAACGAGGTCGAGATATAAGGAGTTAGGGCTTGAACTGGTTGAACCTTTACAAGACCAGCCTCACAAATCCCGACGGCCTCCCATGGCGAATGGAAAGAAGGATGATGGGGCAGGATATCCTATCAAAATATTGCTCGAAGAAGCCCTCGAGCGACAAAGGAATGCAATGATGGACAACTTTGCCCAGATCCTTCAGCGGCTACCCAAGGGCGATGCATTGGATTCCAACAACAACTCTGGAAACGCCACACCGTTTAAGGTACAAGTTAATTTTGAAATCCCCATATTCGAGGGTCAGATAGACGCAGATGCTGTCGATAAATGGTTAAATGTGCTAGAGGGTTATTTTTCTATTCATGATTTTTCCAGTCGGGAAAAGATTATTTTCGCTCTTCTCAAAGCAGCCCCTCGTGTCAAGGATTGGTGGGAAACCTACTACGAGTAGAAGGATGAAAGTACAAGCTCACTATTTCTAGCCGTACCCACTTGGAATTCATTTCGAGATGCCATCAAGGAGCAATACTACCCTGTCGGAAGCTATGAGGATCAATACATAAAGTGGACCACGCTGCGGCAGGGAAGGGACCAAGACGTGCCGAAGTTTACCAATATTTTCCATACCCTTCGCACAAAGTTGGGTATCAAGGATATAGAGCAGCATTTGGTACTCAAATACCGTGGCTGTTGTTGTAGCTCCAAATCTCACTCTTGATGTTTGTGATGCTGCACTCATGGCCTAGGGCAACCCCTCCTTCCAGACCTGGTCCAAATACTTAAAAAATAGTGTTTTACTCCCTATACGTGACATTGCCATGAGATAAACACATTTGTACGCGGGTTTGTGTATACCCAACCCGCGTATATGTCTTAAAACACTTAAAAAAAAAAAAATCTCCTTAATTTCAAGCGGAGATCACAGGTTTTACCTGTTGATTACCTATTAGTGCCCATGGCCCAACTGTTCCCAACGAATTCCCAACTAGAAAATACTTTGGGAGAAGTATAAAAAGGCTTCAATGGGAAGGCCTAAGGGAGGAGAGAATAGAGATAAAAATCACTCTGTTGAGATTATCCAGATCGGGTCTGAAGATCCTTGTGCTTCCAGCACTTCTGCCATTACAGGAAACCCTTGTTTCCTTGAGTTATGATGTCTTTTTTTTGAGATTTCCTTGACTAAGTTATGGAAGGAGCTTGTTGAAGGCTTGAGATTGGACGAATCCAAAGGACGGTTCCGCTTGGAGCCTGTGAAAGGAAGACTCAGGTGAAATCATTCCTTTCTGTACTTTAGTTATCTATAATAAAAGAAACACTTGTCTTGTTCCTGATATGAATCTTCTTCATGTTTATGATATCAATGTTAGGATTTACAAATGAATGATTATTTCAATTGCATAACTAACTTTCAATACGCTATGAAGTTGATTTCTTTATGATGTTTAGTCCATATACTGATGTACTTTCTTGAATTGATTGTTTTTCAGGTTGAAGGAGCAAAAGGAACTCCAAGAGGGTTTGGACCCTAGCTAGATCTTCCCAAACAAAGGACCCCCAGGTGCACCCCTCTTCGCATAGTTTGTTTATATTAGCATCATGGTTGTGTGGAATGTATGTTTTTCTTTGTAGATAACCTCCGCTCTACTAGGGTAGTGACCCAAGACCCTAGGGGACATTTTCCTTTAACATAATTGGCGACTCCACTGGGGACAACAGTATTGTTGTTCCTAGTTTGGGTTTATTCAAGCCAATCAGGGCTCAACTGTTTATTTACTTGCTGTGACTAAGTAGTCTGTTCCTGTAGGAACTTGAATTGTAAGTTTGGTCAGTTTCTTCAGACTGTTTTTTGTTTTTTCTTTTAATCTGTTATATACGATGTTTTTCTAGTTTACAGAAGTGTATGTACGCAAGTTTCCTCAAGTCAACTTGCGTATACGTAGGTTTCCTTGAGCTGAATAGTGTATACACACAGCTGTGCACTAACACAGTCGCGTATACCGTAAAATTTTCAAGATTTTTCAAATATTTTTGTGTTTGTAGATCTATCTGCTAGTCTAAATCAATCTTGAACAGTTACTTTTCTGTGTCAGTCTTTATTTTTACAGCAAGTACATGATTTCAAACTCTCTCCAATTGTGGAAATTTTTGGTCTTGTTTTGTTGCAAGTGTCATATTTTTTGTTTAAGAACACAAGATTTCTTGCTAGGAGTCTTGGCTGCTCTGGTCTTCCAGAGAAAAAAGATTGATCTCAATCTTTGTGTCAAATCTTGTTTTGGTGACTTTTTTGTTTGCGTGTCAAAACTACATCTTTGTGACCACCTGCTTTTCTTACTTTCCAAAAGTTGTTGATTCACACTTTCTTGAAAGTTGTCTTTTCGATCTTTTGGTCTTTGTTGCCAAGCTCTTGTTGCTGCTTTTTTATTGTTAAGAGCATCTTGAAACACATTTTTTTTTGTTGAGTTTTCACCCATTTTGTGTTGTCAACTTGCAAAGTGTTTTGTTGCCTATTCTTCGATCATAAAGTTTCAATCTTGTTTAGAGCACTTTTGAAAAGTCATTTTTGTTTTTGCTTTTTGAAGAAAACTTTTTGAAAACTTTTGTTTTGCTTTCTTGGACTTTGTTTTCATTTAGTTTCTTTTCGCAAGTGAATGTGCATTTTTGTTTGTCTTGAAACTTGCTTTTAGTGCCTGGACAAAAATGAGCATTAGCAACTTATATTCTATCTAAACATCTTAAGTGGAAAATCAGAATTGATAAACAAGTTACTTTCATTTCTTGATTTAGAGCAGTCTTAAGTTTTGCATCAGCATGTACTCATTGCATTAGGATAAATTTGTGCATCTTTTAAGGTATCCATAGTTTTGTTAATTTTTGTGAGTGTGAAGCTTGAGTAAAAGAAAAGAAAAGAAAAATTTGTTGCTTTCTTTGAAGTTCCTCTAAACCTAGTAGAAATTTCTTTCATCGAAGAACAAAACAAGTTCATTTGCATATATTTTGGTTTTTACTAATTTATTTTGCGTCAAAACACCACAAGTTTCATTTTTGCTTATCCATTGACTTAAGAACAGCCCATTTAAAAAAAAGCGCTAACTAATACACTAAAACTTTTTTTTATAATTGTCAAGTTAGACACACCAACAAGTTTTAGGATATTTTAGGGCCTTGGATTAGGCAAGTGGAGAGAAAACTCTCCAAGGCCATTTAAACTATCAAACATAGGAGTCTGAATAGTGAGTTCAAATCCAATAGCGTTAGGAAGACCAAGAAATCTCCGGATCTGGGAGTTTAGCACGAGGGTTTTTGAAGATAAGGAAGAGAGATACCCCCTCTCCTACTTGTCGGATCTTACCTCAAGACTGTTCCGCCTGGCTTCTAACACAAGTTGGTAACCTTAGTTGCTTCTCCTACGGATCTATATAGGTGGCTGTGGAGGGGAATCCCGTGGCACCTAAGGTCGATGTTGTATCACTCTCAACGGTACTACTGGAGGGCACCCTTGCAAAGCTTGGGGGCTTGCACCAGCACAGGCTGTTGATAGGAGGTCAGCGTAACTTCCTCCGTTACCTTTGCTGGTAGGACTAGGCCGTCATTATCCCAGACTATCTTCGGAAGGCCCCTTACTTCACTTTCTTGTATTTTGGTGTCTAGTCCTCATCACCCGGAGCGGAAATACTTGAAAGTTGTTTGATTGGATGACATCTTTTAGGGAGTTTTAAGTGTGTGCTCTGTGCTCTTAGTTGACCTAGCTTTCATTTTTTTCTTGAGTCTTTAATTAGATCTTAATAAAAAATTCAAAGTGGCTGACCGATCACCTAGACGGTCTCGAAGACTTCGTGGTCTTTCACCACCAAGTTTAGAGCCTTCTCCTAGAAGGCGTAGAGGTAATACTACCAGTCGGTTTCATTTCGTGGCAGATGACGCATCAGGGATTGATCCTCCCCTCAGGGGCATTAGCATTCAAGATAGGCCTGGTACTTCCACAAAACAAGAGAGGAACACTCCAGTTCTTTCTCGAGTTCTATTTTAGTCGGAAGATAACATAGAGGTAGAAGAACTCCAAAAGTCACTAGCGGCTTCGAATTCTCCCTACCTTCTAGCTATCTAGACGTATTACAATACGTTGGGACTCCGATGCATAGATTGTCAAGTCCAAGTCATATTACGAACTTACCATCGATGACCACTACTGGAAGCACAGCTTCTACCACAAGTGCTACAACCATGCAGACTCCAACATTAGTACAAGGGGGAGGAATCATTTCCATCCCCTTTGCATCTTTATTTGGGTCTTTTGCTAGCACATCCTTAGTTGGGTCTACCTCCATTCCTTCTACGAGTGGAAATTCCCAAGCCAATGCTTTTAGTTCTAGATTCTTCCCGTTTTGCACCCATTCACAGGGTATTCCGTCAATTCCATTTAGTGCCTCCACATCTATGATGGGTGGGTCAGCTTCATTTCAGGGTTTTCCTTTTCGAAGTGGTCATATACCACATTCCAATCCAACGATAGGATCTATGCTTTTTTCTTCTACATGACAAAGCAGCAAACCTTTTCAAGGTTGGACTAACCCTGTGGTTAGTAG
This sequence comes from Pinus tabuliformis, assembly GCA_031772625.1. Classification (NCBI taxonomy): domain Eukaryota; kingdom Viridiplantae; phylum Streptophyta; class Pinopsida; order Pinales; family Pinaceae; genus Pinus; species Pinus tabuliformis. The sequence continues at coordinate 283,987,643 of CM062813.1, forward strand.
CATGGGAACTGGGAATCTGTTTTACGACCAACAAGGTAATAGGCCATACTCCACAGTTAGTTCATTTTGAAGTATTCCTCCGTTAACTTTTTCTTGGAATCCTTATCAGGGGTTATCAACTCTTTATAATCCTTTAGGAGGGAGCTTCGCTAGTTATGGAGGTTTTTCGGCTAGAGTTGGTTAAACTCCGAGTTTTTCTGGATCACAAGGTCCGCCTTTTGGTTCAGCTAGTTTTGCTAGTTACTTCGGGCAGCTTGGTGCCTTCCAAAACCCAGGCCAATCTTTTCAGAACTTTGGGAGCTCCGCCTAGTCTGGGTGGAATCCCCAAGGTCCTCCTAGGCTTCCTTTTCTGGCAACATTGAACTTGCTAGATCTCACGAAATTAACGAATGATCCAATCAAACACAATCCAGCCTGGCCTCCAGTCCCAACCAAAATCCCTTTGGACATTCCTAAGTTTGAGGGGAAGGGCGGTGAAGACCCGGGCGACCATGTAACCACATTCCATTTGTGGTGCTCATCAAACTCCCTTATCGATGACTCGATTAGGTTGATACTTTTTCAACGCACCTTGACCAGTAATGTGGCCAAGTGGTATATAGAGTTGCCAGGGGGCAGCTTTACATCGTTCGCCGATTTGGTTAATATTTTCCTAAATCATTTCCAGTTGCTCGTCCGTTATGATGCTAGAACTGAACTTCTGGCCAATTTTCGTTAGGATACGGCAACTCACATTTCTGATCACATTCAGGAATGGAGACGGAGAAAGAGGCTCATTAAAGCCGAAATTCCTCTTGAATACCGTCTCGAATGGTTTTTGAAATCTTTACAACTTGAAATCTCTAAGGATGTCTCCCTGACCGGAGTCTATTCTGAGGAGCAAGCTATTTTTAGGGCCCAACAATTAGAATTCATTTATTCTCAGTCTGGGATTCTACAAAAAATCTTGCCTGATGCTCATGGACTAAGGTTGATATAGCCAAGTCGAAGCCAGGTCCCCATGCGGATGGTATCATTGGATCGGTAGACACAAATGCGATGAACCTGTTGAGCCAATTGCAACAGTTTTCTTTGCAAACTGCTCCTAACAACCAGGTCACATTGTCTAACCCTTCGGCTTCCCAACCCTCTTCAGTTAATGCCATCTAATCTACCAACCCCAAAGGAAATCAAAATTCCAATGGGAAAAAGGAAGGACAAGGTAAGAAAAAGAGTCAAGATGGGAAGGTTGACAAAAATAAATCTGGCAATAATGCTGGTGGTGATGGAAATGAGTCTAAAACGAAAGTCAAGTTTCCGTGCAAGTTATGCAGTGGAGACCATTTAACTCATCTCTACCCAAAGATTCAAGATGCTAAGTGCTTGTTAAGGCAGCAAGGGACTTCTAGCTCTCAAGCTGTGTTAACCAACCCTTTTCCCCAAGGGCAGCAACTGCTTGCTGGCGCGAATTCAAACCCTGGTACATCTGCATGGGGCAACCAAGAAGGGGAGAAATCATCAAATGTTTTCATGATGGGTTCTAACGTCCATGTGGCCACTCGGTCACGTGATTACGATGAAGCAGAAAAATCCAATTACAAAACTGCTCTCGGAAGTACTAACCTTCATATTGAGTGACCCCCTGTTGAGACTATACCACGGATACCGAAAGGTTCCGCTAAACACGCGACTATTAATCCAAATGCTATGGCCACCCAAAATTAATCCATTGTTGAGGTTCTGGCTCAGATTCCATGCGTTATGTCCACTTTAGAGTTTCTCCAGTCATGTCCAGGTCAACGAAGTGCTTTACATTCAGCGATAGGGGCAGTTGATCTAACTAACTCTTTAGTGCTCACTTTCGACATGGTAAATGTCAAAAAGTGACTCCGTCATCATAGGGCTTTTCAAATAAAGTCTACATACCGAAAAATTAACATTTTTCATACCGTTATTGATGAAGGAGCTTCCATGTGCGTCATGTTGATGTCATGTTGGAAGGCCATCGGATTGCCTTCGGCTGTTCCTTCACCTACCCTCCTGACTGCATTTGACAGACATTCTCATAAGCCGCATGGGATTATCACGACCTTTCCCATATGTCTTGGGGGAAAAGACATTAATATTGAAGTAGAAGTCATCGATGCTAACCTACACTACAATCTCCTATTAGGAAGGAAGCGGGTATACGAAATGGATGCCGTTGTTTCGACTCTGTTTCATGTCATTTGCTTTCCTCATGAAGGGAAAATCGTTAAGGTTGATCAATTGGATTATTTTCCAGTTGATCCTCAAGAAAATTTGGACTCTACTGTTCCTTTAGTGGATAACCATTGTCCACCTACTGAGAATCTAGGAGTTGGGATGTATTCTTCATTGATGGGTACCTTTGATCTTCCCTATCCTATCACTAGAATCAATGTTGTTTCATCAACCAAGGAATATTCACGAGAAGGATTCTTTCGAACTCATTATTTTTCAGACCCTTGGACCTTGCCTTCACCTACGAACACATTAGCTGAAGGACAAGTTGGTGGAATGGCATTTCCTATGTCTGTAGCAGAGCTTAGATATTAGTCTATCATCAACTCTGCAGATAGCCATTCTACTCCTTTCTCTGAGGAGGAGCTAGATGGTGATGTGGCCCCAGCTTGGACCCTTGATTCTACCTTCACTATGGACTGTTTAGACATGGTTTTACCATCCGAGGAAGCAATCTTAGAAGTAATGATGGGTGTACATCGACCTTGGGAAGATTTACACCATCGTTCATATTTTCTTCCTCCATTGCAGGAAGTAGAATCTAGGATCTCCAAACTCTTTACTAGTGATGTTTGTACGGTATCAAATCCTTTGGCTCCAGCACACTTTCGAGCTGAAGGTAATATGTCAGTGATTTCAAAAATGATATCTATAAACATCTCTAGGAACCCTAGCGTGATCGAGAATCTCTTCATCGGAGCTGAATGATCCCCTGAAGAAATTCAAATTTACACCGACCTTTTTAAGGAGTTTCGAGATGTATTCGATTGGTCTTATGAAGAAATGCCTGGCATTGATCCATCCATAGTCCAATATGAAATCAAGACGTATGAAAACGCCAAACCAATTCGTCAAAAGCTTTGGCCGGTTAATCCTAGGAATGCAGCAGCCATTAAAGCTGAAGTAGAGAAGTTGCTCAAGGTGTGTTTCATATACCCTATTCCTCTTATGGATTGGGTTTCTAATCCAATCCCTATGGATAAAAAGCAAGGAACAATCCGAGTGTGCATTGACTTTAGGGACCTAAATAAAGCTTGCCCCAAGGATAATTACCCCATGCCATTTATTGATCAAATTATTGATGAGTGTGCGGGTAATGAGATTTTCTCCTTCATGGATGGTTTTTCCAGTTATAATCAGATCTCTATCCGTCCTGAAGATCAGCATAAGACAGCTTTTATATGTCCCTGGGGTACCTTTTCATACAGAAAGATGCCTTTTGGTCTTAAAAATGCTAGAGCTACTTTCCGATGAGCAATGTCATATGCTTTCCATGACATTAAACATATCATCGAAGCATACTTGGACGATCTAGCTACTTGTTCTCGAAAGAGAACTGATCATCCTAGTCACCTTCGATTGGTTTTTGAGCGATGTCGATTTTACAAGATCCGGTTGAATCCCAATAAGTGCATTTTCGTGGTTACATCTGGTCGGTTATTAGGGTTCATTGTGTCAAATGAAGGGATTCAAGTTGATCCATTCAAGGTAGAGGCAATAATTTAGTTGCCTCACCAGTCCTCAATTCGGCAACTTCAAAGTCTTCAAGGGAAAGCTAATTTCTTAAGAAGGTTTATAGCGAACTATGCCGAGATCACTAAAGGATTTATGCATTTTCTACGTAAAGGAGTTCCATATGTGTGGGATGACTTTGTGTAGTGGTCATTCGATGCCTTGAAAAAGGCATTAGTCTCTGCCCCGCTTTTGAGTCCACTGGATTATGGTAGGGACTTCCTTTTATATCTCGCTGTGGCAGAATCAACCATAGGTATGGTTCTCATTCAGGAAGATGATGCTCTCATAGAGCATGTGATTTATTATTTGAGCTGAGGCTTGATAGGTCTTGAACTTTGCTATTCCCCTGTTGAGAAGTTGGCTTTGGCAGCTGTCCATGCTGTCCAGCGGCTCTGCCATTATATTTTGCTACGCAAAACTTTTGTCTTAGCAACTGTCAATCCATTCCAATTTTTCCTTAGTAGGCGAGTGATTTGGGGCAAATATAATCGATGGATAGTCATTTTACAAGAATTTGATCTCAAGCTCTTGTGCGCCAAGTCTAAGAAATCCATGGTTTTTGCAGAGTTAATCTCTGAGCTACCTAGTGGAGAGGATACTATTTATGAGGAAAGTTTACTCGATGAACATTTATTCCTCTTCTCTTCACTTGACCCTTGGTATGGAGATATCATTGTCTATCTCCAAACTTCGAAGTTCCCCTCTACTTTCTCTAAGGATGAATGCCAAAAATTACATCACCTGGCTAAGAACTATCTCATCATTGGTGACACATTATACCGTCGAGGGGTTGATTCAATCCTTTGGTGTTGTTTAACCCTAGAGGAAGCAGATTCAGTGCTTAATGATTGCCACAGTGGAGCTTGTGGTGGTCATCTTTCAGGGCTTACTACAGCCCAACGTATCTTGCGTTCCAGCTATTGTTGGCCTTTGCCCTTCAAATATTGTGTTGAATCGGTTAAATGTTGTCGTCCCTGTCAAATCTATACTCAAAAGATGCACAGACATCCAACTCCTCTTTTTCCTGTTGTCACTATCGGTCCTTTCACTAAGTGGGGTATTGATTTTACAACTTGTAATCCACCTTCAGCAGTGAATCACAAGTACATTATCATGGCCGTAGACTACTTCACGAAGTGGGCTGAGGCCATGTCCACTTATAAAAATGATAGTGAAATAGCAGCATTGTTCCTTTTTAATCAGATTATCTCAAGGTTTGGTATCCCAAGAGAGATTTTCACTAACCATGGCAGTCATTTCCAGAACCAACTAATGTCTGAATTGGCTCTTAAATTGGGTTTCCGGCAGGAGCACTCATCTCCATATTATCCTCAGGCCAATGGATAGGTCAAGGCAGCGAACAAAACCCTTAAGACGATCCCGCAAAAGATGATCGACAAAAATCGGTCCAATTGGCATCTTATGTTGTATCCAGCTCTTTGGGCATACCGAACCTCTGTAAAGACTACTATAGGTTTTACACCTTTTTAGTTAGTTTATGGGATGGAATCTATCTTTCCTGTGGAATGTGAAATTCCATCTCTTAATTTAGCTATTGAGCTCCTCCTAGAGACCTCTAGTCTCAAAGAGCACCTCCTTCATTTGGAGCATCTCGATGAGCAGTGTTGAGATGCTGCCACAATCAATGAGGCTCATAAGAAAAGGGTTAAAACTCAGTATGATAAAGTTGTCTGTCCTCGAGTATTTTCTGAAGGCGACCTTGTCTTGGTCTATGACCAAGATAAGGACGCATTGGGGGTAGGCAAGTTCAAACCTATGTGGTACAGTCCCTTTATAATTAAACAAGTTTTAGAAAAAGGGGCATATGAGTTAATCGATTTTGAAGAAAACAAGTTGGCGGAGCCCTGAAACAAGCTCTACCTCAAGAAGTACTTTGCTTAAGTAGCAGCTAGGCAATGGCTTCTTTGTACATTTTGTATATTTGTACATATCTCATTGAGAGTTTTTTGATATCGACACTTTTGGTCTGCTATGGCAGGTGTTGCACAAAATATTGTCACCATGACTTTCTGTAGTCAGTGTGAGTCTATCACCACTCATACTATCCTCCTTTGCAAGTCTCAAACCTCAGCTCTTCATGTCAAGACTTAAAAATGAGAGAAAGTCCTTGAAAATATCTAAAACTCTAGTTCCGCACTTTCTCTTAGCATTACCTACGATCCTGCACCCCTTGGTCATGTTACCTGCGGACCTTCCCACTCTGTCTCTAAAGGAATGGGTGCGGACCCCTGTAAAAGTCAAAAAGGCGCAAGTTTATTATTAAAAACTCACTTTGGGTTAATTCTGGACACTTCTAGAAGGAATCTTGAGGTGGAAAGTTCGCTCCTAGGTGGTTCATGCATCCCATAACTAAAGGAGCTAACCCCTTGATGAGAGGAGCTTATCCCTTTGAAGGTAGACCTGGTAACTTCCTTCCTCTGCACTATAAAATGAGGCATTGGGCTGGTTGCTACAGAGGTTGAAAGCTGAATATTTTTTAGGGTAAATGTTGTTGGAATTTAGACTTCTTAATTGAGCTTGAGAGGAGAGATTACATACCTTTTGATCTCTTTGGGAAGATAGTGAAGCTTGTCAAAGTAGAGGAGATTCTTGCTAGACCCTGGGAGGAGCTTGTACAACATCAAGGCACCAAGGTTGTAAAGTTCTTATTTGTTTAAAGTTAATACATCAGATTCATTTTTCTCAATAAATTGTCTTCTATGGTTTATTTCATGAATTCCTTGATCATCATGATAAATATGGTTTATTATATTGGCTATGCAGGTGTTATTTAATGTGTGCCTATTTGTGTTTGCAGGTTCTTCAAAAGGGAGCTCATTTGGACGAACGGAGCCTGGCTTCCACAAAATAGCATTGGACTTGAGGTAGGGTCTAGAACATCTATTGGCTTTTATTTATAAATCGCAATATTTAGAGAAAGATAGAATTTGCTTTTTTTGCTTGTCGCTAGATATCAGTAGATACTAGGGAGATCGGTCTTGTCCACAAGAATGATTTATCCAGTCGACAAAATGGCGACCATACTGGGGACTTGAATTTTTGGTTTTTGCCTTTGCTTTTACTTTGAATTGAGAAACTTTTTCTCTGCTTCTGGTTTTTGCTTGATGTGTGTGGGATTAGGTAATTTCTTTAGATTTTAAATTTTTTTTGTTTTTCACGCTTTTGAAATAGGACCGCACGTTCTGGTTCTAACACAGTGTGGACATCCCCGCACTGTTGCTTTACTACACAGAGCGGTACCGCACTTGGTTATACTGGGGGCCTGCGAACCCTATCAAATTTTAGAAAAACTTAAAATCTTCTCATTCAGTTAAGCTTAGGATTTGTTTATGTGTTTTAGCCTCTGCCCAGATCTGCATGTGTCTTGTCATAAACTTCTTGTAGGTGAATTCCATTGGCATTTTGGTTTTAGGTGAATTTCTAGAAGTTTTGTGTGCCTTGCTTGATTTTCGTTTGGTCTTTGAAGTAACTCAAAGCTTAGAAGCCTTAGAAACCTCAGATCACCCTGGTTTTTGCTGGTCTTCTTTATGAGTCTGACCAATTTGTAAAATCTGCCTTTGGTGAGGAATACATCTCGTTTTTCTCTTTGCAAAGCTTCGAAAGAACTTGTTTTGAAAGTTTTGGATTTCATTTTTAAAAAGAAAACATAAGTTGGTTGTTTTTTGATTAATTTGTTATTCTGAACGAATTAGTCCTTAGTTTGCTGATAACTAAGTAAAACATCCTTGAAAAGAATTTTTTTAAGCTTTTACTTCAATTAGGTTTTTAGAATTTATAGATCTCAAGATTAGATTTTTTAATAGTTTTGAGTGTTTTCTAGGAATTTTAAAATCTCTTTTGAAAAGGTTTGTTTTTGTAGTTTTTGAGTGAAAAAAGAAAGGGATATTTTTCGTGAGCATAATTAGTAGTCTCATTTTTTAGTTTATTGAAAAAGACAAAAAAAAGTTTTTCTTTTCATTTGTTTGTTAAGGAAAGATTTGTTTTTCAAGCAATTGCATTCTCAACTCATTCTTTAGCTAGAAATTCATTGAAGAAAAAGGATTGTTTATCATCTTAGGTGCATTTTTAGTGTTTTGGAGTCGAGTCTTCACACCATAAATTTTCATCTCCACACCTTTTGACTTAAGAAACAACCATAAAAATAACACTTAAAGTAAAATCTATCTAGCAATCTTTTTATTTCTAGGGCTCTTTATCACCAACATAGCTTAGGCTAGTATCTTGGAGTAGGGAGTAATTAACTCTCCAAGATAGTAAAAACAAACAAGTAGTTGTATCTTGTGGTAGGAGATAAATTCGAATTGTTACATCTATGCTCTGTGAAGCTCCTCTTATAGGAGTCAAGCACAAGGTCATATCTGAACCAGTGGGGTAATCAATCCTTCCTCATTGGGAATGATAGAAGATATACACGTAATAAAAATGGTAAACCTCGGACTAACCATTATTGAGGAGCCTGGGGTCACTTGTTGGTAAACCTTGGATTATGTCAAGGAGCCTTCAAGGGGATTGAGCTTTGCTACTCTACCCTTGTGTGTGTATCGGATCACAGACTGTTCCCCCAGGTATATTTGTTTTTGTTGGTAACCATAGTGACCATAATCTATAGGATTCTTTCCTAAGGTGACGGTGGAGGGAAGATCCCACTGTACCTGGAGCAGACGTCGACTAGACTCACTTGGACTCTCTCGGGGGTTCTCTTCACTCGAGACGGTTTAGTGGAGAAACTTGTGCCAGTATGTTTCATTAAGCAGGTTGTTGGGGTAACTGTTCCAACCGCCATTTCTGTATTGAATTCTGCGACGTTGGATTTCATCACCAACTAGTGTTTTCGGTACAAAAAGTTACTGTTTGTGTGTGGTTTGACCTCCTAGATTCTTTAGGCGTGTGATCAAATTGTTTGGTTCTTTAGAGACTTTAGGTGGTTTTCATTGATATTTTTATTTATTTACGTGTGAAGTAATTAAAATATTTAATCGTGGTTGAATTACCGAGACAGTCTCGTAGACTTTGGGGCCAACCTCCTGAGTTTTCACCAAGCCAGCTTGAAGGGCTATGAGCTCTTGTAACTCCTAGTGACAGTAGAGTTGGGTCACCAGAAGAAGGAGAATCTTCTTTAGTTGTGCATCCTGATTATCAAGTTCAAGCACCAGAGTATATTATTGAACCTATTTCATTTTCCGAAGTTACTGGTAGTTTTTCTTCTACTAGTGAATTAGCCGAGGAACCTGAAATTTCTGAACCTGAAACTGAACCTGCTGCTACTCCATCATCAAGATTTGCTTCTCCAACTTCCAGTGGTCTTGGTTCACCAAGGGTAGGAAGAATCATTACCCAAAATCTTCCTTCTAGACTTATTGCTATTGAAGAACTTGTCACTCCAGAAGAAGATATATCTATCCCTGAAAATCAACCAACTATAGAACTTAGCGAGCGTGAATTGATCTTTTATAGTCCACCTAGGAGGGACGCTTGGTATCTTTCATTGACCAATTTTCTAGAAAACCCGGGACTAAGTTTTTCACCACCTTGCATTCCTTTTCATCCAACACCTAGAGGTTATTATCCTCCTTTGAATATGTCGAGACAGTCATCCATGTTTTCTCAATCTCCAGAAACATTTTTATATGGCGGTCCTTCTGTTCCTTCTGGGTATCAATCACTTACTGGTACTTTTTCGGGAGCATCTCCTCAACCTGTTGAACAAGGGTTATTAACTGGTAATAACGGAACTAAACCGTTGAGTGTAGAAGACATTCTTATGATGTCAGGTACCATTCCAAATCCACAGCCTCAAGGTAGTCAGTTACCGCCTGGGAGGAAACCTCAAGGTCCTCAATTATCGCCTGGGGGGCAACCTCAAGGTACCCAGTTACTGCCTAGGGGGCAACCTCAATGACAGTACATACCTTCGGGACAGTACATTCCTCAGTACGTACCTCAAGGTCAACCCCAGTATCAATATATGCCTCAAGGTCAACCCCAGTTTCAGTACGTGCCTCAAGGTTATCAACCTCAAGGTCAGTACCCAACCCAAGGTTTCCAACCACCTTCAGGTCAATCATTTGTCCAAGGAGCTGGAAATGTACCTTTAAATTATCAACCCTACCCTCAACCCGGTTATGGTCCTCAATATGCTCAACCTTTTATGGGTCCATACCCCGGAATGAACGTAGTGTGGGATCCATCTCAATCTCAACAGATCTTGCAACCGAATGTGCAGTTGTCATCTCAATCTGGACAACCCTTGGTTTCTAGTTCAACCCAGCAACCTGTCCAGCCTACTATTCAAACTTCTGCACCTGGTGTAGCTTCTCAGCCTGGTCCTAGTTCGCCTCAAATGACTGCTGCAACTGCTGCAACATCTGTTCCATCTACCCCACCTACTTCTGGAGTATCGGCAGCTCCAGTTTCTACTGTTCCTGCATCAATTCCTCAAGCATCTTTACCTCAGTCTGGACCTACAATTCAAACTTCGGTTCAGATGCCTGTAAGACAACCTGGTCCAAGTACGGTTGTCACAAGTCAACCTCAATTTACTTATCAACCGTACCAGGGACAGTACCAATTCGGTCCTGCTGTGCAGAACCCAGTCTATCAGTATCAACCGTACCCTGGATATACTTATCAGCAACCTCAACAACCCCAGTATGATCCAGTTAATCCTAGTTTTCTGGGAGGATATAGTATCCCAAATGCAATTCCAATTCCAAGTTATCCTTGATATCCTCCTCCTGGGGCTGGTCTCATGACCCAGGGTTTTCGAGACCCTAATCATCAGTTACCGTTCATTGCAACTTGGACTTGCCTGATTTGTCGCACCTTACAAACGATCCGATTAATTATCTTCCGTTTTGGCCGCCAATGCCAAATAAGTTGCCCAGTGATATCCCAAAGTTTGAAGGTAAATCAGGAGAGGATCCGTCAAACCATGTGATGACTTATCACCTCTGGTGTGCATCTAACTCCATTTCAGATGATTCAATTTGTTTACATCTTTTTCAATGCACTCTAATTGGTCTTGCGGCCAAGTGGTACATTGAGTTACCGCAAGCCACTTTTTATAATCTTAGTCAGCTATCTACTTCATTCTTAACTCATTTTAGTTGCCTGTCAGATATGACAATGGCACGGAATTATTAACTTCATTAAAATAGTCAACGTCCACTTACATTTCAGATCACGTTCATGAATGGAGATGTCGACGACGTTTAGTGAAAGTTTTTATTCCGGATCAAATCTTAGTAGAATGGTTTGTTAAATCATTATTACCCAAAATCACTGAGGATGTAGCTAAGGTAGGAGTTGTTACTGAAGAGCAAGTGATTTCTCAATCTCAGTACCTTGACCTCATTTATACGCAGTCGGGTACTTTACACGAGAAAATCCCCGACCTTCCTAAACAAAATCAAATAACCGCAACTCCTTCAGGGTCTCATGCCGCTGATGGTATGATTGGTTTAGTTGACACCAAAAGTAAGAAGAAATCTTCCAAGAATTCTTCTCCTATTATAACTTTACCAGATTCCCCGACAAGAGACTCTTCCGCTGAGATTTCTGCCGATATTCATGTTGTAGAGTCATCTACGACCAAATCAAAATCCAACCATAAGAAGAAGGGGAAGAAGAAAAATAAATTAGATAAAAACTCGAAAGAGAAACCAGATAAAACAGAATCTACTGATGAGAAACGTAAACCTCGTTATCCTTGTCTCATTTGTGACGAAGAGCATTTTACAAGAGACTACCCTCATCGCATTGAGGTTGCGAAAATCGTCAAAGGTTCTCAAACGCCTACTGCCTTGAAGGATCATTTTCCTAGTCAAGATAGTAAGATGATAGGTTCTTCCTCAAATGCCTCAGAAGAACCCATAATGATGATGTCCCATGTTAGATTGTGACACAATCGCAAGATTATGGAAGTAAAAGTCCTGTTGGTGGTAAGGAAGCAGAATCTTCTCATTCGAACCCATCAACTTCAACTCCTAGTTCCGATCCGCTACAGATCGAGAAACCTAACCTATACTTAGTAATCAAACCGCCCGCCAAGGGTATACTTCGAAAGTCAGCTTTCAATCCACATGCGAGAGCTGCCCAGAACTGTAACATTGTTGAAGATTTAGCTATTTCACCTTCAGCAATGTCGGCTTTGGAGGTGCTGCAATCATGTCCAGCACAGCGTAAATTGATATTGTCAGCTATAGGAGCTATTGATATTCAGGACTCGAACCTTATAATCTTCGATTTAGAAAATAGTACACCTCGCTTACCTCATCAAATGGCTTTCCAGATTCCAGTGTTAGTCAAAAACAGACCTTGCTATAGGACTGTGATTGATAAGGGAGCTTCAACGTGTATTATGTCAATCTAGTGTTGGAGATCACTTGGTTCTCCTACACTCAATCAATCCCCGACGATTCTAAAGGCTTTTGATGGCCGTGGGTTCCATCCTTTTGGCATTCTATAGGATTTACCTATAGGGGTTGAAGGCAAAACTGTTAATCTAGATGTGGAAGTGGTTGATGCCCCTCTAGATTACAACCTTCTCTTGGGTCGTAGTTGGTCTTACGCTATGACTGCTGTTGTTTCATCGGTCTTTTGGCTTATAAATTTTCCTCATAATGGAAAGATCGTAACTATAGACCAGCTAACTTATTATTCATCCGACCCAGCCTCTTCTGAAAGTATCCAGCATGTCGGCAAAACAACTATCCCTTATAAGGATGTTGGAGTAGGATTAGTTAAAGATTCTGGTTTACTAGGAACTTTTTCCTTTCCTCCTCCTAACATATCGCCTTCTACTGCAACCATTCATATGATTTCATTAGACACTATTGTTTATGATGATCCTTGGATCGTACCTTCCGAATCTGAGATGGATTCATTTGGTGATGCTATGCCTTTGAGTCCCTATGAAATTGCATATCATGCCGTACAGTCATTTTCCAACCCTTCTTCAACCGAAATTGACTTAATGAATGTGGTCCATGAACAATCGCTTTCAACATCAAACTCAGATTCAACAAATTTTTCCGAACTTGTTCACACTGATGAGCAGATTCGTGAAATTTTGTCTGTTGATGACTTACCATGGGAAGATCTTCATCATAGATCTTCATTCTTACCTGAGATTAATTGTTTTGAAAATTATTTTTCATCTATTTTTACTACTGATTATGTCGAGGAACCACAAAATCCATTGCAAAATCCTGATTCTGAGCTAAATTTGGGCAATATTTCTCGAACAGTTCCTATTGACATTTCAGTTAAACCTGGAATTGTTGAAAACATTCATATAGCTGCCTCCTGTACGGAAGATGAATTTCAAACATATAAGGCCCTATTTCAAGAATTCCGCGATGTGTTTGCTTGGTCGTATGAAGAAATGCCAGGAATTGACCCAGCAATTGTTGTTCATGAAATCAAAACTTACCCGGATGCTAAACCCATCCAGCAATGTTTGTGTCAGATCCACCCACGAAAAGCTGCTACTATTAAGGCAGAAGTTGAAAAATTACTTAAAGCAAGTTTCATTTAACCAATTCCCTTAACGGATTGGGTATCGAATATTGTACATGTTAATAAAAAGCAAGGGACGATAAGAATATGTATCGATTTTAGGGATATTAATCGAGCCTGTCCCAAAGACAATTATCCGACTCCCTATATCGATCAAATCATTGATGATTTTTCTAGCAGTGAAATATTCTCCTTTATGGATGGTTTTTCCGGTTACAATCAAATCAACATTCTACCTGCTGATCAACCAAAAACGGCTTTCATTTGTCCATGGGGGACATTTGCTTATTGCAAATTACCTTTTGGGCTCAAGAATGCTAGAGCAACTTTTCAAAGAGCTATGTCTTACACGTTTCATGACATCAAGCACATTGTGCAACCTTATCTCGATGATTTACCTGCTCATTCATTACGTAGAGCCAATCATCTTATTCATTTACGAGAAATCTTCATGAGATGTAGGAATTATCGAATTAGGTTGAATCCACACAAATGTGTTTTCTGTATAGAAATGGGTCACCTACTGGGATTTGTTGTTTCGAAAGCCAGCATTCGTGTCGATCCCTCGAAGGTTGAAGCTATTGTCAAATTGCCTCCTCCTTCGACTCTTCGCCAACTCCAAAGTTTGCAAGGGAAAGCAAACTTTTTACATCAATTCATTCCTAATTACGCCGAGATAACAAAGGGTTTTACCAGGTTGTTGAAACAGAATACTCCATTATTTTGGGATGAGATAGCTGAGAAATCTTTTGATGCACTTAAACACGCGTTGACCCATGCACTGTTATTGCATCCTCCCAACTACAACCAGGACTACTTCTTATATCTCGCCGCCTCTCATTCCACCATCGGAATGGTGTTAGTTCAGGAATATGAATCCGGTAATGAACATGTGATTTACTACCTTAGTCGAACCTTGAATCCGACTGAGCTAAAATATTCACATGTGGAGAAATTGGCCTTGGCAGCTGTTCAAGCTTTCCAACGATTTCGTCATTACATTTTACTACGCAAAACCACTGTAATTTCCGACTGTAACCCTATGATCTATATTTTCACCAAACAATTGCTAGGGGGCAAGTATTCCAAATGGATTGTTATCCTATAGGAATTTGAGTTGGAGTTTGAAAAATCTAAGTCAAAGAAATCTTTAGTTTTTGCAGAGTTGATGTGTGAATTCCCGCGTGCTAATACTGAAACTGTGGCGGAAGAACCCATTGTGGACGAATCCTTGTTTCTTATCAGCACTCTTGATCCATGGTATGGAGATATCATAGTTTATCTCCAAACCCAATCCTTTCGGCCTGAAATTTCAAGATCTCAGCGTCGAAAAATACAATTCCAATCCCAACAATACAAAATTATTGGAGATACACTTTATCGTCGTGGGGTGGACTCTGTTTTCCGACGTTGTTTAACTCATGAGGAAGCTGAAAGGGTTCTAAATGACTATCACTCTGGAGCATGTGGCGGTCATATGTTTGGGTTTGCCACAGCCCAAAAGATATTGCGCGCTGGCTATTTCTGGCCGTCTTTGTTTAAAGATTGTATTGACGCGGTCCGAAAATGCCACAACTGCCAAATTTTTGATCGAAAGATGCGTGCTCCACTTGCTCCTCTCCACCCTATAATTGCCATCGGTCCTTTTGCAAAATGGGGTATCGATTTTATTACATGTAACTCTCACTCGGCCGGGGGGTATACGTATATCATCCTTGCGGTAGATTATTTTACCAAGTGGGCCGAGGTGATGCCTACATTTTTAGCAAACGGCAAAACTGCTGCGATTTTCATTTTCAATCATATAATTACTAGATTCGGTGTTCCACAAGCAATTATCACTGATCATGGGGGTCATTTTCGAAACATTATGATGACTGAACTAACAGATCAACTTGGCCTGCGTCACAATAGTTCTACTCCATATTACCCATAGGCTAATGGTCTGGTTGAAGCCATCAAAAAAGTTCTAGTCATTATGATCCAACGAATCATTGGGATTCATAGGTCAAATTGGCATAACATGTTATTTTTAGTGCTTTGGGCGTATCGAACCTCAGTAAAAACATCGACTGGTTTCACTCCTTTCCAACTAGTTTACAGTTCGGAAGCTGTGTTACCCATTGAATGCGAAATCTCGTCATTGCAAATAGCCATAGAATTACTTCCAGCCACTTCCGAAGAGGAGAAATGTTTGTTGTACTTGGCTCAGCTAGATGAGAATCGACGTGATGCTACACTAGCAATCGAAACTCATGCCAAACGTATTAAAGCAGTACGATCGAAATGTTACACCTCGTAATTTTTCGGAAGGAGACCTAGTCTTACTATACGATCAAGCAAATGATAAGCTAGGCGCTGGAAAATTCGTACCTATGTGGCATGGTCCTTATGTTGTTAAGAGAAAGCTGGTGAAAGGGGTCTATGAATTGGTAAACTTTGACGGTGTCTCTTTAGGTAAGCCCAGAAATGGTCTCTATCTAAAGAGATATTATGTTTAAACCTAGGTGTGGAGATTTTAGTTAGATTAGTTTTCTTTCTAGCTGGTGTGTTTTAGATTAGAAAAGTGTGCTTAGTTTAGAGAGTGTTTTCTGGTCATTATTCCTGCTTATCTTGATTTTACTCTTGATATTGCAGATGTCGATGTCTCTCCAAACATATATTGGTTTTGCTGATGGTGCTTGTCGTAATACATAGAACATTTCTTCCGCAGCTTGGGTTATCTATTCACCCTCTGATGAGTTGATATCTATGCATGGGGTAAGCCTCGGTCAAACAACGAACAACATTGCAGAGTATAGTACAGTGATTGAGTTATTATCTAAATCCATTTCATTTGGGATTCGGAGTTTGATTGTGAGATTAGATTCTGAACTCATTGTATTGCAGCTTAATAGAGTTTATGCCATTAGAAATCCGGTGTTATTAAGATTATTTTTAAGATTTCATCTCTTGGAATGTGAATTTGATTATATTGAATATCAACATATTCCAAGATATTTAAATATATTAGCATATTCAATTGCTTCTCGAATGTTAAGTAGACATTTGCAATAATCAAACAATAAATTTAAAAACATTTCATAACATGTTTTACAAGATAGCCAGTAATAGTGATATAGCATAGCATAGGAGTGTGTCAAATATACATCGTCTTCGATCATAGGTTTAAAAACACCTTATGATCCGCAAAATGATAGTACAAAAGGCAAAAATGTCATATGAGTCTACAAAAGGCGATCATCCTATCACTGGTGATGATCACGATAAGAAACCATTGCACGGGCCACCCTACAAAGGAACCTTCTGAAAGGTCTTGGGACCCCAATCGCATAGCACTGTAGCCTAAGAGGAATGTCATCTATGCTAGTCTCTGGAATGTCTGCTGTCAAATGCTCTAGATGGTTTTCTAATTCGGCCAAGGTCTCTATAGATTCGTCCTGTGGGGCTGGTACTGCTGCAGCTGGATGTTTCCTCTCATAAGGCCGAAGAGTGGCTGGTCATCGTGGACCTACATCTGCATTTGAAACTTTTTGCTATCAGTTTTGGGGCAATTTAAAAACAAAAAAAAGATAAATTAGAAAATATTGAAAATGATCTTACCTGAGTCATCCCATTGCTCTCCTGGTGGAATAGCCATGTCTGGGTCTCCACAATAATCCATCCCAGCATAAGTAAAATCCTGAATCATGAAAACTTGGTTCTCCAACCAATGAAAATACTCAGGAGGAAATTGAACAACCTCTGAACCCTCCTCAGGATGACGGGCCATAACTACAACCCAACGCATCAGCTTGGGCTCTCGGGGAAGTCCAGCTTCAACGGAAAGATGCTGTGGGACCAACATTGGAACCCTCTCTAGACCAAAGCTCACAACTAAGAAACCATATCCAAAGTTTTTTAGTTGTCCGTTCTTTGCTCCAGTCAGTTGGCCTTTTACATTAGCCAACACAACTTCGCACCAGTTGAAGACGGTGCCTCGAAAATAGTCTAATGCCATATGCATTTGGGATCTGGTGGCCATATATAGTGTTGTGCTTCCGCAGAGTCTAGTGACAGTAAATGCAATCACTTTGAGTTCAGGACGGGAGATGGTTTTGATATCAATCCCTTTGTCCTTGGTTTGGTCGTTACAAAACTCTAGCCAGAGACTACCAACAAACTGGCCACCTGGCCTAGTCTCGAATCGAGTCAATTTTTCACCTCTCTTAGGCAAACTAGTCAAAAAGTAAATTTCCTCTGGCTCCATTTCGAGCTGGTGACCACCAATAATGAAACACTGGTCATGTATATTCCATCTGTCCACCAGCCACTGCAGAAAGTCTACTTGGGCCCTCATGCCAGGTATGGCCCAGAATTTAAATAACCTGCATGCCTTTAATGCATCAATTGAAGGTTGATGATTGATTGCGGTGAGGTCCACATCTTCATGCTCCCATTCCCACCAACTAAGCATGGTGTATACCCTACATTGAAAGAAAAGGCAGATTAGAACATTTTAAATCAAAGTTTTTGGGCGGAATTTGAAGAATTTGGAATTTTAGAACCTATGCCACGGGGACCGCACTCTCCAGTTAGAGATAGTGCATAGGTCTACACTCTGCCCGAACAGTAGGTGTGGTCCCCTGGCTCTTTCCTGTGTAGGAAAAATTCGGGGTTCACAGGTTTTGCATGCTGCGCCTGCAGACCCCCGCAAGCGGACTTTTAAACAAAATTCTTCCTAAAAATCAAAATAAAAACCTAAAAACAAAATTCAAGTGTTGAAATGCAAGAGTAAAGTGATGTGGATTACCTGGAGGTGACGGCGTTCGATTCCAATGGACGGATTTTCCGCAATCTTCATGGGAAGTTTCTTACCCAAAAGCTCTCTTTCTCACTTTGAAGTCAAACGGTAAAAATGAATTTACAAAAGCCCTTTTTATAAGCTTTTTTGAATAAATGAATTTTTAATTTGTTTATTTTTCACTTTAAAGAGGTAACTTTTGAAGCATTTTTATTTATTTTAAACATGTATGAGTAATGTTTGAGTTTTTGTGCAGGATATCGGATTTTTCAGGCAAAATTGATCATTTTCAACAAAAACATTAGAGTCATCTTTAAGCTCTTTTCTGACTCCTAAAATATGAAAAGATTGCCGAGTTTTTCTTTTTAAGCTCATTAAAATGGAATTAAAAAGACGGTCCACTTACAGCTCTTTTCTGACCGTATAAACATGAAAATTTTGCTGGATTTTTGTCGTTTCAAATTCGATATTGGTTATAAAACGACGTGTCTTTGATCTCTTTTTTACTTTTTCAGATCAAGACCACTAATTATGAAAACTACTCCTTGATCGTAATGGTCAAGCAGTTCTCTCAAGTATTATTTTATACTTTTTCGGGCTTGGGAGACACAAATTTACGAAAAAGGACAACCATGGAGTTTTCTTAAGTTTTTCTTCTGACTCCCTAAAATTGAAAAACGCTGAGTTTCTCCTATACTGGACTCGTTAAAATTTAAAAGTAAAGGACTTGTTCAATTACAAACAGGAATGGACCACTCCTTCTTAGGGTTCGAATTTAAACTAAGTTGGACTCATCTGAAGGATGAGCTTATAATCAAGCAAATCTTATCCTCCTCAAGCTTGTCAAAAGTAAAGAGGTACTTGGCAGAAATGGTGGGGAAAAAGAGAGAAAAATGAACCTGTTTTTTATACTTTGTGTCTCAGAAAAACATCTAACCACTCTTGAACACAAAACTTTTTGTTCGCCTGGGTTGGGAAATCCTTTGCCTAACAGTTAATCAAACCATATTGAAAGTCTTCAGCCGGTTTCTAGGTATAAGCTTTGGGTCAATTGTCACCAAACCATCTGTAGTGTCGTTATGTGTTCAAGAGGTCAGTGCAAATAAACCATTCATCTACAAAATATTTGTCATCCATCTTGACCATCCCTGATTCAGTCCTTGCAACTATATTTCTTCAAACTTGATCTATCATTTCGTGTTGTGGGCTTGCCTATGACGGATCGCTTTCTATCGACTTCAGCTCATTATCTAGAAAGATGATCTAGAAATCGTCAGTACCTTGGAATCTGCATGCCTCAATGGTAGGTTTCTCGCCTTCGATGATAGGTTGCATCATTGACTTTCGATCAAAGAATTCCATGACATGTTCGACATCAACACATCTATTCACATTTCATGGATTGTACTGAGTACTTTGAGAGCCATTGACATTACTGGTGGTTTCTCTCACACTTGTTAACAGTTTACATCATTGACTGGTAATCAAGTGGTTTCTACCATGTTCAACTTCGACACATTCATTCACATGGATAGAATCGTACTATTTTAGGAAGTAGAAATAAAGACCCTGGATCTAGTTTCCACCATCCAGGCTGCGAGGAATTTTTTATTCATTATACAGTGGACTATTCATAAACAGATGGTTGCGCCAATACTGTGTCTACATATGTCTATACTTGTGATGTATTGCAAGATCATTCCTATATTAGAGCAGTTTAGTTAGTTTTCTAGTCAGTTTTGATCTAAGTATGGGAATGCCTACCTCAGCGATGATATGATCTCATATATATATTTTGTATTGAATGGTTTTACAGGTTACAACTAGGCTCTCCACAAGATGATCCATGAAATGATAAAGTACTTCACTCTTCTTAGATGAAAAATACTATCTATTAAAGACTTCGCACTTTAGGGGGCAATCTGTTACACAAAATATTGTCACCATGACTTTCTGCAGTCAATCTGAGTCTATCACCACTCATACTGTCCTCCTTTGCAAGTCTCAAACCTTAGCTCTTCATGTCAAGCCTTAAAAATGAGAGAAAGTCCTTGAAAATCTCTAAAACTCTGGTTCCGCACTTTCTCTTAGCATTACCTACGGTCCCGCACCCCTTGGTCATGTTACCTGCGGACCTATCTGCTCTATCTCTAAAGGAATGGGTGCAGACCCCTGTAAAAGTCAAAAAGGCGCAAGTTTATTATTAAAAACTCACTTTGGGTTAATTCTGGACGCTTCTGGAAGGAATCTTGAGGTGGCAAGTTCGCTCCTAGGTGGTTCATGCATCCCATAACTAAAGGAGCTAACCCCTTGATGAGAGGAGCTTATCCCTTTGAAGGTGTACCTGGTAACTTCCTTCCTCTGCACTATAAAATGAGGCATTGGACTGATTGCTAGGGAGGTTGAAAGTTGAATATTTTTGAGTGTAAATGCTATTGGAATTTAGACTTCCTAATTGAGCTTGAGAGGAGAGATTACATACCTTTTGATCTCTTTGGGAAGAGAGTGAAGCTTGTCAAAGTAGAGGAGATTCTTGCTGGACCCTGGGAGGAGCTTGTACAACATCAAGGCACCAAGGTTGTAAAGTTCTTATTTGTTTAAAGTTAATACATCAGATTCATTTTTCTCAATATATTGTCTTCTATGGTTTATTTCATGAATTCCTTAATCATCATGATAAATATGGTTTATTATATTGGCTATGCAGGTGTTATTTGATGTGTGCCTATTTGTGTTTGCAGGTTCTTCAAAAGGGAGCTCATTTGGACGAACGGAGCATGGCTTCCACAAACTAGCATTGGACTTGAGGTAGGGTCTAAAACATATATTGGATTTTATTTATAAATCGCAATATTTAGAGAAAGATAGAATTTGCTTGTTTTGCTTGTCGCTAGATATCAGTAGATACTAGGGAGATCGGTCTTGTCCGCAACAACGATTTATCCGGCCGACAGCAGGTTTTGATGGATGACTTCGTCTATTTTGGATTCGTTGATGATGCTAGTTGGCACACTCGGAACCTTGCTTCCGCAGCTTGGGTAATCTACTATCCAACTAGTCAATTGATGGTGTCAAGGGGAGTATGCATTGGTCCCGCTTCAAATAATATGGCTGAGTATACTGCCGTCATTAATTTACTATCCGAAGCAATTTCTTATGAAATCAATTCGTTGGTAGTCTATCTTGATTCACAATTGATAGTGTCACAATTGAATAACATTTATCGGGTAAGGGATCCATGTTTATATCGCCAGTATTTAAGGGTGAGGTTGTTGCAAAGATCATTTACTTATATTAATTATTTGCACATTCCAAGATCTCATAATTGGTTAGCTGATTCTATCGCTAATCAAGCATTAGACTGGCACATCAATCATTCATCACAATAAAATCAACCATCAAAAAGTCGAAATGTATATATATATATATATATATATATATATATATATATATATATATATATATATATATATATATATATATATATATATATATATATATCATAAAATATCTCGAGTGTACATAAGTGTGTCCAAAATAATATACAAAAATTGGGACTCAAATGCCCATAATCATGTCCAGTACATCTAATGCCCTGGCTCAGGATGAGCGGCTAAGTATGCAACTACTACTTTGGCCACACACCTAAGAGTGCGAACACAGTCTCGTGGCATGCCAACCACATGACGTTGCATATCTATAGGGAGATCCTCTACGGCCTCCATCAGTACTTGGTGAGTTAGTCTCACCAAGTGCCGTTGAACTGTGTGTAGAAGTCGCTCTATGTCTGAAACCACCTCTTTGGCCCCTCAACCGCAACATCCATGCTGTGGGAACCCCTCTGGTCACAGCGGCCCAATATCTGGAACATGATCATCATATTAGTCATTTGAATCCTATCAAAAATATTTGAAAAATTCATTATTATATTTGAAAAATCACAAAAAAATCGTAAAATCAAAAACATTTGTTACCTATGTCACCCCATGCTGCGGTCGGTGGTAATACTAGACCGGGATCTCCTCGGAAGTCCAACCCAGCATAAGGTTAGTCATCTATGGCAATGATCTACTGCTCCCACCAGGAGAAGAAGTTATCGTCGAAAGTAGTCTGTGGGAAATCCCCACCTCCTAGATGTTTCATCAAGTTAGCCCACCTGCCCATTCGTGGATCTTGTGGGGTGCTGATCGAAACTGGTACTCTAGGACGAAGTGCAGGGACCCTCTCAAAGAAAAAAGAGCACAATATAGTTCCATACCTGAAGTTTTTGGTCTGTCCCTTCTTGATAGAAGTAAGCTGGCTTTTCAGGTTTGGAAGAAGAGGAGTGCACCAATCAAAGACAGTGGTGAGGTAGTCTACTGCCAAGCTCATGGCTAGCCGTGATGCCTGGTGCAAAGAAGCTGATCCGTTCACTCTAGCTATGGTGAACAGGATTATCCTCAACGATAAACTCTCCACATGTTTGATTGGAATTTGACTTCCAACCTTTTCCGGATGACCCGGGCAATAGATATGTACGTAGTCCTCGATAGAGAGACTGCCTCATGACCTGCCTATGGAATGTACTACCTCTCCCCTCCGGGAAAGGCCAGTGATGAAATAAATATCTTCAACCTCTATCTTGAGCGGCATCTGATCAATCATAAACGAGTCATCCTCGATGCTCCAATAGTGAATGAGCATGTCAAGCAGGTGAGTGTTTGCTTTCATATTTGGCATTTTAAATAACTTTAGCAAACCACATCCCCATAAGGCATCCAAAACATTAGGATCATTCATAACCTCATCATCCACTAAGGTATGCTCTCTTTCTCTCCAAGTGACTAGCATCCTGAAGAAAAAATGGCTTTAGACAGTCAGATTTTTTGTTTGAAGTTTTCGCGGCATATACACGGGTCCATTTTACACACAGTCGCGTGTAGGGCCTGTGTATATGCGGGTTTCATATATCCAACCCGCGTATACGTCGCGACAAAATTTTTGACAATAATTCAACGGTAAAACTTAAATTAAAAATTCTAAAACCAATCACAATTGAATGCAAGATAAGTTTAAGGGTTACTTGGTGATTTTGGGGCAATTTGAATGGTCGATTTTGGCAAATGGCAACGCTTGCTCCTTTTGCTCCACACCTTTGCTCTCAAACCAAATGATGATAATGGTGAGTCAAAAGACTATTTTATAAGCTTTGAAAATGCAAAATTTTTTCAAATCTTGATTTTGTTTTGTCTCATGTAACTTTTAACTTTGGATCTTGGAATGTCAAGAATGGTTTGATTTTCAGGACATTTTGGATGCTTTTTCGACAGTTTCGAGATAGTTCCATGACTGCTAACCCGTCATGGCAGGTATCATTTTTCACTGGCATATAGGTTAGGGAAGCCATTTTTTTCGTTGCATTATGCATATTAACCTCCATTTGTCGATACACTTTCCATAGGGTCGATCCCATCGTGTTATGGTTCATAAGCCATCTTCACTTACTGATTTTTAAACCATGACATGATGGTAGAGCCATCCTTTCCATGGGCATTGTAGTTAGCAGCTCACTGACATTTGTTGCCCATGCTGCTTTAATTTGAGTAGGCTCAGGAGTCCTTTGTAGTCCTGCCATGACTTATGCGATGAAGACTCATTCCTCTTTGCTTCTTCGCTTCGTTCTGGCCTTATACCCTAGAGGCTCCTTTGTGTTGAGTTGTACTACTGCATTGCATTTTGACCATTTGCACCTTTTGGCCTTGAGCCGGCTTCACTTGGACTCGTGTTTAAGCCAAATTTTGACCATGACGACTGCAAAATCAAACTTGCATGCCCTTGACTTCTGCAACTTGACACACCTTGACCCATGGAAGGAACACACCTTTGAGTGTCTTTGACCAGTTTTCACCTCCCTGCATTGAGCATAGGATTGTTCCAATCCCAGGAACTAGATCATCTATTTCACTGACACTCGTTCTTTCCACTGTATTATAGCATTCTTTTATTATTTTTCCAACTTAAATAAAAAGACAAAAAAATTATATATTCCAGAAAAAAGCGGGAACAAGACAATATTTCCACTTATTTTTGGCAACTAGAGTCAGTCGTGTCGCCCTTGAACAAAGCACTCAAAACAAAGTCTCCTCCATTTGGGCAGGATTTAGTTCGACTTAGGTATGCCTTAACCTTGTTATTGAGTCAGTTCTCCCACGATTGGTTATCTCTTCCAATCATATGGAGGGTTCGTTCATGCCTCCTACATGGCGAACTTATACAGAGTCATCATATGCTGCCACATAGTCACATTGAGTCGTGCTTTTGTTCAAGGGAAGTTAGCCTGAGTTGGCCTCTTTGCGGTGTCTCTTGACTCATTTTTCAGTCGGCCATCCCTGGTTGTCAGTGTCTTGTCTATCATCACATCAGTTATATTGGTCCTTTACTCGTGCCGGTTTGAGAAGGTCTCCATTGACTTCTTGCTGGAGGGCCTTGTCCTTATCGATGATGACATCTTGCTCTGAGGATAGGCCTAGAGCCGCATCCTGGCCCTATTTCCATTATTGATAGGTCACCTTGTGCTCAACATTGATCAGTATCATGGGTCTTTCACTGAGTGGTTTCCCTTGTGTTCGACATCAGCTTACACTATCATGC
Source organism: Pinus tabuliformis (assembly GCA_031772625.1). Taxonomy (NCBI): domain Eukaryota; kingdom Viridiplantae; phylum Streptophyta; class Pinopsida; order Pinales; family Pinaceae; genus Pinus; species Pinus tabuliformis. Next base: position 284,012,352 of record CM062813.1, read on the forward strand.
ATTGGGATTCGTGTAGTACCTTGGTTTCCATTTGACCTTATTGGTGGATACCTCGCCTCTATGTTAGCTTTCATTATTGGTTGGTTCAGAGGGTTTCTGTCGTGCGCTAGCCACATCTTGTGTACGCTGGAAATGTGCTTTGGTCAAGTTACTACATCTTTTTTCGTCTGATTCCTTCCACATTATTGGCCTACGGGTTACACTCATGCTAGATTGATGAAGGATGCCTTAATGCCTTCCTTCTAGCAGATATTTCCCTATTGGCTACGACTCATTGCTCTGGGGCAAAGATCTAGAGTCCTTTTGGCAGTACCTTGGGGTTTGCAGTCATTAGTGGCAAATCCTTCACTATCGACAGTGGGAAACTATCATTGTCTCCTGATTGATAGATTATTACAGGTGTTTGACTCCAGCTCATCTATTCACACTTGTTAGATTGTACTGGGTGCCTTGACGCTCATTATCATTATCGATGACTAGTCTCGCCTTTGTTAACAGTATACATCAATGACCAGTAATCAAACGATTTCTCACATGGTCGACTTCAGATCATTTATTCCTATGGTGTAGAAATGTACCACGACAGTCGGTGAAGACCTCAGGTTGCATCAGCATTCATTGGTTCACTTGACAGTTGCTCTTGTTGTTGCTAGTTAACACCAATCCAGCTTATATGTTGCAGTCGTTCATGCCGACATTCTATATGCTGGCACCTAAGTTTTCAATGTAGTACCATCTTACTCCATCATGTTCATTTGGTACTTTTAGGATCGGTCTTTGATATTAGTGATCCGCTTCATCCTTCAGTGTCATTGACATTCTTATATGTGATATTCAGACATGTACTTATTCGATCGTGATTAGATGATCCATTATGTATTTTCTAGTGTTTTATACTTGTATACTTAGTGGATCCACTTGTACTTGATATGCAGACATGCTTTACTTTCTCTGAGCATGGGTATGCCCGCCTCAGATATTGTTTCTTTCTGATCTCCTTTTGTGGCTTGGCAGGCTGAACTCTAGTGAAGTCCTTCTCAGTTTTTGACAGGTTTCCTTTTCCCGCACTTACATAATATATTTTCGGCCATCATGTACCCCTTCTGAACTCATATATTAGGGGGCATCTGTTATAGCTCCAAATCTCACTCTTGATGTTTGTGATGCTGCACTCATGGCCTAGGGCAACCCCTCCTTCCAGACCTGGTCCAAATACTTAAAAAACAGTGTTTTACTCCCTATATGCGACATTTCCTTGAGATAAATGCATGTGTACGCAGGTCTGTGTATACCCAACCCACGTATATGTCTTAAAACACTTAAAAAAATTAAATCTCCTTAATTTCGGGCTGAGATCATGGGTTTTACCTGTTGATTACCTATTAGTGCTCATGGCCCAACTATTCCCAACGAATTCCCAACTAAAAAACTACTTTGGGAGAAGTATAAAAAGGCTTCAATGGGAAGGCCTAAGGGAGGAGAGAATAGAGAGAAAAATCAATCTGTTGAGATTATCCCAGATCAAGTCTGAAGATCCTTGTGCTTCTAGCACTTCCCCATTATAGGAAACCCTTGTTTCCTTGAGTTATGATGTCTTTTTGTTGAGATATCCTTGAGTGAGTTATGGAGGGAGCGTGTTGAAGGCTTGAGATTGGACGAATCTAGAGGATGGTTCTGCTTGGAGCCTGTGAAAGGAAGACTCAGGTGAAATCATTCCTTTCTGTACTTTAGTTATCTATAATAAAAGAAACACTTGTCTTGTTCCTGATATGAATCTTCTTCATGTTTATGATATCAATGTTATGATTTACAAATGAATGATTATTTCAATTGCATAACTAACTTTCAATACACTATGAAGTTGATTTCTTTATGATGTTTAGTCCATATACTGTTGTGCTTTCTTGAATTGATTGTTTTGCAGGTTGAAGGAGCAAAAGGAACTCCAAGAGGGTTTGGACCCTAGCTGGATCTTCCCAAACGAAGGACCCCCAAGTGCACCCCTCTTCACGTAGTTTGTTTATATTAGCATCACGGCTGTGTGGAATGTGTGCTTTTCTTTGTAGATAACGTCCGCTCTACTAGGGTAGTGACCCAAGACCCTAGGGGACATTGTCCTTTAACAGCTACCTGCACAAGTACATCCAGGAAGAAATAGAATTCTTGAACATCTCCTCGCTCAGCATGGCATACCAGTATGCCGTCAAGGTCAAGCAAAAGTTTAAACAGAAGAAGCAAGACTTTGGATCTGTGAATCCAAAACAAGGGAAAGGTGCCCCCAAACCGTAGAATAAAGGACAAAGCCAAGACAAGGCGGCCTAAGACAACCCACCAAAGCTGCAAGCAAAGAACAACGTCGCGAAGCCGAAAAAGGACACGGGAAAGTGGTGTGAGTTCCGTAAGAGCTCCACTCACAACACAAGTGAGTGTCAGGCCAAGCAGTCACTGGTGACCGAGCTAAAGGTTTTAGAATCAGATGCATTTTTGACTCTGAGTCAGAACCTGATAAGGGGAATGACAAAGGGAAGAAGATTATCAATGCAGAGCCCAATGCCACCGTTGCCACCACGAAGATCCAGAAGGAGGAACCCGAAGATCCGGAGGAGGAGGAGCGTCTCTTCCACCCCCAAATGTGGGTAAAGGGCTCCTCGCTACATTTCATTGTCGACAGCAGGAGCCAAAGAACCTCATTTCAGCAGAGGTCGTGAAGTGACTAGGCTTACTGACCATAGCACATTCACAACCATACACCATTGGGTGGCTTCACCAAGGACTGGATCTTCGCATAAGCCAACAGTGTCACCTTCCATACAACATCAAGCGCTTCACGGATGAGGTATTGTGTGACATTGCTTCCCTTGAAGTTTGTGATGTATTATTAGGACAACCATACTTGTGGAAGTAACATGTTGTGTATGAATCAAGTCCCCGTGCTGTTATTGTTACTTTGGGAAATAAGTTGTATAGGATACCAGAGGAAGCACCGCCTATCGCCATCTCTTTGGTTACTGCAAAACAATGCAGTAAGCTCATTTCCAAAACTGGGAAATTTGTTTTCCTGATGATACGCCCTCAATGAAAGAAAAACACGGTGGCCACAACCTCTAGATAGGGCCCCTCCGCACGACAACCACAAATGGACAAGGTCATGGAGGAGTACGAGGACATCTTCACCTCCCCCACATGGGTTCCTCTACACTGTCAGGTCAAGCACTCCATTGATCTAACCCCAGGTGTGCCACTACCCAATGGACCAATCTATCAGCACTCCGTTCTGGAGAATGATGAAATCAAGAGGCAGATTGAGGAGTTGCTGCAAAAAGGTCACATCCGTCCGAGTTCATTGCCCTATGGGAGCCCGATCGTGTTGGTACAAAAGAAGGATAGGACTTGGAGACTCTGTATTGACTATCGGGCGCTGAACAAGATCACTGTCTGTAATAGGTACCCAATCCCACATATTGATGACCTCCTAGACCAACTGAAGGGGGGAAAATATTTCAGCAAGATCGATTTGAAGTAAGGATATCACCAGGTACCAATCAAACCCTCCGATGTGTGGAAGACTACCTTCAAAGCCAAGGAGGGCATTTTTGAATGGTTGTTTATGCCTTTTAGATTGACGAATGCTCCTGCAACCTTCATGAGGCTAATGGATGACATCTTGCAGCCATTCACCAACTCATTTGTAGTGGTATACTTGGATGACATCATGATCTTCAGCCAGAGTTGGGAAGAGCACCTCCACCACATCCAACAGGTTCTCCAAACACTGCGGCAACACAAGTTATGTGCCAATTTGGAGAAATGCACTTTTTGCATGGCCCAGGTTCAGTATCTGGGATGCATTATTAATGAACACGGGGTGCATGTGGATCCAGACAAGATCCAAGTCATTTGGGATTGGCCATCTCCAACCACTCTGACAGAGCTTTGCAGTTTTCTAGGCCTTGCCAACTTCTACCGTAGGTTCGTGTTGGGATTTTCTCATATCACTTGGCCCTTGAGTCAAGTCACCAAGGGAGGAGTGAAAGCAAAATTCCTTTGGTCCGAATCTCAACAGAAGGCATTCCTAGAGTTGAAAGATCGCCTTTGCTTGGCACCAGTTCGTGCATTACCAGAATTGCAACAACCATTTGAGGTCAAGACAGATGCCTCTGACTATGCTATTGGGACAGTCCTTACTCAACACGGGCATCCAGTGGCATATCACAGTGAGACACTTTCAGACACAGTCTGGAAGTATCCCACTTATGGAAAAGAGATGTATTCCATTATGCAGGCCTGCCGACAATGGAAGCATTACATTTTGGGGAAGGAAACAGTCATCCACACAGATCATCGACATCTGCAGTTCATACAGACCCAAGGGAAATTGCAGAATGATCGCCATCAGAAGTGGTCCACATACCTGCAACACTTCCATTTGAATATCAAGTATAAGAATGGCAGCACCAATAATGTTGCAGATTGCCTCAATCGACCATCGATCATGGCGTTAACCACCGTGCTCAACTCTTGTGGGCACAAGACTTCTGATTGGCCACTTCTCTACAAAAGCGACCCAAAATTCAGCCACACATACCAGACACTCTCGGAGGGTCAGCATGTTCCAGATTTTCACCTCCAAGATGCACTGTTATGCCACTTGGGTCACCTTTTTGTTCCTTCAAGCGAGCGTGCCAAGATGATTTGGGAAGCACACTACAGTCGAGCTACTAGGCATTTTGAGGTTGAAAAAATGGTGGTAGTACTGCAAAAGTATTTCTATTGGCTGAATCTCTGACAGGATGTCGGGAAGTACATCAGATCATGCATTTCCTACACCATTGCCAAACCGACCATCAAGAAGCAAGGCCTCTATACCCCACTGCCTACCCCTAGTCAACCTTGGGAATCCATCTCCATGGATTACATGTTAGGCCATGCCATTTGCAGCTACTCACGCAGATTCGACTCATGTCCAGTCTGAAACAGATAAGGCAAACAGCTTCATTGAGCACATCCAACATATTTGCAAGCAAGTCCATGACATTCTGGAGAAATCAAATGCCAAGTACAAGTAGCGACGTGATCAACATCGGGTGCCACACAAGTTTCAGGTAGGCGACAAAGTCTGGTTGCATTTGCAAAAGGAACCCCCTACCGAAGCCTATCAGAAACTCAAACCACTCTGATACAGTCCTTACACCATTACCAAGGTTGTGGGAGATAATAAATTTGTGCTCAACATTCTCCCATTCCTTGGCCTGCACCCAATGTTCAATGTGGACTGCCTTCGGCCATACTTTCCACCATTACAAGACACATCTAACATTGCAGAACATCTCACACCCACAGAGTTAAATCCAGATTGCATGGAACAAGTTGCAACTGATCGGATCATGGACACACAGATCAAGCACACTCGCTAGTAGAATATCCAACTGTATCGAGTTGTCAAAGCAGGCCAACTCGTTCACCAGGGCAAGTGGCTCACCAGAGACCAAGTTCAGCAAAAGTTCCCTCATCTCATGGAGGAACTCAATGCAATGGGGACCATTGCTTCCTAAGTGGGGAGGAATGATCCAGGTGGATATTGGTGGCCACCCGCCAATTCCACTTGGACCCCCACCATTGCTTCTTTCATTTTTTTTAGTTTCCTTAATTATAGCACAGTTTACTATTTTTAGCAGTTTTTCGGGTCCTAAACTTCCGGAGCCATTTTAGGGCCCTAAACGACGTTTTTTGGGAAATCTACCGCCAATGATTTTTTGTCTAAAATCATTCTTCTTGTTGTATTCCTTAGAGAGATCTTTCCAATGGGCTATCATGCATGTCAAACAGAGGTAATATGACCAAGTCGCGACCCCGGGAAGTTGGTTGTCCAACTCACCCCAACAAGGCCCATAAACTCTTGGTGTTACATCTCCTCGGGTTAGGGTTTTGGTTGTTTAGGGTTTGCTCTTATTGTTCAATAATAAAAAAGCCCTTGAGCCTCATTCTAAGACAGTTTAGAGGCATGTAGCCGCCACATCTCTTCTCAGAGATAAGCTACCATCACCCTAGCTAGTTTATTTCCATTCCTGTTTGTAAGCATATTTCAGTATTTTACATTAATGAAATGAAGTATTATTTCCGCTACATCTCTGTGTTTACGGTTATCTCTATAATTTGTTGCGTTCCTGTTTAAATCCGAATTAGCCTCTCCTATGCTACCAAATTACAGATCACAATAATTCATCCATAACACCAATCTGGATAAAAATTTATTATTATGATCATTCTCTTATTATTATTTTACCCTATATACTATTACATTGTAGGGCTACATCATCAAAATACCATGGTCCAAATACCATGGACTCCCTAAAACAAGCAACTACGGCCCCAAAACCATTGATCCCTTACAAAATCGCGTGTTTTTACAAAAAGGAGGGGCTTTGACCCACCCCTAAACCCTTACGATACCGCACTATATATTTAATTCTTGAAAATGTGCTCCATTGCTCCATTGCGCACTCCACCCCACAAAATGTAGTCTTTTCCAAAATCTAGGCCAATTTGGGTTGCGCCCAACAATGTGGGAAACGGAGTATGGCTACAGTTCAAAAAGAAGAGGCTACAAGAGCCTGGTAAGAAAATCAAGGCTTTGCAGTATGGTCCCTTTGAGATACTAGAAAAGGTGGGTAACAATGCTTATCAACTTAGTTTACCACTGGACATTCACATTTACTTAGTTGTGAATGTAGATTATTTAAAACTCTATGAGCCCTCCATGCTAAATCGAGATGAGGAATAGATCCTACCTTCTATGGAGGATTTAGCACTAGATGCTCAAGTAGAGCTGACGGAAGATACAATTTTGTAGAAGAGGTTCAGAACTACAAGATAGGGGTAGCATGACCTTTTGTAGATTAGATTAAAGGAAACCTTTTAGGCAAAGCTAAATCATACATCAGAGAAAAGGTTGAGGAAACATTTACTCACCTCATTTAGTAGAAGCTTTTGGCAACCAAAAGCCTCCCAAATTAGGGAGGTGTGATCCAGATTGGATCATTATCTTTTTTTCCATCCATCTCGATGCTTTTAGAATAGAAAAATGGAGGAATCAACTCTCAGAACCATTTTTACCAGCGAGACCCACTTTGGAAAATTGGGGTTTGAAACCTTCCATGAGCATTTTGAGGCATAAAATGACTTTTTTAGGGGTAAAACTCTGTTGGGTTAGAGCTACACATTTTTTACCTATTCTACACACAAATACCTTTCCAATTTTTACCAAGATAATTTTAGAGGATGACACATCAACCCCCATTATTCATGAAAAAGGGACTAGACATGTGATTACGATGTATAAGAATCTAGAATATTTTATATTATAACTCTAGTTAAAGGTTGAGGTAGTCAAACCTAACCACTAGTAGGCTATCAGGTTGTGTTATAATCGGGCCACTAAGAGGAAAATAGGTCCCATATTTTAAGTGCATTTGTTCCATAATTGAGCGAAAATAGCCAAGAGTGTTAGGAGATAAAGAACACAGAGAGGATTTGTGCACTGTAGTAGCCCACAGGCCACAAACCATACTTCTTTGTACTCACATCTAGATTTCCATTCAGAGAAAGGGAGTGGAGCAGCCTCACCTTCTAGTTGGGTTTTTCTCTCAAAAGGGTTTCCTAGGTCATATATTGTGTCAAATGTGTGTGAGAGTATTTATTTCATTATTCTCTATTTTCTGCATAATTTTTTAATTTGCGTGCATGCAACATTAACAATATTCTATAGATCTAAAAATCTAAAAACAACTAAAACTGTAATAGTGTATAATTTCATATTTTAATTATAATTTTATCATATCTGTTGTGACAAATTGTCTAGTGGAATATCCACATCAGAGTACAGATCACCTACAACATCCATTTCCTTGGGTTGAATTTGTAGATATGGATAAGGATGAATTTTTAGAGGCCCAAGCAGACCTCAATAGGCCAAAGAAAATTACAACCAAGAAGATAAAAGGAAAGGTAGTAGCCAACCCTTCAAAGTAAAAGAATACATACACCTTGGAAGAAGATGAAAAATAAATTGCAGCTACCATGGCGGGTATAAGTATCCCTATCAATCCCAAGGTGAGTAGGCCTAACTAATAGATTGTTTACACAAGAAGAAATAACACCATAATGAGGTTTAGTGGGAAACCAAAACCACCCTATGGCTACTCTCATCACAATTAAAGAAACACCTAGTCTTTAAGGGAAAAAGATATGAGAGGAGGAGAGAGAAGAACTACTAGAACCACAGACATAGGAAACATAAACACAACAAAGCATGTTTTTAGTAATGCCTAAGGAAATATGGAATCCATTCTAGCTATAGGAACAAATTGTCCAGCTACTGGAACATCCTATACAACTACTAGAGATAGAGAAAGTTGAAAAACATTTTTCCCCAAGGAAGCCACATTCCTTCTTCTCCTGGACATTAAGGGATGACCCCCCTGTTGCAAGGACATCAAGTAGGGTTCTCCCTGCACATATGGTGACACATTTGATCATTGAAGTAGAAAAGGACAAGGTGGAAACACAAATATGGGAGAGTATAACACAAGATAAAGGGGTGGTTGACATTCCCAAAATGGAATACGAATTTAATAAGATGAGGGAGGGAATGGTCCTCTTGAGAATAAATGTAGCTAATAGAAGAAAGAAACTCAAAAGAGAAAACTAGAAACTAAATAATCAATTACAACATTCACAAGTATTGTTGAAGGAAAAGGATGCTCAAATTACAACAATGGAGACATCCTTAGGAACTATGGCACGCCTCTCTTTGAAAGTTTTCAATTGTAGGAAACATTCAATGGCATATTCATTGTTCCTAAAGGAAAAAAAGTTTAGGTTTGAAATTAACCAAATATCCCAAAGAGGAACAATCCAGTTGTAAGAAAATAAACATTTCACAAACTCTTGCCTCAGATGTAGCATGGAAGAAAGGGGAAATATTGGTGAGTTCAATAATCATAACATTTTCCTCATGTCCATAAGGGACCCCAATCCAGACCTAGGGGATACACAACTACTGGAATTAGCATCTTGGCTAAGACATGAAGAAATAATAATAGAGGAAGTAAAAAGGACATTAGATGGGGAATTGAAAGAACCAATATGGATCAGACCTAAACATGCATCCCCCTCAATACTTACAATGTCCCATGCTATCCTTCTAGAGGACCCTAAAATAGAAGGTATTTGGAAGAAGATATAGGTATAATCCATCCTATATTTTGAAGATATTTTCAAACTATTTAGGGAAGAAATCTCCCAGGATTGCGAGAGAAGGTGGCAATATTTTTCTCACAACTTGAAGATAAGGGAGTATCACTCTCCTAATGATTGCAAGAAGCACTAGCAAGGAACCATTTGTATTTGAGTTTCATGGATATGGCTTAGGTTCAATCAACCTTTACTGCTAGGAATACAAGAACACAAAAGCCAAGAATAATATTTATGAGAGTAGAAGTATATATAAGAGAATGCAATATTCTACCCAGGAAGGGAAACCACAACTATCTCAGCTTGGGACATCAAGTAGGTCATCAGGGAAATGAATGAAAAAGATAAAAGAAGAGAAGAAGAATGAGTTTCTCAAGGGTGAGAAATACTTTGATCAAGGGAATATAATGGACCTCCAAAATAGGTAAATTATAAGGCCCATCAATCCACGCCTAAGCACATAAAACAATGTTTGAACCCACTTTTTTCACTTAATGGTATATTTTTCTAGCTTAATGGGTTCCTAGAAGAATTCAATGTGGTGTTCATATTTTATGTGCCTTTACATGCTTATTGTGTAATATTTATAGCGGTATTGAGTATATTTCAAGAGATCCAGCACTAGAGATATTTTAGGGACTTGTTCCCTATAGCAAGAGGACCTAAACTTGGTTGGATCGGGGCATTTAATGCCCCATCCTATTGTTGCAAGGTGGATTTGGAATAAGATACTCTTTCTTAGGACTTTTTGGAGGGAGATTAAACCCTCCCCTCAAGGAGTTTTCTCCCCACTTTAATTATAAATAATAGGTTTGAATTATCCCAGTAGAACATAAAGGAGGAAGGAAGAAGTAGAAAGTAAGATTAAACCTTTTCGTATTATCAAGCAAATTTTGCAGTCTTGTAATGTAAGAACAAATTTTCGAAAAATGGAAGCAGTGCTTTATTCCAGCTCTTAGCTTGGTTCTCCTTTAAGTACTTTGAGCATCCTTTGGTTAGGCCCACCCTAGGAGATTTAGAGCCCTTCTATACTTCTATTGGTATTATGCTTTTCATTTGTTGAGTTTCGAACATTAGTAATTATGAAAGTTACATTTTAATGGTTTTTATGTATGGTTAAGTAGGAGGTTATTTGAACAACTCTCTTTTTAAATTATAATTTATTTATGAAATTTGTCATCAATATTTGCTCTTACTAATGCAATTTCAAGTCTTTGTCCATTCCATTTCTCTTTTTTTTATAGATTTTGCAGTTCACTGTTTCTATACAAATGTTTTCATAGTAACAGGTGACAAAAAACAACTGGTTTCATGATGATAAAGTTTAAATCAAGTTTCCTTGAGCCTTGACTAATTGGATGAAATCATTTCCTAGCATTACCACCTCTTTTCCTCACTTTAGATTCATGTTATGTTTGTTTTGAAAGCTTGTTGGACTCTTTCCTATAGCAAAACATAGACTCTTGTAGAATCCTATAACTGACCTCCTTTCCTCACTCAACTTTGCAATAAACATTTGGTTTGACCTCCAAGATGTATTACAACACCTCTGGGACATTGATGATGAAACTTAGAAGTATAGACAACTCACAAAGTTTTCCATATATTCCATTGTCAATTATTTTCTAAATGTTGTTTTCTATAATTTAAGGTTTAGATTTTCAACTCCTTATTTCCAACAATGTGCTTTTTCATTCATTACAAGTAGCATAGATGTGTGTTCCATTTCGTTTTATACAATTCATTTATGAAAATCTACTTTCCTATAGCATAGCTCAGCTTAGCAACTTAATTTTTCCTTTGTGCATCTAACCTTCATTCTAATATTTCCCACAGGTACAAAAATTGAAAAAGAAGAAGATAGTGCCTAATATATATATAGTTCTAACCCCTCTTAATTTTGTACAAACCTTTGGTTGATAATTAAAATTGAGACCCTTGGAGGTAGCAGTGGTGTTGCTACAATATTGAGGGACGTCAAAAATCACAATACAAGAGCACAATTAAGTCTAATTAGCACACATATGAATATTATACAATTTCTTTAGCTATATATACTATTTGTAGCATGAACAAGCATTACATAGATAAGCATTGCCATTTATTCAAAATACACATAATGTAGACATTTCATCAATAATCATTCCTTCCTTATCCACAAGGGTACTTGTATGATCAAGATCCTATGTTGCCTGCAACTAAGGAAGGGTGAGTTGCATTTCACCTCACCATAGGCTCATCTACACTATAATATTTCCTGTAGTTTGCCAACCTCAAGCTAGACCATGAAGCCATGAGGATATTTCTACTTAGCATTACAAGGTGGAGTTATGAAGGCCATTCTCCATCTCATCAAGCTCATCAGTGCCCTTAATATAATATCAAGCCCAAAGTGCATCCTAGTCGATATGGTTGGTTTATCAGCTACTCTTCGTAGCAACCATACAAGGAAAAAGTCTCTCCTAGGTTACTAGTGGTGTAAGGATGAAGGCCACTCCTTCATCTACACATAAGTAAATTTGGATTATTTCAACCTTTAGAGCAGGCCTACTTCTATTCATAGTGTGGCCTCCATAGGGCCTGCACATCACAAGGAGAGCCCTTTACTAAGCCAACGGTCCCTCGGTGCCTCTCACTATTACTTTTATGCATGTCCTCCAACAATATTTCTCACTAAATGGTCCATTCCATTCCTACACAACATGAAGGGATCCCTTCAGCGATTTAAGGATCCCTTGGAACTTCCCTCCAAATTTTTTGGGCATAACATAGGAAAATTCCTCAGCATTCCAATCAAACCTTTGACTTAGGCTAAACATTCAATTTCCACCCTCATTCATAGATCCAAACAATCTAAATCAGGCACAAGCTTTTTCTCTAGTTCACAATAGCTTCCTCCCATTTTTCTTTTTGCTTTTCTTGCTCTTCACATTGCTATTCCATCTCATGCATAAGTGCTCTCTTACACATTTTTTTCACGTCTCCTCTTTATCTTCTCTTCTCCTTCACAAGTTATCTTCTTTAATATATTTCTTATAAGGTTTGTCCATCAGTTCATATCAAAAGCTTCTGGTTAGACTCCTGAAATCTTATAGTGGTACTCTATCACATCTTGGATAAGATAACTTGGGTACAACCTCACTACTTCCATATATATTGAAGTTACTTCCACACATTCCCATATGATATTTTCTTGGGGAAGGTTGACAATCTTAAATCTCATGATCCTTTGGCATAGCCCATAATTCATTGGCAGTATTAATTCTCCACACCCCCTGACTTGCATCCCTCCTCCTCATGGATTCTCATGGACCATATAGGGGCTTCACCTCTTCATTAGTTGGTACCATATTATTATTACAATTTTTATGCGGGATTTATTATTGCGGAGAAAAGTATCTCCCCTAGGTTTGGTGGCTAACCTAGAATAGAAAAAATACAAAGGACCCAATGTTTTTCTTGAAGTAAGTAGATGAAGGGATGAAACCTACTTGGAATTTGTCATATGTTTTTCTCCTTTGGCTTGAATGCTCCAATCCTAGCTCTAGTTGCTAAAATTAGAACCTGCACAACCAAAAACAAACAAGATAAGAAAATACAAGATCTATGTAGCATATCTACTTTATTCAACAGAACAACATGGTATTGAAATACATGAAATAACGACATCACATATAGGAAAACAAAGAACTATTTGTATTGATATAAATGGAGTGAGTTACAACCATAAAGAGGTGTTGATCTTGTAGAAGAGATCCTCCAAGTTGTTGACTTGTCCTTCCTTTGTCACAAAGTGCAACTCCAATCACCCTAAATGCATGAAAATATAACTCTCATAATAGTAGCATAAGGGTAGAATCACTCTCCAAAATCCAACCCCTTGCATATGGAAGGTTGTAAATATATAGAGGATTGAGGCAAGTTGCGAGTTCTTATCCTCTTACCAATTTTGGGATTGAGATCCACTCTTGATGGGAGGATGAGATCTAAGGATAAGGGATGGAAACTCCAAGGTAGGATAGGATAGGATCCAAATGTTTTATCTTAGGTAAATGGTTACAACATATCCTGGAAGCTTTTGGAAATGGAGGCTTCGACATTCTCTCTCTTTTTCCTGAATTTATAGAACCAACAAAGGTACAAAGGGGAGAAACCTATAGGTGATCAACACAGGAGACAGTAGAACAACTTGTAGGTGAACGCAGTCTAGCAAGAGGCCAAGGAGCATTGGTCCTAAAACTGGCTCAAATGATGTAGTTTAGGGAAGAAACTCTGGGGAATGAAAGATTCATGCATAGGGATTTGTGAAATGATGATGTAAAGGGGGAATAATATGTTGATTGATTACATCAGGAGGTTGATTGATCAGATGCAACAAAATTTCCTATACAGAGTGCCCCCTAAAGTGCAATGTCAGAGATGATGACTGATCAATAAAGTGCTTTTCCTTGTGACAATTCGAGATCAAGAGCAATCAGTGAGATTGTCTTCCATTACAATACATTTACATCATGATATCCTTTTGCTGAGGGAGGCATACCCATACTCACTACATAAGCTAACATAACATGTACAATGATTAAAAGACATATCCATTGATGACTTATGGTGGACCCATGAATGGATGATTGTCAGTATGATCATAGCAACCATACATAATGATCTTTGTATAATCCTGAAATCGCAACCCAGATGGCGGAAACTAGATCTTAGATCTACACACGACCAACCAATGAACGATTTTGTTACAGGTCTATTTGGGTACATCACTCCTGATATTCAGATCAATACAATTAGGGATCATCAAACCCTAATTCTGTTGTTACATGCCCTAGACAAGTCATCAAATTGAATTCTTCCATCCATGAAAGTTTCCTAGCTTGAAACCCTGCTAAAATGCCTCCTTACGACACCAGCACAGTCTTGGTCAGGGGTAACTGTGCTACATAGTAGATAGGCCCATTCAGGCCTGCACTGCAATGCACTTAAGCCCTCTTTAACCTACGCTGGGCAAGAATGAGTGAAATTCACATTGGATTTTTGGAATATTCTCTAAATTTTAGAGCATTCTAGAAGGATGCCCAGCTCTTATCTCATCCTATGAGGTCAACTTTGGATAGGCTATGGATCAATTACCCCTCTATCCTCTCATCCCTTTCTCCATGGAAACTAAATCCAATTTTGGAAATCGATTCAATGCCCAATTTATGACATAACCACATACATTTCCCTATAAATTGACCACTCATCATAGTGATCACAAAGCTAGAATTTGAATATTGTAGAGAAATATTGTTGGTTTGAGATTTGAGTTCATGTCAAGTAATGTTATGCTGCTGGATTGATGTGTTTTTGGTGTGACGAGCATTGGACTGAAGCTGGATGAGTGACACGGGATCGAACCACTTTGGATGTAACTCTTCCTTCTACATTAATAAGGTTGTTTGTTCCTTTTCCCATATTCTTGTTCATATCTATGATGTATATATGTTTAAATGTTGTTGATTCCATTTGTTTATAGTAGATAGATCATATGCTTTGATCGTTGTCATCTTTTGTTTCTGTTGACAGGTATCGATTGATCAAATTCAGTTCAAGCAAGAGTGACAGGAGCAACTCAAAGGAGATCAAAGGAAGTGAAAGATCACAAGTAAGTTCCTTCATCTCATCTATATATTATAGGGAAAAGGTTAAACCACTTTCTTTCTGTTGTTCTAAGTGTAACTACCCACTTAGGGAAGATGTAATAATCTGTAGGTATAAATTCCATATCGCAAATTGGCA
Organism: Pinus tabuliformis; assembly: GCA_031772625.1. Taxonomy (NCBI): domain Eukaryota; kingdom Viridiplantae; phylum Streptophyta; class Pinopsida; order Pinales; family Pinaceae; genus Pinus; species Pinus tabuliformis. Next base: position 284,027,388 of record CM062813.1, read on the forward strand.
ACCATACTGAGGAACGACTATCGTTCCTGGTAGTTTATCCTCATCATATTACATCCTAGTAGACTTTACTTGACTTCATTGATCTCTTTTCAGTCATTTTGAAGTGTTTTTGGTTAAAAAGTGTGCTTGAAGTCCTCCTGATTTGACTCTCTGGAACCAACGCAGTGTTGGTCTTGACACAGTGTGTTTCAGAGTAGCCTTAGCTTAGAGACAGTGCACTACAACGCACTATCTCCCACTCAGGGTTGCGCTGATCCCTGTTAGCTAGAAAACCCACCTTTGGCTTGGTTTTTTCCAAATTTGCTTCTGATGTTGTTTGCTGAAAGTTCAATGTTTTGTATGGCTCTGAAATCAATTTGTATTTCTTCGCCTAACCCTACTTTGGCCTTGATTTTTTAGTGTTTCTTAAGTGATTTCTTTATCATTATCAAGTCATTGTCAAAGTTAGCTTACAATATATTAGTCTTTTCTAAAAAAGAAGTGTCATAAAGTCTTGATTTCTTTGAGAAAGGAACTGTCATAAAGTCTTCGTTTCTTGCAAAAAGTATTGATTGATTGTTGTGCATTTAGTTTCCTTTTGTTCATCGAAAAATTAAAGGAAATGAAAAGAAAAACATGCATTATGTATTTAGAAGTTTGTGAATGCTTGATAGGAATGGTATAGGGAAAGTTGCATTAGATGTGCTATATGCTCTTTGTTTAAAGATTTTGATTGCTCTATCCCTTTTAGTTACAGTTTTCATTGTTTAAATCAAATGAAAATAATGTTTCTCATATTAGTTGCATTCTAGGAGTTTCAAAAACATCACGTAGTGAACCTGAAAGGAAAAATTTTAAACAATATCAACTAAAATTTATCTCAATTAACCTAATGGAGCATTGTAACTTAACGCATAACATTTAGAGGTCTAGGCTAGAGACGTGTTCCGGTGTTGTTAAACCTAGCAGCTGTCGCTAATGGTCTGCAATGCATTCCGAGTGTGATACCTCATTCCACGTACGTAAGTATATCGTAGCTCGTCCACGTACTTTCAGGTATATAGGGCAGTGTTATAGTACGAAAATTATAAAGGAATGCTCTCACTGTGCAGTTTCGCATTAGACAACACTAACACGGATTGGGCCTCCACGTACTTTCAAGTATATTTGGGAGGACTACATTAGGTTTCTATCCATCCATAGGTAACCGAGTCGACCACCTTGTATACTATGATACACCGAAAACAACATTCGGGGAGATTACCTACACGTATGTTAAGTCCTTGGTTTAAAGAGGCAGTATATTACAGCTCACAGTTATTTGGTAATCCTTTTGCCTAGATTATCCCTCTTTTGTTTTGTTATATTATTTTGATTAAAATAAAATTAATTGACTGCGGATAACATCCTCCACGTCACTCCTTACTTGATCTTAGGTTAAGACATATGGTAACAACTCTGGAGTCCACCGATCAAGGAATTCCTTTTTATGGGAATCCTAGTCCCTTTCCTCCTTTCAGAAATATTAGTGCTCCATATATGGCTAAATTATCCCTTCCAAGATTTACCATTGGCTTGCCAGTATGGTTGTTTTCAACCTCCTTCATTCAAAATGTCGTGATTTCTCTGCAATCAAGTACTTCTCCACCCGGACAAAATCAACCTCCAGTTGATCCTAAATTTGACCCTCTACCTTCTTCGTTGGTTGTTTATTCCTCCCCTTCTTCCTCTTCGCCTGGTGAAAGTATTGACACTACTAACCAAGTGGATAAGAAGAAGAAGAAGAAGAAGAAGAAAAATTAGCAGGAGGGAAACCAAGAAACTATTGCTTTGAATGCAACTTCTGATGAGAAACCGTCCGATAAGCCTCTGGGAGACCATCTTCTTCGAAATTGTTCTGGTATTCCTCAGATCTTAGAAGAATGGTCTTCAACTCATTCACATCATCCTATGTCATCAACTTTTGGAGATCATCCTAGTGACACACCATCAACAAGTGGTAGTAAAGTTCATGGAAAGAAGGGTAAAGTTAAGTTTCCCTATAGGTTATGCGAAGGGAATCACCCCATTCACCTTTGTCACTATCTAGATGAAGCCCAAAGAGTGTTGGATAACCATCCTTCTTCTCCGCAATGAATTCCATCTAGTTGCAGGAGACTCTCCATTAATCCTTTACTAGTTGATGAAGTGACTACCAAAATCAATCATCAGTCAAACCCACTCTCTCTAAATGTGAATCCCATGAGTCTATACCTGACCAATCACAAGCCAAGGAAATAGTTGACCCGATTTCACCTTCAATTAATCGTACCTTTCCCATAGAGAGTGAGTATGATACCACTCAGGTTCTTTTCAATTCTTCAGATTCCAATGAGCTTGGAGGCAACCCTCCTATTCCATCTGTTATACTCCTATAGTTATAGGTGTCATATTTCATGATTGATTGGTTGAGCTCTGTAATTTGTTCATACCTTTCATTGCTGTAAAGGTTTCCATATTATCAAAAAATCAAAAAAGTTAAAAAATGTAAAGAGTGTATACCCTAAAAGAAAAATCAAAGGGTGAAAAAATAAATGGTCAAAAGAAAAAATGAAAAGAAATGAACCCTAATAAGAAAGACCAGGAAAGTGTGCAAGTCCAAATTCCACTCCTATTTCATTTTCTGTAAATAAAGCATAATGTACAGCTTGTCAAACTTTTTGCCACAATTGATGAATGGCCAACAGCTTAATCTTGGCCAGTTCATGTTTGAATTTCCTGTTTTAGAGATAGAGAATAAAAATCTGTCCAAACTGTTTAATATTGGCAGATAAGTATATAGGTAGAGAAGCAAAGGAGCTCAACTGTTTAATCTGAGCCCTTGGAAGAAATAAGTGCAGACTTAGATAGGCTTATCATGTAAAGAAAAGAAAATTTGAAAAGGGTTTGCTAGTCTAAGTGCACCCGAGCAAGGAAGAAAAATGTTAGGCAAAGTAGGCAGGGTAGGTAGATTGTTGTTGCAGAATGAGACTTGTGATTGATTTGTCTCTAAAAATGTGTTAATCTCACCTCTATCACAAGTGCCATGGCAAATATTTCTCTTGGAGCAGCTCAAGTGAGGCATGACTAACTCCCCTTCATCCTTTTTCCCCAGTCATTCACTAATTTCCCCCAGAGATATTAAGATTTGCTTAATATCACTAAGTCACTCATTCCATTTCATCATTGCCTAAGTGAATTTCCATTTGACTTAGGAAAGTGGCCTTATTCCTTGTATAAACCCCTTTTTTCCTTAGGCCTAAGTTTTCATGCAAAAAACATTATAACTTAGCGCTCCATTCAAAAATTCATATTAACCCTAACTTTACTATATAACTCCCATATATAAACCCCTTCCCGTAATATGTATATATGTATAAAATCCTCGCATTGTTAATATTTCCCGCCTCGGTTAATATATAACCATAAACGGTTTTTTTGGGAATTCACAAGGTTAATTGAAACTTGTTAAATAACTCTTTCCCCCGCGCAAACCATGGGATAATTAACCACCCGGGTTAATTATAACCTAACCCCGAGAACCAATAATATTACCCCCAAAACCATTAAAACTTTAATTTATTGTGTCGGTCCCACGCCTTAACGTTCCGCCATCCCCGTAGTGCGCCAACCATTCGATCACCATTCCAGCATCTGACAGCCGATAATCAATATCGCTCCACCCTTTTGACTGATGTTTAAGTCCCGGGGAATTGGCAGTTTTTTCCGCCCGTACCATGCCACGCGTCACTCCACCGCCTGCTCGCTCGCCCTCCGCCCGAAACCGCCCAAGCCCATAAATGGTGCGGAGAAAACCGCTTACCGCCCTCCCCCCGCTGACGTCATCTACTAACGTCAGCTATCATTTTGCTGATATCACCTGCCATGTCATCTGTCCCGTACCCCAAGCTGATGTCATGCTGACGTCATCTGTCCTTTGAATTAAATTTTCCTGCCAAAAATTCTTTTTGTCAAAATAAAGGGAAAAAAGATCATTTTGCTATGTTTTTGTTTGCGAATAGCGCTCCGGGTTTGGTGTCTGCCAAGGTCACATTCACAGTTTTTCAACCACCTCCGGACCACAAAGGCTCCATCAATGAGCTCGCAGCCTCCCCCAACCAGCCATCTTGTAGTTTTTCTTCCTCTTAGAACAGTTTAAAGCAAACAGAATACTCCGAGTTCGCAGAAAAAGAAATAAAGGGATGAACAGAGATATGCGCTACCCTAGCCAGTGGAAACCCGCAAAGACACCAATCACAGAGGAAAGGTGGTGAGCAGGGTCAGTTCAGAGATAAACAAGGCAAAACACAATTGAAGACTGTCAGTTCAGCGTTAAAATGTATCAAATCAGAATTAAAGAAGATGATTAAAGTCAAAGAGTATCAGAGGAGCCATAAAGAGTATCAGTGCAGAATTAAAGGCAAATCAAGTTAGAAATAAAGAGTATCAGGAGCCGACTAAGAGAAGTAGATCAGAAGTTTAAAGAGCAGTTAATACAAACAGTTGGCACAGAGCTACAAAGGACACCTACGAGCCAAACCCTAAAGATCCAGCCTCTAGCACAACATAAGTCAGCTATTTTTTACTTTGCTTGTAAATTACGTTAGGTTAAAATCTAGATATTATCTCAGAGCTTTGATGAGATACCTGTTGTACATATTCTTGTTGTATAAATACCCCCTCCATTAGATTTTTAGAGAGGTTGGGTATGTGTAGATTTCCCTAGACTTTGTTGTAAATACTAAACTTTGGAATAAAAAAGTTGTTGGAAACAAACTGTTGTCTGGCCTACTGGATGAGGAATTGAAGCAGAGGACTTGTCACAGAATTCTTGAATCAACCTCTGGATCAATAAGTCCCTTATAACTTGTGTTTTACAGTTTTCATGTTTACTATATCATCTGTGTTTCATAATCTGAATGATAAAGAGAAAGATTAATTCAGAATTTACTTGACTACACTCTGTATTCAGTATTTATTATTCTCTATGTTTTCTTCAAAATTAGTATAAGCAGTGAATTCTTAATTTCTCCTGCTTGTTGGTTCTTTCATGTTGTTTATTTTCTAAGGAATTCTTAACTACTCCTTAACAATAATCATCCATCTTCCCTATGTCAATATGTTGAAGGATTCTTAACTACCATTCATCCATTTGAGTCCATTCCATCTGATTCCAGCCTTTAAATTGTTCCATGTTTGACTACCTTGCTCTGTGATGCCATCCTCTATTAGAAACCAAATCCAGAAAACCATCTCTTTTGACTCCATCATGCCCAATGGATTTAACTACTCAACTTTACCTCACTGTTCTATTGAATCTCACCACCCAAACTCAAAACAAAACCCTTGTACTTCATAACTAGCCTAAAAACTTCAAAAAAAAAGCTAAATCATAAAGAGAGAGCCCTCTCTGGATGCAGATTGGCTAGAATCTGTATCTAAAAGATTGGTCTGTGGTTACCTCCGTCGTATTCCCTTTCTTACAACTTTTGGGAACAACCTGAGTGATAACACCATCAAGACAGGAGGAAAATCCTCCCATTCTTGTAACTCAAGGGGGTAGTTCCCCCGTTCTTATGGTACCTCCTCCAAGTAGTCTGGTCACTTCCTTTGATTGGAATCAACTGGCAGGATGTCATCTTCCTTCTTATGTGTCTTTCCAAATCATAGTACAAGTTTATAATATGATTGTATCTAGCACTATTATAGATGAAGGTGCATCTGTGAGTATCCTTTCCTCCACTGCTTGGCAGGCGCTCAGTTCTCTGCCACTTGTGCCTATTACCCAGAATCTGTTGGGTTTTAACAGAGGAACCAATCAACCATTAGGGATCCTTCCTTAGTTGCTTATTACTTTGGGAGGAAAAATTGTTTATCTCAATGTGACGGTAGTCCCATGCTCTTTAGATTACAATTTACTTCTTGGGTGTGACTATGTTTATGACATGTGAGCTATTGTTTGAACACTCTTTCGAGTGATGTGTTTCCTACATGAAGGCAGAATTGTTTCAACACTCTTTCGAGTGATGTGTTTTCTGCATGAAGGTAGAATTGTCACTATTGACTAGCTTTCATTTCCTAGTCCAAATATGTTTTCTGGTCAACCATCTTCCCTAAATGGTCCTTTTTTCCCAATGGTATCTTCCCCGCCATGGGTCAATTATGTGGCAACTCGTTCCATGCCTAAATCAACTGATAATCAATTCCATGATGTTGTGCATTATGTACTAGGGGCATTGGAACAAGATCTCTCTAATGGATTCCTTGCTACATATCCCTTCCATAGCATTGTTCTCCCATCAGATGAGAACCTCTTGGAAGTCATGACCTCTTATGGGTCGTGATCAAGGAATCATGAGGATAGTTCCTTGTCTTGTGTCAACCTCGTTAAAATGAAGCAAAGGGTATGAGGATAGTTCCTGGTCTTGTGTCAACCTCATTAAAAAATGAAACAAAGGATATGAGGATAGTTCCTTGTCTTCCGTCAACCTCATTAAAAAATGAAACAAAGGGTATGATGATAGTTCCTGGTCTTGTGTCAACCTCATTAAAAAATGAAACAAAGGGTATGAGCATAGTTCCTTTTCTTGTGTCAAGCTCGTTAAAAAATGAAACAAGGAATATGATGATAGTTCTTTTACTGTGTCAACGTCATTAAAAAAATGAAACAGGTCCCAGAGCATAGTTCCTTTTCTTGTGTCAAGCTCATTAAAAAATGAAACAAGGAATAATAGCATAGTTCCTTGTCTTGTGTCAAGCTCATTAAAAAATGAAACAAGGTCCCCTAGAGAAAAGTTCCAATATGAGTCTTTGATTAGATCTCGTAAAATCTCAGTTGGGTCTTTCACTTGATCTTGTAAATGAACCTTTATTCCATCCACCTGATAGCCACGAGTAGTCTACTTAGGTGAATGTAATGAAGCTTGGGGGGCATGCACCTAGAATCGAGACATCATGTTGGGGGCATGTAAGCCAATCTCAAGCATAGTTTTTCTTTTCAAGCTTGTGTAAACATGAAACTAAATCCAAGCATAGTTTTTCATTTCAAGCTTGTGTAAACATGAAACTGAATCCAAGCATATTTTTTCTGTTCAAGCTTCTATAAACATGAAACTGAATCCAAGCATAGTTACCTATGGTTCAAGATTGTGTAAAATGAACCCATCTCCATTTTAACCCTCGTGATTTCCATTCTATCAACCTATTATGTCATATGAGCCTTGGTTTTTCTCCTTCCATCGTCACTATCTTCTTGGCCGATCATACACTTTCACTTGGTTGTTTTACCCTTTTTGAGGAACAGTTGCAATGAGTGGTCTTATTAGCCAGCCTTTTCACATAAATCGACATGTTTTGAGAAGTTCCAACATCATCGGAACGAGTTGCTATCCTATACACCACTTGTTCTTCTAAGACAAGTCACATTTAAGCTCTTTTCTGACTCATAAAAAAAATTAAAAGATCACTGAGTATTTTCCCTTTTTGACTTGTTAAAAGAAAATAAAAATAGGGGTTCTTCTTTTAAGATCTGTTCCGACTCTTTAAACACGAAAAGATTGTCGAGCGCTTGTCCTTTTCAGCTTGTAAATAGATTGGAAAATACATTTGCTCAATGTCAGTTTAACCCTTTTCCAGACTGAGATAGATTACTTACAAAAAAGGAATATGTTGATCGAACACGGTCAATAGGTTCTCTCTTGTCTTATTTTACACTTTTTCGAACTTGAGAGACAAATTTATGAAAAAGAACTTGTGGAGTTTTTTTTGCCCCTTTTCAAACTCTCTAAACATGAAAAGGACTGCGTTGGGTGTGGGATCCCCCAAGGGATGTTTTGGGGCTTAGAGCCCAGATTTTGGTAAGTTTTGTAATTCCAATGTAAAGACTCCGCATTTTGTGTGCACAGAGCATGTAGTTTGTTATAGAGTCGTAGGGTTGTCTGCCCTTAATTTTGATAATGTAATTTCAGTTGTAGAAGATCTACCCATGGTCCACGGACCATGGGATTGTATAAAAATAGTGAAGCTCTAAGTAGTTAAGGCTGCTAAGTAGCTCACAATATGGAAAAGATATGAGGTATGCGAGATAGTTCTGAAGTGTAAAGTCTAGTTTTGAGTCATAGCATAGGAAGAGGCTCTGCAAATGAGTGCACAGAGGCCTAGTAGTCTGCAACTAAGTGCGCAGACCCCTACAGCTAAGTGCATAATTTTATTGGCTAAGAGAAGTTTCTATCAATTCTACATCTTTATTTCCTATTTTATGCATCTGTTATATTAGGTATGCATTTCACTTTTAATGCTTATATGATGCGCGAATGCATATAATCGTATTGGCTAAGTGAACGCGAGATAGAATATATGTTTACGCAAAGATAATCAAGACCTATTAATAAGATAAGTAAGATACTTGGCGTGGTTTAGGAGATATCACAGTTCGTTGCCTTAGTAGCGCAAAAGTAATTCAACCCTTGGTGAGGGTTGCACGAAAGTCGATTATAACAAATCGCAAAGGTACTGAAGGGTAGAATAGTGTGCGAAGTGACCTACGCAAAGGCAGGTTTAGTTGGACTAAACTAACATCACATCCATCTCAAGGGTGCAGAAACTTGGTTCTAGCATCCCCCCATACTGCTTCGAGTGAGACTTCAGTCCGCGCTCTGCGGGCTGATGCCGAAAGGGTCAGTGGTGTAGGGATTTGTTTGGCTAAATAAATCTGAACCTAGGTTAGGTCCCCATGAGAGATGTGCGATGTCATATCATTGGAATCCAACTAAGAAAGAGATTGAAGGCTAGTTGGACAGAAGAATTCACGAGTTCGTGGTGCAGGAGAACAGAAACCCGCTACTATCAAAAGAAGAGTGGCTAGAAAGCTACCTGTATACAGAGATCCATGAAATATCTTTTGTATCCTTCCTTATTGAGCTATACAAGTGGATCGTGAAGCTAGCAGATAACCAAGGAAGGTGGAAACTTGACGGTCGTATTGTGTGGACCTCAGAGCTAGTGCGGATATTGGAAGCATCGGAGGATAAGATCACATGTGTCGTCGTTCATTCGCTCGATTGTATTATAAGAGGATTCGTTACTGAGTTCGCAGTTGACACCTCAGTCAGCTACAGTGAGTGTCATGCGAAAAGAGTCAATTTTGTGGACAAAACCGACCTCCCTAGAAACTAAGGCTTTTCTAGTGACAAACAAAACAATCAAGCAATATCTTTCCCTAAATATGCATTTAAAATAAAAGCAACCAGGTGTTTAAGGCTTACCTTTAGTCCAATGTTGTTTGTAGCAGCCAAGCCTCTTCGATCCAGATGAGCTCCTCTCCTTGAAGCCTGCATACACAAACAAGCAAACGATTACATAGCACCTGAATAACTCATATAATAAAACATATTCATTATAAAGACCAAGGAGTTTATGAAACAAATTATATATAACAACTTGTTGAGAAAAATGAACTTAATTGTATTAATTGGAAACAAAAGAAACCTTACAACCAGTGCCTTGGTGTTGTGCAGGTCCCTCCCAGGGTCCAGCAAGAGTTCTCCTCTACTTTGATCAGCTCACCCACTTCCAAATGAAGCTAAGAAAGGATTGGAATCTCTCCTCTCAAGCTCTATAATGGAGTCCTAATTTCAGCAGCATCTACCCTTAGGAATGTTCAGCTTTCAACCTCTCCTCCCTCTGACCCAATGCCTGTATTTATAATGCTTTGGAGGAAGTTAAACAGGTCCACCATCAATGGGATAAGCCCCTCTTTCAAAGGGGTAGCTCCCCTCTTCATGGGATAAGTTCCTCTTTCATTGGGATGCATGAACCATCTGGAGGTGCTCAATCCACGTCAAACCATCTTCTAGAATGCTCTAGAATCGACCACAAGTAAGTTTTTTGAAGTAAAACTTGCGCCTTTTGACCTTTACAGGAGTACGCACCCACCCCTTTACAGACAGAGCGTACAAGTACGCAGGTATTATATACTTGAAGTGCGTACATGCAGGTAAGAGTAAGAGAAACTGCATAACCAGAGTTATATTGACTTTTAAAGGCTTTCTCTCTTTTTTGGAGTTTGACATGAGGAGCAGAGGTATAAGACTTGCCAAGGAGGACAGTATGGTTATTGATGGAGCCATACTGACTGCAAATAGTCATGGTGACAAATTTTAGTGTAACAGCGAGGTAGAGTGATGCTTTCCCAAAGGACCGCGAGGTAAGTATGTAAAGTCTTTGAATACTTGGATTAAAATGTTGTTATGCAAAAAGCGGGTTATGCAGTTACCTTGATGTTCGGGGCTACGCGAAGCGGAAAGGTTTATTAAAGGAAATAAGGGTCCAGAAAATAGCCCCTTGATTTCACCTCTGCAAGGAGACAAGGAAGAGCTCATGAAGGTCTCTCCATGAAGTGTTATTCATCTGATAAGACAAAGAATCCCACAAATACCACCTCCACCCACAACACCACCAGCTTCACTACCATCACCTCCATCTTCACCCATACCAACTGCACCACCACCGTGATTCAATATGGCAAGCACAATGAAGTTGCCCGTGTTCAAAGGTTTGGAAAATGAGGATCTGGACCAATTTTGGTTCATTGTAAGGGTTGTATGGGAAGCGCAAGGTGTTACAGATGACTATATAAAAAAGGCAACACTGGTTAGCGCACTGCACGATCACGCGCTGACCTAGAATATTAAGTAGTCCAACGATAACCTGAATGCAAGAGTCGCGGATATCCAAGCAGCACTAAATAGAGAATTTAGCAGGCCTAAATATGAAGCACATTCAATCATTGGATTTAAAGAGATTACGATGCTACCAAGCAAGACTCCTTGGGAGCTGGATTAGAGGCTAAAATGTACAATTCGCGAAGCAAATATGAATCTGATAGATGGACAGCATCGTGAGTGGTTTGTAGCTTCATTACTACCACATTTAAGAAGTGCATTACAAAGGAGCACTACCACCTCCCCTGACTCAAAACTTGCAGATGATGAGGTCTAAGCTGCGTGAGGAAGACCCCAATGTAAACATTGTGTTGTGAAGTGGAATTGCGACGAGAGATGACAAAGGAAAACAACCCGAAGATAGTACTTGGGTTTGCAAAGCACCGGCGAAGGAAGCAGAGTTTGATTTGGAGCGTGCTTGGGAAACCTTCATGGAGGCCAAGAAGAGCTTTGTTGATGCCTCCACTTCAAGAAGCAAAGATAAACCAGAGCCGGAAATGGACTCATCCATGCTGACAACTTTCATTGAAACAGTTATGAAGTTACTATGTGACAGTAAGGCTATGAAAGGGTTACAGGAACTCATCAACAGATGTGTTGGGACCATGCCAAGAGAACCACGCATAGTCCAGAAGATCGGAAAGCATAAGACAAGGACATGTCGTGAAATGAGACTCACCGTGCAGATTAGAGAATATGAGATGGACCAAGCCATTCTGGATTTGGGATCAGATGCGAATGTTCTATCAAAGCAGACATGGAAGCGAATGGGAAAACCTACACTGCAATAGTCTCTGATTTAGCTGAGAATGGTGAATAAGTAGAAAATAATACCCATTGGGTGATTGTAGGGAATAACTGTGGATATTGAGGGAGCGAGCGCGCTGGCATATTTCGAAGTAATAGAGATTGTTGATGACAACAATCCTTACCCCACACTCCTAGGAATTGACTGGCCCACTGACATGAATGAGATAATTAATCTGAAGAAGTGAAAAATGATCTTTGAAAATAATTCACTACTCATAATTATACCCTTCGACCCTGCTAAAGGATTGCGCTATACGGAGCCGATCCGTGACTATGAAAGTGATGATGATGTGGACTGCATCAACAATATAACAGTGCGAGACCAAGACTGGGTGAATCCCATCATGTATGGGTGGATTACATGGGAGCGCAAGAGTTCTTGCACTTCGGATTCCGATGAAGAAGTAGAACGATGGCAGAATCAGTTACACGAAGTAACTACGTTGAATTGCAATATGATGACAAGGTCGTTGTGCTGCGTGTCGATAGAAGTAAGAGATCTGCCTACTTATGATGGTCTAAATGAGGTAGATACCTTCTTGGATGCATTTGAAAGGGAGGTGTTGGAAAAGCAATGCTTCGAGGCCTTGGACTGGGTACTGTGTGCTACGCCCGTGAGATGGTGGGGTACGCACAAAGGAAGCTTTGATGATTGGCATGAATGTAGGAGAATGATGCACATATGATTTGGGAAGCCTAAGGTGCGACTGATAGACAAGTATGATGGGAAGGATGATCCACGCGTGCATCTAGCCAAGTGGACGCAGGCCTATGGAGAAAAGCCACAACTTGAGTGGGTGCACCTATTCTGTCATACCCTAGATGTTATACAAATGAACTGGTATATAGAAACAAAGCTCTGCCATGGGACAGGTGAATGGGATATCCTATGTGAAGGGTTTGTGATGACCTTCAATTTTGAGGATGGGTGGGACAGTATTGATGAAGTGCTACAAGAGGTAAAAACAACCATCTTTCGGATACCATAGGAGCCGGTAGAATTGATTTAGCCTGAATGGGCTACTCAACTGAGTCATGCGTTGGAATGTTATAATGTAACTGCTGAAGAGGAAGATAAGGATCCATGGAATATTAACATTCCAGGAACAGAAGGCCACCGCGAGGTTCACAGACCACAGATTGAGAACCCTGATATAACCGCGCCATGAAAACTAAGCAGGTAAATATTGGTAAGGAGGTAGAACCTAAATTCGGGAAGATCAAAGACTACTGGGATGACGCAAAAGTGGATAAGGTCGCTGAATTACTCCACGAATATCAGGACTTATTCCCGACCAAGTTTACAGATTTGAAAGGAATGTTAGGAGATATAGGAGTAATGAAGATCACGTTAAAGCCCGACACAAAGCCAGTTAAGCAGAGGCCTTACCGCTTAAATTCGAAATACAAGGAGAAGGTTTGCATAGAACTAGACAAAATGCTTGCAAAAGGCATCATTGAGCCTGTGGAAGAATCCAATTGGGTAAGTCGAATGGTGGTACAAGAGAAGAAGCAGAAGGATGAGATAAGGATATGTGTGGATCTCAGAAAATTGAATGATGCTTGTGTGCATGATCCATTCCCAACTCCTTTCACGAATGAAGTGTTGGACAATGTAGGAGGTTAGGAAGCATATTCTTTCACTGATGGGTTCTTAGGGTACCACTAGATCAAAATCGCACCGGAGGATAGGAGCAAGACAACCTTCGCAACTAAGTGGGGTTGCTTACAATATATTGCCATGCCGTTTGGATTGAAGAATGCCCCTGCTATCTTTTCACGCGTGGTTGTTGCGGCATTCAGTGAATATATTCATAAGTTCTCGGAGGTCTATTTTGATGACTAGACTATATTTGGGCTGGTTAGGTGCCATGTAGTGAACTTGCGCTTGATGCTGGATACCTGCTAAAGATACCAAATCGTGCTCAACCTCAATAAATGTCTATTCCTCATTCCTTTTGGGAACCTGTTGGGGCATGTGTTTTGTAAAAAAGTGTTGATGGTAGACCCCACAAATATCGTGGTGATTCTAAACTTGGAAGTGTCGAGAAGTGTGAACAGCTATGCACCACTCTGGGACATATGGGATATTACAGAAATTTTATCAAAGGCTATGCCTAGATCACCGCACTGATGGAAAAATTGTTGAAGAAGGATGTCATGTTCTGCTGGAACGATGACTGTAAGAAAAGCCTAGATATATTGAAACAAAAGATGGTTACTATGCCAATTCTAGTCTTCCCGAAATAGAAGAAAGAGTTCCATGTACATGTCGACACATCATGTATAGTGCTAGGGGAAGTACTGACGCAGGATGGTGGAGAAGGCTTGGATCACCCTATAGCGTTTGCATGTCGTAGATTATCCAAATTTGACAAGAACTATTCCACCACTAAGAGCAAGGGACTAGATATGGTATATGCACTCCAAAAGTATCGATACTACTTTCTAGGAGGCAACTTTAAGATGTATATAGATCATTCCATGCTAAAGTACCTGGTCAATAAGCTTGTGTTGGGGGGGTGCATTTGCAGATGGCTTTTATTATTCCAAGAATATGATTTCGAAGTTGCTGTGAAGCCTGGACAATTGAACGCGGGACCAGATCACCTATCATGCATTGAGACTGGGGAGGAACCTACTAATTTGGAGGAAGGATTACCTGACACGCAGCTCTTTGTTGTGCGCATGGCGGATGGACATTTTAAAGATATAATTCACTTTCTAACAACTAGAACTTCTCCGAAAGAATACTCTGTCTAGCATAAGAAGGAATTAGTGGTGCGCGTGACAGATTTCTCCGTCATTGCTTGGCATCTATACAAAATGGGGAATGATGAAATACTACGAAGGTATGTACTTAAATTTGAACGAAGCAGCATCCTCGCAGACGCTCATGGGGGCACCATGGGAGGACATTATGCAGGAAGAGAAACCACGCAGAAGATTCTACCCACCGGGTTGTGGTGGCCAACCCTTCATCAGGATTCAAAAGCATATTGCAAGGCATGTGATATATGTCAATGGACAAGAAGGCCATCGCGGAGGGATGAAATTCCTTTGAATCCACAAATGACGTTGCAACCTTTCAAAAAGTGGGAAATATATTTTGTAGGACCTATTAAACCTCAAGGAAAGACAGGCGCGAGGTATATTATCACTGCAACGAAGTATCTGACTCGTTGGAAAGAAGCGCAACCAGTGAAGGATTGCATGGGCATGACTACCACGAAGTTTTTATTTGAACACGTACTAACGTGATTTAGATGTCCGAAGATCTTGATGAGTGATCGTGGTACACACTTCCTGAACACAACGAGCAACATGCTGACGGAAGAGTTTCAGGTGTATCATCAGAAGAGCACACCATATCACCCATAGGCTAACGAGACAATAGAAGCATTCAACAAAGTACTGGAAAATGCGTTGACCAAGGTATGCAACGCACAGCGAACTGATTGGGACCTACACATACCTACAGTGTTATGGGTTTATCGGACAACATGCAAGAAACTAATAGGACAAACACCTTTTAGGCTTGTCTATGGAGTGGAAGTCGTAATGCCTATGGAATACATCTTACCTAATCTGTGCATAGCAGTGCTCATAGGTATGAGGGATCACAGAGCCCTGGAGGAGAGGCTCGCGTAGCTAGAAGAGCTCGAGGAAGAACTATTTTTGGTTGGATTCCACCAGCAAGTCCAAAAGTAGTGCAAAAAGGCTTGGCACGATTGGCATATTATGTTGCACACATTCAAGGTAAACAATCTGGTGTTGTTGTATGATAGTAAGTTTGATAAATTCTAAGGGAAATTTATAATGCATTGGTTAGGGCCATATGTTATTAAGGAGATTACAGATGGAGGCGCGGTACAGTTGGTCAAGGTAAATGGAGAGCCCTTCCCAGGAAAAGTGAATGGCAGTTGTTTGAAGTCATACACAGGTGGCCCAGCCACCTGACTACCCAACCAAAGCATAGTCTTAGCACTCCAGGTAGCTGAAAGGAGGCCCGGGACTATAAACTACTCTGCCTGGGGATTGTGCGATGTCAGGACTGCACGCAGTAGTGAAGTGTCACAGGGTCTGCAACAACGCAGGGGTAATTGTGCTGGCGCGCAGGTCGGCCAGAAAGTGATCGTTAAAGTCACTATTCATGATGTGATGCATGGTTTGAGACCAAATGGAGCGGGTGGCAAGCATTTAAGGCGAACTTTATGGGCTAGATTCTTGAAAATATGCTGCCATTCTAGCATTAATGGACCGAACGTGGGGGGAATGGGCGAATTAAAATTCAAAAGGCACTATAAATTACAAAGGGTTGTCCAGCAAACAACACTTGGCAATTTGAGAACTGAGTTGTTGCGCGCTCAGATATTCATGAACTGAGACTTGTTCGATATTCTGAAGGTGAATTCAATACTTACCAGAGATGTTGAGAGAACTGTGGAATCGCACTATGGCAGCACCTGAAGAAGTCATGGATACTGAAGCAATGACCGTCGAGGAAGCCGCATAGGAAATTACAGAAGTGGAAGCCCCAAAGAGCATCGGGATAGTTGCTAAGATCCCTAAATCACCATGCACACCAAGACCTAAGAAGGATAAGTAGGCCATGATACCAGTGCGCATTTCACTTAGAAATCCACTAAGGGCCAAGCTCACAATGGAGGAAAATGGGAAGGCCATTAATTTGGAGGCTGATTAGGAGGAAAAGTTTGAAGAAATCCTAGTTGAGGAGGAGGATGTAGAGATGGAATTCGAACCCCAGGGTGCGGAACCTCCCACCAGGTTACCTGCATATGTTCCTCCGCGGAAGGGTAAAGCCAAGGTGCCCAAGGATATAGATGAGAGCAAGAGCTCTCTACAAACTTCGCTGCTCCCTGATGACATTATTTTTGAAGGAGAGCACTTGGGACGGGTTCCCATACTAAAACTTGAAGATTAGGACCTCGCGGACCACGAAAATTTCCCGCATTTAGCGACTGCACAGCTAATGCACCAGAAGATAGATGTGTCAGCTAGAATGATAGAGTTGGAGCCACTCAAATGGCTCAAATGTGTTGAGAAAGTATGTTGCTAAACCTGCTCTGGGTGTCGCATTACCACTGCGCCCTCATGACCATTTTTGTCATCAGGCAGCTGCTCTGCTTGGTGCATGATGGGTGCTTATGGTTGGAGGAGCCCATCCCCATCACAGACCATCTGATTCACCCAGGGAGGACCCGGCAGACATTTCAGAAGGAAAGAGTGACGATTTGGCCATCATAGAGGCCATGAAAAAGAAATTCAAGTTGGAGAAGAAGAAGCGAGGTTACGCTATCTCCAACATCAATGACCCTGCAGTTAAGGTCGTGATGCAGATATTGGCAAGGAAGATGATGTAGAAGTGCCGCGCAGATGAGGTGCCTGCACCGGTGGTTGCACTAGCAGCGCAATGCGCAGAAGGGGTCCAGTTCAATTAGGCAAACTATCTATGCAGTGAGTTCCTTGAGAACTACCCTGAGGCACAAGAGTAGGGTAAAACATTCCATTATGAATGTCTCTTGTTGTCGATAGTACTGGTGGCATGGGAGTTGCCTGAAGATATCCAGTTCTCGTCGATCACGCAGGACCTTCCAAAGGCAGCAAAGCATGCTTCGATGTGGGCAACCATGGATGCACAAAGGATAAGGAAGAGCAAGATTTTTTGGGTGCTCATGGAGATGAACATCAGAATGGGGATTAATCGCAAGTCGTGGTGTTGGCTTATTGGGGCCTGACCTAGGTTCGGAAGTGTTTAGCCAAACAAATCCCGCACTACTGGCCCTTTCGACAACAATCCGCAGAGAGCGGACTGAAGTCTCACCCTTGGTAGTATGGGATGGTGTTGGAACAAGGCTTCCACACCCTAGGGATGTCTTGATGAGGTCTGGATGGGTCACGAACCAATCTGCGCACTCATGCTACTCTACGCAATTGTTTGGCCTTTGTGTAGCTCTGTAATGGGGCACTTCCTAGATTCCTTATTATTATTGCAGTTATTATAGATCTGATCTAATTCTTAGGGACTTAATCAAGCATTCAATAATTGAAACCAGCACACGCAACCATAACTCTTAAAGATATGCATAAAACCATAACATAAGAACAAACATTCATATTTGCGACCGAATGTAGAATATAAAACAGATACACGATATTTTAGAACTAACTTCTCTTTATTAATGTCTTTGTTCCATTACAATCCACTTCCTGCCCTGCACACCCAGCTACAGGGGCCCGCGCACACAGCTGTGAAGCCTCTATCTCCTACTACGACCCAAGACTCGAACTTACAAACTCTGATCTAATACCACATTCAGACAACCTTACTTCTTCTTAACATCACCAAAAACTACCTTCTACACTTAGAGCGGACGACAATTGGGCCAGGTCCTCTACTATATTATAATTTTGTGCTACTTTTGCACGAGGATTAAATATCGATTTGTGTACTACTCCCTTTGGCGACTTTATCATTGGTTCACGAATGATGGGTGGCACAACTTTGGTCAAAGTTGTTGTCGAACTACTAAGTTGTTCATTAGCCTTGTTATTCGATAGCTGTGGATTCCCGTAATCTTTATTCCTTGTCAAAGCATCATTTTGCTGCTTTGAGATAGACAACATAAGCACTTGGGATCGGGAAGCATTTTTATTAGCAACCAGTTTGGTTCCCGGGTTTGGAAATGGATTAGTCAATACTGCTGAGGTTTTTGAACTCTTAAAGAGTTTCTTAGCTTCAGCTTTATGTGGACAATCTCTCGTCCGATGATCCTCATCGCATATATGACACCCTGCAGGGGGTTTCATTTGCCCATAAGGGTTTGCAGAAGGTTTTTCAGGAGATGACTCATCCTGCTTCTTTTTTCTCCCTTTCTTTTTCTTCTTGCCCCCTGGTTGCTTCAGTTGTTTGCCCTTGTCGGTCGACACGGCATTTACCTCCAAGGCGAGAATTTTTTCATTTGCATTTTGATCAGAAATATTACGGGATTTCTTAGATGTAGCCTTTGTTGATTTCGTGTCTGTCGTACCAATCACGCCATCACCGGCATGAGAGTCATTGTTCGATTTAGGATGAGGAGGTACGGAAAATTTCGGTCTGGGAGCGTCAGGGATTTTATCATAGAGCGTGCCAGACTGAGTGTAAATCAAGTCTAAATATTGTGCACGAGCAATTACTTGCTCTTCAGTGACGACTCCTCCTTTTGCCACATCTTCTGTAATGGAAGGTAATAACGACTTAATAAACCATTCAGCTAAAAGCTGATCAGGAACGTCCGTTTTTACCATTCTACGACGACGTCGCCACTCATGAATATGATCGGATATGTGAGTGGCCGTTGTTTGCTTGAAATTGGTAAGAAGTTCTCTTCCCGTTTCGTACCTTATCGGTAACTGAAAATGGGTCAAAAAGGTTGTGGCTAGGGTCCTGAAGTTGTCAAACGAAGCTCTGGGTAACTCGATATACCATTTTGCTGCCAGACTAGTTAACATCCTCTGGAAGAGGCGAAGCCTAATCGAATCATCATTTAGGGTGTTTGATGAACACCACAGATGAAATGTCATCACATGATTCGACGGGTCTTCACCCGGATTTCCATTAAATTTAGGAATATCTGACGAAGTTTATGCGGAATCGTCGGCCACCAAGGGGCATAAGCAATTGGATCATTTGTCAGCCGGCTTAGATCTGGTAATTCTAGAGTTGCTACAAAGGGCAACTGTTGATTCAGGTTAGGCGAAGCATACCCAGGATAAGATGGAATCGCCTGAGCAGTGGGTCTTTGCATACCAGCATAATGTATTTGATGCTGGTAACTTTGACAAGGTTGATGGGCATAACCATTATAATATGGTTGTTGATAACCACTTTGGAAATGCGGTTGCCCATTACTTACAAAGACTTTTTGCTCAGGTCCTTGATATGATTGCTGGAATGGCGGTTGTTGAGATTGAACCAGCCATGGTTGTTGGACCATTTGCTGTTGCCCAA
Organism: Pinus tabuliformis; assembly: GCA_031772625.1. Taxonomy (NCBI): domain Eukaryota; kingdom Viridiplantae; phylum Streptophyta; class Pinopsida; order Pinales; family Pinaceae; genus Pinus; species Pinus tabuliformis. The sequence goes on from CM062813.1 coordinate 284,046,930, forward strand.
TATTGGATGATTGACCAAGATGAGGAGTCATAGTACTTGTTTGAGCCTGAGTTGCTCCAGATAAGAAGGCACTAACCTGAGGCTGTGATTGAGTCGTTGAGACAAGAGGCTGTTGTATTGCAACCTGAGAAACTTGGGGTTGACCTACAACAGGTAGCGCTTGTACTTGCGACGCAGTCACCATAGTAGGTATAGTAGGAATATTCGACACAGGGTGGACTGGTTGCATTGAATATACAACCCTTGGTTGCTGAGGCAGTATTGGTACCCAACCGCTGGATGTAATTCCAGTTTGACCTGAACTTTGTTGTAAACTCCCATATGGTTATTCTCTGGGAGGGAACAATGAAAAGGCATACTGCCCTCCATATGGTGGAAATCCAGTACTTAAAGGGTAGATTGGCCTTTGAAGACACATTGGATCAATTTGTTGAGTTTCAACATAAGAAATACCAGATGATAATCCGGATGAAGAAATAGGAACTGACCATGTTGTCGAAACAGTCCCTGATTGGACTCCGGCTTGTTGTTGATAACTTGTCAGGACAGATGGTATACCATCGAACATCGTTGGAGTAGCAGCAGGAGGCTCTGCCACTGCTGCGGCGGATGACACAGTCCTGGATGTCGACGGTTCTTCAGACATATCTAGTCTATCCAAAAGATTTTCTAGCGATTCTACAAGAACTTTGTGATGAAGGGAGACTAACTTCTAAGACCAACGAGGGAACAGTGACGTTATTCCGATTAAAATAAATTTTAGACACTTTGACACAACTTGTTTTTTAAATTTTTAAGAGTCGAGAAAAAACAAAAGATGACTCTAGTCGCCTTCGATTTTTAATGAGCCTGAAGTGACAAGTGCTCAGATGGACCTTTTCCGTTAAGGAGTCTGAAAAGGAACAAAAGGGACTGCTCTAGAAATCTAGGTAGAGGGATTACCAAACCAATCGCAAAACTGCAAAATACCTTTTACGGTACGGCAGTCAATCTTCCCAAATGCTGTGTTCAGTGCATTGCGATCGATAGGGCGACAGACACGGCTTCCTATGGATAAAGGATTAAGCCTATTGTGGTCTCCCAAAATATACTCGACGGTACGTGGGAGCACAAATCCGTACTGGCACTTATCGTCTCAAAGTGGAGGAATCACCCAACCATCAGTGAGAACAACAGTTACCAGGCTTTACGACGCTGGAATACGTCTCTAGCCTAGACTTCTAAATGTTGTGCGTTAGGTTCCAAAGCGTTGTTAGATTCATTGAATTTATTTTATAGTTGATCTTGTTTATGAAATTTGCCTTTCAGGTTCACCGCGAGATGTAGGTGTACAATTCCTAAAATGCAATCTAAGATGATAAACAGTCTTTTATCTTCTTTGTGCAATGAAAATCCTAGCTACTAGGGAAAGAGAGACAGTATTCTTTCACAGAGAGCAAAGTGCACACTCTAAATGCACTGTCCTAAATCAAACCAATCAAACAGTCTAAATGCAAATGCACATGCATGTATTTGTTTTCGGCTTTCTTAGTATGTGAATGGAAAAAGAAAGCTAATGCACAAATCTAAATTACTTTTCAAGCGACAATTACCAACAAGTTTCTTTTCGAAATAAAAAATGGAGACAATCACAACACTTTACGATTTGGAAATGAATACTTGCTTTTGACACTAGAAAAATTACAAATTTAGACCAAATACAATAGTAACCGGATAATCGACTATCTACAGCAACCAAACTCTTTCCTATCAAAGGACGACAGTACGATTATGTTACTTTTTGCAAAGGAGAACTGAAAATGACTCAACAAATACACAAAAACATTTACAGTTCTTTTGTACAAAGGAGGCGGAATAACAACAAGGAAAAGGGGTTTCAAACAGAGATATACCGATTATAGGCAGCAAAATTCATGAATAGAATTGGAAAGAATGAATCACAGAAACCAACACTAAACAATGCCTAGTCTGATCAGCGCACCTGTAACACAGGGAATTTGAAATGCAGCACACCTACTACACTCGGGAAGTGTGCTGAATTTCAGATTCACAGAACAGTACCTGCGCTGGGCCAGAGACGAGACTTTGCTTGGGTTCCGGGTCACAGTTTGCAATTCAAGTCATGGGTCTTGGCCGAGCAAATGGTAATCAGTAATGTAACAGTCAGGGGTAGATCTAAGGAGGTTCTAAGAGCTACCACAAGGGCAATCCGAGAGTTTGTGAATCAGTTGTTTAAGTCATAAACAAATCCCGGAGATTGACTGAAGCGGCATTTATCTACTTTTCATTTTCATAGCAAATGCAGTTCGAAAGCTACCTGGCTCGACTTCAGGCTCCGTCTGTAAGTTTATAAAATAGACAACAAGGAAGATAAACAAACAAACTAATTCGTCCCCAGCGGAGTCGCCATTTTGTTACAGGGAAAAGTGTCTACTCAGAACTGCTTATCCCACTAAGGTGTGATAGCTGCCTTAGAAACAAACAAAGTAAAGCTACTTTCGTTTTTCCTTTATGAAGTATAGATAGAGAAGAACAAAGAAGACCAACCTCTGTCTTGCGCTAATCTCCTGGTTCGATTCCTCTCTTTCTTGATAGTCTTTCGCTACTTGTTCCCTTGCACGCCCAGCTTCACAGAGTACCTGTAAGATCATAGTAGCATAGCACTATACAAGAACATGGATCTATAATCATAAACAATCTAGGATTAGATGTAAATTGACCATACAAATGCAGCAAACATAAATGACACAAGAGTATGGAGGAAAACTTGAATAGCTTTTATTGATAAACAAGAAGGAGCCAAGGGGAGTTACAACCAGTTGTTCTGACCCAGCATCATCCTCTCAGCAAGGAAGCCCCTCTTCACCTCATACAAAGCTTAGATCACCCAACAATCTAATGTTTGTCTCAAGAAACCAACAGCAATTCCTTACAATATGCAAAATTCCAGCCTCTAACCTCCTGGATCTCTAGGATGAGAGATCTATATATAGATATTTGCAGAGGTGTGAGTCAACTCTGGGTTTTTGATTAGTGTCTTCTCTCTGATAGTTCTTGATTCCACTTGGAGATCTCATTGATCTCTTACTCATCCTTGAGCGATTCTGAGAGGCAAGTGTCACAGGAGAAGTTTTTGGAAGATTCCATGATCATCCACCTCGCAAACTGTCTCCGCCACTTGTCTTTTCTCGTCCATCGCACCCCATAGAAGGGCTTTTTGAAATGCAACGCACTTCCCGTGTGTACAAGGTGAGATGCATCGCACCCTGGCCATGGAGCAAGTGAAATGATCCAATTTTGACCAGTTCTGAGCAGTTTTTCATGGAGAACTTCTGGGAGAAGCTGTAATCAGTTGACCTTGTTCTTTTAGGGGTTGGAACAACACTTTTAGGGACTTAGGAGCCCTTAGTTTATGGACATTTATGCTTGGGGTTGTAGTGCCCAAAAATGTCTATAACAGTCCACCATAAGGCCTTGTCTGTAGACCACATGACCGAGAAAATTTCCGAAGGGGATGAGGAAGGTACACTTCTTAAGATTTAGCGCAATCTAGTGTCGTTGGCAAGTATCCAGCATCAACCATAAGCTCGCTATATGTTTCTTGACTAGCCCAAATACAGTTCAATCGTCAAAGTAAACTTCCAAAAACTTATGGATGAATTCCTTGAACGCAGCCACTACTACGCGAGAAAATATCACTGGGGCGTTCTTTAACCCAAAGGGCATAATAGTGTACTAAAAACATCCCCATTCAGTTGCAAAGGTGGTCTTGCTTCTATCTTCTGGCATGATCTTGATCTGATGGTACCCTGAGAACCCATCTGTAAATGAGTACACTTCCTATCCACCAACATTCTCCAGAACTTCATCTGTAAATGGGGTTGGGAATGGGTCATGAACACAGGCGTCATTTAGTTTTCGAAGGCCCACGCAGATTCAAATTTCGCCCTTCCATTTTTTCTCCTACATTATCATAGGAATCACCCAGTCAGACTCTTTCACAGGTTCAATAATTCCTACTACAAGCATTTTTTCGAATTCTTTGCGGACCTTTTCCTTATACTTCGGATTCAAACGGTAAGGATGCTGCTTAACTGGATTCGTTTCCGGTTTCAGAGTTATCTTCATCATCCCTAGGTCATCAAGGATCCATTTTAACTCGGTTATTCTGGTCGGGAATAACCCTTGATATTCACGAAGTAACTCGACGACCTTATTTACCATGAAATTGTCCCAATAGTCCCCAAGCATTGTGTACTTTGGCTCCACATCCATACCAATGTTCACTTGTTTCGTTTTCAGTGGCACGGTGATGTCGGGGTCCTCGATCAAACCCCCTCTATTTCCGGAATATTGATGTTTCTGGGGTCATCATCATCATCCTCTACTTGCATGTTGTAACATTCTAGGGCCTGGCTTAACTGATGTCACCATACTAGTTACACTGTTTCTTCTGGTTCCTATGGTATTTTGAAAATGGCGGTGTTAGGTTCCTATATCAATAGGTTTCATTTTTCATGATTGACAGTGGAAGTGCCAAATATGTTCGTCCTTGCATGCTGCAAAGGTTCCATATTTGATGAACAGAAAAAGAAAGTTAAAAAATGTAAAGAGGGTATGCCCTAAAAGAATAAACAAAGGGAAAAAAGAGTAAATTGGTCAGGAAAAATAATAAAAATGAACCCCAAACCAAAGACCAGGAAAGTGGCCAGCCAAAATGCCACTGCTAGCTGATTTGCAGGTTCAAAATGTACAGATACTGTTGCTTATCACACTTGATGGATGGCCCAACAGTTCAATCTGGACCATGCCATGTTTGAACTGCTTGTTGTAGAATAGAGAAAGAATATCTATCCAAACAGTTTAAGCTTGGAAGATGAGTAGATAGGTAGAGAAATTAAGGAACCCAAATGCTTAATCTAGGCCCTTGGAAGAAATAAGGGTAGATTTAGATAGGAGGACATTCAAAAGAAAAAGAGGACAATCAGGGTTTGCTAGTTCAAGTGCACCCAATCAAATGGAAGAAAAAATGCTAGGGGTATTTGGCTGGGTAGGTAGTTTGAGGTTGCAGAAGCAGGTGGGTGCTCATTTTTGTCTTGTCAAGAAAGACTCATATCATCAGTGACATAAGCACTAAGGCAGTTGTTGGACTGTGGAACAATGGAAGCATGACTAATTCCCCTCCATTTCCCCATAAATCTGTGACTAACATCCCCTCAAGGACCTTGGGATCTGCCCAATAAGTCCTGCTTTCACTTCATTTTTGAGAAATACTAAGTCAAGTTTTGAGTTTTCTTAAAGGGAAAGAAGCCACATTTCTTGTGTAAAAATTATCATTCTAAACTCCATTCATTTCTTATGTCTAAGTTTCACTTAATAAACTTAGCATCTCTCCTTACAGTTTCACTCCACAAAGTCATATTAACTTCTGATTTTATTATTTAGCTCCCTAAAGTTACTTTCCCACCCCTAGTTCTACAAAAAACTATGTAAAAACCCCAAAATTTATTAAATATCCCACCCCATGGCATTATAGCCATATAATACAGTCTTGGGAAATATTTAGTCCATTTGGGACTAATATTAACCCTTCCGCGTCCTAACCCTTGGAGTTAACTTGGCAGCTGGTTAAGTTAATAACCATTTCCCCCCTTTTTTCACTCATAAACCTTACTATTCTACCCTCCTCGTTCATTTTTTGGGTTTTGTTTAATGTTTGGTTAAACAAATAAACCATGTCTACCCCCGGCGCATAACCCATAAAACCCACTATCCAAAGTTTAACCTTGGCGCATACATTATAACGTTAAATATTAAATCGGGTCCCGCTCCACAGTTGCACGCCGCTCCTTTCGCCTCATCCACCGCCCGATGTCCCGCTCTGTAGATCTAATGGTGGGCGGTCCTTTTTGAAATCCCAATCCGCCGGAGATTAGCGTCCGGGGGATGGGCGGTTTTGCTGCCGTACCCCCACCACGCGTCGCTCTCCCGGCGTGATCGGAGGCCCCCTCCCCAATATTGCCCAGGCCCAAAGGTGGTGCGAGGGAAAACCACAAACCACCCTCTTGCCCCCTGACGTCAGCTCCCTTTCACCTCTGACGTCACGTCCGTGTCGACCCGCCACTGCCCTGTGCCGTTGCCACCTCACCTGCTCACGTCACCACCCCGCCAGCGTGTCCTTTGTGACGTCATCGTCAGAGTCAGCAGTCGTGTCACCGTAATGTACCCGCTACCCGCCAAATGACGTCATCTCCAAAAAGCGCCAAAAGCGCCAAAGTCCCAAATTTTCATAAAATTACGCGAGAACAACCGTTTTCTTTCATTTTCATTGGTCAGTTCGGGAGTGTTGTGCATGCTGTTTTACGTTGATTTACCGCCCAAGCTCGAATTTGATCAACCAAGCCGTTGCCGCCTACAAATTCAACTCCGCAGTTCGCCATAGAACCTGCTCAACCGCCCTCTACACCATAAAACCAGGTATTTGCCAGAAATTTCACCTGTTAACCCCTTTTTTTTCGCCATTTTCTCCATTTTAGCTGCTTGAACACCTGCGAATACCCAAACCAAGGACACTTCTGCACCTAAATTCTGCCCAAAATTCACTGATAAATCCCCTGTTCAAAAGAAACCCTGCGAACCCGCGCCCATTTGCAAATTCACCGTTAAAAAATCATTTTTAAGTTAGTTTTGCTCGGAGAATCTTCATACTGCCCATGCATTGACTCCTTTTGCCAAAATCCCCTCCAGGAACTTCCCTCATTTGGCCAAAATCATCCCCTTTTCCCTCTGCAGTTTGCCCACACAGCTTCTCAATCCAGGGAATTCATTAACAAAAGAAAAGCCGGTCTGAACTCTCTAAATTTGCCTCTTTTGTCATAGCTACAGACAGTGAAGGCTAGTCCCATATTGAAGCTCATTTTACAGCTCCTTTGCAAATCCTCAGAAGCAGTTTTCATCAGTCTGTTGTTGCCCTAATTCTCATTCCAAGTATAAACACAGAAAAACTTCAAGATGGCCACCCCAGCTGCCTTGAACATTACTCCTCTAAATGCACCTCATAAAGAACTTGAAGCATTGCCTCTAGCTGATAAGGACCATCTTATTCAAGATTTGGTTGGGGACAGAAACCACTTGCAGACCTTCTGTCAGCTAAGAAACAGTCACCTGAACAACTGTGATATGTATGGGATATGGGAGTCTAATTTTCCCATTTACTTCCTCCCTTCTGTAAACATTTTCTCTGAAATTATTCGCCTCTGCTGTGAAAACTACGAGCCAAATCAAAGAGCAGTCAAGTCTCCATCTGGGAGCATTCTATTCCAAATAACTCCTGATTCAATCAACCAAATGCTTAACTTCAAGCAAACTCAGCTTCTGATGCCTCTTTCAATGAAATATCTGCTTGATGAAGGTCCCAAACTCTCCACCTCAGAGATAGCCAGAATTGCCAAAATATTCATGAGAACAGATCGCCAGCCTACAGGGCCACCTCCTTTTCTGTATGTGTGCTTCAATGAAGTGGGCAAGTTGCTAGTTGATATGATCTCCTATGTACTAGGTTTCAAAACAAGTGAGCACATTGATGAAACCATTCTGGTCTTATTGTCTGCATATAGTCCAGGACAGCCCCCTGCTGTCAAGTATAATTATGCCAAATTCATCTCTAACAAGATACATGACCAACTGCTGAAGCTGGATAGGGAGGGAGTCTTTAAATACTCATCATACATTTATCATTTGTTCATGTATTATCAGCCAGACTGCTTCCAATGCCCCATCAAAAAGTTGGATTCAAAGGGTGAAAGAAGGTCTGTTATCTTTTGGTCATCAGTCTTTCATGAGGTTCAAAACTCTCCATATTCCTACTGTGAGTTCATTGACCAATTTGTTTATCCAGTCTCTTGTCTCCTAATGAGAACTCCTCCTCCTAGACTATCCTATGACATGCAGAAAATATTGCAGCTTTCAAAGAACTACAAAATAGGTGACTGGTACTTTTACCAGAATCACACTGTCATTAGGATCTATGGCTGTGAGCTTTGTCCCTACAGGCTCCCAAGGTATGTGCCAATGAGACTCTTTGCCTTGGAGTATTATAGGCAACTCATCAATTCAGACTTAACTCATTTTCATAGTGCCAAGAAGAAGGCTCGCCTGAAATTCAGAGACCAACTAGGCCCCTTTCTCATGAACAAGAAAGAAGGTTGGCAAGATGCTGACCAAATATTGGGGTAGAAGCTCAAGTTGAAAAGGAGTTTCTGGTGGGTTCCTTATGACCCAGATGGCTTTATCAGTGCCAGAAAAGTAAAATATAGGCTGACAGCCTATGAGCATTGTAGAATCCCACAAATTGAACAATATGCCAACCAAGATGAGTGGGTGGCAGGGACACTAGTTGAGGAGTTTACCCAAGAAGAAATTATGGAGCAAAATGTCAAAGATTTAGAAAAAACTCTTGACTTGGATTCTTTTGACCAGGTAACTTTCAAACTGCCACAACAAGTCGGAGAAGGTCCATCTACAGCTGCAGCTTCACAAGCTGCCCAACAATGGTCTACACCAGCAACAGGTACAGCTAAAGGTAAGGAACCAATGGATGAAGGGTAGGAAACAGTGATGGAACAGCCCACCACCTCAAAAGAACAAGGTCAAGGGCAAGCCCCTCCACAGCAGACTGATCCACCACAGATTCCAGCATTACAAACTCCTGCCAATGAGGAAAGAGGTAAAAAGAGGGATAGGGAAGAGACCACACCTCCAAGTGGGTCAACACAACAACCGGAAGCCAAAAGACAAAGAGTTGATCCTCAAGTTGAGGAGGAAATCACTGAAGATGTCATAGAAAGCCCGAGAAGAGAAACAAGCCAGCAAATAGCTACCAGCTCATTCCAGCAAGAACAAGAGAGGCAGCATGGTATGGAGGTCTCTTCTTCAAGGCAGCAAACCAAACAACCACCTAGCATCAAATCAACTTTCATGGAAATCAAAGCTCAGAATGAACTATTGAGAGTACAGTTATATGATCAGTTTCTCAAGGAAACACCCTCCAAACAGCAAAGATTGATGGCAGCCTATGATTTTAAAGAGGAGAAAATGATACTAAGTCATTTCAAGCCCAAGATACCACAGCCCCAGACAGCTGCAGACTATATCAAGACAAGCTTAGAGGTCCTCTCTAAGGACATACATCCGATGGATCAGATAGAGCTGCACAAGCAAACGGGTGAGATGGTCTATGCCACCCTAGCAGACAAGGCCACACTGGCTCATCAACTAAAGGAATCATTGAAAAACACAAACACTCAGTTGGATTTGGAAAGAATGTCTTCCTCTGCCAAAGATAACAGAATAAAGACTTCGGAAGAAATCATTGTTGATCTAGGGCATGATCCTAAGAATGATGCCAAAGCCATCAAGGCCCTTATGAAGAAAAAGGAGGATGATATTGCTGCACTGAAAAAACAATTGAGGCTGTCCTCAACTATGCACCCACAAACAGCAGAACTTGTGCAAGAGAAAGAAGCTGAGGATACAATGGATCTGCTGATGCAAATGAACCAGAGAATAATTCAGATGGAGGGAGAGTTGGAGAGAGCACTGCAAGGCAAGCAGGGAGAGTCGACCTCCCAGCCACCTCAAACAACTCCAACTGTTGCTACTATTCCTCCTACACAAGCAGCGGTGATCCCTCCTATTATCCCAGCAACCACAACAACCACAGATGTTGCAGCAACAACAACAACACCTGAATCTAGCATGAGCATGGATGAAATGATGAAAGCTATCAAAGAGCTAGAAGGTCAGGTGTCAGAGGTGAAAGAGGCCAAGGAAAAGTTGGCCAAGCTGGAAGCAAGCTATGATAAGTCCAAGATGACAGTAGCTGAAAAAACAAGGGAAATTAAGGCCTTGAATGACAAAATAAAAGCCTTGGAGAAGGAGCTGACTTTGGACAAGACTCTAGCTAAAATAAAGAAGATTTTGTGGGCCAAAATTGGCCAATCAATCACTGAGCAATGGAAATCGATCCAAACCATGCATGAACAGATAGAATTGATAGGCCTAGCCCAATTTGAAACTCAAAGGGCTAGAGTAGCATTGGGAAATATGCCTGAGCAGGCCAGTAAAATGATTCATTTCCTGAACACTCATACTAAAGAGGAGTTGGCAGCATTAGACATCAGTAACAGGACAGATATTGTTCTGACAGCAAAAAAGGTGTTGACCCTAAGAAATTTTGTGCAAAGTCTAGAAAGAAAGTGTCAGGAAATGCAGGCAGAAGTAGATGATTTCAAGCTAAAGCTTGCAGCATTGCAGAGCAGAGGATTACCCAGCCTATTGACCAGCGCTGGAAGACTGCTGACCCGTGAACAGTATGCCACCAGGGTAAATAATTATGTTTCAAATCAGATTACAGCATCTTCAAGTACCTCGGAAGAAACAGGACCTCCATCTGGACAGAGCCTTTATGACAAGCTGGAAAACTTATTTTACATTGAGCATGAGATCAATCACTTGTTTGAGGTCCCGCCCAATTTTTACAGATATACCGAGGCAGATGAGACATTAATAAAGATACAAAGGCATCAATTTCCTACAGAAGATTGGTGGCAAGCAATGCTGGAGGTTTTGCCAAGGTAATTTCAGTCCTTTTCCCTCTTTTGATCAGCTTCAGATTTTGGTCAGCTACAGGTCAACGAAATTGGGTGCACAAACCACCGGTTAAAGCATGAAGACAGCAAGCAAAGGAAGTCAAAATATGACTACAGCAATTTTATAAAAAGGCCAAGTATGCATGCCAAGAGCAGGACAGCAAAGTGGTGACACAGTAAAGACAGCAGGACAGCGAAACCCAGCAACCGCATATTAAAGACGCTGCCACAGCCGACTTTGTTGGTCCAAAAAAGTCAAATTTCCCTAACAAAGTGGACAGCTAGCACACCAACAATTCCTACAGCATTTATTTCTTTCATTTACTTCCTTAAATAGTTGGTGAGGGAACTTATTGCATGAAGACTCATCCATAAGATATTTTGTATCTTATTTTTGTATAAATACACCCCCCCCCCATAGAATGTATTTGGGGTTGGTAATTTCATTTCTAAACTGCGCTGTAAGCTATTGAGGCTATATAATACAAAGGCTGTTGGAATTTCACTGTGTTGAACCATCTAAATGTGGAATTGATGCCCTAGGAAATGCTACAGAATTCTTGCGTCATTTATGGATCAATAAGTCTTCTCTTCTCTGTGTTTTTATGTTTTCTATGTATGCAATTTCATGTATGTTCCATAAACTTGGTAGCAGAGAAGAAGAATAGCACAGAATTTGCCAAAAAAACACTTTGTGTTCAATCTCAGCTATTGTATATGTTTTCTTCAGAATTAGTCATAAATAGGAATTCTTAATTGCTCCTGTTTGCACTAGTTCTTTCACTCTGAATGTTGCTTAGGAATTCTTCATTGCTCCTTAGTAATCTTCATGCACTTTCCCTCTGCCAGCATAATGAAAGATTCTTGATTTCCTTTCACTCACTGACTTCATTTCACCATTTCAGATATCAAAATTGCTCCTAAATTGACTACCCTGCTCTGTAGCAAACTCCTTTTACCGAATGAACACTTCAAACACTTCACCAGTTCACTCACTCTGACTCCATCTACCCAATGGAAGAAACTTTTTCCTACTTGCATCCCTGTTCCACCTGAAATTACCTTCCAACAAACTCAAAACAAAAAACTGTGCATAATAACTAGCCTAAAATACTCCAAAAACAAAGCTAAATTACAAAGAGAGAGCCCTCTCTGGTTGCAGGTAGGCTAGGACCTGTAGCTAAAACATTGGTTAAGTGGTTACCTCGGCCGTATTCCCTTCAGGAGGCAGGGAACAACCTAAGTGATAATAGGCGGCTTTCACAACTTGCAGTGCATTGTCAACAGTATCCATCCATTGGTCCTCAAATAAGAACGTTAATAAAAATCCTTCATGCAAGATATCCCATTCTCCTGTACCATGTCGGAGTTCTGTCTCAATATACTAGTTTCTTGGGATAACATCCAAGGTATGGTAAAATAAGTGTACCCATTCTGGCTGCATTGGGTGTGGAGCCTGATTATCTTCTGTATTCAAAGGTTTCAGCCAGATGTTTACCCCAGGAAGACTATACACCCCTCCACGCGGGGGGGTGTGGGGGGGACTTGTCCCCCCTGCGGGGGTCCAGGGGGGCTAATCCCCCCTGCTGGGGGGTCCGAGGGCCAGTGGTCCCCCGGCGGGGGTTCGAGGGCAGCACCCCCAAAGCTAAAAATAGATGTAAAATTACCTTGTAAAAGTCTAGTAATTTCTAGTCAATCTGGGCCGTTCAATAGGTGGATGATCTGACGGTAGAAGTTATGTTTAATTTAGGGTTTTTTGCCCTAGAAGGCAACCCCTCACTATATATGAGGGAATTGTATTGCGTCTATGTAGATTTGTATTCTGAGTGAGGAAGAGAGAGGAGATTGAGAGTAAAGAGGGTGTTACAGCGAATCTGTTGTAGGTTGTATCTCTTCAGTTTGTTGGATAATATAATAAAATAAGGATTGGCTGTTTCTCCATGGACGTAGCCCAAACTAGGTGAACCACGTATATCTGTGTCTCTCTTGTTTTATCCGTTTTCTGTGTTTATATTTCTGCAATATTTTTATGTGTTCCATTGCTTTGCAATATATAATTTTCTAACAACTGGTATGAGAGCCAAAGGTCTATTTGGCTAATAAACTCACAGGAGAGAAGGATTCCTGGTTCGAGTGGGAGTAATGGCAGAAGATGGTAGGTTTAGGGTCGAAAAATTCAATGGCCAAAACTACCAGCTGTGGAAGATGCAGATGGAAGATTATCTGTATCAGAGAGATCTGTACCTACCATTGAGCGGAAAGACAAATAAGCTGACAAGTATGATAGACATAGAATGGGATATTCTCGACAGAAAGGCACTTGGAACAATACGGCTGTGCCTAGCGGCATCAGTAGCATTTAATATTTCAAAGGAAACGACAACAAAGGGTTTAATGTCGGCATTGGCCAAACTATATGAAAAACCCTCTGCCTCAAATAAGGTATTTCTTATGAAGTGTTTATTTAATATGAAGATGTCATAAGGTGGATCTGTTGTAGACCATTTAAATGATTTTAATATAGTTACAAGTCAGTTAAGTTCTACAGGGGTAAATTTTGACGATTAAGTTAGGGCTCTGTTATTTCTATGCTCATTGCCAGAAAGTTGGAATGGCTTAGTTATGGCCATTAGTAACTCTATCTCTGGATCTAGTACTTTAAAGTTTGATGATGTTATCAGGGCAATCCTTAGCTAGGAAATGCGACGGAAAAGCTCCGGTGAGACATCAGGTAATGCTTTGACTGCAAAGACTAGGGGAAGAAAAATGGAAAGAGGAAAGAACGCAGGATATTGCAGTAAGTCAAGAAAAGGAAAATCCAAGTGCAAATCGGGGATAGTGTGCTGGAAATGCGGGAAGAAAGGACACCTGAAGAAAACTGCAAGTCTCGAAAGGGAAAAGAAGGAGACGCGCAGCAAGAAACTAATCATGAAGCGAATGTAACAGGTGATGTGTTCAAAGATGCTTTGATTCTTTCATTAGAAAATATTATTGATGCTTGGGTGGTAGATTCAGGGGCCTCATTTCATGCCACACCTGATAGGAAACATTTTCATGATTATGTTCAAGGAGATTTTGGACAGGTTCGATTGGGTGATGATAAACCCTGTAAAATCTTTGGAATGGGTACAGTTTTCATAAAACAACAGAATGGAAATCAATGGCTATTGAAGGAGGTAAGGCATGTTCCAGATCTGAAGAAAAATCTGATTTCAACAGGGCATTTGGGAGGTGAAGGTTGCGTAACTACTTTCACAGATAAAACCTAGAAGGTCACTAAAGGATCCCTGGTAATAGCGAAAGGAGAAAAGGTTGGTACATTGTATTTATGCAATGGTATTTCTAATTCTGTTAATGCTTTAACCTCTATAGGAGAGGATACAGCATTGTGGCATCATAAGCTCGGGCACATGAGTGAGAAGGGGATGCAAATTCTTCACTCAAGAAATTTGTTGCTAGGTTTGAAGCATGTTGATTTAAAATTTTGTGAGAATTGTGTTTATGGAAAATAGAAGAGAGTCAGATTCCTTAGAGTTGGGAAAGAAAAGAAGAGTGAAAAATTAGAGCTTGTGCATACAGATGTATGGGGACTTGCTCAGGTATCATCTCTTGGTGGCTCTTGTTATTATGTTAATTTTATTGATGATGTAACCAGAAAAACCTCAATTTATTGTATTCAAAATAAATATGATGTATTTGATACTTTCAAGAAATGGAAAGCTTTGGTTGAAAATGAGACAGGAAAAAGGTTGAAGTGTCTCAGATCAGATAATGGAGGTGAATATTGCAGCAAAGAGTTTGATAGGTATTGTTCAGAAAATGGAATTCGTAGAGAGAAAACAGTTCCAGGAACACCACAAGAAAATGGTGTGTCAAAAAGGATGAACAGGACAATCATGGAGTGTGCAAGGTGCATGAGATTGCATGCAGGATTGCCTTTACTATTTTGGGCAGATGTTGTAGATATTGTTGTTTATCTAATAAATAGAGCGCCTTTAAGTTCCTTAGATGGTGGTATTCCAGAGGAGGCATGGACAGGTAAAAAGGTAAACTACTCATTTTTAAAGACTTTTGGTTGTGAAGCCTTTGTCCACATTAACAAAGAAAATAGAACAAAGCTTGAGGCAAAATCAAAGAAATGTACCTTTATTGGATATGGTGTTAATGATTTTGGTTATCTCTTTTATGATTATGAAAATCACAAAATCATTAGGAGCAGAGATGTAATATTCAATGAAAAGGTCTTGTATAAGAATCAGTTGCAAGAAAAGAAACAGGAAAAAGAAAACAGAGAATACACAGTGCTTGACGATATCACAAGAAAAGTGATGGTGCCTGAAAATCATAATGATCAACAGCTAGAAAAAGAACCACAACAGCAACAAGCACCTCAAACACCTGAAAGTGGTGTTAGAATATCTACCAGAATAAGTAGACCCCCTGAACGATACTCTCCTTCATTATATTATGTATTGTTGACTGATCCTGGTGAACCAAAATGTTATGAAGAAGCAGTGTAGGTAGAAACCAGGAAGAAGTGGGAGCAAGCCATGAAAGAAGAGATGGACTCCTTAGCACATAACTAGACTTGGGACTTAGTCAGGTTGCCTGCAGGTAAAACAGCATTACAAAATAAATGGGTTTACAGGCTGAAGGAAGAAGATGGAGGAAAACAGAGGTACAAAGCTAGACTTGTAGTGAAGGGATTTGCACAGAAGAAAGGTATTTATTTTGATGAAATATTTTCTCCTGTTGTTAAAATGACTTCAATCAGAACTATTTTAAGTATAGTAGCAGTTGAAGATTTGCATCTTGAGCAGTTAGATGTAAATACAACCTTTCTCCATGGGGATTTGGAGGAAGAGATATATATGCAGCAGCCACAAGGATATGAGGTAAAAGGGAAGGAGAAAATAGTTTGCAGGTTGAAGAAGAGCTTGTATGGCTTAAAACAGGCTCCAAGGCAGTGGTATCTAAATTTTGACAGGTTTATGTCTGAACAAGGTTATACTAGATGTCACTCTGATTATTATGTTTATCTCAAAAGGAAAAATGATGGTAGCTATATTATATTGTTATTATATGTAGATGATATGCTTGTTGCAGGTTCTAACATGCAGGAAATAAATGTGCTCAAAAGGAAATTGGCAAACTCATTTGCAATGAAGGATTTGGGTGCTGCAAAACAAATCCTTGGTATGAGAATAACTAGAGACAAGAAGAATCGCAAATTAACATTGTCTCAAAGTGAGTACATAGAAAAGGTGTTGAAAAGGTTTAATATGCAAAATGCAAAACCAGTTGGTATACCTTTGGTTAGCCATTTCAAATTAAGTAAGGAGGCGTTTCCCAAGACTCAGGAAGAAATGGCTCATATGTCTAAAGTTCCATATGCATCAGCAGTTGGAAGCTTAATGTATGCAATGGTCTGCACAAGGCCTGATATTGCACATGCAGTGGGAGTTGTAAGCAGGTACATGAACAATCCAGGAAAAGAACATTGGATGGCAGTGAAGTGGATTCTCAAGTATTTGAGAGGTACCACATATCAAGCATTATGCTTTGGTGGTTCAAACATTGCTCTACAGGGATATGTTGATGCAGATATGGTAGGTGACAGAGATAACAGGAGGAGCACTACAAGATATGTATTTACTGTAGGTGGAACAGCTATCAGTTGGGTTCAAAAATCCAAAGTGTTGTTGCACTTTCAACAACAGAAGCAAAGTATGTTGCTACTACAGAGGCTAGTAAAGAAATGATTTGGTTACAAAGGTTTTTGGATGAATTGGGCAAGAAGCAGGAGTTGGGCAGGTTATACAGTGACAGCCAAAGTGTCATACATCTTGCAAAGAACTCTGCATTTCATTCCAAGACTAAACATATACAGCTCAAGTACCATTTCATATGGTCAACATTGGAAGATGGACAGTTGAAGCTGGAAAAGATACACACTAGCCAGACTCCTACAGATATGCTAACAAAAGTTGTAACCAGGGAGAAACTAAGAATTTGCTCAATTTCAATTGGTCTTCAAGTATGATGAAGAAGATGAGAAACAACTAGGTCCAAAGTGGAGTCATTGTCTACCAAATGAAGCAGTGGTGGAGTTGCTATAATCAGTCTCCAAGTGGGAGATTGTTGGGTGTGGAGCCTGATTATCTTCTGTATTCAAATGTTTCAGCTGGATGTATACCCTAGGAAGACTGTATACCCCTCCATGCGGGGGGGTGCGGGGGGGACTTGTCCCCCCATGGGGGTCCAGGGGGGCTAATCCCCCCCGGCTAGGGGGTCTATGGGCCAGCGGTCCCCCAGTGGAAGTTCGGGGGCAGCGCCCCCGAAGCTAAAAATAGATGTAAAATTTCCTTGTAAAAGTCTAGTAATTTCTAGTCAATCTGGGCCGTTCATTAGACAGATGATCTAACAGTAGAAGTTATGTTTAATTTATGGTTTTTTGCCCTAGAAGGCAACCCCTCACTATATATGAGGGAATTTTATTGCGTCTATGTAGGTCTGTATTCTGAGTGAGGAAAAGAGAGGAGATTGAGAGAAAAAAGGGTGTTACAGCGGATCTGTTGTAGGTTGTATCTCTTCAGTTTGCTGGATAATATAATAAAAGAAGGACTGCCTATTTCTCCGTGGATGGAGCCCAAACTGGGTGAACCACGTATATCTATGTCTCTCTTGTTTTATGCGTTTTCTATGTTTATATTTATGCAATATTTTTATGTGTTCCATTGCTCCGTAATATATAATTTTCTAACAGGCTAAGGTTCTTCTCCATAAGCTTTGATCCATTTTGTGAGGTGCACGCGTGGGTCATCACGTCCATTGTATTTCTTGGATATTCGTAGTTCCGGCTTCCCAAACCTTATCTGCATCATCCTCCTGCATTCGCGCCAGTCTTCAAAGGTTCCTTCATGTGTTCGCCACCAATGCGTAGGCGTTGCGCGTAGCACCCATTTTAATGCATCGAACCTCTGGTGCTTTGGTACTGCGCTCTCAAACTTGTTCAAGAATTCATCCACCACTGTCAACCCATCATATGTCGGTAGATCTCGATCCTGGGTTGTTACGCAACATAGCGACCTAGTCATCATGTTGCAGTTTAACGTTGTTACTCCGTTCAACCGATTATGCCAACATTCGTCTTCTTCATCTGAATCTAAGGTGCAGGAATCTACGCGCTCCCACGATATTCTTCCCTTTGTAGTCGGATTTACCCAATCCTGATCTCGCGCAGTTATCTTGTAGATACAATCCAAGTCATCATCACTTCCCTCATCGCGCACAGGTTCAGTGTGGCGCGCTCCTTCGACTGGATCTAGCGGAATGACTATGCACAGGGACTTTTTCTCAAATATCATTTTTCGCTTCTTTAGGTTGATGAATCCATTCATATCTGTGGCCCATTCTATTCCTAACAATGCGAGGTAAGGGTTGTTGTCATCCACAATTTCTATTACCTCAAAATCCGTTTTTGTTCTCGCGCCTTCGATGCCCACTGTTACTCCTTGCAATCTCCCCATAGGCAAGATATTTTGTTGGTTCACCATTCGTAATTGAATAGGAGACCACTGTAATGTGGGCCTGCCCATGTGTTCCCATGTCTATTTTGGAAGCACGTTCGCATTCGAACCTAAGTCCAGAATGACCTAATCCATCTTAATCACATTTCTCGTCAATCGCATTTCCCATCCGGTGTGCAAAGCATGTTTTCCCAGTTTCCGGACCACGCGAGGTTCACCCGACCCTGCGTACCTAGTTATCAGCTCTTGTAATCCCTTAAGTGCCTTATTTTCGTGTAGCAGCTTCATGCATGTCTCTAAAAGGTAGATAGCATAGAGGGATTCTGGCTCGAGTTGATCCTTACTACCTGAGTAGAGACCTCCGTGAAGCTCTTCTTAGCTTCCATAAATGTCTCCTTTGCACATTCCAAGTCGAACTCAGGCTGCTTTGTAGGGACCTTTGAAACCCATGTGTCTCCCTCGGTTTGTTTCCCCTTATCTTCCCCAGTGGTTGCGCCACTCCTGAGCATCATGTTCACGTTGGGGTCTTCCTCGCGCGGTTCGGACCTCATCATTTGGATGTTCCGCGTTGACATAGGCTGTGCTACCCTTTTCTCGTGTATTTGTGCTATTAGTGTGGGACAATCTATCATTTCATGATCGAACTGCTCACATTAGGGGCATGATATTCTAGTCGGCTTGGTACAGTCACGAGCGTATTGCCCTGGTCCTCCACAGTTGTAACAAATTAGCTGTCTGTGGCCCCTTCCTGGCCCCATTCCTCCTTGTCCTCAACCTCGCCCTTGAAACCCAGCACGTACCATCCCCGCATCTGGATCAAGGCCTTGCATCTCTATCTGCATCCTATAGATAAGTGTTCAGTCCATTAATAGTTCATAACTTCAACAGTTTTTCTCATCGTGGCCTACCAATCTACAAAAATTGAAAAATAGCTGCTGGGGGGTTTGTGTGAACTTCTGCAATAGATGACAGTTGTCCGTAGTTTGCTTTCCTCCCACCTGATAGATCACGTACCAAAGCACAGGCACCGCACTTGGCCTTGCTTGTGCCTCTAGTCTCAGCGGCATTTCCCCCCCTGCCTAACAGTTCGCAAATATAAGAAAATGATCCTTATCATGGCCCTGGATTTTACATTTTAGGCACCACACTTCTTCGCGCACTTCTGGCCGGGGCACCCTATCCTGTTTCAAACTTTTCATTTCTAAGCATAGGTTTTGTAGTTGCGTGTGGATCTGTTGGACTCCCCACCCAAGATCCTGTATTGGAGTTGCATGCAACCTCATCGTTATTTCCAATGCTTCTGCCTAGGTTGAAAGATTCTGCTGTGATAGCGCCATCCTCAGGTGCAGTGTCAAAGACGCCACAAACTGTGCACGGTGCTGTGCATCTGTCAGCGTCATGTTAGCCTCATGGATCGTGCTCTTCAGTCTCTGATCCAAATCCCATGGGGTTTCGCTAGGAAGCATCGCGATCTCCTTGAATCCAATGATCGACTGAGTCTCTGATTTGAGCCGGCTAAATTCTTTGTTTAATGCAATTTGAATTTCCGCTATCCCAGCATTCAGATGATCATTCGAGTGCTTGATATACCAAGTCAACACGTGATCCTACAGCGCACTTACCAATGTGGCCTTCGTAATGTTATCATCCATAACTCCGTGCACTTCCCACACTACTCTTACTACAAACCAAAACTGATATGGATCTTCGCTCCCTACTCCTCTGAATACAGGCAACTTGATCGCACTCACCATGCTGAATGGTGGGTTGGGTGGAGGTGGGGTGGTTGAAGACAGAGGAGACGAAGGTGAAGTGGGTGATGGCGTAAGTGGAGGTGACAACGGTGGAATGCACTGCCTTATCAAACTGACTGCACTCCTCAGAGAAACCCAATCGTGCTCTTCCTCACCTGCTCACAGAGGTGAAATTAAAGGACTGTTTCCTAACCCTTCGATACCCTTGTAGACCTTTCCACTCCACGTCGTTCCACTCATTAATGTATTCGCATCACCGGTTTTTCACACAACATAATCTTAATCCAAGTATTCAAAGATTTCATGTACCTACCTCACGGTCCCTTTAGAAAATGCCGCTCAGCTTTGATGTATCTCATAGTTGTGTCTATTGTGAACTCAGTGATAAACCCTCCTATTATCCGATCCAGCCAATGATCTACAGCCCACGTGATCTTATCTTCAGATGCCTCTAGCCTACGCACCAACTCTGAAGTCTACACTATTGGTTGATTGAGTTTGCACCTTCCCTAACTGTTACCTAGCCTCGCGATCCAACCATACAATTCTGACGAGAAGGTCACAAAGAAGATCTCGTGGATCTCCATATATATGTAGTGATCCAGCCACCTCTTCTCAGATATCTATGGGGTTTTGTTTTCCTATACCACGAACTCATGCAGCTTCTAATCCAACCAATCTTCAATCTCTTTCTTCGTAGGGTTCCAGTGTTCCGACATCAGACATCCCTTAGGCAGATGCTGGTCCTAGCAACGGAACTATTTGTTGGATTATTGGGGCTTGACCGAGGTTTGGAAGTGTTTAGCTAAACAAATCCCGCACTATCGGCCCTTTCGGCAACAATCCGCGAAGCGCAGACTGAAGTCTCACCCGAGGTAGTATGGGAGGGTGTTGGAACTAGGTTTCCACACCCTAGGGATGTCTTGATGAGGTCTGGATGGGTCACAAACCAATCTGTGCACTCGCACTGCTCTGTGCAGTTGTCTGGCCTTTGTGTAGCTCTGCGATGGGGCACTTCCTAGATTCCTTATTATTATTGCAGTTATTATAGATCTGATCTAATTCTTGGGGTCTTAATCAAGCATTCAATAATTGAAACCAGTGCGCGCAACCATAACTCTTAAAGATATGCATAAAACCATAACATAAGAACAAACATTCAGATTTGCGACCAGATGTAGAATATAAAATAGATACATGATATTTCAGAACTAACTTCTCTTTATTAATGTCTTTGTTCCATTACAATCCACTTCCTTCCCTGTGCACCCAGCTGCAGGGGTTCATGCACACAGCGGCGGACTCTATCAGGCCTCCACGCACACAACTGCGGAGCCTCTATCTCCTACTACGACCCAAGACTCGGACTTACAGACTCCGATCTAATACCTCATTCAGAAAACCTTACTTCTTCTTAACATCACCAAAAACTACCTTCTACACTTAGAGCCTTGCTCTTATTTATACATTCCCATGGTCCGCGGCCCATGGGTAGGCTGACACATTCTAGATTAATTTACAATATTTTAGGGCAAACTACCCTTAGACTTGACCAATTACAATTCGCGCTCTATGCACTTCATAGAGCCTTTACAATATTAATACCCAAAATCGGGGGCTTTAAGCCCCAAAACCATTACGTGGGGCCTCCGCTACCCAACATGTGGTTATCACCCACGGTATACAATAGTTTGCAGAGTTCAAAGCAGACTTCCACCATGTCTTCATCAGGGCATGAAAGGACCCTACGAAGACGTGGCATGAGATACCTTGCTTAGCGATCGGCGATGTAATTTTCACGGTCCTTGAGTCTTGGCCGTCGAAGTGGCACACTCCAGCTGGCTCCACGATGGAAGCAGAGAAGTCCACCATGGAGTGGAAGAAGGAAGAAATGAAACTATGGATGGCAAACCAAGCAGAAAAACGCAGGAAGGAAGAAGCAGTAGCTAAGGCCCCTGCAGCGTGCAACACTGCGAAGTTGGCTAAGGAACAACAGAAGACAGCAAAAGACAGCAGAAGAAGAGCGTCAAGGATAGAAATCACCTTCGCCCGAGCCAGAAATAGACACAGAACAAGGTGGCATGAACCTGTAGACAACGTCCACCCAGCTAAAAGATCCGCGCCCAAGAGAGCAAGTAGGGCTGCGAAAGAAGACAAAGGCCTCAAAAACATCTTTTGACCCTATCGCCCTTACTGAAGGAGACTTGCATGATATTGGAAAAATGGTGGGGACATCACCACAAAGGCCCTCCAGCAGCTTCAGGAGAAGCACCAGATGGTATTGGGGGCTCTCCGAATGCAAATGTAGGAGTTACAGGTGCGCACTCCGTAGGCTGGCACAATGTCAACCAGCCTCGCAGTCAGCACATCCGTGGCCAAGGAAATGCTGTACACTAGGATGACCAACACAAAAGTGCTATTAGATGGAGTACTCATTACAGAAAGTGAGGCTGATAGGCCTATGGTCAGTAGCTTGAAAGGCATCGGGTTAAACATGGTTGCGCTCCCTCGAGAGACGCTCTATATTTTGTATGACGGAGTCACTGCAGAACTACACGCCAGGGGGAGTCACGCACTACAGGTAATGAGCGAGAAGCACATCAACATTGAAGAGTTGAGCCTACAGTGTAATGAGGCAGTGGCGCAGAACAGACAGATAGTGCAGTCGGTGGAGGAAGACTACCCGATGGTCCTGGAGTTGGCCATCCAAGCAGACAAACCAATGGAGGCGCCCGTCCAAAAGTTCGCAGTAGGGGTACACGATGCCAAAGAAAAAATGGCTAGGGTTCAGTTGGAGCTGAACCTTTAAATAACAGAACTGAAGTTGAAGGTGCAGCCTTCAACTCCACTGGAGGTCAAGGAACAGTGCACCACCGCGATCACAACAGCAATGGTGGCGGTTAACAGTGCAGTGACAAGCTACACGAAGCTGTTCGAGTAGTCGTTAGAGGTCCTCACCACCCTGCAGGAGGAACCAAACATAGAGCGCCTGGAGACAGAGGCACGTGAGCTACAACAGATATATGATGAGGTAAAAGGGACCATGCATATGGTTTCCCTTACACAAAGGCTCACAAGGATGCAGCAGGCAAAGATGCTCAAGGAGGAGGTGGATGCTACTCGGCATAAGGAAGCAGTTTTGAAAGCGCACCTACAGTCGTGGATTGATGAGGCATATACCATTATAGCCTCCATTGAAGCAAAGCTTGCGTAGCTGCAAGCAACTCAGGAAAGGATTTAGGGCAGCAGTTCGATGACAGCGGTCACCGAACAGCACGTAGAGGAAGTTTAGCAGGCAGCCACTCAGTGCGTTGTCGAACTTGGAACGATCCAATCAGAGTTGGGAGGTCTTCACACAAAGATCTCCGCACCTACAGAGTAACTTGAGGGTGAGTCACGATGTTTTTGTTGGGGGCTTGTTGGGCATGGGATCCCCCAAGGGAAGTTTTGGGGCTTAGAGCCCAAATTTCGGTCAGTTTTGTAATTCTAATGTAAAGACTCCGCATTTTGTGGGCGTGGAGCGCGTAGTTTGTTAAAGAGTCATAGGGTTGTCCACCCTTAATTTTGATAATTTAATGTCGGTTGTAGAAGATCTACCCATGGTCTGCGAACCATGGGATTGTATAAATAAAGCGAAGCACTAAGTAGTTAAGGCAGCTAAGCAGATCACAATATGGAAAATATATGAGGAATGCGAGATAGTTCTGAAGTGTAAAGTCTAGTTTTGGGTTGTAGCGTAGGAAGAGACTCTGCAGCTGAGTGCGCAGAGGCCTAGTAGTCGCTGCTGAGTGCGTGGACCCCTACAGCTAAGTGCGCAGGGCGAGTTGAGTTTGTAAACAGTGGAAGTATTAATAAAGAGAAGTTACTATCAATTCCACGTCTTTATTTCCTGTTTTATGCATCTGTTATATTGGGTATGAATTTCACTTTTAATGCTTATATGATGCGCGAATGTGTATAATTATAATGGATAAGTGAACGCAAGATAGAATATCTGTTTACCAAAGATAATCAAGACCTGTTAATAAAATAAGTAAGATACTTGGCGTAGTTTAGGAGATATCACAGTTCGCTGCCTTAGCAGCGTGAAAGGACTTCAGCCCCTGGTGAGGGCTGCGCAAAATTTGATTATAACAAATTGTGAAGGCACTGAAGGGTAGAACAGTGTGCGAAGTGACCTACGTGAAGGCAGGTTTAGTTATACTAAACCGACATCACATCCATCTCAAGGGTGCGGAAACTTGGTTCCAGCATCCCCCCATACTGCTTCGGGTGAGACATCAGTCCGCGCTCCATGGGCTGATGTCGAAAGGGCCAGTAATGTAGGGATTTGTTTGGCTAAATAACTCTGAACCTAGGTCAGGCCCCCATAAGCCAACAGACTGACTTCTCATTGTCATTAAACTCGTTAAAACATCAAATAGCGACAAACTTGTCCATCATGACAAGACCGAGTTTCACCTTCGCTAGACACATTAAAACATCACATAGTGATGGATTCACCCAAAGGATGGAATTATACTACAAGAATATGTTATCCTCCTCAAGCTTGCTAAAAAGAAAGAGGTATTGGTCAGCAATGACTGGGGAAAATGGGAAAAGGGATAAATCACTTTATGGTAGCAAGTCACTCTTGAACATGACACTTTCACTTCATCTCTGTGAATATTTGGGTTGGGTTATCTGCTTTATGGTTATCATACCTATGGTCTATCACACCATCCATCACTTTGTTTTTGGGTCAATGCTGCCAATTCATTCAGTGTCACCGACATGTTCAAGAGAAGTCACTCAGTAAACTTCATCCTTTGCAATACTCATAAACCTTCATTTTCATGATCGCCATTTCTGAATATTGTGTCGTCAGTCAAACTCTGTAAAATCACTACACTCGTTTCGTGTCGTTGATGGGGGATACATCAAGGCCCTCCTGCGATGAGTCGCTTCTTGTCAAGATCAGCACATTATCCAAGAAGTTGACTTAGAAACACCCTTCGAGTACCTTGAGCATTACATACATCAATCTCAATTTTCTCGCTTCTGGTGATAGGTTGACATCGTTGACCTTCAACCGAAAGGCTTTGTATGGTGTTTGACATTAAAACATCTATTCATGCCATGTAGAATGTACTATAGTACCTTGAGAATCATTATCATTATCGGTGATCTCTCTTGCGTCTGTTAACAGCTTACATCATTGGCTGGTAATCAGACGGTGTCTTCCCATGTTCAATTTCATATCACATTTTCACATGGTTAGACTCGTACTTGAGAGAACATTTGGATGAGATAGAAGACCTTGGATCTAGTTTCATCCCTCCGAGATGAGAATTCAGGAGAGTACTAAATCAACTATAAAATGGCTTTACACAGATGGTCATCCTATCATGGGTCTATATCTGTAGATGACTATCTAATTTATGTACATGTAATGAAAAGTTTATATGTTGAGTATGGGTATGCCTTCCCTCAGCAATTCATGAAAAATTAAAAAATATCATGATATTATGTATTGTAATCGATGCAGGTCACAGCCCGGTTCAGATCCTCCTCAACACATCATAAAGCATATCACTCGACATTATCATTTTCAACTTCATGCTTTAGGGGGCAACTGTTACAGGTCTATTTTGAAACATCACTCCCAACATTCAGATTAATACAATTAGTGCTCATCAAACCCTAATTCAGTTGTTACATGCCCTAGACAAGTCATTAAATTGAATGCTTCCATCCATGAAAGTTTCCTAGCTTGAAACCCTGTTGAAATTCCTCCATAGGACACCAGTGCGGCCTTGCTCAGGGGTAACTACACTGTAGAGCAGGCAGACCCATTCAGGCCTGTACTGCAGTGCACTTAGGCCTTCTTTGACCTGCACTGGGTGAGAATGAAGGAAATTCACATTGGATTTTGGGAATATTCTCTGATTCTAGAGCATTCTAGAAGGATGCCCAACTCTTATATCATCCTATGGGTTCAACTTTGGATAGGCTATGGATCAATTACCCCTCTATCCTCTCATCCCTTTCTCGATTGAAACTAACTCCAATTTTGGAAAGCCATTCAATGCCCTATTTATGACATAACCACCTACATTTCCCTATAAATTGACCACTCATCATAGTGATCAAGAGGCTAGAATTTGAAGATTATTGAGAAATACTGTTGGTTTGAGTTTGAGTTCATGTCAAGTAATGTTATGCTTCTATATTGATGTGTTTTTGGTGTGATGAGGGTTGGACTGAAGCTGGATGAGTGACACGAGATCGTGCTGCTTTAGATGTAACTCTTCCTTCTATATTAATAAAGTTTTTTGTTCCTTTTCCCATATTCTTGTTCATATCTATGATGCATATATGTTTAAATGTTATTGATTCCATTTGTTTATAGTAGATAGATCATATTCTCTAATCGTTTTCATCTTCTGTTTCTATTGATAGGTACCGATTGAGTGAATTTAGTTCGAGCAGAAGCGACGAGAGCAATTCAAAGGAGATCAAAGGAAGTGAAATATCACAAGTTCCTTCATCTCATCTATCTATTATAGGAAAATGTTAAACCACTTTATTTCTATTGTTCTAAGTGTAACTACCCACCTAGGATATATGTACTTATCCGTAGGTATAAATTCCATATAACAGAGTCTAACCATGTGAATCATTGAGCTGAGGTCGAACATGGTAGACACCATCTGATTACTGGCCAATGATGTAAGTCAGTAATAGACATGAGAGAAACCACTGATGATGTTAATGGATCTCAAGGTACTCAAGTACAATATTTATGGTGCAAATAAAAGAGTTCATGTTGAAACCACACAGAATCTTTCAGTTGATGGCCAATGATGTAAACCTTTCGCCAAAAGCAAGGAAACTTGCCATTAATGTATGCAATTACCAAGGTACTGAAGGGTGTTTCTAAGTCAACTTCCTGGATAATGTGTTGATGTCAACAGGAAGCGACCCA
The DNA here is from genome assembly GCA_031772625.1 of Pinus tabuliformis. Lineage (NCBI taxonomy): Eukaryota > Viridiplantae > Streptophyta > Pinopsida > Pinales > Pinaceae > Pinus > Pinus tabuliformis. The sequence goes on from CM062813.1 coordinate 284,073,829, forward strand.
TCCTGGGAGGACCTTAATGTATCCCCCATCAATGACATGAGACGGGTATTATGATTGAGACAGAATGATCAAAATGATGTTGATATGGAACTAGATCTGGAAAGGCAAACATGGAATGAAGGCTTAATATTGTTGCAATAGATATAAGTTGAATGAATTCCCTTCAACACAACAGCAACACTGAATGAAGTTGGCAGCATTGACCCAAAACCAAAATGGAGGCTCTGAAAATGGTATGATAACTAAAAGACCAGCATATTAACCAACCCAACAACCACGAAGATGAAGTAGAAGAGTGTCGTGTTCAAGAGCGTCTCACTGCCATTAAAAAATGGAGTACCCTATTTTCCTAATTTCCCTAACTATACTCGTTAGTACCTCTTTATTTTTTAACAATCTTAAGGAGGATAACATATTCTTGATCTATAATTTCATCCTTCGGATGAATCCCTATGAGAATATTTAACAAACCCAAAGAAGCAGTGGCTTGATGTCATCATGATCGATGATTCCATCATTGTTTGATGTTTTTACTAGTCCAACGAGGGTGAAAAATCGATTTATTTTTCATGTTTAGAGAGTTTGAAAAAGAGGCAAAAAAGAAAACTCTAGATGTACCTTTTCGTAGGTAGTCCCTTAGGTTCAAAAAGGTATAAAACAATACCTAATAGAACATCTTAGCTATTTTCAACTAAGGTATTCTTTTTTCGTAGTTAGTCTATCTCAGTCCGAAAAAAAGGGTAAACTTATACTGAGTAGATGTCTTTTCATTTACTTTTACGAGTTCGAAAAGACAAGTGCTCAGAAATATTTTCTTGTTTTTGGAGTTTGAAAAGAGCTCAAAGAGAAATCCAAGGGGTTCCCTTTTTGTAATTTTAAAGAGACTGAAAAAATAGATAAAATTGTACTCTTCGGTCAAAATAACTTTTTTAAAGCACAACAAAATCCATTAACGGTTGTCGACCTACTCAAAACAACACAGAAAGGATTAAACATACTTGTTTCATAGTAAAAATGAATCATGACTAGGTAAAAACATTAAATATGAATAAAATAATGAAAAATATGACCATATATACTAAAAAATGACTATTCATTTTTACCATTTCACATTTACCTTCAACAGTGAGAGTTCTTAGTACTTTTTCCCTCAATCTTCTGTAGCTGATTGTGGCCAATCCAGTGGACGATTTTGAGTATTGTCACTTACAGGTAGGAGCTAAAACCTTTCTCTTTCTTTTTGTGATTCCGTTTTATGATTTCATGCAAAATTTCTGAGTTTTTGATGGCCCTGGGTGTTGGAGTGTATTCTTATCGAGGGTGTATGAAAAGAAATCACTTTAGAATGTGGATGAAAAACAACCTCAACAGTAAAAATGGATGTAAAACAGTGTGGATTTACAGCAAATGATACAAACAAAACCTACCAAAGTCCTGAATTATGCAACAGAAATAGTTAAACAACAAATTGAAATAAGGAATTAAGCGCAAACAGCTCCAATGAACCAATGAAAACCAGATATAAAGAATAGATTTTATTATGTGACACATGTGAAGGAAACAAATGATGTTACCAGTCCCCCTCTATGTGATGGGTTCTTGGCTATCCTCGATGTCTTCAGCTCTATAGAGTCTCTCATATCTACAATGTATAAACCTAGAAAAATGTGTGTAGAGCTCAAATGGGAACTCAAGAATGAAAAGAAATGGAATGCGACAGTGATAATAATCAGAGCTGCAACAGTGAATGCAACAATGAAAATGATCCAAAGTAAAGAATGGATGTAAAACCCTCCAATTTATAACAAAAAATTGGGTTATTCTCGAATAATGGAAAATAATATAATATTATTAACCAAAATCTAAAATTAACCATTTGGAATATTTTATTATATTTGGTTGGAGGGAAAAAGTATTTAAATTGGTTAAATACTTTTATTTAGAAATAATAAATAAATAAATGATTTATTTGTCATCTCAAGGAATGTGGTTAAGGAATAATAAACAAATAATGATTTGTTTATGAATTCCTAGAGGATTTATTCAAACTTGACAAGAAATAATAACTAAATAATGATTAATTAATTATTCCTAGAGAAAAATAAGATAAATAATGATTTATCCAATTATTTCTCATGATTGGGTTAAATATGACAAGGAATATTAGTTAAAAAGTGGTTTAATTAATTATTCCTAGAAGATAATTAAATAAATAATGATTTATTTAATTATTCCTCATGGGTTTGACCATAAATAACTTAACAAATGTGGTTTATTAAGTAATTTCTTATAGTGAAAACAATTTTACTATGGTAAAATTGGCCCTACATGGTGTACTTCGATCCATCTAATAAGTTATGGCTAGATGATCGATTTTTGGTGATAACAGATTGTCCCCCAATGTACGAGTGTTAGGATAAAAATGTATGACCGAAGTACGTTGTAAGGACACAATCTCTAGACACCGAAGGGGAGTCAGAGAGAGAGAGAGAGAGACCAATGGAGCTGAATCAAAAGAGGATAGTGACTGAGGGGGAGAGACCAACGTAAGTCTCCTTTTATGTTGTGGTACCTGATATCAAATTAGGCGGGGGAGGAATATCCATACTCGTCAAGATAATCAAGTACAAATAATAATGGTACGCCCACCAAAATGAAACCGAGCACTAAAGTACATGTTGAATGGTACATGACCTGCTGGCATAAATGAGCCAGGAAATAATACAATGTATCGCATATACATAATGCGCCTGGAAAAACATGAGTCAGGAATGAATACAATAACATCTTAGTACATGAGACATAATGGCCCTTCCCTCAAAAAATTGGTGGGAGGGAGGGTATAACAACCAAAGAATCCCTACTGAATAGGAAAGGGCTCTGCAAAACTAAATGGATCATCTGAAGGAGACATGCATGCTATGAGCACTGCAAGTGGTAGGAACCGAACCCATCAAATTTGTGGAATTGCATATGAGGCTATAGCATAATATGAAGTCATCTGGGCATGTGGGGGGCTACCTAAAGGGCCACCCCCTCATGAGGTCTGAAACATCTCACACACACGAAGGAATCACTAGTACAATCTATTGCATCATTGGACCATCACGTGTATGAATCATGAGCATGAAACAAATAAGTCAAAGGGCAATGATGATTCCCTTTGCTTGATCTGAGGCACCAAACAAGAGTGGAAGCTGGAACCAAGATACACCACCCTCTAGGTCGTTCTTCTGGAATAGATGTGTCGATGTCGATATAATAGGGCTCGCCATAGGTGAGGCAATGAGGATCCTCAACTAACGCACGAGGGAAAATAGTAAAGTGACTTATGGACTGACACCAGGGAAAATGGGGAAAATGGGATTGAGGGACAAATGGACCACTTCCCTTGTGAGATCATAAAGTGCATGGTTGACCTCGCAGCGACTGATTCGACTCCAGAGGGGATGGTGGAAATTCTGACTAAAGGACAAAATGGGCAACACGGGATGAATGGTATGCAAATATGGATGGAATACTATGACATGATACAATGGGACATGAAACAGACACCATTGATGCAAAGGTGACTCATTGTGGATGCTTTGAACAAGGGTGACTCGATGATGCTGCCATAGAGAATAGGCTCGGTGGCGACCATGAAAACATGAGAAAATGACAATTGCTCATGAAGGAAACTAACACGTGAGACAAAAAGTGCCAAGGGAAGGTGGTCACAAAAGTTAAAGCGTCGCATATGAAGAAATTCAATTTTGAGAGGCAACGAAGTGACCCTTCTTGGAAAAATGGCTTCCGGGTGAAGTGTCAAATCATCAAAAACGAAGAGAGACCCATTATAGTTCTCAATGAGAGATTTTCAATGGTGTTGACGGTTCATCAAACTGAGCTACGTTTTGTTCACAATGGGTGACAAAAAAACTGGGGGTTTTCCTATAAAAGGGTGTTTTCCCTCCAATTTAATTCATACATTGAGCTTTGGTGAATTTGGAGAGGAGGAAAAGGCCCTAAATGTTGTGGATATTGTAGCAGACAAATTGACCATTGGAATTAGGATCTATGACTTTCAAGCAAGTGGCCTTACTTGTCTAAAGATGGCCTTAAAGCTTCTTGGAACGATGATTCGTGGTGAAGAATTAACGGAAGAGGAAAACGAGAATCAACTACTAGAGGAGTTCTAGAATCATCCTCACCCACTAAGTCAAACATCAGGACTATGTGGTAAAGGTGGTATGCCATAGAGTAGAATATTTGAAAATATGGTATCAAATGTCTATGATATGCGATATGAATATGGCTCGCCGGAGAGGCCAATAGGCCAAACTATCCAAGGAATGGGAGGATAATCCACGATACCCAGATCCAGTGGGATCTAGGTAGAGACTTATGTTAATAAATTGAGAAGATGGCCAAGGGAAAACCATCATGCCCCCAAGCATGGGATATTGTCCGCAAGCATATGTGATGGAGGGGATTGATATGGTATGAAAAGCTGGGAATGATGCCCCCTAGCAGGAGGATTTTTTGGAGCGCCATTGTGTTCTGAGTGCTCGAAAAATGGATTCAAGCATCTTGGCCCAACTTGGCACGAGATCCTCCAAAGGATGATAAGGAGATGTAGGGACCTATGTGCCACCCAATATGGTATGGGTGTACCAAATGTATTTAGAGTGGTAGACTCCAAACACATTTATTTTTATATGTCAATACATAATATGGTTATACATCTTTTATATGACGATTGTGGTTCACCATTTTTTTTGTTATGGTTGTCTTTTATGGTATACATGTGATAAATGCCAATTTAGAATATTGTTTGCAATGGTATCTACATATTTATTTGGCTCTAGGAAGATGACTGAAAGTAATGGTTTCAAATTCACGTACCAATAGATTAACTCATAGATATTTTCTAAATAGGACTCGGTTATGCACATGATACAAACCATTCAATTGCATGACAAGCAGCAAGGAATCTAAATGAACATGAAGATGAAGGATGCGATGAGCAACGACATCGACTAACAAAAATATCACTGCAACATATTCGACCTGGTTGTTGGTGGCACATCCAATGCACACATCGTTAGAATGGACTAACGTATGCAAGGGGGTGAAAATGGCCCATGTTGTCGAGGCTAGATTCCTGGAGAAGTGACTTGCATTGTCGACATAATCGATATGCAGTGTGGATGATGGATCCATGTGAAAGGTGCAAAATACAACAAATGAGATGATACAACCTACCTAAACGTGTGACAGAAATAAATACATGCAAATCAATTGGATATGCTATGCGTAAAATTTCTTGAGACAGAATGCATTATGCGGATTAGGAAGAACTTGGCCTTCGAAATCCTCTAAGAGATATGCCCCCTTACCCAAGTCCTTATGAATGATGTAAGTCCTAGCTGTAATGATCAGTGAGACAATGATGAAGGATACAATCAACACTGCGATGATAAATGTCATCATTTATGAGAAGATAGTGAGGGGCCTGGTATCGGATACATCGTCGATCATCACGAGTCAGATGCACAAGGCTTGTTCATACAAACAACCTTGTTCTTATTGGGTTGGTTGCCCTATTTTTGGTTATTGGTGTTAGGTGTTGGCATTTTGGCACAGGTGTGGTGTTATGATACAGGTGTTGTCCTTGATGGCAACTTTCTTTGATGACAGATCTCCGTTCAGACTACAGAATGAAGAGAAATCTCATAAATCTCATATACGCAGGTTAATTAAGTCCAAGTTGCGTATACACGCTGGTGATCTGCATACTAAGTCGCGTATACGCATGAGAGCTATATTCGAAGGCGCGTATACACGCAGATGCATGAACAGAAAAGGGCGTATATGTCGGGAAGCTTCCTTTTGGTCCGTGGTAGTTAGTCCTCGGTACTTGAGCCTATGTCTTTGGACCAAAGTATCTCGACAGACGTGTTGATCCCTAGTTTTTAAGTTGATGGTATTGGATCTCTATGGTTTTGGCTCTTGGTATTGAGCAAGGCCTAAGGCTATATAAGGAGAAGAAGATCATTAGGCAAATATCATCTTTTGAAAAGGCTTGAATATCTGAAAAAGAAAGAGATCTGGTATGCAGGTTCTGGGTTGCTTGATCTAAGCTAAGGAGAGATCACTTCGGTGGATGGAAGACTAGATCTAAGGATAGATCGGGATCTAATGATTTGAAATGCACTATTATGATATGGTTGATTATGCGTATTTCTAGATCTGCATACTGACGCAATGTTATGTTCTGGGTCTAACTGATATCTGGTACAGCTGCAAGTTGAGAGAATTTATTTTTAGATCTGTACGCAGGTTGTCTTCTGTAAAAGCGCGTGTATACGCGGTTTTCTCTCATTGAAGTAGCGTATATCTTTTGAAGCTTGATTTTTGGGTTTACAGTTGGGTCTGACTGTTATTGCAGAGTTCTGTAGTCTGCTCTGTGTTCTGGTAGCTGGTGATTGACAGGATTTCAGTGGTTCAGTGATTCAAAGATTGATGATGCTAGTATTGGTTGTCTTGTGCTTCAATGATTTGTTGTGAAAGTTGAATGAATTGTGGTATTCAGATTGTAATGTTGTGCTTCAGGAATATCCAGTCTGAAAATGTATGAAAGGTGGTACCTGAAAGAAAGAAGATTGTAGGCCAGCACCTACGTACTAGTATCTTGGCTAGTACAAGAGCAAAGGGGGTTGGAGCTCCCTTCCAAGGAAGTTTGGAGAACGAGAGAAGGTTGTAGCCTTCTGCAGGTTGTAGCCTGCATACTGGTATAAGGCTGCACCAGTACAAAAAGATTGCAAACTGAAGTTTCATATTAAAGAAAGATAGAGACGACTTGCAGCAGGTGGTTTTCACCCACATTGGGTTTCCACCTTATATCATGGTGTTCATGTGTGTGGTTTTTGTGTGATCTGTTCTACTGCATCTGTTTACTCTTAATATGGTGAATAATGTCCTTAACTGAAGATAAACTAACTGAATTATAAGATTTCTGGTTATACGCTGTTTTCTTTAGACACAGTTGCGTGTACACGCTGGTTCACTTAACGAAAGTAGCGTATATGTTTCTGAGCATTGAAAAAGTTTTATAGTTCTGATAATACTGATTCACCCCCCCTCTCAGTATTATTTCCAACAATTGGTTTCAGAGCAGGTCCTTCAGAGAAGCTTGACCGCTTGAAGGTAGATCGTTCATCATGAGCAACTACGAGAAAGAAGCATCAATCAAGCCACCGGTTTTTGATGGGACAAACTTCAATTATTGGAAGGTAAGAGTTACTGCCTATCTTCAATCTCTGGGTACAGAAGTTTGGGACATCGTAGAAACAGGCTACGCCTTTCCTTCAGCTACTCCTACAGATGCAGCTGAGAAAAAGAAGTATGAAACAAATGCGAAAGCAGTCAGTACCCTATTAGGATGTATATCCCAAACGGAATTCATGAAGGTAATGCACTACAAATCCGCAAAAGAGATATCGGACAAAATTGTCACGAGCAATGAAGGAGATGAACAGGTAAAGCGTGCTAAACTTCAAACTCTCAGGATTCAGTATGAGACTCTCAAGATGTATAATGATGAAAGTGTGGCTAACTATTTTCTTCGGGTAGATGAGATTGTTAATTGTATGAAAAATTTGGGTGAAGAAATAAAAGAGGCTATAGTGGTTGAAAAGGTTCTAAGATCATTGTCCCCCAAGTTTGAATCTAAGGTATCTGCAATAGAAGAAAAGGAAAATCTACGAATTCTTACTATGTCTCAGCTACATGGAATTCTAACTGCTTATGAAATGAGAAAGGGAGGTCCATCAGACAGAAGAGAAGTTTCTTTCAAGGCATCAGGAAAAGAAGATTATTATGAAGCAAGCCACGTCCCAGAAGAAGAAGAAGAATCAAATTTTGTCAGAAATCTTCAAAGGGGTTCTGGAAGGTTCAGAGGTAAGTTACCTTTTAAATGCTTTGCTTGTGGAAGAGTATGTCATTATGCTGCAAAATGTCCTTATAAGGATAAAGGAAAGGAACCTGCTAGATGGAACAAGAAACAGAGTGCAAATAAGAAAAGCTACTACACTCATGAAGATAGTGATGGTCTATCAAACAGTGATGAAGATGAACGAGGTAATGAATATAAATTGTTAATGGCATTTGAAGATGATGATTATACGGATGCTATAGATGTGGATTACTTTCATGAAGAAATTACTAGACTTAAGAGATGTATAGAAGAGAAGAATGTGATCATTGATACTCTACAATTTCAAATTGATGAAAAGGAAAGACATCTTGAAAAATTAGAAGGTGAAATTGTTGGTCTTAGAAAAGAGATTGAGAAAACAAAAGCTATTAATCTCAAATTTGTTAAAGGATCTGAAACCTTGGATGGTATTATCAATGTGCAGCGATCTCCTCTGATCAAGACAGGTCTGGGATATAATGGAGAAACATCTCAAGCCTCTACCTCTAAAAGTTATCTTAATGCAGCAAGAAAGAATGAGCAAGAGCACAATGAAGACCGTCAGGTAAAGCAGGGACGAATTGCAAACAGAAACTACCAGGGGCAATCCATCTTAAGGACAAACAGAAGCTACAATCAGCCACAGGTAAAATCTTCCCAATTTACTCCAAGAATGAATGTGAATAGAAGCTACAATCGGGTGGATGATAGATCTGATTATCGCAGAAGTTTCTTTAATGGTCAGTGCTTTTCTTGCCATAACTTCGGTCACAAAGCAGCTCAGTGTGTTGCCTACAAAACAATCATGACTAGAGAAGCTCAAAAGCAAGGGAGAATGACTGAAACCATGAAAAGGACTTATAACAACTTTTCGGTTCTTGAAAATGAAGTTGAATGCTCTATTTGTAATAACTTTGGTCATGAAGACTCTGAATGCAGGAGCAGGTTCCGGAAGACAACTCAGAAGGAACAAACCTCAAATGTCAGAACATGGAGAATAAAGGAATCGCAACCAGAAATATGTGGAATAGCCTTTTATGCAGAAGGTAAAGAAAGTCTATGGTACATTGACAGCGGATGTTCGAAGCATATGACAGGGGACAAATAAAAGCTTGAGTCATATACTGCATTAGAAAAGGGGAAGAAAGTTTCTTTTGGAAACGATATCTCTGCAGCCATAAAAGGAAAAGGTGTTGCTCCATTGAAAGAGAAGGTCAAAGCAGGAAATGTTTTATATGTTGATGGATTGAAGCATAATCTTCTGAGTGTAAGTCAGATGTGCGATCAAGGAACAGAGGTAATATTTAGATCAAATGGATGTTGTGTTCGCGATCTTGATACAGGTAAAACAGTGCTCAAAGGAAGAAGGACTCCAAATAATCTATATATCTTTGAGGAAAGACAACAATGCTACTTAAGCAAGGATGATGAACATTGGCTATGGCATCGGAGGTTGGGGCATCTAAGCTTTTCACAAATAAGGAAAGCATGAAAATATCAGGCAGTTCGTGGTCTTCCAGATATCAAAATTCTAGACAATACCATATGCAAATCTTGTCAGTTTGGAAAGCAAACCAGAACTAACTTTCCAGAGAAGGAAGGATCAGCTAGAATGCCTCTTGAGCTAGTCCATACAGATGTTTGTGGTCCATTTAGGAAAAGGACACCTCGAGGAGAAGAATATTTGATATTATTTATTGACGATTTCTCCATATTTGTTTGGTTAGGGCTTATGAAGCACAAAGATGAAGCATTCGAAAAATTCAAATCCTTCAAAGCCTTGGTTGAGAATGAATCAGGACACAAAATTAAGTGCCTCAGATCTGACAGAGGTGGGGAGTTCACTTCAAATGAATTTTTCGATTTCTGTGAAGAACATGGGATAAGAAGAGAATTCTCTACAGCTAGAACTCCTCAGCAAAATGGGGTTGTGGAAAGAATGAACAGAACAATCCAACAAATGGCTCGTGCTATGCTTGATGAATCAGGTACTCCCGCAACCTTCTGGGGTGAAGCTGCACATGCTGCAGTTATTATTCTTAACAAAACAAATGTCCGAGTAAACAGCACTCAAACACCTCATGAGCTCTGGAGTGGTGAGACTCCTTCGGTGAAGCACTTCAAAATCTTTGGGAGCAAATGTTATATTAAGAATACTGATGAGCAACTTGGCAAACTTGAACCAAGAGCAGATGAGGGCATTCTTCTTGGTTATTCTCCACATAGCAAAGCATACAAGTGCTACAATAAAAGACTTGGCAGAATTGTTGACAGCATTGATGTAGTGGTTGATGAGAAGGGATATATTCCTAGGCAAGTTCATCATGAAGACATTGAAGAAGATGAAGGCTACCCTCAAAGGTGGAATGATGAAGAAGAAGAACCTCAAGAAGAAGAAGAACCTCAAGAAGAACCAGAGGAGCAGACAAGAATAGAAGAGAAGACTCCATCCAGATATGTTCAAAAGAATCATCCAGAATCTCAGATTGTGGGGCAGAAAGAAGCAGGAGTACAAACAAGAAGGACACTTGCAGAAGCTTCAAGCTATTTGGCATTACTCTTCTCCACTGAACCACAAAATGTGAAAGAGGCATGCAAAGATGAATGTTGGGTCAAAGCAATGGATGAAGAACTTGAGCAGATCGAAAAGAACAACACTTGGGAATTAGTTTCTAGACCAAAAGATAAGAATGTAATAGGAACAAAATGGGTCTTCAAGAATAAATTGAATGAAAATGGAGAAGTAATTAGAAACAAGGCTAGACTTGTTTGTAAAGGGTATGCGCAGCAAGAAGGAATAGATTTTGAAGAGACCTTTGCTCCTGTGGCAAGACTTGAGGCCATCCGAATGTTCCTTGCTCTCTCAAGCTTTCAAGACTTCAAGGTATTTCAAATGGACGTGAAATCAGCCTTCCTGAATGGAGACTTAGAAGAAGAAGTATATATTGAGCAGCCAGATGGTTTCATTCTTGGGAATGATCCAAACCTTGTATGCAGATTGAAAAAGGCTCTCTATGGACTCAAACAAGCTCCAAGGGCTTGGTACTATCGGTTGGACAAATATCTTCACCAACAAGGCTTTTCAAAAGGATCAGCAGATAGCAATCTCTATATAAAAGTTGAAAATAACAAATTGCTAATTCTTGTTGTTTATGTAGATGATATTATTTTTGGCAGCAATGAAGAGACTATGAGTCAAAACTTTGCCTTGGTTATGCAGAAAGAATTCGAAATGTCACTACTTGGAGAATTGACATATTTTCTTGGATTGCAAATCCAACAAAATGAAGGAGGTATCTTCCTGTCTCAAACCAAATACCTCAAGTAGATCTTGAAGAAGTATGGCATGGAAGAGTCAAAGCCAGTATGTACACCCATGGTTACAGGATGCAGCCTCAGTGCAAATGATGAATCAGCAGCAGTTCACCAACCCACTTATAGATCCATGATTGGGAGTTTGCTTTATTTGACAGGTACCCGACCAGATATTACACATGCAGTAGGAATTGTTGGAAGATTTCAAGCCAACCCAAAGGAAACTCATCTTCAGGCAGTCAAAAGAATCTTCAAGTATCTTCAAGGGACCCAAAACTATGGCTTATGGTATCCTAGAAATACAGATCTCACTCTTCATGCTTACACAGATGCAGATTGGGCTGGAAGTGTGGATGATAGGAAAAGCACAAGTGGTGGTGCTTTCTTCATGGGTTCCAGATTAGTATCTTGGTTCAGCAAGAAACAAAGTTCGACTGCCTTATCTACAGCTGAAGCAGAATATGTGGTTGCGGCATCTTGTTGCACACAACTTCTTTGGATGATGCAGACCTTGCAGGACTTTCAAATCACTTACACTCCACCAGTCTCTATCTTATGTGATAATACAAGTGCAATCAGCATTTCAAAGAATCTAGTCATGCACTCAAAGACCAAGCACATACCAATCAAGTACCATTTTCTTCGGGAACAAGTACTTGAGCAGAAGGTCAAGTTGGAGTATGTTCCTTCTAAGGAACAAGTTGCTGATATTCTCACAAAACCACTGCCCAGGGAAACTTTTGAATATCTCAGACAAAAGCTGGGAGTAGTTGATGCTTCATCCTGCTGTTAAAGCTTGTCTGTTCTACAGAAAAGTTGGTATACGCAAGTTACGTAAGGGATATCGGCGTATATACGCGGATTTATGCGGGGTAAGTCGCGTGTATGTTGTAGTGTATGTTGTACGCTTGTTGCAGAAAGTATATCCGCGTACATACGCTGGTTTATGCAGGAGAAATCGCGTATATGGAGTTCTGAACAGCAAGGGCAATCTCTGGTTTGAAAAGGTCTGAGATGGGTATGTCAGAATTCTTCAGGCACAGTTTCAAGGGGTGCAGCAGGCACAGGTTCAGGGGGAGCAGCTTAAAAGTCTCATAAAGCATTGTTGGCATTTAGATGTTTTGGTTGTTGGTTTCAGGAGAAGGAGCTCAGAAAGAAATCCTGGTTGCTGATCTAAAAGATGTTTATCAGATGCTGCTGGTGACTTTCATAAGTCTTGGTCTAGATCTGTTGTCTCTATGTCATGTATCTTTTTTTTGTGATATCTCTTTTATGGTGTCAAGGTCATGTAACGGCCTATGTTGGTTTCCCCACTATGCCTGGGATGAATGATGTAATATAATTGATTGTTTCTGATGTGTCCCCTCTTGGTAGGGAGTATGGATGTATGTATTGAGTCTTTTGGTGATAGGAAGGTCCCTTATGGTGTATAAGTCTTGGTTCTTGTTGAAGAACATCTTTTGCAGATCTGGCCTACAGTCAGGGGGAGCATGATTCAGCACAGCCAAGCAAAGGTATCAGCATGTCCTCAGGGGGAGCACAACCCTTTGCCCTTGATGACAAAGGGGGAGAATGATTCTAAGGATCTGAAGGTTGCCATCAAGTCCAAAGGGGGTGATTGTTGGCATTTTGGCACAGGTGTGGTGTTATGATACAGGTGTTGTCCTTGATGGAAACTTTCTTTGATGACAGATCTCCGTTCAGACTACAGAATGAAGAGAAATCTCATAAATCTCATATACGCAGGTTAATTAAGTCCAAGTTGCGTATACTTGCTGGTTATCTGCATACTAAGTCGCGTATACGCATGAGAGCTATATTCGAAGGCGCGTATACACGCAGATGCATGAATAGAAAAGGGCGTATATGTCGGGAAGCTTCCTTTTGGTCCGTGGTAGTTAGTCCTCGGTACTTGAGCCTATGTCTTTGGACCAAAGTATCTCGACAGACGTGTTGATCCCTAGTTTTTAAGTTGATGGTATTGGATCTCTATGGTTTTGGCTCTTGGTATTGAGCAAGGCCTAAGGCTATATAAGGAGAAGAAGATCATTAGGAAAACATCATCTTTTGAAAAGGCTTGAATATCTGAAAAAGAAAGAGATCTGGTATGCAGGTTCTGGGTTGCTTGATCTAAGCTAAGGAGAGATCACTTCGGTGGATGGAAGACTAGATCTAAGGATAGATCGGGATCTAATGATTTGAAATGCACTATTATGATATGGTTGATTATGCGTATTTCTAGATCTGCATACTGACGCAATGTTATGTTCTGGGTCTAACTGATATCTGGTACAGCTGCAAGTTGAGAGAATTTATTTTTAGATCTGTACGCAGGTTGTCTTCAGTAAAAGCGCGTGTATACGTGGTTTGCTCTCATTGAAGTAGCATATATCTTTTGAAGCTTGATTTTTGGGTTTACAGTTGGGTCTGACTGTTATTGCAGAGTTCTGTAGTCTGCTCTGTGTTCTGGTAACTGGTGATTGACAGGATTTCAGTGGTTCAGTGATTCAAAGATTGATGATGCTAGTATTGGTTGTCTTGTGCTTCAATGATTTTTTGTGAAAGTTGAATGAATTGTGGTCTTCAGATTGTAATGTTGTGCTTTAGGAATATCCAGTCTGAAAATGTATGAAAGGTGGTACCTGAAAGAAAGAAGATTGTAGGCCAGCACCTACGTACTAGTATCTTGGCTAGTACAAGAGCAAAGGGGGTTGGAGCTCCCTTCCAAGGAAGTTTGGAGAACGAGAGAAGGTTGTAGCCTTCTGCAGGTTGTAGCCTGCGTACTGGTATAAGGCTGCACCAGTACAAAAAGATTGCAAACTGAAGTTTCATATTAAAGAAAGATAGAGACGACTTGCAGCAGGTGGTTTTCACCCACATTGGGTTTCCACCTTATATCATGGTGTTCATGTGTGTGGTTTTTGTGTGATCTGTTCTACTGCATCTGTTTACTCTTAATATGGTGAATAATGTCCTTAACTGAAGATAAACTAACTGAATTATAAGATTTCTGGTTATACGCTGTTTTCTTTAGACAGTTGCGTGTACACGCTGGTTCACTTAACGAAAGTAGCGTATATGTTTCTGAGCATTGAAAAAGTTTTATAGTTCTGATAATACTGATTCACCCCCCTCTCAGTATTATTTCCAACATTAGGTTGGTTCCCCTGGGGTTGATTAGGTTAATTACACTCGTTACCCTTGTTACCCTTCCCCTAATTATTTTTCTTCAAATTTTGGGGATTGGTCGCACTCTATTGTGCATATACTTGACCCTACGGGGGCAATGGCTGCTGCAACAGAGGATGCATGGGAGGTTGCAGTGCTAATGCCTAAGGGGCTAGAGCGCTCGGCAATGCATAGGAGTAAGATGATGAAGGGGAAACAGTCTAGTAGACAGGTTGAGCACTAGATGGCCTTGACATCTACTGATGTGGTTGGGTGAATGCATAAGATGTGCTTTGTCCTGAATACATGTTGCTGGCAGGAGGGGGATAAGTGTTGGAGGAACTGGTGCCCCCATGCGGATAGCCATAATTGTACTGAGTATACGGCAAAGGATGTCAATAGCTCCAATGATATTATCATCGGCATGAGATGCCCCTGATGCAGTGGAACTAGTAGGATGAGGGAGGTCTGGTATAATGGTATAGACATAACCGGATTGAGCATAAATCAAGTCATATATCAGAGTGGTCTCAAGAGCCTCTTCCTCTGTCTGAGGAAAGTGAGATGCGACATCTTTGGCAATGAGCACTAAAAGAGTCCTATGAAACCAATCGAGGTAGACACGGTCTTTGAAGGAAGGAGCACGTCATATGCTCCTCCTTTTATGCCATTCTTGGACATTGTCGGAAAGATGGGTGGCAGAGGATTGACGAAATGTGGTCAAGAGCTCTGTACCAGTGTCGTATCGGAGAGGTAACTGTAAATATGAAAGGAATTCTTTAGCAAGCTCGCAAAAGTGGAATGAGAAGCGGAGGGTTGGTCAATGTTGCACTTCATAGCATCTCTAGTAAACGTGAGTTGGAATAACTGAAGACAAATGGAGTCATCGATGATGGAATTAGACGAACACCACATATGGAAGCAACGGACCTGATAAGTAGGGTCCTCTCTAGAATTACCCTCAAACTTGGGAATGTCTGAGGGAAGCTTAGTCAGCATAGATGGCCAACCAGCGTGGTCGTGTATGGGGTCATTAATCAACTGGCTAAAATCTGGGAGACTTAACCCAGCCATGAAAGGTAGAAAAGGATCTGTCAGGATGGTTGCTATAATGGTTCCGCTAGATATGACTACTGGGGTAGAACCAGAGCCACCACCAAGTTGGTTTCCTCCACCTGCAGTGGGTCCTGACATGATGACGGTATGTGGTGAAGGAGGCTCAGAATCGGATGAGGAATCATATGAACCAGAAGAAGAGTCGGTATGGGGACTCAGGGGAGGACTAACTCAAACCCTATGGGGAGGAGTAATACGTCCAAGCAGAAATTGGGGATGAAGACCTAAAAGTCTCTGCGAAAAATGCCTTGGTGGCGCAATGGTTGCAAGACACAAGTGACACGAAAATGGTGAAGGGATATCAACAAAGTGTCTTTGTCTCTATTGGGGAGATAAATTAATTAAGTCAAGTCTTGGCTTGGTACTGTTAACCAAGCGCCTTCACCTAAGGTGTGCTTGTGTGTGCAAATATTTGTGTTTATTGATTAATCCAAGATCGTGTTTGAAAAAATAAAAATAAAAATATTGTTGAAATACTATAAATAAACTGAAAATGAAGATAAAATATAAAAGGCAAATCAACTATCTAAACCCCACCCAAACTGGGTTTGCAAACACTATACTAGTTGGTGGTGAAATCAATTGAAAACACACTAATATGGCCAAGAGATCTAAGCGTTGGTGTGACTCGGATCAAATGACACTATGCTGCTAGAAAGTGGTGCATCAACAACAACAAAACATTGAGGAAAATCACTGTAAAAGATAGGGCGATGGGTGTGGAGCCTAGGGCAAACAGTGGCACCCTAAGGCAAATGACCAAAAAAGGTTCAAGAGGGAACTTTGGATGGAAACAACCTATCTTTAAAGATCTAAAAAAGAAAGGTACAAATCTGAAATGTATGGCTAAAAGCTCTGCAAAAACTCAGACTTCTTACTCAGCTGAACTCCTCCTACAAAGGTGGAAGCGTACTAGAAGCCCTAGGGGGCTAAATTCCACTTCAACGAGAAAAATAGAGTAGATCAAGGCCTAAATGAGCTAAGATGGTTTTCAACCAACCCAGCAGAGTGCTCTCGGAAAAACCCAAAAAATGATTAGAAAAAGTCTCGGAAAACCCTCAAATCGCAGGTACTGACCTATTTTAGGGGAGATCACACTTTTTGGGCCACAAAGTGTGCTCTGGACCTCCAGATCACAGGTTTGGGGCTGAAAAGTGTGATTTTTTCTCCTCAATTCTCAGGTGGCAAGTCGCCGAAAAAGTTGTCATCTCTGTTGCAGCTTGTTCCTATCACTAGCGGAAATAACCAGGAAACTTTCAGAAGTTAGAAATTGGACTGATCTAGGGTTAGAAAGCTAGTAAAAAACATTAAGAGACTGAAAAAACAAAACCCTATGCTGAAAACTGAAGGTCACCCAGGTTTTTGAATCAGAATTAAAAACAAAGCGGAGTCACCATCTATTGGAGTGTATTCTTATCGAGGGCGTACGAAAAGAAACCACTTTAGACTGTGGATGACAAACAACCTCAATAGTAAAAATTGTTGTAAAACAATGTGGATCTGTAGCAAATGATACAAACAAAACTTGCCAAAGTCCTGATCTAGGCAACAGAAATAGTTAAACAACAAATTGAAATAAGGAATTAAGCACAAATAGCTCCAATGAACCAATGAAAACCAAATATAAAGAATAGATTTTATTATGTGACACATGTGAAGGGAACAAATGATGTTACCAGTCCCCCTCTATGTGATGGGTTCTTGGCTATCCTCGATGTCTTCAGCTCTATAGAGTCTCTCATATCTACAATGTATAAACCTAGAAAAATGTGTGTAGAGCTCAAATGGGAACTCAAGAATGAAAAGAAATGGAAAGCAACAGAGATAATAATCAGAGCTACAACAGTGAGTGCAACAATGAAAATGATCCAAAGTGAAGAATGGATGTAAAACCCTCCAATTTATAACAAATATTGGGTTATTATTGAATAATGGAAAATAATATAATATTATTAACCAAAATCTAAAATTAATCGTTTGGAATATTTTATTATATTTGGTTGGAGGGAAAAAGTATTTAAATTGGTTAAATACTTTTATTTAGAAATAATAAATAAATAAATGATTTATTTATCATCTCAAGGAATTTGGTTAAGGAATAATAAACAAATAATGATTTGTTTAAGTATTCCTAGAGGATTTAGTCAAACTTGACAAGGAATAATAACTAAATAATGATTAATTAATTATTCCTAGAGAAAAATAATATAAATAATGATTTATCTAATTATTTCTCATGATTGGGTCAAATATGACAAGGAATATTAGTTAAACAGTGGTTTAATTAATTATTCCTAGAATATAATTAAATAAATAATGATTTATTTAATTATTCCTCATGGGTTTAACCAGAAATAACTTAACATTGGGGTTCCAAAATTTCACCCTAGGACCGATGTAGGCCCAAATGGTCAAAATCTATGTTGAACCTAAGCAGTGATACACTACAGGTAGGGGTGCAAAGCTCTGGTTTTCTCTTCTGGGGTGCATTAGGCGTAAATCTAAAGTTTGTTCAACAATTTTTCCTCAAAATTTGTCAAGTTTTTTTGCATGAAAAGGATCCTAATGAATATCTTGTTAATGTTTTAGGATTTCATCAATATAAAATGGCTTTTGTGTGGAGAGAAAGAGAACATGAGGAACATGTTTAAATCCAGCAAATGATCCTGCTACCATCCAAACATTAAGGAATTGTGGATTACTAAAATTCTTCTGGATTCGGGGTATGAGGAAACAAATAGAGTTGTTAAAACACCTTTTTTTTCATGGGATATTCAAGCACAAGAGTTCAGGTTTGGGGAACATCTTCTCGAGATAAAGGTAGAATACATCTACTTTCTAACAGTTTTGTCCATGAAAATTACCCCCATCTCTCTTCTAGGTGGGAGAAGGGGTGGAAAAACTGTGAAAGATTGCATAGCTACCTATTGCAAACCATGATCCCAACCAACCAAGGATGGAAAGATCACCATAAAATATGTGACCCAGTTACCTTTGACAACCATCCTATTCATTATTTCAAGATTGGAAAGTAGCTCAATAATACATGTAGCAAGCAGATCATACATGCAATATGGGTTGGAGTGTCTAGAGCCAACACTCTTCAACTAGATTGAGGGATTTTTGGTCAACGTGAAATAAAAGTTATCTAAAGAAAAAGAGGAAAAACTAAAGAAATTTGGATATGATACAATCTTAGTTTCCTTTGCACTAGATCAGGCTCCATTACTTTAGCCTCAGCAGTTTACACTCGAGCCTATTGATCTAAGGGTGCCACGGATGAGGAGGTGGATAGATCACATGTCCCAACATGAAGGGCCATTGGCGATCAACTTCTCACCAACCTTCTTTGGATGGTTGCACAAATAGTTTATTATGATCAATGATTATCCTTACGCAGGCATGGATTTTCATGATGACCCTGAGCTCATGTTTCCTAAGGGTGAGGAATGGGGTGCTTCAGGTAAGAAATTTTAATGTTTTAAGTTTTGAAAGTTTTACGATTTTTTTTTTTGTATTTTTTTATGTTTCTAAGACTAAACTATTGATGTTCCATGACGATATGGGACCAGTTCGACCTATTGGTGCTTCATATCTCGTTGTGTAGAAGAACGAAAATAGGAGGTAGTAGAACTAGCACAGGTCGTTGTAGTAGGATGAGATATATTACAGGATCTTGATGTAGCAGAGGTCCTATCAGAGGTAGAGCACCGCATGGAAAGGTTGACACACGGGATTGATGAGACCACGATCGACCATATTCGGTTGTGAATGCAGAGATACATTATAGGAGTGCCCAGTCATATTGGTCGACTACTACGCAAGATGGCTCATGCAGGGTCATTCTATCATGAGCACCTTTGATTTGTCTACTTAGATATTTTCATGTAGTTTTTAGTATGGGCAATGTATGCCATATGTGTCTCAGGCACAAGTTTTGTAAAACTAAACTTAATAATATATATATATATATATATATATATATATATATATATATATATATATATATATATATATATATATATATATATATATATATATATATAGTGTTTTTGGGTTTCTATTGTACTTTCAATATGATGTGATGTGAATTGAAAATTAATTACATTCATTGAAAATGTCTATCTAAAACATGATTAGCTAGGGCATCTGTTAATGTGTTTATATTTCTAGAAATGTGTTCATATTGTATGAAATCAAAATGTCTTTCTAGAAGGCGAACTCTTAAAACCATGCATAAGATGGTGGAACTTCTAACTAAATAGACACTAGAAAGTTGTATTATTACGAGTTGTTAGTCAAGTGCGATAACTAAACGATGAATACCATGTGAAATAGCACCAGAAAGTAGCTCGACCACTATGATATACTCAGTGATGTTATTGGTGGAGCAACCAATACAAATCCCTTGCAGACTCATTAACTTTCCATTTGGATCAAAGATAGTCCATGCTACAGAAGATAAGTTCTGAGTACTATAACTGGCACCATCAGCATAACCGATAAAAGTTTCAAGAGATCCCGACATCTACAAACCAAACATAGAAGGGAATCAACTAAAACCATGTGAAACTCTTGAAAGACACACTCAACACACCTATAGACAGTATGTACACAATGAAACTACACTTGAGATCAAGAATAATATTTTTTTAGGTACAACCCATTTCTAGGCTGCGCCATGGGAATTCCATCAAAATTTACTAACTCGTAGGCCCCTTTTGCAAGGAATTTCTTGACAATGTATGGACCTAACCACTTGGGTTGAAAATTTAGAACCTAACTTATTAGACTCCTGGTCGTATAAAATAATAAGGTCTCCCTCTGAGAAAACACGAGGCTTGACACTTTTGTCATACTGTATCTTGATGTGTCTTTTATGATCTTCATTAGCTATAGTAACAGCGCACTGAGTTTCATCTAAACAAGTCATATGTAAAAGACACCCCTGCTCTACAAAAGTGGAAAGAAGAAGTTCAATATCTAGTTTCAATGATATAATTTTGCATTCAATTGGGAGGATAGATTCTATACCATATACCAACTGAAAGGGTGTAATTCCAGTAGCAGTCCTGACTAAGGTTTGGTATGCCCACAAAGAAATGTCAAGGAGAAGATTTCAGTCTGATTTGTGGGCCCCTACCATGTGTTGAAGCATCATCTTAAGAACTTTGTTGATGGTCTCAACCTGTGCATTAGCATGATGATAATAGGCAGTCGAACTTTCATCGGAAAGTACCAGCTTAGCAGCTATTTTAGTCATCATATGATTCCGGAATTTCTTTCTGTGATACATAACTATTTCTTGTGGAACATCAAACCATGCGATAACATAGTTGAAAAATAAGTATAAGTCATTTTTCCAGTGTTGTTAAATGTAGGCATCGCCTCAGCCCATTTAGTAAAGTAATAAACTATGACAATAATGTAACCATGCCCCCCCATCTGAGTGAGGGCTACATGTCATAAAGTTGATACCCATTTTGAAAAATGACCAACATTGATAATGGGATGCATACAAGGCTCGACAAAATTAGGTAAATATACATCACTGAGATTATCCTCAATGGAATCAGGTAAGAAGGAACGATGGTGATGTTCGTCCCATGACACATCATCCGACATCATGATCTCCATGATGCTTTCATTGGTAGAGAATATACGTGAGAAAGTATTGGAATATGTACCATAATCCATTGATTTGTCTACCCACTTAAGCGAATCAAAGGAAGAAATCATACAAGCCGAATAAATGGCTTCATAATCTACCTAAATAGGGATTAGCAACATTCAGTTGCCAAAACTATGGATGTCAGTTTCATCTAGTACAATCCATGGATTGGCCAGGATAGTAGAAGATGATATCATGTTGACATAGGCTACTGAAGATGAGCTGTCAGGAAGGAGAGGAGGATGGAGTGAAAAGGTTCCCTTAAGTGAAGAATCCTTCAACAATCCAGCTTTGACATGATGATATGACTATAGAGTTTCCCCTACAAGGGGGACATTTCCAGTAACATGTGAATTGAAGGTGAAAAAGGTGAGTTGGTCTATGGCTACAATCTTTCCTTTATGAGGAAAGTTGATCATACGAAATTAAGTTGAGACGACATCATCCATGGCATAAACTCGTGTACGCCCCAATAGAAGATTGTAATCGAGAGCTACGTCAATAACTTCAACTTCTATGGACACATTTTTTCCCCTTAATTCAACTTGCAGGGAGTTAAAAATCCCACAATTTTTGTATGTTCTCCCGTTAAAGGCTCTCAATGTGGTAGGTGACTGACTCAGCTGAGGAGAAAAAATCACCTTCCAACAAGACATGCACATAATTCAAGTCAAGACTCCCTCATCCACAATAGAACGATGGATATTCTTACCACGAAAGAAGACATATATTATAAAATCTAATTGAGCTAGAAGCCAAGGGGTTTAGTTTTCATGAGAGAAAACAATGAGGTTGGAATCCGATGGATCCACACATCTAATGGTTGAAAGTAAAGCCTTCTTTTGGGTAGGGAAGTTTTGTAACACTTCAAGAGTCGACATAGCCAATGGAGACTGAGCCAAGTCTTCAACAACGTTATAATTCTAAGCAGCTCTTGCACGAGGGTTGAAAGAAGACTTATGAATAATTCCCTTCAGAGATTTAATAGTCAATTTGGTAGGAATCGAAAACGGAGTGGGATCTGATGAGGATGGTGTTGAACTAGTAGGTTTATCAGTATCCTGACTATTCGGTGGATTCACATTACCATAATTCTTGTTCCAAGTAGCTACCAAAACATCATATCTCGGCTTTGAGGAGGAAAGCATCAAAACCGTGTTAGAGGAAGATGGGTCACAGGCAACCATATGAGTCTCTTGATTAGGAAACAGGTTGGTCAACACTGTGGAAGAAGTGGAGGACTTAAGAAATTGATTCACTTTGGTTCGGTGAGGACAGTCACGTGTAAAGTGTTCCTTGTTGCCAATAAAGTAAGGATATCGAGGCTTTCATTTCTCATCAGAAGACTGATTTGTTTGTTTATCCTCTAGAGAGGGATCTTTCTTTTTCTTACATTTTATTTTCTTATTGCTTCTAAGTTGATGTTGAGACTTTCCTTTATCAGATGAAATGAAATTTACCTCAGAAGAAAAATCTGTAGGAGGATGGGCTTGATGTTTTTAAGCAGATGCGGGTGGAGAAATACTAGATGGTTTGCTTGTCGTCTGCAAGTTGGTAGAACCAACAATGCCATCAGCAACATGAGATTATTTACTAGGTGGAGGAGGGACAATATTCTAAGGTCTCTAAGCATTTGACATCTTATCATAGAGCGTGTCATATTGGGTATAAACAAAATCCAAATATCTTGCACGAGAAATCACTTTTTCTTCAATCACGACTCCACCTTTGTCCACATCTTTTGTTGTGGACGTAAACATAGATTTAGTAAACCATTCCACAAGCAAATGATCAAGAAAATAAGTTTTGACCAATCGGTAATGACGTGTTGGCTTGAGGGGGCCTGACCTAGGCTCAGCATTAGTTAGCCAAACAAATCCCTACACTACTAGCCCTTTTGGCATCAGTCCACAGAGCGCGGACTGAAGTCTCACCTGAAGCAGTATAGGGGATGCTGGAACCAAGTTTCCACACCCTTGATATGGTTGTGATGTCGGTTTATTCTGGCTATACCTGCCTTCACGCAGGTTTCTTAGCCCTCTGTTCCACCCTTTACTACCTTTGCAAAAGGGTAAAATTGGCTTTCACGCAGCCCTAACCTATGGCTCAGGGACTTTCGCGCTGTTAGGGCAGTGAACGATGATATCTCCCGAACTAGGCTAAGTGTCTTACTTATCTTATTAACTGATCTTAGTTAGCTTCACGTAAACAAATGTTCTTACTTGAGTTTACTTAACCAATATATTTACATATATTCACGCATCATATAAGCATTATAAGTGAAATTCATACCCAACATAACAAGATGCATAAATAGGAAATAAAGACGTAGAAATTATAGAATACTTCTCTTTATTGATAATTCCAGACAATTACAGACTTGACCCGCCCTGCGCACTCAGCTGCAGGGGTCTTTGCACTTAGTTGTAGACTTCTAGGCCTCTGCGCACTCAGCTGTAGAGCCTCTATCTACGCTACAACCCGAGCTTAGACTTCTACTCTAAAGCTATGACTAAATCCTTATTGATTTTTATTCTTGATTCATTCCCTTAACTACTTAGATCTTAGCTCTATTTATACAATCTCATGGTCTGCGGACCATGGGTAGATCTTTTACAGCTGACATTACATTACCAAAATAAGGGCAGACAACCCTATGACTCTTTAACATCTACGCGGTTTGCAACCACAAAATGTGGAGTCTTTACACTTGGATTACAAAATTTAACCAAAATATGGGTTTTTAGCCCCAAAACTACCCTTGGGGGATCCCGCGCCCAACAGGCCCCCAACACAAACATCGTGACTCACCCTCAAGTCACTCTGCAGGTGCGGAGATCTTAGTAGTTGCGTCAATCTTTCAGTGCATTAGCTGCTCAATCGCTAAATGTGGGAATTTCGTGTGATCTGCGAGATCCTAATCTTTGAATTTCAGTACAGGGACTTGCCCTAAGTGCAGCCCCTCAAAAAAAATGTCATCTGGGAGAAACGGAGTTTGTAGGGAGCTCTTGCTCTCATTGATGTCCTTCAGCGCCTTAGCTTTTCCCTTGCATGGAGGAACATATTCTGGTAACTGGGTAATAGGGTCTGCACCCTAGGTTTCAAATTCCATTTCCACGTCCTCCTCGTCCACCAGGATTTCTTCAGATTCTTCCTCATCAACCTCCAGATTAATGGCCTTTCCCTTTTCCTGCAATGTGAGCTTGGTCCTCTGTGGGTTTCTTGGTGAGACACGCACCGGGATCATAACCTGTTTATCCTTCTTTGGTCTTGATGTTCTGGCTGATTTAGGGACTTCAACTATCACTCTGTCACTCTCTGGGGCTTCTACTACATAAATTTCCTACATGGCTTCCTCGGGTGTCGACATCATTCTATTCAGGAGGTCTTGCATTTCCTTTGGCAATCTTTGAAAGGTTGAACTTGCTCTCAAAGCCTCAAAGTTCGTAAGGTCCATACACACCTAATAGCGCAACAACTGAATTTTCAAAATGCCAAGTGTTTTTCGTTGGACAACCACTTGTAATTTATAGGGCCTTTTGAATTCAAATTCAACTGTTCCCCCCACATTCAGCTCATTAATGCTAGATTGGTGGAAAATTTTCAAGAATCTAACCCATAAATTTCACCTTAAATGCCTGTCGCCTGCTCCATTTGGCCTCAAACTAACGATCAAATTGTGAATAGTGACTTTAATGGTCACTTTCCAGTGAACCTGTGCACTAGCGCAATTGTCTTCACGTTGTTGCAGACCCTGTGACACTTCGATGCTTCATGCAGTCCTGACATCGCGCAGCTCGCCAACCCGGGTAGTGTAATTTATAGTCTCATGCCTCCTTTCAGTTGCCTGGAGTGCTAAGGTTTTCCTACTTTCATTTAGTCACATGGCCGAATCGCCGGTGTATGGCTTCAAGCAACTGCCATTCACCTGTCTTGGGAAGGGTTCTCCATTTAACTTGACCAGCTGTATCACACCTCCATTGGTAATCTCCTTAATAACATATGGCCCTAACCAGTGCATCCTCAATTTTCCGGGGAATTTATCAAATTTACTATCATACAATAAAACCAGATCATTTACCTTGAATGTGCGCATCTTGATGTGTCGATCGTGCCATGCTTTTTCACGCTGCTTTTGGACCTGTTGGTGAAATCCAACCAAAATTCGTTCATCTTCGAGCTCGTCCAGTTACGTGAGCCTCTCTTCTAGGGCACCATGATCCATCATGCCTGTGAGCGCTACTATGCGCAGACTATGCACGATGTATTCCATAGGCATTATGGCTTCCACACCATAGACAAGCCTAAAATTAGTTTGTCCTGCCAGCTTCTTGCAAGTCGTTCGATAAGCCCATAATACTACAAGTATGCATAGGTCCCAATCACTTCGCTGAGCATTGCAAACCTTGGTCAGCACACTTTCAAGCACTTTGTTGAACACCTCCACTATCCTATTAGCTTGTGGGTGATAAGGTGTGCTCTTTTGGTGATACAGCTAAAACTCCTTCGTTAGTGCGTTAATTGTCTCATTTAGGAGGTGCGTACCACAATCACTCATTAAGATCCTTGGACATCCAAATCACGTTAGTACATGCTCAAATAGGAACTTCACGGTCATCGCACCCTTACAATCCTTCGTTGGTTGCACTTCTACCCAACGATTCAAGTACTCCATTGCAGTGATAATGTACCTCGCTCCTGTCTTCCCTTGTGGCATAGCAAATATCTACGCGTCAGGTAATCCTTCCTCCAAATTAGTAGGTTCCTCCCCTATTTCGATGCACGACAGATGATCTCGTCCCACATTCAATCATCTAGGCTTCACAACAACTTCAAATTCGTACTCTTAGAACAATAAGAGCCATCTACAGATTCGCCCCCCCAACACAGGCTTATTGACCAGGTACTTCAGTGTGGAGTGATACATATACATCTTAAAGTGGCCTCCTAGAAAGTAGTGTCGGTACTTCTAGAGCGCATACACCATAGCTAGCCCCTCACATTTAGTGGTGGAATAGTTGTTCTCTACTTTGGATAACTGTGCGCGCGGATCATCCTGCCCATCATACTTGTCTGACAGTGGCACCTTAGGCTTCCCAAATCGTGCTCACATCATCCTCCTACATTCACACCAATCATCAAAGCTTCCCTTGTGCATACCCAACTATCTTGCGGGCATAATGCGCAATACCCAGTCCAAGGCCTGGAAGCATTTTTTTTCTAGCACCTCCCTTTCAAATGCATCTAAAAAGACATCTATCTCATTTATACCATCATAAATAGGTATATTTCTTTCCTCTGATGACACACAACGCAACGACCGATTCATCATGTTACAATTCAGCGTAGTTACTTCATGTAACCGATTCTGCCAGCGTTCAATTTCTTCATCAGAATCCGAAGTGCAGGAACTCTCGCGCTCCCATGTAATCCGTCCATCCATGGTGGGATTCACCCAATATTGGTTTTGCGCAGTTATCTTATAGATGTAGTCCAAATCATCATCACTCTCATAATCGCAGACTGGTTCCGTATAGCACGATCCTTCAGCAAGATCCAAGGGTATTATTACACGCAGTGATTTCTTCTCAAAGATCATCTTTCGTTTCTTCAGATTGATTACCCCATTCATATCAATAGGCCAGTCAATTCTCAGGAGTGCAGGGTAGGGATTGTTATCATCTAATATCTCTATTACTTAAAAATCTGTTAGCGTGCTTGCTCCCTCAATATCCACAGTCACCCTCTACAGCTGCCCCATGGGGATGATTTTTTGTTGATTCACCATCCTTAGCTGAATTGGAGACCATTGCAACGTAGGTCTCCCCATTCACTCCCAAGTCTACTTCGGCAGAACATTCGCATCTGACCCCAGGTCCAAAATGACTTGATCCATTACATACTTTCTGATCTGCGCGGTGAGTCTCATTTCACACCCCATCCTTGTCTTATGCTTGCCAATCTTTCGCACTACGCACGGCTCTCCTGGCACAGTTCAAGCGCATCTATTGATGAGTTCTTATAGCCCTTTCACAGCCTTATTGTCACCCATTTGCTTCATACAAGCTTTTAGGAAAGTTGTGAGCATAGAGAGGTCCATCTCTGGCTCGGGCTTATCCTTGCTTCCTGAAGTGGAGGCCTCAGTGAAGCTCTTCTTAGCTTCCATGAATGCTTCTCAAGTTTGCTCCAAATCAAACTCAGCCTCTTTCTCCGAAGCCTTGTGAACCCATGTATTTTCTTCAAGTTGTTTCCCCTTGTCATCTCCTATCATGATTCCACTCCGGAGCACTATATTTATGTTCGGATCTTCCTCGCGTGGCTCAGACCTCATCATCTGCAGGCTCTGAGTCAAGGGAGGTGGTAGCTCCCCTTTGTCACGTATCATGGCTATCAGCATAGGAAAGTCTTTTGTTTCATGATCAAACAACATGCAATACTTACACGACGGATGCATTGGATTAGTGCAATCGCGGGCATAGTGCCCTGGTCCTCCACAATTGTAGCAAATGAATTGTCCTCGACCTCTACCAAGTCCTTCTCCACCTCGGCCTCGTCCATTCCCCTGAAATCCTATCTACACCATCCCAACATTTTGGTCAAGGGGTCACGTTTCGGCCTAAACCCTGTAGACAGGAGTTCTATCCATCATCAATTCATAGCTGCTGTAAGTATTCTCATTATGTCCAACTACCTAACAGATAGTGCACCATAAAGCAGGTGCCGAGCTAGGTCTTTCTTGAGCTTTTGACCTTAAAGGCATAGGTCCTCCTCCTGTAAGGTAATTCGTGAAGAGTGGGCAATGGTCTTTGTCATGGCCCTGACTCTTGCATTTCAAGCACCATACTTCCTCGTGTACCTCTGGTCGAACCGTCCTGTCTTGCTTCAGAATCTACATCTCATGTAGTCTCACAGAAATCTCCAAGACCTCTGCCTAAGTTGTTATCTTTTTCTACAACAGTGCACTCCTTAAGTGTGGTAGTAGCGAAGCCACAAACCACTTGCGATGTTGTCCATCTGTCAAATACATGTTGGCTTCGCGAATTGTACATTTCAGACTCTGATCCAGCTCCCAAGACATCTCACCTGGTTGCATCGCGATCTTTTTGAATCCCACAATCGATTGTGCTTCAGATTTAGGCCTACTAAATTCCCTATTTAGTGCTGCTTGGATGTCTACTACTCTAGCATTCAGGTTATCGTTGGAGTACTTAATATACCAGGTTAGCACGTGATATTGCAGAGCACTAACCAGTGTCGCCTTCTTTATGTGATGATCTGTAACACCTTGAGCTTCCCATATAGCCCTCACAATGAACCAAAATTGGTCCGGGTCCTCATTTCCTAAGCCTTTGAACAAAGGAAACTTCACAGTGTTTTCCATACTGAATCGCGGTGGAGGTGAAGGTGGTACGGGTGAAATTGGAGGCGATGGTGGTGAAGTTGGAGGTGGTGTGGGCAGAGATGGTATTCGTGGGAATCCTTGTCTTATCAACTAAGTAGCACTTTGCGGAGAGACCTTCGCTATCCCTTATTCATCCCTTCGCGGAGGTGAAATCAAGGGGATATGCTTTGGACCCTTATTTCCTTTGTTTCTGTAAAATTTTCTACTTCGTGTAGTCCCGAACATCAACGTAGCTACATAACCTGTTTCTCGCACAACAGCATTTTAATCCAAGTATTCACAGATTTTATGTACTTACCTCACAGTCCTTTGAAAAAGCGTCACTCTACCTCACTATAGCTGACTGAGGTGTCAACCGCGAATTCAGTCACAAATCCTCCTATGATGCGATCGAGCCAATGATCGATAGCACGGGTGATCTTATCCTCCAATGCTTCCAATCTTCGCACTAGCTCTAGGGTCCACACAATATGATCGTCAAGTTTCCACCTTCCTTGGTTATCTACTAGCTTCTTGATCCACCCATATAGCTCAGTAAGAAAGGAGGCCAAAAATATTTCGTGGAACTCCGTATATAGGTATCATTCCAACCACTGTTATTTTAACAATCGCGAGTTTCTGCTTTCTTGTGCCGTGAACTTGTGAATCCTTCTGTCCAACTAGCCTTCAAATTCTTTCTTAGTTGGATTCCAGTGATACAACAACACACATCTCTTATGCAGATTCTGATCCCGACAATGAAACCATTTGTTGGCTTGAGGGGGCCTCACCCAGGTTCAGCATTAGTTAGCCAAACAAATGCCTACACTACTAGCCCTTTCGGCATCAGCCCACGGAGCGTAAACTGAAGTCTCACCCGAAGCAGTATGGGGGGATGCTAGAACCAAGTTTCTACACCCTTGAGATGGTTGTCATGTTAGTTTATTCTGGCTATACCTGCCTTTGTGTAGGTTGTTTAGCCCTCTGTTCCACCCTTTAGTACCTTCGCGAAAGGGTGGAATTGGCTTTTGCACAGCCCTAACCTGCGACTCAGGGACTTTCACGCTATTAAGGCAATGAACTGCGATATCTCCTGAACTAGGCTAAGTGTCTTACTTATCTTATTAAACGAGCTTAGTTAGCTTTGCCTAAATAGATGTTCTTACTTGTGTTTACTTAACCAATATATTTACATATATTTGTGCATCATATGAGCATTATAAGTGAAATTCATACCCAACATAACCTGATGCATAAGCAGGAAATAAAGACGAAGAAAGTATAGAATACTTCTCTTTATTGATAATTCCGGACAATCACAAACTCGACCTGCCCTGTGCACTAAGCTGCCAAGGTCCATGCACTCAGCTGCAGACTTCTAGGCCTCTGTGCACTCAGCTGCAGAGCCTCTACCTATGCTACAACCTGAACTGAGACTTCTGCTCTAAAGCTATGGCTCAATCCTTATTGATTTTTGATTCTTGATTCATTCCCTTAACTATTTAGAGCTTAGCTCTATTTATACAATCCCATGGTCCACGGAACATGGGTAGATCTTTTACAGCCGACATTACATTACCAAAATAAGGGTGGACAACCCTATGACTCTTTAACATATATGCGCTCCGCGACCACAAAATACGGAGTCTTTACACTTGGATTACAAAATTTGACCAAAATATGGGCTTTTAGCCCCAAAACTACCCTTGGGGGATCCCACGCCCAGCATGACGCCTCCACTCATGAATGTGATATGAAATGTGAGTGGAATCAAATTGTTCAAAGTTGGTTAACAATTTTGTTCCAGTTTCGTATATGATGGGTGACTAGAAGTGCATGAGGAAAGTTGTGGCTAAGGAGATGAAATCATGGAATGAAGCTCTAGGTAGCTCAATATACCATTTAGTAGCGGTACCTGTAAGCATTCTTTGGAAAAGACAAACTTTAATAGAATCATCATTAAGGGAGTTTGATGAAAACCATAGATGATACATCATGACATGCATCGACAGGTCTTCTCCTAGATTCCCATTGAATTTAGGGATATCAGAAGGCAGTTTGGTAGGAATTATTGGCCACCAAGATGAATGAGATATGGGTTCGTTGGTGAGTCAAGTCAAATATAGAAACTCGAGAGTTGCCACAAAAGGAAACTACCAATTAAATTCCGGCGAAGGATGACCTGGATATGAAGGAATAGCCTGGGAAATAGGCACTTTCATTCCTAGATAAGGAGGGTTTTGGTAATAAGGAACCTAGGTACCATAATAAGGAGGATTTTGATAACTAGAATAAAAGTGACCTTGTTAACTAGCCCTAGGGTAACCATGAATTTTTTGGCCTTGAAAGGAAACTAAGGTATACCCTAATAAGGTTTATGTTGTTTCCCGATGGGAGTTTTCATTGTCCCATGATAAAGAGGGTTTGATTGAGGTTGTTCCATGTCGTACACAATCTTTCCTACTAAAATTTGAGTAATTCCTTATGCAAGCGATTGAGATTGCGAAGGAACTTGTAAAGGCTGAGTAAGTGGGACCTGAGAGGTACGATATACTAAAGGAATGGATTGAGATGTGATTGCACCCTGTACACATTGAGTCACATGAGCTTGAGCTTGTTGAGGTACAAATTGAGGAATGGGAACTTGAGATGAAGATGGCACAGGTTGGGAAATAAATAATGAACCCAACATTGAACCAAGTTGAACGGGAAAAGTAGGCTTCCAAACGCTAGCATCCATCCCAGGATAAAAGGGACTATAATAAGGTTGGTTAAAAATTTGAGGTATACCAAGAACAGGTTTCCCCCATACCAAAGGGGGAGGGGATGATGGAGGCAATTTCCCCCCCATGCAGAGGGTACCCAACATAAGGATAGTTAGGTTGTTGAAGAGAACCTTGCCCATTAACATAAGGGCTAGCTTGTTGTTCAATCATTGGTGTAGGAGGAGGAGAAGGAGTAGGTTGATAAACACTCATAAGAGAAATGCCAGATGGAATTAACGAAGTGGAATACATGGGGGATGTTTATAAAATGGAAGATGCACCAAAGGAGGTACCAAATAATGACTGATAACCTAGTGGGACAGATGGGCCACCATAAATATGTGCCTCTCGTGATGTCAAAAACATAGATGTGGAAGCAAAATTTGGTGTTTCAACCATAACGGTAGACATAGGCTGGGAAGCCATATCCATTCTAGTCATGGTCAATAATCCCAATGTAGATTTCCATTTGAAATTCATGGGTGAGGAAAAGAACCAAGAAAAGGAGTTTGTATACGAGGTGGAGGAGGAAGGAGAGGATGGGTTGTGTTATCACTGGGCTAGAAAGAATTGGGTTATCTCAACCTCTTTTACCTTTCCCTTCCCAACCTTTGACCTTTTTGTTGTAGCCATATTAACTTCTACTTTCACAACATCATTTTGCATGTCAGCTAAGGTAGCAAACTCTCTCTCTCTCAGTAGAATGGGAAACTCATAATCAAAGGCATTAACATAGTGTAATTGGGCAGCTTCTTGGCAAAGTTTGATGTGAGCAGGAATTGAATTATAGACTTTATTGAACCTTTTTGAAAAATCTTGTACTAATTCACAACTTTCCTTCTTCAAATTGTTATATTTATCTAAAGATTGTACAGGATTAACTTTACTTCCCCATTTCCTTAAGAAAGTGTCTTCTAATTCATCCCAATTATGTAAACTTCAAGGGGCTAAAGCTTTAAACCATTTTTTCACTTCACCAATGAAACTTTGTACAAACAACCTCATCTTAACATATTCATAGTCTACGTCTTCTAGGTCTATAAATTCATTGAACTAGTCAACATGTTGTTCTGTAGTAATTCCATCCTCACTTCCAAAAGTTTTTATTCTAGTGGAGTACCCTTCAGGTAATTCATGAAGTATGGTCGGTAAAAAAAGAGGAGCATATGTAGAAGGGCTTGCCATAGCAAAAGTACTAGCAGAAATTCCAACAGGAGGGGTGAAAATGAAACTAGCAGGGGTAGTGATGAAAGCAGATGTGCTTGAAGGGACTTGAGTGACAGAGACTTTTGTCTTCGAAATAAAAGTACTCCTTTCAGGTAAAGGGAAACCAATTTCCTTTCTTGACAGCAGTTCAAAAGGATCGAGCTCTCTTAGTTTTTCTAAAGACTCTTGTTCAAGTAACAATTCTGATGCAGAAATTTCCCAAAACCTATATTTAACTTCTTTAGGAACCTCAAAAGTAGAATCTAACCCTAGTCTTGGTAAATCATTCTCTGACTTAGATCTAAGTAGTATGGGCTTAAAATATTCATAAAATTTAATACCTTCAATATTTCGAATATCTCCAGAGGGTAATGAGGTAGATCTTAGGAGAAATGAAGTACCTGATTTCAATGAGCTAGCATATTTTCTGATAATTTTCTCTGGGTCATCAACTATCTCTGGTGGAATAGGGGTGGATTGCTCCTCATATGAATCTTTGTGGAAGCTACCTTTAAGTTTAGGATAGCAGTGGAGTCACCAAGGTAGAAATACAACCTCGAACAATCTGATCTCCTACTACCTTCAAGAGCTCATCTTTTTGAAATGAAACATCTAGGATAATATAACTTTCAAACTCCCAGCAAACGCAGCAAAATGTTATCACTGGGCTAGAAAGAGTTGGATTGTCTCAACCTCTAACCTTGTTGTAACTATTTCAAACCACTTGGACTGGAAATTATCCCTTCCAATCTGAGAGGGCTCTCTCAAATGTTTATCAAATTTACTTGAAACAATTCAAACAACATATGACTAACTCTAATTTCTTTTTCTTTTTTTTGGTTTTGTAGGTGAAGAAAAATGTGATGACTGCTGCCATTGGGCATGGAATCAAATTAAAACAAATTATGGCCAACAACAATGTTTAACGGAAGTTGAGGCATCTATATCTTTAAAACTAACATCAAATTAACATCCACAGTTATACATAGAAAGTGAAGGAAGTTGGAGCAGTTTGACAAGATTTCCAAGTAATCAAGATACTATGTAAAATAGACAACAACATGGTAAGAACACATAAAAGCCATGACATGAATCTCAGGTACAAAAAGGGAGTTTCTGCAAATTTTCGATTAATAGGATCAAAAGATTACATAAGGTCAGTTCTTCACATTATCCATCAACCTTTCTCAAAGTCTAAAAGCTAACTATTTATAGAGAAAATATGTATTTACATTATCTTGCCACCTGGGCCAAATTTGATCCACTATCTAAGAGACCTATTCCTATTTTTCTTCTAACTAACAGAGTCCTCATAAGGATTATCTGTTTTACATAGTTGGAATTCAACTAGGACTCTACTAGATTTTAAAACTCTAACCACTTTATGTTGATGAAGATAACTGAGCCTAACTGCTTGCTAAATTTTCTGGAGTCTCATTACACCTTCAACCTATTGATATTGATTAAATTTCTTTTTGCTCACTGTCCTCTTTAATGAGTTGGCTATTATGCTTATGTGGCTATGTGTTGACTTGGCATTCTGAAAAATAGGAGTTTTTCATGATGAAGTGAACACCCTTCATGATCTATAATCCATCTAGAGCTTGGACGTTTGATATTCAAAATCTTCAAAAAAGGCATCAAAACAGTTTTTTTTTATGATTTTGTAGCAAAAAATAGTCTTCAACAATTTTGTAGCAACTTCAAAAGCACCCTTATGCTACCTCTTTTCTCTCCCTGCTAGTTCAGAGGTCTTATTTGATGTTTGTAAGATAAACATATCCCTTTAGAACTTTCTTTGTTGAGTTTTAGACCAACTTTAACCTCCATGGAAAGCTACAACAGTTTCGTAGCAAATTCTCAGCTTCATTATGGGGGGTTGCTACGAAAGTTCCAAAATTCTCAGTTTTCTAATTTTCATGATTCTTAATGCCTCATTATTACTCCTAATACCATGTTGACCATATATAAGGTTGAGTTTATTGGTTTAGGTATAGTGAAGACAAAATTGAGAATTTTACCATATCATGGAGTAGCATCTACTTCAGCAATGATCTTGAGATTTCTCTTTTTGAGTTCAACCTTGATCATTTCAATTTGAGTTTCTAGTGTTGTGACTTGTCCCTGTAAGCTTTTCCTATCTACCTGTAACTAGATATTCCTTTTATACATATGCTCCAACATTCTGTGCAAAGGCAAAGTCCTCCTTATCATCTTTTTAGATTTGTCTGCAATTTCATCATAAAATTCTATCTTTTTAACACTTCATTTTGGTATTCCTCAAAATCAAGTTTTGTTTTGATAACTTCTTGTCTAGCTTCTCTTAACTGTTCCTGTAGAACTTTTATTTCACTTTCTTCTTGAACAACCTCCTTGCCTTTCTTTTTCTTTGCTGGCTTATTTGATGGTTCTTTTTTGTCCAATGATACTTCAGGTATCTCCTCAACTTGCTGCATTGATCTTGTGACAAGTTTCCTTGGCCTAAAAATGGAACGATCTACTTCATAAGTAAATTCTAATTTCTTAGCCCTCTTTCTTTTCTTATTGTTTTCAATTTGGGTCACTTCTGTAGGCTGCTCAACTGGGCTTTCTTCAATTTCTATAGCTTCTAGAATATTAGTTAGATTTCCCTTCTTTATACTCTGTTCTCTACTCTGTCTTCTGGTCATCCTCCTTTTAGTGTTTGTGGAAGCCTTTATTATAGGTTGCTCTGCCAGTGGTTGTTGTTCTTTTCTAGGGGTTGTGGATTTAGATTTTGGAGTTCTCCTAGAGGGGGTAGAAACATCTAATTCATATCCACTTAAAAACAATAATATAAGCCAAAGGTATTGCTTGTGTCTAGTTTAGCTTGAACCTTGTCATCCATTTTCTCTAGACTTTTGAAGAGATAGAAAGCAATATATAAGGGTTGTTTACCTATGAAGTGGAGCAACAACCTCAAGTGGTATTGGTAGACCATATGGAACCTTCCTTCACATGTAAAATATTTTTGAATAACCATCAGCAACTTGCAATAATGCTCCTTAAGGTAGGTTCTAGAGATGCCCACTGTCATATCAATCCCTCGATGTTCTTCCTTCAAAACTTCATCACAATTCCATAGCTGGAACTTTTGGACTTTAAACCACATCTCCCCTGACCTTGGAATTTTAGTAGCATGGGAAATGGTGTCTGGAGAGACAGTCAAACTCAAAATGCCAACTTTCGTGCCAATCCCTGTGAAATTGATTACGAAGTCTTTAGTGATTTGCGCATGAAAACCCTGCAAATTTTGGAAAAATCATAGACATCCCATGTTGGAAAATTATTGTACGAAATTTGGGTCTTCTTCAAGAAATTTCATATATGTGGGCTCATAATGCACTACAACACCTCCCTTGTATTGTTTTTCAGTTTCCATGCTATCAACACATCAGTAGCTGCTTGTGAGTTGCTTCCTTTCCACCCACAAACCAATTTGAGAACACCTAGACCACACTCAGACCATGGCTAGACTCATTTTGACATCACAAAACCCTATTACAATGAAAACACTTGTGAACTTTTGATAGTAGAAGATGGTATAAAGTGCAAAAGGAGGGGTATAAATGGTGAATGAAAAGAAGTGGAGGACATGAGAATTAAGGTGTTTTATGACTCAGTACAAATCTGACATCACTAACAATCATTTAGAATAAAATCGTTACACAGCAACGAACTTTTGTAGTGAGACAATTGTTAGGATGGATCGTTATGCTACGGAACTGTCAGGGACTTTCGTAGCGAATTCTTGGTTTGTTGAACTGGAGTTGCTGCAAAAGTTTGTAAAACTGATAGACAACTCAATTATGAAACGATGACCTCAAAAAAAATGGAATCATGACCTTTTCTCTTTTATGATGACCTTATCAAACACTAAATGTACTATATGATAGATTTCACATGAACCTAAACATAAAAACCCTATCTAAAATTACTAATCAAACTAAAAATTATTTCTAGGGGTTATCATGGATAACTGGTTGGATAAAGCAAAAGCCCCTTTAAATGAGTAGAAGGATGAGTCTCTTCTTGTGGGATCTCCTCGATACTCACAAGTCCAAGTGGAAGTGGTTCATCTTTGGGGCCGTGATATATGGAAGGTGAATCTATCTAAGATGAAGGAAGAGAAGATGGAATACCTAAAGTAACAATTAAAGATGACTGAGGCTCCTCAGGATTAATGACCTGAGAAAGTAAAGTTTCTTACTCAAGAAGGTCAGCCTCTATAACCTCAGGCAACAAAGTTTCAGGTAATTCAGTATCGATTGCATCAGTTTCGCCTATAAGAGTAGATGTAACCTCGGGTTCGGTACTCAAGGGGACAAATGATTCTCGTTGATCAGATTCAGGAAAAGGACTAGAAGTAGTTCACGAGTTTCCTGATTTGGTAGTTCGAGTCATTTTATGCTTCTGACGACGACCAAGAGTAGCCTCTAGTGGAAGAGGAGGCTTATTTTTCATTCTACACAAACAACGGAGTGGGGGATCTTATTGTTCCACGTTGGATAGTAAATTTTATTAACACAAAAAAATAAAAAAGAGGGTAATCTAGGCATAGAGGATTACCAAGAAAGTGTGAACTGCAATATACACCTTAGTGAACCAAGGACTTAACATACGACAACCAATCTCTTCGAATGGCATGTTTGGTGTATCACGGTATGCAAGGCGGCATACTCGATTACCTACAGATGGATAAAAACCTAATGGGGACTCCCAAAATATACTCAACGATACGTGGGAGTGTAGTTCGTAGTAGCGTTGTCTAATGCATAATCGTTCAATGAGAGTGTTCCCATATAATTTACGTGCATGGAGCACCACCAATATGCCCAAAGGTACATAGATAATGATCCTATACACTCACATACATGGAACAGGGTTTAACCCCTGGAATGCAATGCTAGAAATCAATGATAGATCCTACGTTTAACAACGCTGGAACATGTCTCTAGCCTAGACCTCTATGTGTGTGCATTAATGTTACAAATTATCCTTAGGTTGATTCAATAAATTTTAAGTTGATCTTGAATTAAGTTTTAGTTTTATGGCTCACCACAAATTCACCTGAACTCCCCAAAATGAAAATCTAGCATGAGGAAATGAAATCTTTCTCTTCAATGAAAATCTAGCTAAAGGAAGAGACAAACAATATGCAGCATAGAAAATGCAACAAACAAGATGCACAATGCAATTCCCTTTTCATGCAATTATTCCTAAATCAATGTAGATGCAAAAACCATAAATTCCAATGCAATGTTTTTTTCTTATCACCACAATTAATTTTGTAAAATGAGGAAACCTAAGATGTAAAGTATAATCACTGATTCAAATGCACTTTTAAGAATGAGGACTAGAAAAAAAATTCATCCAAGCAATCAGTGATAAAAAAAAACAAGTTTGCAAGTGACCTAATGATAAGAAAAAAGAAAAATCGAAACCAATTCTTACCAAAGGCAATCACATAAATGAAAACCAAATGGGGGCTTCATAGAAACCACAAGACACTCAAGACTCATGGAAGGTCAATTGGAAGTAGGGTCATCAAAGAAACATTGAGAAAACAAGGATTTTTTTTTTGCAAAAATAGGGATCAACGCAAGTGCAGAAGAGGCACCAGTGCTTTGCAACACAGGCACAAAGAGGGCCCAAGTGGGGTGAAATTCTTTGTCAGCAGTCGAGAGGGTGTGTTGGTCTAGGGGAATAGGATTTTGAAACAAAAATTGCAAATAAGACTCAATGAAATCACCTCCTAGGTCTTTTATTGGCTTGTTAAAGAAGCAAGGGTCTATGGAAGAGGTAAAGCAAACACAATGGAAAAATAAACCACTAAGGGAATACACCATTCCCAATATTGTCACCAATTTGTTATGCGAGATTTATGATTGCAGACAAAAGTATCTCCCCTAGGTTTGGTGGCTAACCTAGAATAAAAGAAAGACAAAGAACCCAATGTTTTCCTTAAAGTAAGTAGATGAAGGGTTGAAACCTACTTGGAATTTGTCATATGTTTTGCTCCTTCTTTGGCTTGAATTCTCCAATTCTAGCTCCAATTGCTAAAATTAGAACCTACACAACTAGACAACACAAACCAAGAAACTACGAGATCTTGTAGCATCACTTGTCTACTTTATTCAAAAGATCAACATGGTATTGAAATACATGAAATAATGAAATCACATATAGTAAAACAAAAAACTCTTTGTATTGATATACATGGAGTGAGTTACAACCATAAATAGGTGTTTAGCTTATCGAAGAGCTCCTCTAAGTTGTTGACTTGTCCTTCCTTTGTCACAAAGTGCTCCTCCAATCACCCTAAATGCATGAAAATATAACTCTCACAATAGAAGCATAGGGGTAGAATCAATCTCCAAAAGCCAACCCCTTGCATATGGAAGGTTGTAAATATATAGAGGAGTGAAGTAAGTTGGGAGTTATTAGTCTTTTACCAAACTTTGGATTGAGATCCACTCTTGATGGGAGGATGAGATCTAAGGATAAGGGATGGAAACTCCAAGGTGGGATAAGATAGGATCTGAATTTTTTATCTGAGGTAAATGGTTATAGTAGATCCTGGAAACTTTTGGAAATGGAGGCTTCGATATTCTCTCTCTTTTTATCGAATTTCTAGAACCAATGCAATGCAAAGGGAAGAAACATGTAGGTGATCAACACAGGCCATACTGGAGAAACTTGTAGGTGAACGCAGTCCAGAAAGAGGCTAGGGAGCGTTGGTCCTAAAATTAGCTCAGATGATGCAGTTTAGGGAAAAAACTCTAGGGAATGATAGATTCATGCATAGGGATTTGTGCAATGATGATGTAAAGGGGGAATAATATGTTGATTGATCCCATCGGGAGGTTGATTGATTAGATGAGACAATATCCTATAACAAAAATTATTCAAATTCTTTTTCCCATTTACATTTACACGCCTATACATGGATTAATAACATAATTAATTTTAATTAAATATTAGAGGGGGTTAATTTTTGGGTGTTGAAAAATTTGTAACTAGGTTCAGTCTTCATAAATATGAAATGTACTTTTGATTCTTGTATTTTGTAAAATGAAAGAAAATTTTATTATTTTTATTTTGGAGCATGGGTTTCATGCTCAAGGTCTTTTATTTTAAAGTTCAAGCATCCATTGAGTGCTTCCAAGGTTTTTCGTAGGTCAAGAAGTCAAAATATTCATTACCATACATTAAAGACTCCATCGGGCACATTATAACTTGTAAAGAAATTTATTTTTGTAAATAAAAGTGTCAAAATACCCTTTAAGACCAAGTTTAACCGGACAACTGGGAAGTCAGATTATTTTGAGGAGCCACGTAGGAAACTAGACCTCCTTGAGACATATACATCACTCAATGATTTAAGTGAAGGATAAGAGGAAGAAAGCTAGCGAAGAAGGAAGAGGATGAAGAATATTGTTTCTAGGCTTATATTCTCTCACATGTGCAAAGAATTGAAGCTAGGGTTTGTTGTTGCAAGATCGATATTCTTTATCTACTAGAGGAGGATCAAATTTGCTAGAAGAAGGGTCTACTAGGTCACCTTGTAGCCCTAGATAAGTAATGAAGGCAAGAAAAGTTGTTGGGAGGCCTTGGAAATCAAATTTCACTCACACATGTGGTTGCAGAAGCAGTTGCAGGGGGCTAAAAATTTCAGACCTATAGCAGACGTCGAAATTCTAAAGTTGGGTGTCAAAGTTGTGTTGCTGGAAGAGATTTGATTGGGTTTTACTTGTACAAGGGAATCACATCATATAGAAAGGTCGGACTTGGTATTGGAGGATATTGGTCTTGATTTGGGGGTTTTGGAATTCATCAATTGAAGAATCTATTAGAAGAGAAGAGATTTTGCAAGTTTTCCTCTCAAGTGGAGAGGTTTTGGCTCTGGCTTATAGCCTATTGTTGATGGTGTTGGACCCACCAACATGTCAAGGGATCTCCCCAGTAAGAAGTCCCAACTAGACCTCGGACCATTTCATGTAGGAGTCCCAACAGTGGGTCGTACGGTATTTCCTTGATCGTGGTTGCACGCAAAAGTAAGTAATATCTCCATGTTGGTAGCAAGGGCGGGACATATGCAACAAGTCAAGGAAGGTGCATGAATGGTTCTAACACATGGAGGGTGAGGTGAGTGCGCCCCTTGGAAACCTGTGAAAGCATGGAGTTAAGAAGGGAACACACTAGCAAACATGCATCACAAACTGGAAGGAAAGTAAGCTAGCAATCCAAAGTGATGGTTAAACCAACAACACATTTCGGTAAGATTCATACATACTTATATAGGAAAATCATACACACATGCATAAGCAAAAAGATACATATATCATTTAGACAAACAAGATAGCTGAAATACAATATGACATATGCATGAAACGTGTTGGCTATGTTATATTAAGAAGTGAAAGTTCCAGTCATACAATACAACCATGACCAACCACTAGTTCCGAAAACAGAACTGCTTCTTGCTCCTCCAAAGAGATATACTTTCTTTGCATAGTGGAGAAGCCAAGGCTCATTATAATACTCTCCAAGCTTTCTCTAAGATACTCCTATCGGAATCTTGGCTGACCAAAAGCCTCTACAATGAGTTATGAGGGACTATATATAGAAAAGGGTGGGGTGTCCCTTGACATTACCCTTTGTGACTCTTCATATACCCTCATGACTCTTCACCTACTCTATGACTGTTACATCCAACTATCGACACTTGAACTTCCACTTGACAAGACGTTACATACAATCTGCACATGTACCCATGTGAGACAAAATAGGCTTGATCAAGCCATGCAAGGCATCAATATGACTCAGAAAATTGTGGGAAGACAAAATCTCCGACATCCTAATGGTGGTCGATAGTAGCAAACTAATGCCAAGCTCTGTAGTCCGCGATGGTGTCCGTGTACTCTATGGTGACATATTTCTAGAAACGAACTCTTGCCTCTCTAGCACCTAGGTACACTTCTCTGGCTCCTCTGCCCAACTCATCTGATAACATGTGTAGTCTTGAGTGTGGATGGACCACCGACATACTGATGCATGGTGTCTACACTGATCACCAAGTCTGCGTTGGTGGCTATGCGCATCAACTCGTCAAAGTACGAGTCAAGCTCTAGTCAGACTTGTGTCTTCGTCTTTGCCTCAATGAGTGTCCCAATAGATGGGATCACATGTGCATGCACAACAACATCCATACTTCTGAATACCCATGCATGAGAAGCCATCAAACTAGTGACGAGTTGTGGGAGATCTTCATAGTTCCGGATCTGACTCTGGATGCATGCCTTCAGCTCGGCCACTCTGGGCTTCATAATCTTGGGCAAGTGTAATGGGGCTCCCTTGTATCTCATTCTCCATGTTTGCTTGTAGTCAACAACAGTATGCACATTTGACAAGATACGTGCTCTCCTAGCACATCATTGCTACCAACCGTGGAGATGGACAACTGCCTTATTCACGGTACCAAACTTGGAATACAATGCCCGCATGACTATCTTAAGGGACAATACTTCATATAGTATCGCCTTATTCAATTATGCTCGGGTAGATGTTGTAACCAGTTCTCCTCCTTGCTTGGTTGTCTGTAACTCCTTAGCCATTCGCCCATTCTTAGATATCAACAAATGAACACTTGAGCAAGTGGCTTCGGCATATGCTCTAGTAGCATCAGCCAATGCTACTAGATGCTTGCGCACGTCAGACACAATCACTCATTCCTCAAACTACGCAGGATATGTGTGATCATCCGGAGTAGACACTCTATGAGATTGCACAAATCTATGTTGTGACTCGTCGAATGACATGATGTGCATCTCTTCTTCTTGATTGTCTCCAAGGATCTCAGTGTCTCCTTGGTCGCTTGGGACTTTCTCTGCGTCCGTATCCGGTGAAGCTGGTAGGTCGACCTCTTGGTGGAAAGGCATGAGATCGATGTCTTACTCTAGCTCTTGTTGCTCCATATCTATATCCATCTACTCAAGTGCTTGTTCAATCTCTTGAGCGAAGTCCTACTCCTGCAACTGCTCACCCTATCTGCTTGGTGCTAGTTGTTCAGATGAGTCTACTACCTGTACGGGCGTAGTACCATCTGTTTGTACATGTTGTGCCCCCTGTTGTACTTGTTCTTTCTGCACTTCCTTCTCCTGTCTACATAGCTC
The DNA here is from genome assembly GCA_031772625.1 of Pinus tabuliformis. Taxonomy (NCBI): domain Eukaryota; kingdom Viridiplantae; phylum Streptophyta; class Pinopsida; order Pinales; family Pinaceae; genus Pinus; species Pinus tabuliformis. Next base: position 284,116,604 of record CM062813.1, read on the forward strand.
TTGTTCCTTCTGGAGTTGCTTCTTCAACTCATGCAACTCCTTCATTGTTTCCTCCATCCTCTATTTTTCTCTCTGCCTTTGCACGTTCCTCCTGTCACATTGTTGCCTCTTCACCTCTATTGCTAAAGTTTATTTCTGTACGAGTGGGTCTACTCTAAACTTGCAGCTTTATTCTTCCTCCACGATGTCGACAATGTTTCTCTTGCCTTTGTCGCACGTTGATATGTTTACCTCTATTGTTGGTTCTCTCCTAGATGTTGCTTCAAGTTGTTTTGCTAACCATTCCACAGCAATGTTGGCTGGTTCATTGGGCCTGGAGAAGCTGTAAAAATATCTCCATGGGTCTTCCTCCACCTAATTACAAGCCCCGTGGATCCACTGGAACTGTACTCTCGCACAGTGATCTTTCATAATACAATGCGGGTCATATGGATTGAGGCTTCGAATGTCGAAAGGACATTTCTTGATCTCCTCTGTTTCGACATCTACATGCTTGAGGTTTTGTATCTCGTACAACTCGATCCACAACAGAAGAGTGGGCCAAGGAGCCTTCTTCTTTTGGTGCAGCCTAGCTGATAGTCCTACCAAGATGTGGTATGATACTTCTTACATGACGAGCTTGTCCATGGCAAACTTTAGCAAAACATGCAAAGGCTTCTCCACGTTGTACATTCGTATGAAGGTGTCGGATGGCGAGGCTTACCAATCCGCTATATCGATTAGTGCCTCCATTGATTCCTTCGACATGTAAGGTGGATCCTGCTCAAATATCATCTTGTACACCAGGGTGACAAAATGATCTAACAGTTGTGTGATAACTCCTCTGAAGCTGCATTCGAACAACATTTTACAATAAGTATTCACAGAGATTTCCACTGATGTCCATGCCCACTACAAGCCCAGGAACTCGTGATGGGCACAAATTGCATCGAAGATGTAAGCAGACATGTATATTTCTGCTTGCTAACCTTTGGGCAACTGTCGAGTTCCTGATACATGTTCCTTCAGCCTGTGAGGCAACATGTTAGACCAATTGCATGCTTTGCCTTCACTGGCTAGATGGTCCAACACGATCACCGAACTCTATCGGAAGATATCGATGCTCTCTTGGCCATACAAGCCACATGCAAAGACGACAAAGTATTGATATGCCTTCTGCAGTATCTTCTTCTTATAAATCTGGTTGGCTGTCATCCTGAATTTGGTTGGCTCCTTTACCCAGTTCTTCAAGATATCCCTGGAGTTGGCATTACTGCTGGGTATGATGAAGGGTGTCTCCATGGTGATCACTGGCTTCGACAAATGGTACATCTACTAATAATCGTGTGCCCTAAAGGTAGCAATCTCTGTCCCATTGAAACTACTCAATGTCATCATCTCAAGATCAGCGTGCGAGACAATCCAATGTATCATGTCTGCGCATGGGAGGACTGGATACCTGCATGCAATCTGGTACAAGCCGGACTTGTGAATGTTCACATAGACTTGGTGGTCTTCGAGATCTTCCCCAAATGTACCTAAGAATTCATCATTGACCTCTTGCCATTTCAGCTTGATGTCTCTATCTACGATTAGCTTGGTGTCTTCATAGATCAGAAAAGCTGTAGACACTCACTCAACTGCTACTCCAGTTGCACTTCCGACGGTGTCCTTTGACCCTTCTCTCTTGGAGGCCATTGATCCTAAACTGTTGAGAGATGGACAAACACTTGCTATATCTGGATACATGGAGACATGCATGGCAAGAAATCTGTCAACTAAAACCAAAAAAACTTGAGGAACGACATGCAGCATACCTGGGGATTGGCTGGCAAGGATTGCGCAATTTTCACTAGGAGTCTGAGACACTGACTGGCGGAATTACGTAAAAGGCAGTCCGAACTATCGGGAGGCTGGTTCACTACTGGGATTGTGCAATGTGCAATCCAGACTAGCCTGCTAATTGTTGGGATTACACAATGCACAATTTCAGCTAGCAAGTGTTGCAGTCCCAGGGACTGCATTGCACAATTTTCTGGGGCAGCAGTCACTGCCTCTCAAAATTGTGCAAGGAAAGAGTGGAGGACATTCATTGGAAAAAATTGCACATTTTATGGGAGGAAGGCATAGCCTTCCCTCTCAGAATTACGCAATGTTGTCTAGGTGAGGTAGAGTCCGAGCCAAGGTTTCCTAGACCCGCCGACGGGCAATTAAAAGTAAATGAAGATGTGGATGCATGTCGATACTGCGTGTAAGTAGAGGTGAATGATCGTGCATGCAAATAGTGAATGCAATATTTAGAAAATGGAACAACATGCATGTGTGTGAGGCAAGTCACCGAATCAGTGGCCGTTCGTTCAAAACAATGTCATGCATGCGACAACTATGAGATGCTAACGAAAATTGAAATGGTGCTTGTACAAGCTAATATGCATGCAAACGACAGTAAGCATTCACAAAAATCAAGCAGACATCACTCACACAAGCCAAAACACAAAAAGCGACAGAAATGTTGCAAAAGACAAGTTAAGCGGAGTTACCCGGAAATAGCTGAGCTGGATGTGTCAAAGACTCCTAGATGTGATGTGGGATATGAGAACTCCAAGATCGATGTGAAGAATGAGCTCTGAAGCGTTGAATAAATAATTTTGAGGCTCATGACGCACATGCCACAAATCTACGAAAAAGTGACACTTGGAGGAAAGTTTATAAAACAGTCTTTTCATGTAACCTACAGTAGCTAAAAATAGCTCCCTAAAATCTAGGGATGCTTTTTGCATGTTTATTTTTGCTATTTCGGGAAAAAGTAGCCCAGTGGAACTAGTCAACCTACAAGCACATGAAACAGCTTGCTTGACTGAGGGAGATTTTTGCGCAGTTTCTAGGAGGAAGTTGGGCTGGTTGTCCGGAGGGATTGCGCAATTTCTAGGAGGAGTAGCTAACTATTGCCCAGAATTGCGCAATTTCTGGGCTGAGCAACACTGTTGGGCCAAATTACGTAGTTTTCACTAGGAAGGTTGGCTGACAGAATTGTGCAATTTCTGAGCCCAGCAGGCTGCTAGTTAGATTTGTGCAATTTCTGGAGGGAAGACTGGTTCCCCTCCAGAATTGCACAATTTCTTGAGGGAGTTGCTCAACCAGTAGTTGGACAAAGTCCGGAGTAGCAACCCGTGAGGGGAGTGAAGCAAGCTATCATGCACAGACTGGCAAGCTGCTAGAAAACCATTGAAGCTCATCTACTTGACAGTGCAAGACATGTTGTTGAGGATGGTTAGTAGGGAGGCTCCAAAACAAAGCTAAGGAAAACTTTTGGAGGGTGGTTGTAGCCGCTACAACACCTACATTTTATGTTCTTGTGTTCTATTTTTCTTCTTGTTTTTGTATTTGTTTGATGATATAAGAACATAATAATAAGTGAAAAATCTAATAAATAAGAAAAAGTAAAAAGACATCACAAGCAATTATCATAAGAAAGAGAAATCATCTAATTTATTTCAATATAGATTTCTCGACATGGTATCATAGCTAAGGTTGGCTGAGGGCATAATGAAGATCTCTACAACATTGAAGAAGTTCCTAAGGAAGTGTACGAAGGTAGCAAGTCATCCCAAGAAGGGCATCAAAGAAGTTTGGGATCTCTTATTTTCTAAGAAGGAAGCGAACAAGACAAAGGATGAAGGACTATTCTTCGCACTTACTAGCACATTTCAAGATGAGAATATTTGGGTAATTGACAATGGAGCATCCAGACATATGGTAGGCCAACATTAGAAATTGAAGAAAATATCAAAAGGGAAGTCCTCTTACTTCGTAGAACTCGATGACAATAAAAGTTGCCCTATAAGAGGAATTGTATCAACTTCACTTGAGCTAGAGAATGGAGGAAACATTCATCTCAATAATATCTTATTTGTTCTAGGTTTGCACAAAAACTTAATTTCCATTTCAGTTCTAGACGAAAAGGGTGATAAAGTTACTTTCATTGATGGATAGGTTGTAGTATGCCTTAAAAACTCAAGGATTGAAGATGCAAGAATGATTGGGATTTGTGAAAGAAGACTTTACAGATTGTTAAGTCCCCTCACTCAAGCTTTGGTTCACATTAAAGTTAACCCATGTGAATTTTGGCATAGAAGATTTGGCCATCTTCCCTACAAAATATTACCAACCCTAAATTCTATAGTAAATGGAATCCCTGAACTGAAATAATATCGTGAAGGAGTATGAAAAGGATGTGCTAAGAACACCAAGAGACCATTTAGAAGCAATGCTTCAAGATCAAAATAAATCTTGGATCTTATTCATTCATATGTCTGTGGTATTATGAATCCAAAGTCACTTGGAGGTCATCTATATTATGTCACTTTCATAGATGACCATTCAAGGAAAACTTGGGTTTACTTAATGAAATCCAAGGACGAAGTATTTACCAAATTTCAATAATTCAAAGCTGAAGTAGAGAACTTTACAGAAAGGAGAATTAAGATATTAAGGTATGATAATGGATGAGAATACACATCCAAGGAAATTATAGCTTTCTATAAGGATTATGGTATTAAGAGGGAGTTGATAGTCCCATATAATCCCAAGCATAATGGGGTTGAAGAATGAAAGAATCGATCCCTTGAAAAAGTTACAAGATCAAGATTTCCAAAAAAAATTGTGGGGTGAAGAAACGAAGAAAGTTGTATACATAGAAAATTGAAGTCCCCACGGGTCATTAGATAACATGACTCATGAAGAAGTATTCACTGAGAAGAAACAAAGCATGGATCATCTCTTAATTTTTGGTTGTCATATCTATATTGATATACAAAAGGAAAAAAGAAAGAAGTTGGATCCATTAGGCATGAAGAGAACATTTGTTGGCTATAGTAATTCTTCTACGGCCTATAGGATCTACATAAAACAAGGAAACTGAATAGAAGTCAATCAAGATGTGATATTTGACAAAAGTATTGCATTCAAGAATGTAGAAATTATGACTGTAGATTAACCTGATAATGCAATATAACTAAAGCAAAATACTTTAATCTACTTCTAGAATCAATTAATGGAAGCTTAAAATATTTGAGCAATATCAATCTAAACACATATAACCAAAAGAAGAATCAATGCACATGAAACACAGAAGAATACTCAGGGGAAAGCCTCAGCTAAAAACCCCACTATCTGTATTATCATACAAGGTGGAAATATCTCAGAATTACAAAAAGCCTTAGCTCTCACAGCTAACCAATTCTGAGTACAATCCTCTTGGATGCTCACATGCAAACAAGGATTCTCACAAACCTTATCCTCTACCCTCCAAGCCTCCTATTTCCTTGCGCAGTTTCTCTGGGTAATCCTCCTGTTACCAAGTGTAACACTAATCACTCACACTGATCTCACACCTTGTAAAACTACGCAATCCTCAAGGAACCTACCCTTGACTGCATGGATGAGTTTCCTTTATAGGAAAACACATTCAACTGATAGTAACATGTCCTTGACATTTAGCTCAACTGGGTCTTTCTCTGAATAGACATGCATGAGTTACTGATGAGAGAATCTTCAGTTATCTAGAGTAAGCTAGTTGGATGCATGCATGCATTAACTAACTAACCTCACAATTAGTTCCTCAAACAGTTTGGAACTAATTTAACTGGACTTAACTCACTAAACTGAGCTAACTAATTACAAATCAAATATAACTCAATCTTATCTCCTTAATTAAGGGATAATCTCCTTAATTTAAGGGATAACTATTGCATGACTTCTGAAAGACTTCTAGCTTGAATTTCTCCAACTAATTAACTCAAGATGAATTAATTAATTATTTTTCAAGCAGTTGGTGAGACTAAATTCGAATTTTAATTCAAGGACAAATTAAAATTGGAATATTCTGGATTCTATTTTTATCATTTCTTGTTGCTATTTTCAACACTCCCTCTCAACAAGAAAGGAATTCAACTTGATCCTGATCCTAAACCTTTGGAATGTTATGCATGAAACACTACTCTCTAGTGTTGTTGCTCCAGCAACACCAGAAACAAAAAAAACATCCAACCTGAATCAATATGATGCATCTGTCATCAAAGTCTCTGATTGCTATTGCCTCTGTCGACTGAAAACTTTGCGCTTCTGCTGACTCTGCCTTTCTGCCCTGTTGTCAATCCTTCTCTGAGCTCTTCAGTATCTGACTTCTCTAGTCTCTATCACTTTGATCTCTGACCGCCTCAATTCCACTGATTCCTCCTGCTACTATGTACTTTGGGCTCCCATAGCAAGGTAAGATCCATGAGATAAAACCTCTCAATGGACCCTGCCTAATTTCAGCCTTCTTGGGACTATCACTTCACATCTCCCCACCTCACACCTGGAGGTATGGCTGCATGTGATCCCTCTTCTGACTTGGCTCAAAATTTCCCCCTATTGGAGGTCTCTGCATGAGTGGATGCCTCCACTCGGTCTCCTCTCGACATCTCCAATTGTGGCTCCTCCACAATTGTCTGAGACTTCTTCTGGGACTGCATGTTGAGAGGTAATTTACTCTCCCTCCCAACCACCAAGTCTCTAAAATTTTCCCTGCTCCTCAAGGCTTTGTATGCATCTTGAACCTCAAGAGCATATAGATTCTTAACTCGTGAACCGATCTGTTTCACCTGTCCCGTGGTGATGTGTCTAAGGAAAACCTTTCCCTTACTGAAGACAACATCATAGCCTTTGTCCTCCAACATTGCAATCGATACCAAATTCCTCTTCAGTCTAGGCACATACTTCACATCTGTCAAGGTGATAAGAGCTTCATGATCCCTCTGAAAAGCAACCGTGCCCACTCCTGAAACACTATACCTTTCATCGTCACCCATCTCTATGTGCATCTTGAGGTCTTTCTCCTCCAAGGTACTGAATAAACTTTTATCACCGGTCATGTGGAATGAGGCTCCACTGTCAAGATACCAACCACAACCCATCATTGATGACACCATGCATGTGATGAGGGTGAAGTCCATCTCGAACTGAGAGGCTAATGCTTCACCTTCCAATCCTTCCAAGGATCCCTTCTTGGACTTCTTCGATGGGAAATTAGTTGCATAATGACCCATCTTGTGACAATTAAAGCATCTCACTTTAGACTTGTCACCCTTATTCCCTCCATGAGAAGAATTCGATTCGGAATGGGACGTCTTCCCCTTCCTTTCCTTGCCTTACTTTCTAAGGCTAGATTTTCTTCATCATCATCCTTGGATAAAGAACCATCTCGTGTGCTTCTCCTGATCTCCTCTTGCATGAGATCTGACCACAGTCGTTCCCAATATGGCAGTTTCTCCCTTCCATTCATAGAGTCCTGGTAGCTATTCCAACTCTTTGGAAGGCCAAGGAGAGCGAGACTCACCATATCATCATCAGCAGTAGTTATTCCCACACTGCTAAGCTCATCTCTGCAAGTGATGAGCTTGTTCAGATATGTGGAAATAGTATCACAGTTCTCCATCTTGATTCTTCGAAGCTTGTCCTTGAGTTCCAATTTCCTCTGGTCGCTACTATTCTGGTAGAGGTCCTTCAATGTCTTCCACATTGAATATGCAGTATCCTTCCCATGGAGACTCGAGACAATATGGTCTCGAACTCCCTCAAGGATGATTTGTCTCACCCTCGTCACACACTTCTTCCATTCAACCAACTCTTGTGCATTAGTTGAACCTAGCTTTGGGATTTCTTGATCAATGAAAACCTTCAAGTCGTTGTCTTCTCATACAGCCTCCATGTGATCTTTCCATGATATGTAATTCAAGCTGCCATCCAAGGCATACTCGAGTCTCAAGCCATAGAACGCCATTGACCAACCTTGAAGTATGAGATGAATTCAATTTGCACCTACAATCCCGAACTTCAAACTTTGAATTCTCTTCTCTGTATATTGTTCATTGCTTTGATACCATGTAGAAATTCTGACTATAAAATAACCTGATAATGTAATATAACTAAATAAAAATACTTTAATCTACTTCTATAATCAATTAGAGGAAGCTTAAGAGATTTGAGAAATATCAAGTTGAACACATATAACCAGAAGAAGAATCAATGCACATGAAACACAGAAGAATACTCAGGGGAAAGCCTCAACTAAAAACCCCACTATCTATATTATCATACAAGGTGGAAATATCTCAGAATTACACAAAGCCTTAGCTCTCACAATGAACCAACTCTCAGTACAATCCTCTTGGATGCTCATAGGTAAACAAGGCTTCTCACAAACCTTCTCCTCTGCCCTCCAAGCCTCCAATTTCCTTGCGCAACTTCTCGGGGTGATCCTCCTGTTGCCAAGTGTAACACTGATCACTCACACTTATCTCACACCCTGTAAAACTGCAGAATCCTTAGGGAACCTGCCCTTGACTGCATGGATGAGTTTCCTTTATAGGAAAACACATGCAACTGATAGCAATTTGTCCTTAACATTTAGCTCAACTAGGTCTTTCTCTGAATAGACATGAATGAGTTACTGATGAGAGAATCTTCAGTTATCTGGAGTACACTAGTTGGATGCATCCATGCATTAACTGACTAAACTCACAATTAGTTCCTCAAATATTTTGGAACTAATTTAACTGGACTTAACTCAGTAAACTAAGCTAACTAATTACAACTCAAATATAACTCAATCTTATCTCCTTAATTAAGGGATAATCTCCTTAATTTAAGGGATAACTATTGCATGACTTCAGAAAGACTTCTAGCTTGAATTTCTCCAACTAATTAACTCAAGATGAATTAATTAATTATTTTTCAAGCAGCTGGTGAGACTAAATTCGAATTTTAATTCACAATTTTAATTCAAGGACAAATTAAAATTGGAATATTCTGGATTCTATTTTTATCATTTCTTGTTGCTATTTTCAACAAAGAAATCAAAGGATCTCCCTATGGACTTTGATGATGAAGAACTTCTGATGTTTGAAGAGGAAGTTACTAGGGAGGAAGAAGAATCAAATCATGAATATGAATGTCCCAGTGAACCTATGCAACCTGTGGTAATTCCCAAGACTAGAAAGATAACTAATTGGTTGAAATATACTCTATTATATGCAGAGGGACGTGGAGGGGTTAAAGGCACATTTAGGGAAATCAAGAAGCCCAAAAGTTATTTTAGGTATGCAATATATATGGAGAAGCTAATAGAAGTCGAACCATCCACCTTTAAAGAAGCTGCCACTAATCAAGAATGGAAAGATGAAATGAATGAAGAATATCAATCGATAATGGTGAATGGGGTTTGGGATATTGTACCTAGGCCTAACGACAGTTCTGTAACAACTTCCAAATGGTTTTACAAGATAAATCATGTGGTAGATGGAATATTTGACAAGTATAAGGAAATATTTGTAGCTAGGGTCTTCTCTCAACAAGAAGGCATTGATTATGAAGAGACATTTTCTCCAACAACAAGGTATACAACTATACGATCATTGGTCTCTTTGGCAGCATCAATGAGAGGGAATATACATCAAATGGATGTCAAAACTGCATTCTTGAATGGCACAATTGATGAGGAAGTATATATAGAGAAACCCTTGGGATTTGAAGTCAAAGATAGAGAGGCATATGTTTTCATATTGAAGAAGGCATTATATGGCCTTAAGTAGGCACCAAGGGCATGGTATCCAAGGATGTATGCGTACCTACAAACATTGGGCTTCACAAAGAGTTATGTTGATCCAAATCTCTACATCAAGGTTGTAAAAGGAGAGCCTGTGATTATTTTTTTGTATGTGGATGATCTTCTCTTAACAGGTGTAGAAGGTTGAATCCACGAATACAAGAAGTAGCTAGCAGCATAATTCGATATGAAGTATCTTGGGTTGATGCACTATTGCTTGGGACTAGAAGTCTAGCATGGACCTAATGAGATCTATCTAGGTTAAGGGAAGTATGTGATCGAGATGTTGAATAGGTTTGACATGATGGATTTTGTTGTAGCGGCTACAACCACCCTCCAAAATTTTGCCTTAGCCTCGTTTTGGAGCCTGCCTTCCATCTTTCACAGCAACTTGCCTTGCTTCATCAACTTCACAAGCTTCAGTGTCTTTCTTGCACAAAGGCAGTCTGTCAGTCACAACTTGATCCATTCCCCTCATAGGTTGTTCACCCGGACTTAGTCCAGCTGTAGGCTGAGCATCTTCCCCTTGAAAATTGTGTATTTCTAGAGGGCAACTAGCCTTCCCTCCAAAAATTGTGCAATCCTCTCTGGAAGCCTGTTGAGCTCCAAGATTGTACAATCCTACCTGCTAACACTCCCAGCAGGATTTGTACAAATTTCCCCAACAAGGCTTGTCAGCCCAAAATTTGCACAAATCTGGGCAGCAGTCAGCTGCTTTGCCCAGAAATTGCAGAAATCTCCAAGGAAGCTAGCCCAGCTCCCAGCCAGAAATGTGCATTTTTTCTCCAATAGTCAAGCAATATCTTGCATGTGCAGCTGAGTTGACCGGGTTCGTTCGGGACTGAGCAAAACAAACTTGCATGCATGGGTTGCTTCTTCCAAGGCAACATTGTTTCAGGGATCTATGTTTAGCAGTTGGAGGTTACATGCAAGGAGCAATTCCGAAACCTCCCACCAAGTGCCGCTTCCCCTAGATTCGTGGCATGCATGTCACAACCTTGATGTTATCAAAACTCATCAACCAGATGTTGCAGAGCTCATTCCTCACATCAACCTTGCAGCTCTGACATCCCACATCACATCTAGGAGTGGTCGGCACATTCAGCTTAGTTGTTTTAGGGTAAGCCCGCTTCCCATGCCTTGTGCTTCATTTCTGTCGCTTTTTGTGTTTTCTCTTGTGGGAATATTGTTTGTTTGATTTCTTTGAACACTTGATGTCATTTACATATTTACTAGCTTGTCCTAGCTCTGTTTCAGTTTTCGTTGCTATCTCAGAGTTGTTGCATGCATGAAACTTTTTGACACAAACGTTCACCCAACCAGCTAACTGCCTCACCCACATGCATGTTTATATGTTTGTTGAATCTTTCATTCATGTTTTGCATGCAATGTAAATCACTTTTTCTATCACTTAGTGTTGCCATGCATTTACTATCTTAGTTGCTTTGAATTTCCCATTGGCGAGTCGAGCCAACCTTGGCTCGAACTCGACCTTCACCAAGGCTGCATTGCGTAATCTGAGGAAGGAAGGCTCACCTTCCTCTCTAGATTTGCACATTCCTGCCCAGCATTGGCCTCTAGGACTATTTTTGGCATTTCTCAAGGACAGTGGCTGCTTGGCCCAAGAAATTGCACAAATCTATCCCTAGGCCAGCAGTCCTTCCCAGTTGGAATTGCGCATTACGCAATCCCAGCAGTCAGCAGCCAGACTGGATTGCACGTTGCACAGTTCCAGTAGTCAGCCAGTCTCCCAACAGCCCAGACTATGCCTTGTGTAGTCTTGGCAGTTGATCTCCTGGCTGAAATTATGCAACCTTCATGATCATGCACCCAAGTACGTTGCAAGTCAGTTCTCATGTTCATTTTGGTTTTCGACTAACAGATTGCTTGCCATGAGTGTTGCCATGTCTCTAGATATCCCAGATGTTCATCTACCTCTCATCAGTATAGGTACAATAGTTTCCAGGAGAGCAGAGATGAGGACATCATTCAGACCACACTTGGCGATGCAGTCGATCAAGTGTCCATGGACTTGCCTATCCACAAACACGTCAATTTGTTCGTAGACAAGGACATCAAGATATGACAACAACAGCATCACAGTGAGCAGCATCATGAACAACAGTTGAAGACAACATACCAAATGCAATGAATGTAAGAGGAGGGTTGTTGAAAACACAGAGGCAGAACAAGGTTGCAAGCTCAAGCAGGTCCATTGATGATGAAAGGAACTTTGGAGACTCCAGCTATGAAGAGACAATGCGACATGAGGATCATGTGAAGGCAGAAGATGGAACAAAGAAGGAGTTACATGTGGTGAAGCAGCAACTCATGAAGAACATGAAGCTGCATAGACACACGAATGAGTTGCAACAAGAACAGGAACAACAGTGGGTGCAACATGCACTCACGGATGAAACTGTGCCTGTACAAGTTAAGGATCCATCCCAGCAGTTGACATAGAGCAGACATGGTGAGAAGTGTTGTTGATCGCATGCAAGGGATTCATCAGCATGTATGTCATTGAGTGCATGCATGCAATCCAAACCATTCAACACACTCATCAAGGTGAAGACAAGAAGCGATTCCAATTGGGGTTGAACATGTACTTCGGCAAGTTGATGCGCATGAACACCAACACACACTTGAAGATCAACACAGACACTATGCATCAGTGTGCTTCTGGTTGAACTATACCTAAGAATACCATGTGCATGTTAGCAGATGAGTTGGATGAAGGGGCGAACCAATGCACCGGTTGCAACAAAGGCAAGAGTTCACTTCAGTAAGATGTCACCTTGAGGTGTATGCACACCATCACAGATGACCAAGCTTGGCATCAGCACAGAACCTTCACCATCACAAGCATGTCAAAGAGTTGGTCTCATCAAAGTGGACCGAGTGTCAGTGATGTCTTGCAAGGCTTGCTCAACCCATGTTGTCTCACAAGAGTACATGTGCATTGTAATGTTGAGTCATGGAAAGTGTAAGTCAAGTGTAAATGTTTGGATGTAACAGTCATAGAGTAGATGAAGAGTCATGAGGGTAGTTGAACTGTCAAAAAGGGAAATGTCAAGGGTCACTCCACCCTTTGCTATAAATAGTCCCTCATAACTCATTATATAGGCTTTTGGTCAGCCAAGCTTCTACTAAGACTATCTTGAAGAAGGCTTGGAGAGTATTGTAACGTGCCTTGGCTTCTCCATTGCACAGAGCTAGTACATCTCTTTGGAGGAGCAGGCGGATGTGGCTGTAATGTTTCACTGTTGGGCCTAGTAGGTTTACATGGATGTATTGTATGATTGTGACTTACACTTCTTTACATAATAAGAGCCAACACATTTTCATGCATATGTTGTTATTGTAGTTGGACTGCTCTGGTTGCCTTAATGATATATGTTGTTTAAATTACGTACTTGTGTATGAACTGATTTGTATGCAATTATATGAATCTTGTTGTAAATATGTTTCATATCTTGTTAATGTTGTCATTGTCCATGTCAACTTCTCTACCGGACATCAAACGGACCTTTCACACAAACTTTGTTGTAACAACCGTCACACTCGTCTAGGACTGATCCATGAATGTTGTACATGTTATCTTACCTTGTATGGTGTGACTACCGCATCCGAGTGGACTACTCCGCCGGAAGCTATGCATGTCCTTTTATGTTGTGTGTTCCTAGCCGAGTTGGGACTAATCCCTTTCAACCTATAACTCACCTTCACCTCCTTTCTCCCTTCGAAGTGTTGGAACCTCTCATACACCTTCCTTGACTCACTACATCAGTCACACCCTTGCTACTAATAGAGTTATCTTACTTGCCTCTGTGCGCCATCGCGGTCAAGGCATTACCTTATGACCCAATACTGGGACTCCTATACCAAACGGTATGAGTTCTAATTGGGACTTGTTACTCGGGAGATCCCCTTGACATGTTGGTGGGTCTAGCACTGTCAACATTTCTGGCTCTAGAAGGAGGGCCTAATGACAAGCTGTGTTCTCTCATCCAGTTTTGAACCTTTTCATATCTTTCATGGAATCTTGCATTCTTTTTCCCTCGAGGTGTTTTTCGAATCGTGAAGATGTCTCCATCTCGGGGAAGTTTTTCAATCTCTTGTCCACCCACACATATGATGGTGAAGGTGAAGTGGCCTGGCCTAAGCACTTAGATAACTTTCTTTCCATGATTCATGAGGAAGATGTGTTTTCTGATGAACAGGTCAGTTTGTTGCTTGCATACACACTTCGCGAATCTCCATTTCATTGGGTGCTTAGCCTACCGGCTGACATTGTGCACTCATTTGAGCACTTCTATGATATTATTGAAGACACGTTCTATCATTTTGATCCAGACCATCTTGACCGGAAACTATTTCCATGATTCATGAGGAAGATGTGTTTTCTGACGAACAGGTCGGTTTGTTGCTTGCATACACACTTCGCGAATCTCCATTTCATTAGGTGCTCAGCCTACCAGCTGACACTGTGCACTCATTTGAGCACTTCTATGATATTATTGAAGACATGTTCTATCATTTTGATCCAGACCATCTTGACCGAAAACTATTACAGCAACAGAGGGCTCCACATGAATCCATTATTGATTTTTGGTAGCGCTTATGTGACTTGCTGTTTCAAGCTCCGAGGAGCCAAATGAGTACTACCTTAAGAAATATGCCCATCCCAAGAGAAAGTTTGAGATCAAGCCTCGCTCAACATTCTTCATTGATGGAGCTGCGCAATCTCATGTGGAAGCGAGCACTGTCTCAATTGACTGTCCGCCTTCCTCTTATTCAACAGCTCCACCACTTCCCAGTGATGTTGAGGATCATGCTCACACACATGTTCATCCTTCACACCCTCCCAACATCACTTCACTCAATTTTCGCGTAGATTTGGTTGTGAGTCCTTCAAGTCCTCATGTTCATTCTTTTCTACGACCTCCGCCTTCACACCTGGGTGTTCCTCTGAATGATGTTGTCTTGTGTTTGTCCATTCCAGACTCTTCACTTGTTGTGAACGAGGAACAACCCACTGACGGAGTTGGTGTTGCACAACCAACATGCATTGTCATTCATGAAGAGTATGAGTGGAAAGATGATTCTCTTCCATCTGAGCCCCCTTTGTTCTTTCCTAACATCGTCGGTGAATGTGCCATCCATGATTTCGCATGTGTGTCTTCATCCACAATGCACCCATTGTTTATCTTCCGCAGGACACACCATATGTTAGCCTATCATCCAACAATGGAGAGGACCAATCATTCATTGGATATCTACTTGATCTTTCATCATCTTTTTCCGAAAACGCAAAGGCTGAACATCCTTCCTCCTCATATACCCCTCTGTGTGATTCATTAAACCATGAGGATGTTGACCAACATCTTGAATTTTCTTATCTTCGTTGTCGTGATCTCTTCACCTCATCATCCGATCACGATGTTGATTCACTCATTGTTAATCCATCTAAGCCACTGGTCTACAAAGATCCATCTGTCAACGAAGTCAAAACCCCACAGACTATCAAGGAACTTCAGCCTAAGCTGATGGTTATGTCAGGCCCTCGCTGTCCTGAGGTTGGTTTCGCTTCTGATCAGGAAATTGTTCAAACACTCAAGGCTCCTCATCACTCATCTATATGCACTCAAGATCAATCTAACACTCATATTTTACTTCCTCCACTCAAACTACATGATCCCATTGCTCATGCATTGGAGGATTATTACATTACAGAAACTCGTGTGCGACGCAAGTTATCTTTGTTTCTTTCGTTTGCTTGCATGTCACAGTCAAGAATGTGCTTATGCTTCAAAGTTGCACGTAGTGTCACACAATACCATGATAAGTTCGGGGACTGACCGTCATGCACATGCACTCACTTATGTCCCGTGGGCACTTTGAATCACGAAGTGTGGTTTTCTTCATTATTATATCTTTCTTGCTTCCTAGTTCGCACAACGGGGTTGCTCGCAGACCAAGCCTTCACCAACATGGGTCTACCAATGCGTCGGTGGCTACATTGGAAGTATCACTTCACGTGATCAGGTCCATGTACCGTTAGTGTAGGAGTAGTAGTAGTGTTTGCTTTCAGTGGTTTGCTTGCAACATAGTTATCGATGAAATGGGAATTATTACCTCAAAACAAGTACTTGAGCCCAAAAACCCCAAAAAAACATGAAAAAACAACCCAAAAATGAAAATTATTTATGCCAGAACGATGTTTTTTTAGGGTAAAATTTCAACATTTTTTTTAAATGGAAGTAAAAACATTTTTTTTTAAATGGATGAAAAAAACACCCTTAAAAAAAAAAATTTATTCTGGAATAACAAAAAAAAAATCAGGTTACAATTTTGACATTTTTTAGCAATGGAGTTAAAGAGAAAATATCTAGACTTTGAAAAACTGTAAAATTCCAACAATTCTCAGACATGATGTTAAAGATAAAATATCATGTCTTGAATCCTGATAATTCCAACTATTTCCATCCATGTTGTTAAAGATAAAATATCTTGACTCTAAAAAACCTTGAAATTGTAATTGTTTTCGACCATAGCATTAAAGATAAAATATCATGACTTAGAAAAACATTAAAATCTTGACAATTTTTCAACCATGCAATTAAAACCAAAGATTATGACTACAAAAAAATCTCAAGTTTTCAAAATATTTCAAGCATAACATTATGGAAAAATTTTATAACTAAAAAACCTTAAAAAATGAACCCCTGAATGAAAGAGTTATTATACCAAGAGCAATTTTTTTTCAATGCTAAATGTATAGCGATTTTAAAATCTTAGCCTAAGACAACTTGAGACATTACAAAAAAAAATAAAAATCAACTATAGAGAGGATGGCTGGAAGATCAGTAGTTGTTGGGTCCCAGCACTCTCTTCCTAATCGCTTTCTTCTTGGTTCCCCTCCCTCGTTTTTTTTTTTCCTAATAATTTTAACTGATAGATAATATTATTACTTGTATCGTTATATAATAATAAGTTAATTTAAAAATTAGATATACAATTAATTATTTCTGGATATTTAAAATATTATTTTCAATACCTTTTAAAATAACTATTATCTGAATAAAATTAATAATATCTTTGTAAAGTAGTTAAAACCTTTATGTAAATTCATATAAACAATTAATTAAATCTAGATAATTTATTAAATAGGTCAACCTCTAGGTTAATTAAATATACAATTATTTTTATTTATATATTAAAATATGATTCTAACACTTGACTTTTATATTTTATATATTTATTTAATACCTTTTACAACTAACTAATAACTTAATAATCATTTAAAATTAATATATATATATATATATATATATATATAATTAAAATCATATGTCCCTTTGACTTTTTATGATAATATAACTAACTTCCAATTTAATAAATGAAATTAACTTATTTTTATGCCCCTGGTCCTAGTCCATCTATCTGTTCCCTAGTCAAATTTAGCCGTTATAGCCGTTGCCTAGTCATGAATTATAGCCATTGGAGGTCTGCTCTGTCTATTTAACATGCATAGCTTGATCTGTTTCTTCAACTTGTCCTGACGATGAACCACACTGGTTGGTTCAAAATGCGTCGACAAATGAAATATCATGTGATTTACGCCGAAAAATCTTTGGTAAACTTGATATGGATCACAGAAGCCTCAATTCAACAATCAACTATCAAATTGACATGCAGTGTAGGTGATCTCAACCTATTGTAATGAAAACTTAAAGACCAACCATGAAATTAACACATTGTGGGCCAAACTCAATTCATTATAATGAAAAATTTAAAATCAACTATCAAATTGCAGATAATGAGATCGAGTTGCTAGACAAGCATCAACATGGACCCTACAAAATATATATATATATATATTAAGAAATCAAAAATTCAAATATTGAAAAAAAAATAAAAAAAATAATAACAAGTAATAAAACATAACAAAAAAAATCAAATATAAAAAAATATATAGAAATGCAAAAATTCAAATACTAAAAAAAATAAAAATAAAAAATAATAACAAGTAATAAAACATGACAAAAAAATCAAATATAAAAAATATATAATAATGACATAAAATAACTATAAAATGTAAAAAAATAAACCATACCATGTAAAATTGAAAGATAAAAAATAAAATAAGAGTAAAATAAAATAAAAACCAAATAAAAAAATAAAAAATACAAATTTAAAAATTACAAAAATAAAATACAACATTAAAAACAAAAAACAAAAAAACCTCTGCGCCCAATAGACTAGTGGCAAGGCGACGATTAATGACAAAAAATAAATTAAATATCATAACATAGAAAAGAAAAAAGAAAAAAAAAAGGGTTAAAAAACTAAAAAAAAAAACTAAAAAAAAAAAAAATCAAAGTTAACTTGAGAAAATGAAAATTTTTAATAAAAAAATAAATAAATTAAACAAAAAATAAATTAAAAAATATAAAACAAAAAAATAAAAATATATATATAATTTAAAAAAAATAGAAAAAAATAAAAACATATTTTTCAAATAAATAAAATTAAAAAAAAAAAAAACAAAACAAAACAAAACCAAAAAAAAAACAAAAACAAACAAACATCATTTAAAAAAAGGTTAAATAATTACCAAAAAATAAAATTAAAAGTAAAAGTAAAAATAAAAAAATTCAAAACAATTAATATATATATATATATATATATATATATAGATAGATAGATCATAAAATTAAAATTAAAAGTTGAAAAAAAAAAAAAAAACAACAACAATTAAAAAAACAAAAACAAAAAAATAAATAAATAAAATTAAAAACATTAAAAAAAATTAAATTTAAATTTAAATAAATATATATATATTAAAAAAAAATTATTGAAAAAAATAATTAAAAAAAAAAAACAAACAAACAAAAAACAAAAAACAATTGAAAAAAAATTGATGCCTCCCCACACCCCCTCGCTCCACCCAATGCCAACCCCACCCCACTGCCCCTCTCCTCCTCCACCCCAGCGCCACTCCTCTCCTCTCCACCCCACCCGCTCCCGCTCCCGCCCACAGCCCTCCCCTCCTCCTCCTTCCCCCCTCCCCCCACCTCTACCCTACCCCTTGGTCCTCTCCACCTGGCCCTCCCCACCCGCCCGGGCCCCTAGCCAGTGACCAAGAGGCTGCAGGCCGATTCCTGAAATCGGCCTGCGTCCTCTTAGCCGTTGGTTGGGGGCTCGAGCGAGCGAGGAGGGCCGGGTCGAGAGGGTCGAGGGGTGAGGAGGGGGGCGAGGGGGTGGGATGTGGGAGGGTGGGGGTGCGGGAGCGGGGTGTGTGGGGTTGGGTGGAGAAAGGGGGTGGGGGAAGGGCTCAATTTTTTTTCAATTGTTTTTTTTTTTTTTTTAATTTTTTTTTAATTTTTTTTTTATATTTTATAATTTTATTTTTTAATTTTAATTTTAATTGTTTTTTTTATATTTTTTTAATTGTTTTTTTTATATTTTATATTTTAATTTTTTAATTTTAATTTTAATTTTTTTTTTTTAATGTTTTCAGATTTTTTTTATTTTGTTTTTTAGCTTTTTTAATTTAATTTTTTTTTCGTT
Source organism: Pinus tabuliformis (assembly GCA_031772625.1). NCBI lineage: Eukaryota > Viridiplantae > Streptophyta > Pinopsida > Pinales > Pinaceae > Pinus > Pinus tabuliformis. The sequence goes on from CM062813.1 coordinate 284,135,805, forward strand.
TTTTAATTGTCTTGAATTTATTTTTTTTTACTTTTTGTTTCTATTAATGCTTTTTTCTTTTTAATTTTGTTTTTCTTAATGCTTTTTTTTTTTAATTTTGCTTTTATATTTTTATAATTTAATTTTTTTATTTTTGTTATTTTCTTTTAATTTTCTTTTATGTTATTTATTTTCTTTTCTTTTCTTTTTTTCTTTTTTATAATTTAATTTTTTATTTTTGTTATTTTCTTTTAATTTTATTTTATGTTATTTCTTTATTTTTATAATTTTAATTTCAAAAAATAATTCTTAAATTTTTTTTTTACTTTTTTAATTTTATTTATTGAAATTATTTAATTTAAATATTTTTTATTTTCTAATTTTAATTGACTTTTATTTTAAATGTTGAATTGAGGCTTCTGTGATCCATATTATTTATAAGTAGAACTTCGGCGTAAATCACATAAAGAGAGAGACGCGTTTCGAACCAACCAGTGTGGCTCATCATCATGGTAATTTTTTTTTTAACTTTAAAAAAAAATTGTTTTTAGATTTTCTTTTTAAAGTTTAATTTGTTTTTCTTTATTTATTTTTTTTTAATTTCCATTTTTAATTTATTTTTTGATATTTTTTATTTTATTTTTTTTGTTGTTTTCTGTTTATTTTTTATTCAATTTTTTTATTTTGACGATTTTTTTTATTTTTTTTTTATATTTTTTCTTCTTTTTTTTCTTTTTTAATATACTTTTTTGTATTTGATTTTTTTTGTCATGTTTTTTTTTTTTTTATGTTTTATTACTAACATGAAAATCACCAACATTTAAAAAAAAATTATCCACACTTAATTCATTAGAAAATTTAAAGTGTAAAAACTAAGCCCTCTAAACAAAAAGGGTTGATGCTCATCAGCACTTTTCAAAATCAAGATGAAAATCACTAACAAAAAAAAATTGTTCACACTTGATACATAAAAAAATTTAAAGTGTCAAAAATAAGCCCTCTAAAAAAATGTGTTGATGTTGCATCAACACTTTTCAAAATCAGCATGAAAATCACTAACATTTAAAAAAATGTGTTGATGCTGCATCAACACTTTTCAAAATCAGCATGAAAATCACTAACATCGAAAAAAAATGTTCATACTTGATACATAAGAAAATTTAAAGTACCAAAAATATGCTAAAAAAAAAGGTGTACTCTCGCATCACCACTTTTCAAAATCGGGTGATTTTTTGCTACCTCAAAAAAACAGGTACCAGTTCACTTTCTCGTTTGATCAGTAACTATGTTTTTCATGCTTGTTTGCTTACGTGCTTTGTTTGCTTGTTTGTTTACTTGCGTCGCTTTCATTTTTGCTTCTTCTCTTGCTTTGCTTTGTTGATTGTTAGGTCGTTCGCTTGTTTCGTTCATAGGTTAGTTTTGCATGAAACCATGTATGACTCTTGAAGCGCGCTGGGTAAAGAACAAGAGGGCTTGTACAGCTATCACTACTTTTTTATCTATCATCTTGCCTCTTTATGATGAGCTAGTTACTTTTAGTCCATGATACATTGAAGGAAAATATGTATTGTTCGAAACGAACCTTGGTGTAAACACAACATTTGCGCGCTAACTAGTGTCACCTTCTCTAGTCGATTGTTTTTGGGTTAACCCTTGTTAGCTCAGTCAAGTAAAGTAAGGTAGGGGGGAAAACTTTAACAGTAATTCCAGAGATACAATAAACTACTTCTCTGCTCGAACAACCTCTTCTACTCTCAATAAGTCGGGATCCCTCTTCTGCCTCTAAAATGAATAAGTGGTATGCACATTGGAAAATGAAAAAATGAAAAGTCAAAAATGAAAAATGAATAAGGTGAAAGAAGAGAAAGGCTTCCTGCGTAGGGAGGTGATGCAAGTAACTCCGCCGGGGTACTGACCAGGCTCGTTGGTAGCGGAGCCATGCTTGTGTTCCTATGCGACTCCACCGGGGTACTGTCCAAGCTTGTTGGCAGTGGAGCAACACCAGAGATGAAACTAAGACTCTGACGACTATACTGCTTATGCACCTATATACCCCTCAACCCCAATTGAAACAACTATGTTGTCTTGGTTTGGAATGTGTGTCAATCAACCAAGGGTTTGGCAGATGCTACATCTTACAATCAAGTTAGTGTGAAACCAAGATGAGCTGAAAACTAAATACTTCCGAAGGTGTTAGACTTGCCTTTCATGAACAAGGTCCATTCAGAGAGCTGGAGTTCTACCAGTGTGTCGCCAAGTGTTGTAGCGGCTACAACCACCCTCCAAAATTTTGCCTTAGCCTCGTTTTGGAGCCTCCCTTCCAACCTTCACAGCAACTTTCCTTGCTTCGTCAAGTTCACAAGCTTCAGTGTCTTTCTTGCACAAAGGCAGCCTGTCGGTCACAACTTGATCCATTCCCCTCACAGGTTGTTCACCCAAACTTGGTCCAGCTGCAGGCTAAGCAACTTCCCCTTGAAAATTGCGCATTTCTGGAGGGCAACTAGCCTTCCCTCCAGAAATTGCACAATCCTCTCTAGCAGCCTGCTGGGCTCCAAGATTGTGTAATCCTGCCTGCCAACACTCCGAGCAGGACTTGTGCAAATTTCCTCAGCAAGGCTACTCAGCCCAAAATTTGCACAAATCTGGGTAGCAGTCAGTTTCTCTGCCCAGAAATTGTGCAAATCTGTTGGGCAACCAACCCAACTCCCAACCAGAAATATGCATTTTTTCTCCAGGAGTCGAGCAGTCTCTTGCATGTGTATCTAAGTTGACCTGTTTCATCTGGGACTGAGAAAAACAGACTTGCATGCATGGGCTGCTTTCCCAAGGAAACATGCAAAGTCATCCCTTGTTTCAGGGATCTATGTTTAGCAGTTGGAGGTTACATGCAAGGAGAAATTCCAAAACCTCCCACCAAGTGTCACTTCCCCTAGATTCATGGCATGTGCGTCACAACCTCGATGTTATCAAAAATCATCAACCTGACGTTGTAGAGCTCATTCATCACATCAACCTTGTAGCTCTGACATCCCACATCACATCTTGGAGCAGCCGGCACATTCAGCTCAGTTGTTTTGGGGTAAGCCAGCTTCCCATGCCTTGTGCTGCATTTTTGTCGCTTTTTGTGTTTTCACTTGTGGGAGTATTGTTTGCTTGATTTCTTTGAACACTTGATGTCATTTACATATATACTAGCTTCACAGACGTTCGCCCAACCGGTGAACTGCCTCACCCACATGCATGTTGATCTGTTTGTTGAATCTTTCATTCATGTTTTGCATGCACTGTTAATCACTTCTGCTATCACATAGTGTTGCCATGCATTTACTGTCTTAGTTGCTCTCAATTGCTCGTCGGCGAGTTGGGCCAACCTTGGCCCGGACTTTGCCTTCACCAAGGCTACATTGCACAATCTGGGGAAGGAAGGCTCACCTTCCTCTCCAGATTTGTGCATTCCTACCTAGCACTGGCCTCCAGGACTGTTTTGCGCATTTCTGGAGGACAGTGGCTGCTTGGCCCAAGAAATTGTGCAAATTTGTCCCTAGGCCAGTAGTCCTTCCCAGCTGGAATTACGCATTACGCAATCCCAGCAGTCAACAACTAGACTGGATTGTGCATTGTGCAGTTCCAGCAGTCAGCCAGTCTCCCAACAACCCAGACTATGCCTTGTGCAGTCTTGGCAGTCGGTCTCCCGACCTCCTGGCCGAAATTGCGCAACCTTCATGATCATGCACCCAAGTATGTTGCAAGTTAGTTCTCATGTTCATTTTGCTTTCGAGTGATAGATTTCTTGCCATGAGTGTTTCCATGTCTCTAGGTATCCCAGGTTTTCTTCTACCTCTCAGTAGTATAGGTACAATGGTTTCCATGAGAGCAGAGACGAAGACACCGTTAAGAGCACACTTGGGGATGCAGTCAATCAACTGTCCATGGACTTTCCTACCTATGAAAACATCAAGTTGTTCGTAGACAAGGACATCAAGGTATGACAACAGCATCAAAGGGAGAAGCATCATGAACAATAGCTAAAGACAGAATACCAAATGCAACGAATGCAAGAGGAGGGTTTTTGACAACACAGAGGCGAAACAAGGTTGCAAGCTCAAGCAAGTCCATTGATGATGAAAGCAACTTTGAAGATTATGACTATGAAGTGACGACGCAACATGAGGATTGCGTGAAGCCAAAAGATGGAACAAAAAAGGAGTTGCATGTGTTGAAGTAGCAACTCAGGAAGAACATGAAGTTGGATAGACATACAAATGAGTTGCAACAGGAACAAGAATAGGGATGGGCGCAACATGCACTCATGGATGAAACTATGACCGTACAAGTTAAGAATCCATCCTAGCAGCTGACACATAGCAAACATGGTGAGCAGTGTTTTTGATCACATGCAAGGGATTCATTAACATGCATGTCTTTGAGCACACGCATGCAGTCCAACCCATTCAACACACTCACTAAGGCGAATACAAGAAGCAAGTCCAACTAGGGCTGAACGTGTACTTCGGAAATTTGATGCACACTACCACTAGCACACACTTGAAGATTAGCATGGACACTATGAATCAGTGTGTTTCTGGTTCAACCATGCCCAAGAAGACCATGCACATGTTAGCATATGAGTTGGATGAACGGGCCAAACCAATGCACCAATTGCTACAGAGGAAAGAGTTTGCTTCAGCAAGATGTCACCATGAGGTGCATGCACACCATCACGGACGACCAAGCTTGGCATCAACTCACCACCTTCACCATCATAATCATGTCAAAGAGTTGGTCTCATTAGAGCAGACTGAGTTTCAGTGATGTCTTGCAAGGCTTGCTCAAGCCATGTTGTCTCACATGAATACATGTTCATTGTAATGTTGATTCATGTCAAGTGTAAGTCAAGTGTCAATGGTTGGATGTAACAATCATAGAGTAGGTGAAGAGTCATGAGAGTAGTTGAACTGTCACAAATGGGAATCTCAAGGGTCACCCCACCCTTTGCTATAAATAGTCCCTCATAACTCATTGTATAGGCTTTTGGTTAGCCAAGCTTCTACTAAGACTATCTTTAAGAAGGCTTGGACAGTATTGTGACACGCCTTGGCTTCTCCACTGCACGAAGCTAGTACATCTATTTGGAGGAGCAGGCGGATATGGCTGTAATGTTTCACTGTTGGGGCTAGCAGGTTTACATGGATGTACTATATGATTTTGACTTACACTTCTTTACATAATAAGAGCCAACACATTTTCATGCATATGATGTTATTGTAGTTGGACTGCTCCAATTGCCTTAATGATATATGTTGTTTAACTTACGTACTTGTGTATGAACTGATTTGTATGCACTTATATGAATCTTTTTATTAATGTGTTGCATTTGTTATTAATGTTGTCACCATCTGTATCAACTTCTTTGTCGGACATCAGACAGACCTTTCACACAGACCTTGTTGTAACAACCATCGCACTCATCTCAGACTGATCTGTGAGTGTTGTACATGTTATCTTACCTTGTATGATGTGACTGCCGCATCTGAGTGGACTGCTCCTCCGGAAGATGTGCATGTCCTTTTGTGTTGTGTGTTCCTAGCTGAGTTGGGACTGATCCCTTTCAACCTGGAACTCAAATTCACCTCATTTCTCCCTTCGAAGTGTTGGAACCTCTCATACACCTTCCTTAACTCACTACATCAGTCACACCCTTGCTACTGACAGAGTTATCTCACTTTCCTCTGTGTGACATCGCGGTCAAGGCATTACCTTATGACCCACTACTTGGACTCCTACATCAAACGGTCTGAGGTCTAAGTGGGACTTCTTACCGGGGAGATCCCATTGACATGTTGGCTGGTCCAGCACTGTCAACAGATTGCAAACCAATGACAACCCCAATGATCACAAACTTGAAAAGACTAAGTTCTGAATAAAGCCTAGTGGATTCGACTAAGTATAGGAAATTGATTGGCTCACTGATGTTCTTGGTGAATACTTGACCAGACAAATGTTTTTCAATAAATGTTTTCATTCAATTCCAAGTGAAGCCTAAACACGATCATTGGATAGTAGCCAAGCACATTCTGAGATATCTATAAGGAACAATCCACTACTTCCTAAAATATGAAAGGAGGAATGATGTCCACTTGATTGGATATACAGATTCTGACTGGGGAGGTAGTGAACAGGATGACAGAAGTACTACAGGAGTATGTTTCAGTTTGGTATCCTCCATAATCTCATGGATGAGCAAAAAATAAGAATTGCTTTAAGTAGTGTTGAAGTCGAGTATATTACATCATGTGAAGTAAGAAGAGAAGTTGTCTGGTTGAGGAAGTTGTTGTTTGACTTATTTGAAGGACCAATAGACGTTATAGTGATACATTGTGATAACACCAATTGTATAAGATTATCTAAAACCTTGGTGTTCCAATGAAATAGAAAGCATATAAACAAGTATCACTACATTCGAAAGCTGGTACAAGATGGTGTGTTGCAGCTAAAGAATATCTCCATCGATGATAAGGTAGCTGACATATTGACAAAATCTCTTCCTAATAAGAATCTTGTATATTTGAGGAATAAGCTTGGTTTTGTTGATATATCCTCCCTAGTTGAGAGGGATAGATAGGCACATCGTTCTTGTCTTCACTTGCGAAGATAGAATGGAGGATTGGGTAAGCATATGGCATCTGATACTCTTTAAGGATGAGGTAAGGAATTCAAGATAAGAGTACTCAAGGGTCGATATTCTTTGAGGACTAGCTATACAATATAAGAATAGTCCAAGGAAGGACATACTCTATGAACACTTGCGTGGGGTATGTACCTTGAGATACAATGATGATAGTGTCTATAAATCATTGGTCTCATCAGCATTGTGATTTGATATTTTGGAGAGATGGAGTAGTTAGTCAAGGCTTTGCTATGTGACAATGCTGGTTGTTATGATTCTAGAAAGATGAGTTACCAATCTAACTCTTCTTATGATATCTCTTTAGAGTGAGAATTTCCATGTTCCATTTATGAATACCTCTCGAGTTAAGAGGGAGTGTTGAAAACTATGTAACTAGGTTCGATATTCATAAATATGAAATGTACTTTTGATTCTTATGTTTTGTAAAATGAAAGAAAAGAATATTATTTTTATTTTTGGAGCATGGGTTTCATGCTCAAGGTATTTTCTTTTAGAGGTCAAGCACCCATTGAGTGCTTCTAGGGTTTTTCCTAGGTCAAGAAGTCAAAAGATTCATTGTCATAAGTTGAAGACCCCAACGGGAACATTGTAACTTGTAAAGAAAATTATTTTTGTAAATAAAAGTGCAAAATACCCTTCAAAACCAAGTCGGCCTATTTTGAGGAGCCACGTCCACCTTGAGAAGCCTATATAAATGATGAAACTCAACCTCCTTGAGACATATACATCACTCACTCATTCAACAGAAGGAGAAGAGCAAGAAGGCTAGCGAAGAAGGAAGAGGACGAAGAAGATTATTTCTAGGCTAATATTCTCTCAGACGTGCGAAGAAGTGAAGCTGGGATTTTCCACTGCAAGGTTGATACTCTCTATCTACTGGAGGAGGATCAAATTTGCTAGAAGAAGGGTTTACTAGGTCACCTTCTAGCCCTCGAAAATGAAGCAAGGAAAGTGAAGTTGTTGGAAGGCCTTGGAAGGCTAATTTCACTCACATGTGTGGTTGTAGAAGTAGTTGCAGGGGGCGAAATTTTTAGACATGCAGTAGAGGTCGAAATTCTGAAGCTGGGGGTCGAAGTTATGCTGCTGGAAAATATTTGACTCAATTTGACTTGGACAAGGGAAACACATCATCTGGAAAGGTTGGACTTGGTCTTGGAGGGTATTGTTCTTGGTCTAGAGGTCTTGGAATTTGTCAATTGAATAATATATAAGAAGAGAAGATATTTTACGAGTTTTCCTATCAAGTGGAAAGGTTTTGGCCGTAGCTTGTTCTGTGTTCTTGTGTTCTACTATTATTCTTATTTTGGTAGTTGTTTGATGATATATGAACATAATAATAAGTGAAGAAGCTAATAAGTAAGAAAAAGTAAAAATACATCACAAGAATTTATCATAATAAAAAAAATCATCTAATCTGTTTCCCTATATATTTCTCAACATTGGGGACCTTACATTGATGATATTGGAAAGATAGGAACCATAAGTTCCACAAGATGAGAAAATGGAGGTGATGTAATAATTTAGATTAAAGTGATACAAATAATATGAATGCTTCATATGATTATAAATTAGATTTCTATGGACCTTTATCCAACTTCCTTTGAAGGACCTTCTTCTCATAAGGAGAAGAGAGAAACCATGCACAAGGAGTATGATTCTCTCATCAATAATGAGGCATGTAGGTTGGTGGATCCTCCATTTGAAAACATACCAATCGGCTAGGAATGGGAATAAAAGAACAAGTAAAAATCAAAGGGTTCACTTGAAAGGCATATATTGGGGCTATGGTGAAAGGATTTGCATAAAAATAAGGCATAGTCTATGAGGAGACATTTTCCCCCACACGAAAATGGGATACAATTCATGTATTTTTAACTTTGGTATCACATAATAGGTTGAAAACTCATCACTTGGATGTGAAGACAACCTTTCTAAATGGAGAATTGAAAGAGAATGTCTACATGTCTCAACCATAAGGATTTGTTGTGATAGGTCAAGAACAAATAAGGTATGCAAACTAATCAATTCTTTGTATGAACTAAAGAAAGCTCCACACACATGGTATGAGAAAGTGACTGAGCATATTTTGAAGATCATTTTAAAGAATCTTAATCTTGATGATGCACTTTTTTTTGTCAAGAGAGTTGAAAAAACTATTGTACATCTTATGGTATATGTAGGTGACCTTTTGATATAAGGAAACAATGAAGCATATGTTTCTTTTATATAGAAAGAATTTAAGAAGGGTTTTGAGATGAGATACATGGAACATCTTCACTACTACTTCAATATTGAAGTAAATTATAATCCAAAGTATGTATTCATCTCCCAAAAGAAGTATGTATTCGAGATTTGTTCAATCAATTTGGCATGGTTGACTGAAATTATCTTTCTACTACAATGGAGCAAAATTTGAGCTTATATCAAAAAACGTTAATGAATTTGAGGTTTTTTTGTAGGGTAAACTTAACTGAGGGAAAGAGTCAAAGTTGTTAGGTTCACAATGGTGGTTTTGGGCACATGGTTTTGGTTGTCTATGGAATTAGAGCCCATGGATTATATGTAATGTAACCTTTAAAAGGCTTGGATATTCTCCATTGTAATGTGTTTTTGTTGAGCAGAGGGCTCACTTGGGCGAACCATGCTGGTTGGATTGGCTACTTTTAAGTTAAGGCATTATTTCATTTAAGCTAGATGATATATATATATATATATATATATATATATATATATATATATATATATATATATATATATATATATATATATATATATATATTCTTATTTCCCAATTTGGATTTTCAAGATTAAAATATATGTGTTTTATGTGTTATTGATGCTATAATCATTTTCTCTCGCATTGTTTGTATTACTAACAGTGGTATCAAATCCAAGAATTGTGGCCTAGAGAATGAGATAATGCTTGCAAATGTTGACACATTGTATGTTGAGGTTGAAGCTAACATAGAGAAGCCCAATTTGTATTTGACCGTCCTACATGAAGATTTTTTGAGAGGAAATAGAGGTCCAACAAGGTGAGATGCAGCCACATAAGAAGTATTTGGTGAGAAGAGCACCTAGTTTAAGCCGGTGTGAAAACATGAGAGAATGTGAAAACATGAGAGAATGGTAACATAAGTGTCAAACAAGAATAAATAAAATTACAATGGAGATGAAATTTGTAAATTACATGTATAAGGGCATATGACTATAAGACCTAGTTAGGAATGTATATCCCTACTAGGTAAAGTCTTGGAGTAGACCTAGGTTATAAGAGAGGAGAGGCATAAGTATTTCCTCAATTAATTCTAAAGAGGGGAATGTTAGGGTAAACATGACTCACTGAAAGAGTTAAATCTGTTAGGTCCATAGTGGTGGCTTACGACACATGGTTTTGGTAGCCCATGGTATTAGAGCCCATGGATTACATTTTATGAAGCCTTTAAAATGCTTGGAGATTCTCCATTGTAATGTTTCTGAGTTGAGAAAAGGGCTCACATAGCCGAGATTAAATGTTGACCAACTTGGCTGCTTTTAAGTCAAGTCATGGTTATGTTTAAACCATATGATAATAATAGATCTATTAGCTAGTTTTTCTTAGTTTGGGTTTTCCATGTTAAAATATCTAAGTTTTACATATTATTGTTGCAATAGTTGCTTTTTCTCACATTGTCTTTATTTCTAATAGATACAAATATTAAGATAGATAGCTTGTGGGGAATCTTATCTCCCTTACTACTAGACCAAATATTTCATTTGCAATTGGAATTCTTTCCAATTTCATGCAAAAAACTTGTGAACGACATTGATTTGTTGCAAAGACATTTCTAAGGTATTTGAAGGGAACTCATGACCTTCGGCTCAAAAATTTAATTTGGAATGTTGGAATATTTTAATTACTCTCATTAATTAATTTTCTAGTTATAGAAAGATTTATAAGAGCTAAGTTGTCAAGATTGATTGTTTATTATTAGTAAACCTAGTTCTACAAATTTCATCTCTAGATATTTGTGGTAGGTCTCTCTAGAATAAATTATGTTTATATAATCTAATTTTTGAATCAATGAATCATCTTTGATATTGATCATCTTAATGGTTGAGTTGTAGGTGTTTGTATTTTTCCTCTCCCTTCATTAAAGTGGTATGAAAGCATAAGTTGCAGCCATCCTTTGCTAGTCAAGTGAAGGGTTTGTGCATAATTCCAAGTATAGAAAAGAGTGTAGCATTCATGGTGGTGTTGCATAAGTATTTAGGTTTATGCATAGTCAAAAAAGGGTAAGTCTCAAGGTATGGATTATGATCTCAGCACATCTATGGGATTGACACTAAACCTTGATTTTGAATAAATCCATGGATGCCCTTCGATTAGATGGTTCAACTTTGAAGAAGACTAGGGTATTCTTGTATCTCCTTTTGGAAGTTCTAGAGAAGACTACCATTGGAGCTTCTAGAGTTTTAGCCAGCGTTTTGAAATTTGGGAAACAACTTTAGTCTATCTACAATGGCGTTAATCTAAGTACTAGTAATCTTTAGATTCATTCTAGAATATGCCCATATACTAGTATGTAATGAAAAATTTAAAGGTTTAATCTTCTATGGTTCTAGCATTTTCTTGCATTTTTTAAGATTTACAACCCATGGAAACTATCAAATAAAGGATTGTGAAGTTGTTATTATTATTTGTAGAAATTTCTCTATAGATCAACTACCTTTGATACCATGTAGAAATTCTGTGAATTATCTACAAATCTCGCTCTAAGACCTCTGTAGAAAATCTCACTGTAGATTAACCTGATAATGCAATATACCAAAGAAAAATACTATAATCTACTTCTACTATCAATTTTGCGGAAGCTTAAAGATTGAGCTAAATCAAAGTTGAACACATATAACCATAACAAGAAGAATCAATACACATGAAACACAGAAAAGACTCGGGGGAAAGCCTCAGCTAAAAACCCCACTATCTGTATTATCATACAAGGTGGGAATACATCAGAATTATACAAAGCCTTAGCTCTCACAGCTATCCAGCTCTCAGTACAATCCTCTTGGATGCTCACAGGCAATCAAACCTTCACACAAGCCTTCTCCTTTGCCCTCCAAGCTCCTATTTCTTTGCGCAATTCCTCTGGGATGATCTCCTTCACCCAGTGGAACACTGCTCTCACACACTTCTCTAACACACTGTCATAACTGCACAATCCTCAAGGAACATTACCTTGAATACATGCATGAGTTTCCTTTATAGGCGAAAACATGCAACTGATAGTACACTGTCCTTGACATTTAGCTCAACTAGGTATTTCTCAAAATAGACATGCATGAGTTTCTGATGAGGGAATCTTCAGTTATCTGGAGTGCACTAGTTAAGTGCATGCATGCATCAACTGACTGATAACTCACAATTAGTTCCTCAAACAATTTGGAACTAATTTAACTGGACTTAACTTAGTAAACTGAGTTAACTAATTACAACTCAAATATAACTCAATCTTATCCCCTTAATTAAGGGATAATCTCCTTAATTTAAGGGATAACTCTTGCATGACTTCAAAAAGACTTCTAACTTGAATTTCTCCAACTAATTAATCCATAATGAATTAATTAATTATTTCCAAGCAGATGGTGAGACTAAATTCAATTTTAATTCACAATTTTAATTCAAGGACAAATTAAAATTGGAATATTCTGGATTCTATTTTTATCATTTCTTGTTGCTATTTTCAACACTCCCTCTCAACAAGAAAGGAATTCAACTCGATCCCGATCGTGAACCTTTGGAATGTTATGCATGCAACACTTCTCTCTAGTGTTGTTGCTCCAGCAACTCCAGAAACAAAAAAAACATCCAACATGAATCAGTATGATGCATCTGTCATCAAAGTCTCTAACTGTTATTGCCTCTGTCAACTGAAAACTCTGCGCTTCGGCTGACTCTGCCTTTATACACTGTTGTCAATCCTTCTTTGTGCTCTTTAGTATCTAGCTACTATAACCTCTGTCACTTTGATCTCTGATTGCATCAATCCCACTGATTCCTCCCGCTACTATGTACTTTGGGCTCTCGTAGCAAGGTACGATCCATGAGATAAAACCTCTCAATGGACCCTTCCCAATTTCAGCCTTCTTGAGACTATCACTCCACATCACCCCACCTCACACCTAGAGGTATGGCTGCATATGATCCCTCTGCCCACTTCTCCAATTGTGGCTCGTCCAAAATTGTCTGAGACTTCTTCTAGGACTGCATGTTGAGAGGTAATTTACTCTCCCTCTCAACCACCAAGTCTCTAACATTTTCCTTGCTCCTCAAGGCTTTGCATGCATCTTGAACCTCAAGATCATACAAGTTCTTAACTCATGAACCGATCTGTTTCACCTATCTCGTGGTGATGTGTCTAAGGAACTCCTTTCCTTTACTAAAGACAACATCATAGCCTTTTTCCTCCAACATCGCGACCGATACCAAGTTCTTCTTCAGTCCAAGCACATACTTTACATCTGTCAAGGTGATAGGAGCTCTAAGCTCCCTCTGAAAAGCAATCGTGCCCACTCCTAAAACACTATACCTTTCATCGTAACCCATCTCTATGCGCATCTTGAGGTCTTTCTCCTCCAAGGTAATGAATAAAATTTTATCACCGATCATGTGGAATGACGCTCCACTGTCAAGATACCAAACACAACCCATCATTGATGACACCATGCATGCAATGAGGGTAAAGTCCATTTCGAACTGAGAGGCTATTGCCTCACCTTCCGATCCATTCGAGGATCCCTTCTTGGACTTCTTTAATGGGCAATTAGTCGCATAATGTCCCATCTCATGACAATTAAAGCATTTCACTTTAGACTTGTCACCCTTCTTCTCTCCATGAGAAGAATTCGATTTGGAATGGGACACCTTCCCCTTCCCTTTCCTTGCCTTACTTGCTAAGGCCATATTATCTTCATCATAATCATTGGATGAAGAACCATCTCGTTTTCTCCTCCTGATCTCCTCCTGCATGAGATCCAACCACAGTCGTTCCCAATCCGGCAGTTTCTCCCTTCCATTCACAGGGTCCTGGTAGCTATTCCAGCTCTTTGGAAGGCTAAGGAGAGCGAGGCTCACCATATCATCATCAGTAGTAGTTATTCCCACACTTCCAAGATCATCTCTACAGGTAGTGAGCTTGTTCAGATATGTGGAAATAGTATTGCCATTCTCCATATTGATTCTTTGAAGCTTATCCTTGAGCACCAATTTCCTCTGGCCACTACTGTTTTGGTAGAGGTCCTTCAATGTCTTCCACATTGAATATGGAGTATCCTTCCCATGGAGACTCGAGCCAATATGGTCTCTAACTCCCTCAAGGATGATCCGTCTCGCCCTCGCCACACACTTCTTCCACTCAGCCAACTCTTGTGCATTAGTTGAACCTGGCTTTGGGATTTCTTGATCAATGAAATCCTTTAATTCGTTGTCTTCTAATATAGCCTCCATGTGATCTTTCCATGATATGTAATTTGAGTTGCCTTCCAAGGCATACTTGAGTCTCAAGCCATAGAATGCCATTGGCCAACCTTGAAGTATGATAAGAATTCGATTTGCACCTGCAACCATGAACTTCAAACTTAGAATTCTCTTCTCTGTATACTATTCACAGCTTTGATACCATGTAGAAATTTCTCTATAGATCAGCTACCTTTGATACCATGTAGAAATTCTACAAATTCTCTGCAAATCTCACTCTGAGACCTCTATAGAAAATCTGACTATAGATTAACCCGATAATGCAATATACTAAAGCAAAATACTATAATCTACTTCTACTATCAATTTTGCAGAAGCTTAAAGATTGAGCCGAATCAGAGCTGAACACATATAACCATAAGAAGAAGAATCAATACACATAAAATACTCAAGGGAAAGCCTCAGCTAAAAACCCCACTATATGTATTATCATACAAGGTGGAAATACATCAGAATTATACAAAGCCTTAGCTCTCACAGCTAGCCAGCTCTCAGTACAATCCTCCTGGATGCTCATAGGCAATCAAAGCTTTTCACAAGCCTTCTCCTCTGCCCTCCAAGCTCCTATTTCCTTGCGCAATTCCTCTAGGATGATCTCCTTCACCCAGTGGAACACTGCTCTCACACACTGCTCTAACACACTGTCAGAACTACGCAATCCTCAAGGAACCTTACCTTGACTGCATGCATGAGTTTCCTTTATAGGAGAAAACATGCAACTGATAGCACATTGTCCTTGAAATTTAGCTCAACTAGGTCTTCCTTAGAATAGACATGCATGAGTGTCTGATGAGGGAATCTTCAGTTATCTGGAGTGCACTGGTTGAGTGCATGCATGCATCAACTGACTTATAACTCACAATTAGTTCCTCAAATAGTTTCAAACTAATTTAACTAGACTTAACTCGGTAAAATGAGTTAACTAATTACAACTCAAATATAACTCAATATTATCTCCTTAATTAAGGAA
Source organism: Pinus tabuliformis (assembly GCA_031772625.1). NCBI lineage: Eukaryota > Viridiplantae > Streptophyta > Pinopsida > Pinales > Pinaceae > Pinus > Pinus tabuliformis. Next base: position 284,150,961 of record CM062813.1, read on the forward strand.
TTGTCTCCTTAATTTAAGGGATAACTCTTGCATGACTTCAGAAAGACTTCTAACTTGAATTTCTCCAACTAATTAATCCATAATTAATTAATTAATTATTTCCAAGCAGCTGGTGAGACTAAATTCGATTTTAATTCACAATTTTAATTCAAGGTGATCTGGAATTTATCCAAGACAAAGAATGAGAGGTATTATAGACTCATGTGCATGGATGTGCCTATGTTACTTATGCAATGGATCGATAAGATTGCTAGAATACATAGACACTGAGGCAACTAGAGAAAACATAATAATCAAACATGTAAACAAAACAAGTTTAATAAGGAGTTCACCCAATGCTCCTGGGCTACGTCTCCTGGTCCAGCCTTTCAGTGGTGGCCTCTCTATTATGTTTTCAAGCAGATTTTTTACAACAGTGAGCTCGATTCGAGTCTCACTAATAGAATGAAGTCAGTAGGAATGGAGTGCATAGACTCTCCTTACTGAAACTCGACCTCTGAGGGTCACAGTAGTATGACAGGCCTATGCTGAGGAGCTTGCTTGAACCTCTCAAGCCTTCAATGGAGTACACAGACTCTCTGACTCTCTCTGGATCTGTCTGGCTCGATGCTGCCTTCAGGTCAACTCGACTTCTACTCTCGGTTCTCTGCTATTAGATTCTTGCGTCTCTGTGTTGCCCCCATCTGATTCTGTCAATTCATGGCTTTAAAGCCAGTATGTTCTTTGACTACTCGTTTTCGCTTCTCGGCCTTCTGGTTTCCTTTCCTCTGTCCATTCGAATTCCTCTGCTTTGCATCATCATCACTGGGTAATGCCTCGCAGGGAGGTGGCCACCTGTTTGCTAACGAACTGGGTGTCAGATTCCCTGAATCATATTTGAATGATCGTTAAATCTGTTTGCTTCAAGATCACCCGCAAACACGAATTGTTTGCCAACTCATCATCCACGTCGGACGTCAAATCCCTGTCATCTTTCTTTTCAACCTGTCAAATCCGGTCAGTCATTGGGACACATCTCCGCCGTCGATTTGGACCCCCCAGATCCTATGGTCATCCTTCATATCGAGCAGACAAGTCGCACGGTGTTTACCCATCCGATGCGGGTAGTTTTCTCTCTCTTCCACCGGACGCATGTCACTCGATGTGTGGCATCGGGCGGGACTCAGTCAAAACTGCTTACCACCTCGAAGCCTTCCAATATCCTGCCGGTTTTGGGGAATCCCGCGTTACGGAACCGAAACAGTTACTTTTCTAAATTTTATAGCATTTTCAGGTCCGGGTGCTTCGGGGCATTCCATCATTGATGGGGACGCCCTGTGATATTTGATTATCGAGTATCAGAATCCACCTTTGTTTCCCGAATTAGCCTCCAGTTTTGCTAGTTTTGTGCCATTGCGCTTTACCATGGGCCAACGGTCTGCGCGCTCGACTGAGGGTCCTCATTGCTCCGCTCTGGCCACAACTAGAATTATTATGAGGATTCCTTCTAATAGATTCAATCTTTTCTAGGACTTGAATCTTTTAGCATAATTGAAACAATCATGAAAACTTAGAGAGTTTTAGGATCAAATTCGGATCACAAGGACAAATTAAAATTGGAATATTTTGGATTCTATTTTTATCATTTCTTGTTGTTATTTTCAACATTATTTAGTTTTAAAAAATAAAGATCAAGAAACAACACAATATTAGAAACAGAAAGAATGAGGATCTCTAAGTGATTTCCTTTGCAGATATTGTGAATTTCATGAGAAATTTGTTTAGACAAAGGTTTGTTACAAATCAGTGATGTGTAGTAATTAATACACTCCTTTAGAGGATTGTTTTCATTTTTTGGATTTTGTGTGTGGGGGAAATTAGGTTAACTCTTACTTAAGTGGTGCAATTCTATGAAGTTTTAGATATAGAAAGGTTTTTATGCTCCACTTTAAAAAAAAGGGAAAAGTGAGGGAACCAATAGATATAATAAAAGGTGGGGTGGTGGAGGACTAAAAAAATTGGTACAAGAATATGGGAGAGATATAGAAAGAAAATAAAAAATAGAAAAAAGATGAATAAAAAAGAGATAAAGAAAGAAAGAAGTAGTTATGGCATGGAGTAGCATATGTTGTCCTTTAAGATAACCTAAGGTCAATTGGTTATGCCAAAGCATCTAGAATATTTTGTTTGATTTTAATGCTTGGACGACCAATGAACTGCCTTTTAACAGGTGCCTTAAACTTAGAAAGATCCTTAATAAAACAAAAGGTTGTTCTTTAAATGCATATGGTTATTTTGATTTTCATTGGGATGGATAAGAAGAATATAGAGAAGTATAAATGATTTAATATTCAGACAGAGTATTTCACCATTTATAAGTAGAAATTAAGAAAACTATGTTTTCTTAATTAACAAAATATAATCAAGTCATTACACAAATCTTGTGCAATTTAAATTCAAAGAGGAATTTATAGTAACAAACAATCCTGTAAATTAATCTCTTAATTAAACTACAACTTCACAACGGATTGAAAATGAAACTGAGATTCAATTAAATTTTCAATCAGATGACTGTAAAAGAATTAAATTATATGAGGAATACATAATGGAAAACATAATGAAAACAACTCACAGAGAGACAAGCCATATGAAGTAAATCCAGAATATTTTATTCAATGCTCCAGCTTAGTACAAATCTGTCTGGTAACTGGCTCAAGGGTGCAACCTTGAATACTTTGATAGAATGAAGTATTTAAACAAAAATACAAAATATTACAATAAATGCCTGAGTGACAAGGCATGCTATTATTTCTTAAAACTAACTAAAAGGGAAGGAATTCGATCAAAAAGAATGAATCTGCACATCTGGCCCTGTTTTGATGGAAAGTTGTTGCTGAGTGGCCACTATTCTAGTGTTGCACTGGAAAAAACTGATCTGTCCTCTAATCCTGATATTCGCACAACTTTTCCCACCGTTCTTCATTTGGAATTGATATTTTAGTTACTCTATGGTAGATCTCATCTACCTCAGTATACTTGGAAAAAGTGGGTTTTACAGTAAAAATATGTTTTATCTCATTCTGAATAAAACATATGTTATTGATGGCCTCATAGAATGCCCTGCCTGTCATGGAACCTTTGATGTTGGAGGACTTGGCTGTGTCCTTGGAAATGTCCTGTAGCTTCTTCAAGTAATCCTCCCTGGTCATTAACTTATCATTGATGACAAACAATGAAGGCAGACCCTTCTTGTTTAAGGCATCAATTCTTGTGAAAATTCTGTTGACTGCAATTTCCAGAGTGTGACACTTCTTAGTTAACTGCACTACCAAGTTATTTTTAGTCAGGACTTTCTTTACCTCCAGAATGGTTTTAGTCCTGTCATCCACTCCTAGATCATCCAGTTCATACATGTTCTTAGAATTGAGAAACCTTATTATGTTGTTGGCTGTAGAAGGCATCTCTCCCAACTGAGCATTTATATTGGCAATTGTCTGGTTTTCCTTTTCCATTAACTCCTTCTACTCAAAAATGATCTGGATACATGGCCATATTTCATCAATCTCCTCTATGATGTTGTTCTGGATAATTTCTTTGACACTACCAAGAGTGTAGCCAATGGAAGACTCAGTGGCTCACTTTTTCCATGCTTCAACTTGATTCTGAGCTCTCTGAAGCTTTGCTGCATGAAAAATGCTAGACTTCTTTTGATGATCCTCCAGTAGTTTCAATTGATCATGCAGTTTCTTAATCTCTTCAGTCTGCAGGGAAATATTTTGAACTGCACTGGCCAACTAGTCTGTAGCCTCTCCTGTATTGGTGGTAGCTGATATGGCAATCGAAATGACTATGATAAGAAATGCTTCTAAAGGAGTAGTATATTTAGAAGCCTTCTCCTTTTCCTTGATTAATTTGTCCATCTCCGTCTCCATCTGCTTAAGCTGAGTAGTCTGCTCCATGATGAGTTTCATCATGTCTGCCTTTTCAGTGTTTGTTTCTACAATATCCTGCGCTAGAGGATATTCAGTAGCTAGGAGTTTCAACTGTTTCCTTAGTGCTGCTATATCCAAATTCTTCTTTTTGATCAGCTCCTCTGCAGCATTGATGTTTGCAAGATCATAACCCAGTTTGATTATCAAATCTTCCAAGGTTTTAATCTTGGTATCTTTGGCAAGAGTTGAAACTTTCTCCATCTTTAGCTGTGACTGAACATTTGCCAGTGTGACCTATAATTTCGACAAGGTCATAGTTGTGCTAGTTACAGTAGAGAAGATCATTTCCCCATTTTGTTTATTCATCTCCATTTGGTCAATGGGATGCATATCTTTGACATCAAACTCAAAAGATGTCTTTCTATATTATGATGCTCCTTTGGGCTGAGGAACTTGTGCCTGAAGGAATGTCATCTACATTTTCCCCTTCTCTGAGTCAAAGGCCGAAAGTAGCCTGCTTTGGGCACCTGAAATCTGCTTCCAAAACTGGTTGTATGTGTTTATATTCAAGGCTTCATTTCTGACCTTTATTTCCTTGAAGATATCCATGATGCTCTTCTTTGGCTCGCTTGAAGTAGATGTACCTGTGTGCATAATATGTTGCTGCTCTTGTGAGGTTGTGGAGGTGGTAGGAGACTGTGTAGACTGATCACCCACTAATGAAGATACAAGAGGCTCATTAGTGGTGATAAGAGTCTGCTGCTCTGAATCTTTGCTAAGGCTTAGTCTGGAACTAAGCTTAGCCTTCTTTCTGTACATGATTTTAAATCCCTCACTAAAGATATCAGTCCCTAAAGGAGACTCTTCCTCTCTACTCCTCTTGGATGCCTTCTCTTGCATTATAGGAGTCTACACTGTTGATGAGGAGACCTGTTGTTCTTCTGCCTCCTGTAATGTGTTTTCAACCCACTCTAGCTGATTCTTATATTTTTCGATCTCTGGCCTAGGTGTGTGAAAATAAGGAGTAGACTTGGTTTCTACCCTTAATCTGGAAATTATCCCTAATGGAACATAGGACCAAGTAAAACTAATATTAAACTGCATTTCCATGAGGAGTTTGTCAACCTCTTCACCTGTTGTCCTGTTGTTGTGTTATCACTCAGGTTGTCCCTTTTGACTCCTAAAGGGATACGGCCGAGGTAACCACAAACCAATCTTTGGACTGCAGGTCCTAGCCTACCTACAGTCAGAGAGGGCTCTCTCTTTATGATATAGCTTTGTTGAAAGGGATGATTTTAGGCTAGATATGATGCACATGGGTTTAGTTTGAGTTTGGTGGGATGGTTGATCTATTCAAGCAAAGTTGGCATACAAAGTGTAAGAAGTTCAAACCATTGGGCATGGAGTCAATGAATGTGAACTGAAGGGTGTGTTTTCATTGGCAAAAGAGGGGAATATGGAGCAGGATAGCTACGCATGGCACAATGATTAAATGCTGGAACAAGGATGAAATGGAGGTTAGGGGGTGAGAGGCAATTAAGGATCTCTCATCCAGCCAAAGAGGGAAAGTGGATGAAGACTATATAGGAGCAATGAAGGATTCCTAAACAGTATTCAGAAATGAGAAATAGCTTAAACATGATCAAGTAAGTATGCATATTTATCACTAATTCAGAGGAAAACATAGAAAAATTACAAGAATTGAGCACAGAGGGCATGATAGCCAGCTCTGAACTATTCCTTCTTCCTGCAACTTAGATTATGATATTCAGATGATACAGATACATATAAACTGATAAACAGAGGGAGGAAAGACTTATTGAACCATGAGAAAGCACATGAATTCCACATCAAGCTCTTCAGCCATTGAAAGCACAACCAGCCAGTTCAGATGCAAATATTCCAACAATCTTTGATTACTGAAGTTCTTAAGCTTATAGCGCAAGTCTGGAATGAGAAATACAACCAACCAACCCTTAATACATGGCTGAGGGTGGTATATATAAGCAAAATATCTAAAAATATCTACAACAGCAGATCTTAAACAGATCTGGAGCAATAACTCTGATCAACCTAACTTATCTTGAAATAAATGCATGCAATAACTATCTAAGTGCTGCGCTGGGGCAGCTGCCTCAAAAATGGATCAAAATCTGTCCTTATGGCTCTGTGCTGGCATCTGTGCAATAACTGTGCCTTGAATATTGAAGCGCTGCTCTCATGTGTCTTCATACACTGCTTTCTGCAATATGTGGGCTTTATCCTTTTATCAGCACCTCTCAAGTGGTTCTTCTGCTGCAAAGTGGCCTTAATGTGCATTAACTGTGATCCGAGAGCCTTTATGGCTTCACCACTTTCTTTGACTTTGATTGGGGGGCCCTTTAATGTTCTCCTGCTTCGGGCTGCTGATATTTTGATCTGATACTCTTTGCCACTTCACCGATCTTCTCTGACATTTGAATTGGACCACTTACTCTCTCTGATACTCTTTGGCTTGGATCGAGGCTCTTTAATGTTCAGCTGCTTTGGCTTTATGTCTTTCACTGATACACTTTAATTTCTCGGCCGAACTAATACTCTTTCGCTGAATCGGGACTCTTTATCACTGCTGATACACTTTAGTTGTCCAATCGCCCCTTTCTGCTCTTTGAATGCAAAATAACTGCTGCAAGTGCTTTCCGTGGCCTTTGGGATGCTATCGGCGCATGGCCGGTCAAAATAATGCCTTTAAAATAATAAATTTGCAAAACTGGGCCGAATAAAGGAGCTCTGGTGGCATGCCGAGGAGAAATCCCTGCATCTGGAAGTATTTGGGCCTGGAGCGATCTCAAAATGGCCAAAGAAACCATGATTTCTTTTATACCTGGGCGGGCACGGGCGCCGCACACAAAACATTAAAAATGGTCCTTTTATTATAATACAGGCGAAATGCCCAAAAACATGAATTTCATTGAAAAATTGGCGCTGGGCGGACACTGTAGCGATCATTAAATCCTGGTCGTTGGATCCGGCGTCGGCCGATCCAATGGCTATCGCTAAATCGCATCGGGGCGGACCGGGGGGCGGCACATATAAAACTTGCGAACTGCGCGGACCCGAAATGCTTATAGGCCCTTTCTTTATTTGGATCGGGTCCGGCCCATCGGCGATGTCAATCGGCGGATTTTAATAAAACATATAAGCGGACCCGAAATCCTTTTAACTGCCCTTTATTGTATTTCAGCTCCAGCATATCGGAGCCTCTCCATTTCGCTGTGCAACGGGCTCCTTTCGGACCCGAAAACTTTATAAGCCGTGCCTTTATAATACTTCGGCTCCGCTGGTCGGAGCCATATACATGGGTTGATCGCCGATACAATATGGGCCGTTGATCTGGGGTTCTGATGGATGGCTAGGATTAAATCGCTATTTCGCTATCGGCGGGGACATGGGGTTTACATATGCGCGATCGCCGAAATGGGCGATCGCCGAAATGATGCGAACCGTTGATTTGGGCGGAATGATGGACGACCACGATCCAATCGACCTTTCGCTATCGACAGGACCCTGGGGGCGGGCAACTGCCGACGCGATATAATATAACATGTTGCAAATAAATGGGCCAACCTGTGTTTTTATCTTAAACTGAGACTTTTTCTTAGCAACAAAAAAATGGACTCCATCCATGTTGATCATCGGCCTGATGTATTCTAAGGCAAAAATCCTCATTGGGAAAAATTTTGGTAGCTTATATGTTGGCAACTCACATCCAAAAGTCCTTCTCTCTGTGTAATTCTCATATAAGTACTAGTCTCCTATTTGTACATGTTCTGACAGCTACAAGACCTTTTTAATTTCTTCACTAATCCTTGGTTCTTTTCTGCTACTTAGGAGGCCTATGGCTGGATGGATAAACATCTCTGTAAACTATTTGTAAGTATATTCTTTCTGCTATTTCATAACCAGAGTGGTCCAGAAAATGACCGACTGTTGGTTTCCTTTCTCATCCAGCTTTTGCAATGACAAGTTCATGTTGTCCCCCTAAAAGTATAGGAACATGTAGACTAAGACAAAGGCATATTTGAATACCTCCTCTGTGGGAAACTTGACCAGTTGCTGATGAATAGACTCTACAAGAAAATGGCTGAAATTGAACACAATTGAGGGCTTAGCATCATTAGAAAAGATGGATAAAAATCCTATAATGGCCTCATCTACCCATTGATTAGAGTAGTAGCCAAGAAGGTAGGAAATGAAAGTGATTATTTTCTTGGCTCTCTCAGGGAATATGGAGGAGGGATAAGGAGGATTTTTCTTTGGTAATGTAGCATCTTGTGTTAAGAATAATTCAAGAGTTTGGGCTCTCTTAGCAAAGTCTAATTTCTGGTATATTTCAACCAAAGCTTCATAAGAAAATGGGGTAGCATTGTTTACTGTGGGGGCTTGCATCATTTGATCAATAGCCTAAGGGGTTATGGTGAATAAAATTTGTCCAGTGGGGTTGACTATGGCCCTTTGGCTTGGAAAATATGAGGCATGACATTTTCTAATGAAATCAGGAGTGATGTGGGTACGAGGAAAGATGTAATGAGGTAGGTTTGACTCCCATAGCTAGATATCATTTGATTTGTCAATATATTTATCTTCGAGCCAGCAGTACATCTCAAAGAGGTCGAGCTCACAGAGTGTTTTGTGGATCTTGTAGTCTCTATCAACCATAGGGATATGGTGAAGATCTACACGAGGATAGATCATAGGATTGACAATTTCCTCTAGTCCTTTGTCCTTGGGAGGCATGATGGCTAAGGCTGATAGTGAAGAGTTGATTGGGAAAGGAGACAATTCACAGACAGACAAAAAGTTTTGGGGCTAGGAATAGAAGGAATAATTGGAAAATGATCAGACAGGTAATGTCGCTGGCAATTGACAATGTCGGGATCTGGCGAGCAACCTGTAATCAAATCAATGGCAGTGATAAAACAAGAATTTTTTAACCTGTAGACAAATAAGAAGAAGGTTTATATAGGATTTATGGTTTTTAGTTGCTGGCGCAGGTTCATTGAGTTAACGACTAAGCAAATTAAGTGCCTAACAAATTGATTATAGAGGGAATGAATATGATTTGATGGGGTTAACAAGTGGATGAGGTGGCAACAGAGGAATGGAAGATGCACAACGATCAGGTAAGTGGTATCAGGAATAAGGAATTCAACTTTTCCCGGGGGGGTGGTGAGCGGTTTGTGGTTTTGCTTATGGGGGGGTCCGAAACATTGTGGAGCTTCCACATAGGGGTAGGCACAATTTGGTATACTGCCCATTTCAGACCCCCCCCCCAATGGTAAAGTTTGGATGGCGAGGGGGGGTCGAAATTACATAAGGGTCTTCGAATGAGAGGAGATAAGCGTAGATGAAGAGTGATATGGCAGAGATGAAGAGTGATACTGCGGAGAATTAACCGTGATGTGACGGGATTGATTGGTGGGGTCGGGAATTAATATTTAATGTAATGCCGGGAAATATGAAATATAAGGGGGGTGTTAAATTAGGAAAATGAATATGATTTGAATGGATTTTCGGAGGGGTGATATGGGATTAATACTTAGGATATGGGGTTTTAAAACTTAGGATAGGGTTAGTATCCAAAATAAGCATATAAACCTTAGAGTAACCTTCACTCTTTTTCAATTTGTTGTGCACATGAAAACACAATGTATGTTTGGTTATGGCACATTAAACTAGCAACCTGTGCATTTTTCAAAAACGTAATATGAAGCCTTCCTTTTCTTTTGCTTCCCTAACATTTTATTTTCATTTTCCTTCTTTATTTAGGGAAGCTAACACCTAGCATTTTATTGACATGGATGCCTATAAAACATCAAGTTTTCCTAACATTTTAACTTTTCATTATTTGCATCCATATCCTATCTTAACATTTTCAAAATTATTTGAATAATATGCTAACTTATCAAAACTAGATAATGTTACAACAACATACTCACACATCCAAAATATCATCTTTTCATAAGCAAAGGTAGAAACTACCGAAATTGAAAATCGCCTTGACAACAAATTTAAAGACATAGGATTGACATTTTGTAGTGAATTTGACTAAATTTGGAGTTGCCATCATGGATATGAGAAGTAGTTATTATTTGTGACCACCTCCCAGTTCCTTTGGTAAAAGTTGTGTTTTTTTGGTGCTAAAATAAGAATTATACTATGTGCAGAAGATTTACAGGATATTGTGATGAATTAATTTGAAGAAGCCCCAAATTAGGCATCCTAAAAAGCCATGATTCAATATTAGAAGGATCAACTCATCGTAAACAAGAAGAATGATGTAACATTATTGTTCATTAAATAATTCTAGGATGAGAACCTTTTGCTCAAAATCTTAGCAGCGACCAAGTCCCAAAAAGCTTTGGATATTTTAGAGATGACATACAATGAAAGGGGGAGCAATAACGATTAACATCAAAACAAGTTATAGAGAATCTCAATCATTAATGAAATGACTATTTTAACAGAATAAATAGAATATTTTGATATTGTAGAAATAATTGGGGATGTTATGGAAGAGCCTTCTAAAGCAAAATAAAATAAACAAGACATGGAAACTACAATTTTCTTGAGTAATGCAGAAAATTTTGTAGAAGAAATTGTAGAAAAAAATGTAACTTCGTACAAGACAGCAAGAATGAACATGGTGAAGAAAGTGAATCCCACCATGTAGATACATATGTGGATGATGAAATTGAATTTGAAGATGAAAATGAAATTATCTTTGCAATGGTAGCAAAATGTGAGGAGAATCTAGCAATGCAAGTTGTTCAAGACATGAATGAGACTCCAATTAATGTTGAATTTAATTATGATGTTGAATTAACATTGTTTTGGAAGTGGCTTTCCAAGTCCAAGTAAGATGGAGATGAATGTGGGTATGGAAAATCTATCATAACTACAACAAAAGAAGGAATGGGAAAAATGAATGAAACTATTAGAGTTGTTGAAGTTATTGTGGCAGTGGAACAGGAGAAGAAAAAGCAAGATGTTGTTTCTTATCATACATGGGTTAACATAAATGTTCAATGAATAATAAATAAAGTGTGAGTAGATGTAAATTAAGAATACACAAAAGGATGAGGAAATATTTAAGAGGAAGACCAAAGTAAAGATGAAGATGAAGAAAAACAAAATGTACACACATTATAAAATTTAGAGCAAAAGGGGAAAAAACTTGTAGTGTTATTGATGGTGCTGGAAACCCGTCAACCAAGGGGGTCTCCTCGATGTGAAGTCCTAATTAGACCTCACACCCTTTGGGATAGGAGCCCCATCCAGAGTATTGGCCTGGTTTCCATATATTCTTATATATATGCCTTGGCTTTAGATATCAGCAAGAGAGAGAAGCGTGTATGTGTCTTTGCGAAAAGCAAGTGAGTAATCCTGGTGAATGTTCACTTGCAGGTGTATCAAGGTTCTTCTACTACAGATTGAGGAAAGGTGAGCCTCCAAGAGAGAGTTAATAATACCACCCTATTAGAGACGCACACAAGTGAAAAGATAATCGCCCAACATCAAGCAGAATAGTCCACATAGATGTGACGATTGTTACAACCATTATAACACATTTTCAATTAGATAAACAGTAAAATAACCGAAATAATTCAACTACTTTAGTACAAGTGAAAGCAAAAATGAATCATAAATATTCACAAAACAATCTTACAAATATTCACAATCCATGCATGAAAATGTGTCAACCATCAGGCTTCAAGTATTAAGTAAAAGTCCAAAGATACATGAATACAATGAGCATCACTAGCTCCAATAGTGGAGCATTGGAGCCATGACTTGCTCCCCAAAAGTACTAACTTTGTCTCTCTGATGCCTTATGGGAGAAGCCAAGGTGAAAAGTGTTTTGCTTGTATAATGAGGGTGTATATCTAACAAATGAGGTGACCAATCACCTCCTTTGTGAACCCTCATGACTATTTTGACTTCTTACATGAATTTTCACGTTACATGGATGACTCTTGGACTTCCACTTATACAATAAATTTTCCTATGTTTAATTACATATTCCATAAAATGATGTGGCAAATGATGAGTGATGACATGACATGACATGACATTGGTGACATGGACTGCATGATGACATGGCAGTGTCAAGTCACTCTTTGTTGTTGCTTCCTTTTTGTCTTCTTGAAAGATGGAACATTCTCTTCTCCTTCCTCCTCCTCATGACTTGAAGATAAGGAGTCTCCAATGTGGTCTTGGTCTTCAGCTGTTATTGAAAACCAATGTCCCTTTTTCTTCTCTTGATGGGCCAAATTTTATTTGCAGCTACAAGGGTATCTTCTAGCATGGTCTCCTTCTCCATTTACTTCATGATCATCCTGTCATGACATAATAGAATACCTCAACTACAAATCACTCATGACAAGACGACATCAGTACGATAAAGCCCTTTCCTAAGATGCTTCATAAAATCTCTTGTTTGGGCTATAACCGATGGCTAATTGAGTGACTAAATCAGGGACTGTGTAATTCCAGAGGCCAAGGTTTGGGACTGAGGCTTGAGACTGCACAATGCGCAGTTCAAGATGGTCGGGGTCAAAGGATTACGCAGATGAGGGACTCAAGGACTCAGGCTGGAGACTTGAGCCTTAAGACTGTCCAATGCGTAGTTGAGGAGGCCTAGGTAGAGGGACTGTATAGTTGAGGGACTCAAGGGCTCAAGATGGAGGCTTGAGGCTTCATACTGTGTAGTGTGTAGTTCTGAGGACCTGGGCTAAGTGAATGCGTAGTTGGGGAACTCAGGAGGTCAAGCTTGAGGCTCAAAGTTTCCCAATGCACATTTTAGATAAGAGAACAAGTTGGGAGATTATGCAGTTGAGGAGTTCAAGGGATCAAGGTTAAGGCTTGAGGCTTGCACAATTATAAAGGGGGAACAGTCTCAAGGATTGCGTAGTTGTACAGCTCAAGGTGTCAGGCTAGAAGCTTGAGGCTTGACACTATGCAGTGCGCAATTAAGGATGACTGGGAGGCAAAAATTGTGTAGTTCTGAAGCTCAAGGGTCAAAGTTAGGCATTGTGACTACACAATGTGGAGTTCCAAGAAGAAAGGTAAAGGATTGAGGATTAATACTATGCAATGCATAGTTCAATAAGGTTGAGTGAGGTCAAGTTTCCCGGGAGTGAAATTTTCCAGATGAGGCTAAGTGTAGAATCAGTGAGCCAAAGTGAACAAGGACAAAACTTGATCATGATCACACACTTAAAAAAATTGAATACACAACATTGATCACTCAGAAAACATTAACAACATACTTCCCTCAATGTGATGACATTGTGACAACTTTCCCCAAGTGCGACACTAAAGGTACACTTTATGACGACAGTGATGAAACTTGTGCGACAGTGCTTGAAACTTTGGAAATGAGTGTGAAACATGTCTACATGATAAGAACAACTCATTATCACAAACATTTCCCCTTGAAACAAGTCAAAACCCCACTTTGCTCAATAAGTGGCAATTCCTACGCCTAAAGACAACACTTGTGATACGACAAGAAAAATGTGAATGACACTTGTGATATGTGAACAACAATGAAAACAACATACGCTAGGACGAAGGTAACATGAAAATTATGCTAATTAAAGTGAACACGAGAAAAAATGACAGTCATAAGCATAAAAACGACAGTTGCGAAGATGAAAGTGCACAAAAGGAGACAGTTGAAGAAACTCACTTAAATAGAAGTACGATCGAAAACAAATTGAGGGACTATCAATGACAATGTGTATTGACTGCCAACATGGGCTGAACATTGCATAGGCATTGTCTTAGTGGAATGTGCCATGCCTATTCAAGCTTGTGTGAAGGAATGCTTTCATGAATGCACTAGGGACTAAGCATGTGTGGGAAATTTAATTTAACACTTACAATCCAAAAGCAAGCTCAAATACTTATCAAAGCATCGACCGACCAAGAAGTGACTATGGAATGATCGATCACAAGATCCATAGTAGGCTCCAAAATTCAAGTATTGGCAAAATTTTGGAGAGTGCAACAAGTGCATAGAGTTGAGGACCTGTTGCACCAACATGCAGAAATAAAGGAGGTAGAATAAGTTTTTTGAATTAATCTCAAGCATTGTTTGCCTAGTTATGAGCATATGATCATGTTATGAATTTTGTAAGGATTGTAAGTCCGTATATGCATTTTCAAATGGTTAGTGTTACAATAATCAATGTTCCTAATTAAAGGGGGTGTTGGAACATTGTAATTACTATTGCTATTTAATGTTCTAATTGTAAAAATCTCTATAAGAGTTGAGTTGTGGAGATTGATTGTATATTACTCGTAAACCTAGTTCAAGAAAGTTCGTCTCTAGATTTTTCTAGAGTTATCCTAGGTTTCTATATAAGAAATTGTGTGTGTCTTTGTGTGTGTGTGTGTGTGAGAGAGAGAGAGAGGGAGAGAGAGAGAATCAATAAATCATGTTTGGGGTTGATCATCTTATTGGTTCATATGTATTTGTTTGTATTTCATTGTTCCCTTCATCAAGGAGGATCTTGATGAGGACAAGGATGATGGAGTGTTTAATTTAAGACACCTCGTGAGTCTTGGATCAACAACCATCTCTTGGAAATCATTCAAATAATTGATTGTAGTATATTCCACTCCAGAGGTAAAGCATGTGGTTGTTGCAGAGGTGGTTGTTGTAGAGGTGACAAGGGATATTGTGTGGCTTAGGAAGATACTAGATGTGGTTATTGTAGAGGTGACAAAGGATATTGTGTGATTGTGTGGCTTAGAAAGATACTAGATGTGGTTGTTGCAAAGATGACAAAGGATATTGTGTGGCTTAGGAAGATACAAGATTATTTAGATGAGAAATAGGTGAATAATACTAGATTTTTTTATTGATAACACTTTTGCAAAAAATCTTAGATTTTATTATTGAATGAGGCACATCAATATGATTATGATATACCATTTGATTTGATGTAGTGTAATTCACTTATGGATATCTTCATCAAAACATTTGAAAATAAAAAGATTAAATATATATATATATATAAAAGAAATTAAAGAAAACAAAAAAACTTTTGAAATAACATGAAAATATTAACTAATAGAATTATAATTATTATAAATAATACAATAAATATAAACCAACCTAGATCTATTTAACTTTAGATGTATCATGAACTTAGAAATACCAAATCTCTCTAAAAACAAGCATTTCCCATTTTACATATAAAATTAAATTAACCAAATCTTTTTATTTATATTTATATTATTTATTGGTTTTATTTACTAATCAATTATAATTTATTATTTTTTAGATATGTTTTGATTTTTTTATTTGAAATTATTTGTTTTAATATTATAAATTATTAAATTGTTTTTTTAATGGAAAATTATGAATACGTTGCAATTTACTTATTTTAATATTATAAATTATAATTTATTATTTTTTAGATATGTTTTGATTTTTTTATTTGAAATTATTTGTTTTAATATTATAAATTATTAAATTGTTTTTTTAATGGAAAATTATGAATACGTTGCAATTTACTTATTTTAATATTATAAATTATGATTATGTTTTTTAATATAAAATTAAGAATACATTATTATTTTTAATTTTGAGTATTTTATTTTTTTTTTACTCATTTATTTTAGTAATATAATGTTAGAATTAAAAGATGCTAAAATCTATATTGAATATTTATAAAATTACAAATAACTTTCTAAAATGTATCTCTTGAAAAACAAATAAAAATCTGATTTTTTTGGAATAATAGAACAAAATATCACTTTTACTCAAATCAATAAAACTTTTCAATCAGGACAGAGAAATAATGTGAACAACGAACTGACCCGTACAAATTTTTCAATTGGGAGGGGACCACGCCGTTGTGACGGCTATTGACAAAAGCAAGTTGAACATGAATTTGAAGCTTTCCGAGTCCGAGGTCGACCGGAGAAAGATGGACTTTCGAACATTTTATGAATAGTATACGCCCACCTACTAGGGATGGCGCACCTACCAGGGATAGAATTTAATGGGCAAATTGCCCATCACAGTCTGATTTGTAATCGTTAAATATAAGTTAAAAATTACAAAATTATTGGTATTTATTTTAACTGTGAAGATGGGTTTGAAAATAGTTAAAAATTTATAAAATTACTACTTTTGAAATTGTGAAAATGGATTTGATTTCTCTAAAAAAAAATTAACTTTTTATAAAATTAAAAAAAAAATGTGAAAACCATAAAATTGTCCTAGTCTAATTAGCCGGAAGAATTGCCCGGATATCATTTCTTGCTGTTTCCAAACAAGATCTGCAGTCCTTAATGGATAAATCTCTCAAGCACTGAACTAGACCATAAATGGTGGTGCCAGAATCATATACATAGGATTCTTGACTGAATCCATTATTTGTAACCATAACTTTTGCGTTTTCGAGTTCATCCCCTTTGGTGTCTAGCTTTGAAAAACAGCTATAGTTAGGAAGCTGCATGGAGCTCAAGCATTGTTAGGAAGCTGCACGGTCCGATATGAAATATACCCCATCAACGGTACAGGAGGGAGTAGTACTAGTCCACCTCCATCCTCCGGATCGTCTGGCGCAAACCCTCCCGCAAGAGTTCTCGAAACTCCTCCAGCGAATGGAACATCAAGTAATTTCTATACAATCTCCATCTCTTCGTATGTATCTGTATGATTTGGGTCATTTGGATTATAAAACAGTACATTTAGGATCCCTGGATAAAAATTATTAGAAATTTTGATTTTATTTTGCAAAGATATTTTAATGCAAAATATTGTTGCTGTAAAGGGGTGTTTTTGTTTGGTTTTTTTCCCAGAAAATTGATTTTATTTAATTATAAAATCCTATTTTATAGTTCATGGGTTTTGAATAAATTGTGATGGGCTGTTCTGTTAAAGCATTTATTGATATAAAGTTATTGGTTCAATTCCGAGTCTGGTTGACCTGTGAATTAACTCTAAAAAGCATAACATTACTCATTTCCCTGTCTGGTTGGCCTATGAACTAGTTCACAGGAAAAAATTCTGAAAAACATAATTCATTTCCAAATTTTCAACTTTATAAATTCAAACGGTTACTAAATCAATGATATGATCATGATAATATTGATAAATTTATAATATTGGCAAATTTGTTCATTCAACTTCTCTCCGATCACCCACTATCCATGATCCAATAAGCCCTCTTTAGAAAGACCATCAACCCTCTCTATTGAATTCCCTTGAATTCCCTGTAAACATTAGATAAAATGAAAAAATTAAACATTAGATAAAATGAAAGAATTAAAACAATTTCATTCGGCAAAGAAACTGAAGTCAAACGGCTAAGAACTCTTTAATATAACTGCATAATTTCAGATTTTTTTAATCATAATTTCATATTTTAGATTTATGCGATCACTCTTTAATATAATTGCATAATTTCAGAGTCTTTTTAATCATATTTTAGATTTTAGATTTATGTGATTGTGACAGTTAGTTTGTTTAAATATTTTGAATGTATAACTGAGATTCATCATCAAGATAGAGAGGTACATGATGAACTTCATATATCTTTTTAGGTTCATAATGAATTTTAATCTCAATTATGAGTTTGAAACGTGAATCTCCAATTCAACACAAATGGGATGGGATGGATCCAAAAAATCAATTTAAATAATTGCACAACATTGTACTATTTGATGTTCTAAAACTATTTTTTTTCAAATTTGACAGAAAATTCAAAAACATTACCAATAACATTGAGCGTTATTGGAGGCGTGGTTATAGTGTTAATCGTCTGCCTGTTTGCCACGAGGAACAAACTGAAATCTGCCATTTCACAGAGGCTACTAACCCGTGCACAGAATAAAGGTAAATCTGCAGTTTTGGACTTTATTCAGCACACCACATCTTATGTTACGAAACTATTTTTTCTTTTACTTATCTGTTTTTATATACAGGAGTACATGAAAGCAACCCAGCGTCGACCATACTGCAACAGGAACAAGTTGTCTTCACCTTAAAAGCACTGATAGAAGCAACAACAGATAATTTTCATGAAAACAAGAAGCTTGGAGAGGGAGGCTTTGGCCCTGTATACAAGGCATGGATTTATTTTTATTTTTATTTGTTGGCATTTGATAATACAATTCTGACCAAATTTGTGATATTTGATTTTTTTAAATAAATTCTTAATAGATAAATAATTTCAGTAAATTTGTTATTTAAAATAAATTTTTAAATATATAAATAATTATAGTTATTTAAATTATGTACATTACATTACTCAAATGGAGATAATGGTTGGTTTTTCAGGGAAAAATAAGTGACGGAAGCGAAATAGCAGTGAAAAAGTTATCATTAAAATCTGGACAGGGCAAACGAGAGTTTATGAACGAAGTCAAACTTGTGGCCAATGTTCAACACCGAAATCTGGTAAAGTTGATTGGGTGTTTTGCCGAGGGACCAGAGAGATTGCTGGTTTATGAATATTTGCCCAACAAAACTGTGTTTTCTTAATTAACAAAATATAATCAAGTCATTATAGAAATCTTGTGCAATTTAAATTCAAAGAGGAATTTACAGTAACAGACATCATGTAAATTAATCTCTTAATTAAACTACGACTTCACAATAGATTGAAAATGAAATTGAGATTCAATTAAATTTTCAATCGGATGACTGCAAAAAAATTAAATTATATGAGGAATACATAATGGAAAACATAATGAAAACAAATCACAGAGAAGCCATATCAAGTAAATCTAGAATATTTTATTCAATAAAAAATGCTCCAGCTTAGTACAAATCTATGTGGTAACTAGCTCAAGAGTGCAACCCTGAATACTTCAACAGAATGAAGTATTTAAACAAAAATACAAAATATTACAATAAATGTCTGAGTGACAAGGCATGATTTCTTAAAACAAACTGAAAGGGAAGGAATTCGATCAAAAAGAATGAATCTGCACATCTGGGCCTATTTTGATGGAAAGTTGTTGCTGAGTAGCAACTATTCTAGTGTTGCGCCGGAAAAACTGATCTTTCCACTAATCTTGATATTCGCACAATTTTTCCCACGGTTCTTCATTTGGAATTGATATTTTAATGGATATTTTAGTTACTATGTGGTAGATCTCATCTACCTCAATATACTTGGCAAAAGTGGGTTTTATAGTAAAACTATTTTTTATCTCATTCTGAATAAAACATATGTCACTGATGGCCTCATAAAACGCCATGCCTATCATGGAACCTTTGATGTTGGAGGACTTGGTTGTGTCATTGGCAATGTCCTCTAGCTTCTTCAAGTAATCCTCCCTAGTGATTTAACTTATCATTGATGACAAACAGTGAAGGCAGACCCTTCTTGTTTAAGGCATCAACTCTTGTGAAAAATCTATTGACTGCAATTTCCAGAGTGTGACACTTCTTAGTTAACTGCAAGACCAAGTTCTTTTTAGTCAGGACTTTCTTTACCTCTAAAATGGTTTCAGTCCTGTCATCCACTCCTAGATCATCCAGTTCATACATGTTCTTAGAATTGAGAAACCTTATTATGTTGTTGGTTGTAGAAGGCATCTCTCCCAGCTGAGCATTTATATTGGAAATTCTCTGGTTTTCCTTTTCCATTAATTCCTTCTACTCAAAAATGATCTGGATACATGGCCATATTTCATCAATCTCCTCTATGATGTTGTTCTAGATAATTTCTTTGACACTACCAAGAGTGTAGCCAATGGAAGACTCAGTGGCTGACTTCTTCCATGCTTCAACTTGATTCTGAGCTCTCTAAAGCTCTGTTGCATGAAAAATGCTAGACTTCTTTTGATGATCCTCCAGTAGTTTTAATTGATCATGCAGTTTCTTAATCTCTTTAGTCTGCAGGGACATATTTTGAACTGCACTGGCCAACTGGTCTGTAGCCTCTCCTGTACTGGTGGTAGCTAATATGGCAGTCGAAATGACTATGATAGGAAGTGCTTCTAAAGGAGTAGTCTATTTAAAAGCCTTCTCCTTTTCCTTGATTAATTTGTCCATCTTTGTCTCCATCTGCTTAAGCTGAGTAGTCTGCTCCATGATGAGTTTCATCATGTCTGCCTTTTCAGTCTTTGTTTCTACAATATCCTTGGCTAGGGGATATTCAGTAGCTAGGAGTTTCAACTATTTCCTTAGTGCTGCTATATCAAAATTCTTCTTTTTGATCAGCTCCTCTGTAGCATTGATGTTTGTAGGATCATAACCCAGTTTGATTACCAAATCTTCCAAGGTTTTAATCTTGGTATCTTTGGCAAGAGTTGAAACTTTCTCCATCTTTAGCTGTGACTGAACATTTGCTAGTGTGACCTGTAATTTGGACAAGGTCATAGATGTGCTAGTTACAGTAGAGAAGATCATTTCCCCAGTTTGTTTATGCATCTCCATTTGGTCAATGGGATGTATATCTTTGACATCAAACTCAAAAGATGTCTTTCTATATTATGATGCTCCTTTGGGCTGAGGAACTTGTGCCTGAAGGAATGTTATCTGCATTTTCCCCTTCTTTGATTCAAAGGCTAACAGTAGCCTGCTTTGGGCACCTGAAGTCTGCTTCCAAAACTGGTTGTATGTGTTTATATTCAAGGCTTCATTTCTGATCTTTATTTCCTTGAAGATATCCATAATGCTCTTCTTTGGCTCGCGTTGGCTCGCTTGAAGTAGATGTACCTATGTGCATAATTTGTTGCTTCTCTTGTGAGGTCGTGGAGGTGGTAGGAGACTGTGTAGACTGATCACCCACTAATGAAGATACAAGAGGCTCATTAGTGGTGATAAGAATCTGTTTCTCTAAATCTTTGCTAAGGCTTAGTCTGGAACTAAGCTTAGCCTTCTTTCTGTACATGATTTTAAATCCCTCAGTAAAGATATTAGTCCCTAAAGGAGACTCTTCCTCTCTACTCCTCTTGGATGTCTTCTCTTGCATTGTAGGAGTCTACACTGTTGATGAGGAGACCTGTTGTTCTTCTGCCTCCTGTAATGTGTTATCAACTCACTCTAGCTGATTCTTATATTTT
Source organism: Pinus tabuliformis (assembly GCA_031772625.1). Classification (NCBI taxonomy): domain Eukaryota; kingdom Viridiplantae; phylum Streptophyta; class Pinopsida; order Pinales; family Pinaceae; genus Pinus; species Pinus tabuliformis. The sequence goes on from CM062813.1 coordinate 284,171,954, forward strand.
TCTATCTCTGGCCTAGGTGTGTGAAAATAAGGAGTAAACTTGGTTTCTACCCTTAATTTGGAAATTATCCCTAATGTATCATAGGACCAGGTAAAACTAAGATTAAACTGCATTTCCCTGAGGAGTTTGTGAGCCTCTTCACCTGTTGTCTTGCTGTTGTAAATAAATGGGCCAACCTGCATTTTTATCTTAAACTGAGACTTTTTCTTGGAAACAACAAAATGGACTCCATCCATGTTGATCATCTGCCTGATGTATTCTAAGGCAAAAATCCTCATGGGGAGGAATTTTGACAACTTATATGGTGGCAGCTCACATCCAAAAGTCCTTATCTCTATGTAATTCTCATATAAGTACCAGTCTCCTGTTTGTACATGTTCTGACAACTACAAGACCTTTTTGATTTCTTAATTAATCCTTGGTTCTTTTCTGCTTCTTAGGAGGCCTATGGCTGGATGGATAAACATCTCAGTAAACTATTTGTAAGTATATTCTTTCTGCGCTTTCATAACCATAGTGGTCCAGAAAATGACCGACTGTTGGTTTCCTTTCTCATCCAGCTTTTGCAATGACAAATTCATGTTGTCCCCCTAAAAGTATAGGAACATGTAGACTAAGACAAAGGCATATTTGAATACTTCATCTACGAGAAACTTGACTAATTGCTAATGAATAGACTCTACAAGAAAATGGCTAAAATTGAACACAATTGAGGGCTTAGCATCATTAGAAAAGATGGATAAAAATCCTATAATGGCCTCATCTACCCATTGACCAGAGTAGCAGCCAAGAAGGTAGGAAATGATAGTGATTATTTTCTTGGATCTTTCAGGGAATATGGAGGAGGGATAAGGAGGATTTTTCTTTGGTAATGCAGCATCTTATGTTCAGAATAATTCAAGAGTTTGGGCTCTCTGAGCAAAGTCTAATTTCTTGTATATTTCAACCAGATCTTCATAAGAAAATGGGGTAGCATTATTTATTGTGGAGGCTTGCATAATTTGATCAATAGCCTAAGGGGTTATGGTGAATAAAATTTTTCCAGTGGGGTTGACTATGGCCCTTTAGCTTGGCAAATATGAGGCATGACACTTTCTAATGAAATCAGGAGTGATGTGGGTACGAGGAAAGATGTAATGAGGTAGGTTTGACTCCCACAGCTAGATATCATTTGATTTGTCAATATATTTATCTTCGAGCTAGCAGTACATCTCGAAGAGGTCGAGCTCATAAAGTGTTTCGTGGATCCTGTAGTCTCTATAAGCCATAGGGATATGGTGAAGATCTACAAGAGGATAGATAAGAGGATTGACAATTTCCTCTAGTCCTTTGTACTTGGGAGGCATGATGGCTAAGGCTGATAGTGAAAAATTGATTGGGAAATGGGACAATTCATAGACAGACAAAAAGTTCTCGGGCCAAGAACAGAAGGAATAATTCAAAAATGATCAGACAGGTAGTTTAGCTGGCAATTGACAATGTCAAGATCTAGTGAGCAACCTGTAATCAAATCAATGGCAGTGATAAAACAAGAATTTTGTAACTTGTAGACAAATAAGAAGAAGGTTTATATAGGATTTCTAGTTTTCCATTGGTGGTGCGGGTTCGTTGAGTTAATGGCTAAGCAAATTAAATGCCTAGAAGATTGATTATGGAGGGAATGAATATGATTTGATGGGGTTAATAGGAGGATGAGGTGGCAGCAAAGGAATGGCATATGCACAACGGTGAGGTAGGTGGTATCGTGAATAAGGAATTCAGCTTTTCGGAGGGGGGATGAGTGGTTTGTGGTTTTCCTTATGGCGGGTCCAAAACGTTGTGGAGCTTCTACGTAGGGGCGGGCGCGGTTTGGTATACCGCCCATTTCAGACCCCCCCGTGACAATAAAGCTTGAATGGCGAGGGGGGTCGAAATTACGTGAGGGTCATCGGATGAGAGGAGATAAGCGAAGATGAAGGGTGATATGGCAGAGAATTAATCGTGATGTGACAGGATTAATTAGTGGGGTCGGGAATCGATATTTAATGTAATGTTGGGAAATATGAAATATAAGGGGGGTGTTAACTTCGGAAAATGAATATGATTTGAATGGATTGGCGGAGGGGTGATATGGGATTAATACTTAGGATATGGGGTTTTAAAACTTAGGATAGTGTTAATATCCAAAATAAGCATATAAACCTTAGAGTAACCTTCACTCTTTTTTCAATTTCTTGTGCACATGAAAACACAATGGATGTTTGGTTATGACGCATTTAGACTAGCAACTTGTGCATTTTTCAAAAACGTAAAATGAAGCCTTCCTTTTCTTTTACTTCCCTAACATTTTATTTTCATTTGCCTTCTTTATTTAAGACAGCTAACACCTAACATTTTATTGAATCTAAGGATGCATATAAAACATCAAATTTTCCTAACATTTTAACTTTTCATTCTTTGCATCTATATCCTATCTTAACATTTTCAAAATTATTTGACTAATATGCTAATTTATCAAAACTAGATAATGTTACAACAACATACTCACACATCCAAAATATCCTCTTTTCATTAGCAAAGGTAGAAAATAACGAAATTGAAAATCACCTTGACAACAAATTTAAAGACATAGGATTGACATTTTGTAGTGAATTTGACTAAATTTGGAATTATCATCATGGATATGAGAAGTAGTTATTATTTGTGACCACCTCCCAATTCCTTTGGTTAAAGTTGTGTTTTTTTTGTGCTAAAATAAGAATTATACTATGTGCGGAAGATTTACAGGATATTGTGATGAATTAGTTTGAAGAAGCCCCAAATTAGGCATCCTAAAAAGCCATGATTCAATATTAGAAGGATCAACTCATAGTAAACAAGAAGAATGATGTAACATTATTGTTCATTAAATAATTCTAGGATGAGAACCTTTTTCTCAAAATCTTAGCAGTGACCAAGTTCCAAAAATCTTTGGATATTTTAGAGATGACATACAATGAAAGGGGGAGCAATAACGATTAACATCAAAACAAGTTATAGAGAATCTCAATCATTAATGAAATGACTATTTTAACAAAATAAATAGAATATTTTGATATTGTAGAAATAATTTGGGATGTTATGGAAGAGCCTTCTAAAGCAAAATAAAATAAACAAGACATGGAAACTACAATTTTCTTGAGTAATGCAGAAAATTTTGTAGAATAAAATGTAACTTTGTACAAGACAGCAAGAATGAACATGGTGAAGAAAGTGAATCCCACCATGTAGATACATATCTGGATGATGAAATTGAATTTGAAGATGAAAATGAAATTGTCTTTGCAATGGTAGTAAAATGTGAGGAGAATCTAGCAATGCAAGTTGTTCAAGACATGAATGAGACTCCAATTAATGTTGAATTTAATTATGATGTTGAATTAACATTGTTTTGGGAGTGGATTTCCAAGTCCAAGTAAGATGGAGATGAATGTGGGTATGGAAAATCTATCATAACTACAACAAAAGAAGGAATGGGAAAAATGAATGAAACTATTAGAGTTGTTGAAGTTATTGTGGCAGTGGAACAGGAGATGAAAAAACAAGATGTTGGTTCTTATCATACATGGGTTAACATAAATGTTTAATGAATAATAAATAAAGTACGAGTAGATGTAAATTAAGAATACACAAAAGGATGAGAAAATATTTAAGAGGAAGACCAAAGTAAAGATGAAGATGAAGAAGAACAAAATGTACACACATTATAAAATTTAGAGCAAAAGGGGAAAAAACATATAGTATTGTTGATGGTGTTGGAAACATGTCAACCAAGGGGGTCTCCTCGATGTGAAGTCCCAATTAGACCTCACACCATTTGGGATAGGAGCCCCATCCGAAGTATCGGCCTGGTTGCCATATATTCTTATATATATGCCTTTGCTTTAGATATCAGCAAGAGAGAGAAGCGTGTATGTGTCTTCGTGAAAAGCGAGTTTTCCTGGTGAATGTTCACTTGCAGGTGTATCAAGGTTCTTCTACAAAGGATTGAGGAAAGGTGGGCCTCCAAGAAAGAGTTAATAATACCACCCTATTAGAGATGAACACAAGTGAAAATATAATCGCCTAACATCAAGCAGAATAGTCCACATAGATGTGACGTTTGTTATAACCATTATAACACATTTTCAATTAGATAAACACTAAAATAACCAAAATAGTTCAACTACTTTAGTACAAGTGAAAGCAAAAATGAATCATAAATATTCACAGAACAGTCTTACAAATATTCACAATCCATGCATGAAAATGTGTCAGCCATCAGGCTTCAAGTATTAAGTAAAAGTCCAAAGATACATGAATACAATGAGCATCACTAGCTCCAATAGTGGAGCATTGGAGCCATGACTTGCTCCCTAAAAGTACTAACTTTGTCTCTCTGATGCCTTAAGGGAGAAGCCAAGGTGAAAAGTGCTTTGCTTGTACAATGAAGGTGTATATATAACAAATGAGGTGACCAATCACCTCCTTTGTGACTCTTGGACTACCCTCATGACTTTTTTGACTTCTTACATGACTCTTTGACTTCTTACATGAATTTCATGTTACATGGATGACTCTTGGACTTCCACTTATACAATAAATTTTCCAATGTTTAATTACATATTCCATAAAATTATGTGGAAGATGATGACTGATGACATGACATGACATGACATTGGTGACATGAATTGCATGATGACAAGGCACTATCAAGTTACTCTTTGTTGTTGCTTCATTTTTGTCTTCTTGAAAGATGGAACATTCTCTTCTCCTTCCTCCTCCTCATGACTTGAAGATAAGGAGTCTCCAATGTGGTCTTGGTCTTCAACTATTATTGAAAACCAATGTCCCTTTTTCTTCTCTTGATCGTGACAAGGGTATCTTCTAGCATGGTCTCCTTCTCCATTTACTTCATGATCATCCTGTCATGACATAATAGAATACCTCGACTACAAATCACTCATGACAAGACGACATCAGTATGATAAACCCCTTTCCTAAGATGCTTCATAAAATCTCTTGTTAGGGCTATAACTGGTGACTGATTGAGTGACTAAATCAGGGATTGCATAATTCCATAGGCCAACGTTCGGGACTGAGGCTTGAGACTACACAATGTGCAGTTCAAGATGGTTAGGGTCAAAGGATTATGCAAATGAGGGACTCAAGGACTCAGGCTGCAGACTTGAGCCTTGAGACTACCCAATGCGCAGTTGAGGAGGCCTAGGCATAGGGACTGTATAGTTGAGGGACTCAAGGGCTCAAGATGGAGGCTTGAGGCTTGAGACTATGTAGTGTGTAGTTCTGAGGACTTGGGCTAAGTGAATGCACAGTTGGGGAACTCAGGAGGTCAAGCTTGAGGCTCAAAGTTTCCCAATGTGCATTTCAGATAAGAGACCAAGTTGGGAGATTATGCAGTTGAGGAGTTCAAGGGATCAAGGTTGAGACTTGAGGCTTGCACAATTCTAAAGGGAGAACGGTCTCAAGGATTGTGCAGTTTTATAGCTCAAGGTGTCAGGCTAGAAGCTTGAGGCTTGACACTATGCAATGCACAATTAAGGATGACTGGGAGGCAAAAATTGTGGAGTTCTGAAGCTCAAGGGTCAAAGTTAGGCATTGTGACTACATAATGTGGAGTTCCAAGAAGAAAGGTAAAGGATTGAGGGTTAATACTATGCAACGAATAGTTCAATAAGGTTGAGTGAGGTCAAGTTTCCCAAGAGTGAAATTTTCCAGATGAGGCTAAGTGTGGAATCAGTGAGCCAAAGTGAACAAGGACAAAACTTGATCATGATCACACACTTAGAACAATTGAAGACACAACATTGATCACTCAGAAAACATTAACAACATACTTCCCTCAATGTGATGACATTGTGACAACTTTCCCCAAGTGCAACACTAAAGGTACACTTTATGACAACAATGACGACACTTGTGCGACAGTGCTTGAAACTTTGGAAATGAGTGTGAAACATGTCTACATGATAAGAACAACTCATTATCACAAAAATTTCCCCTTGAAACAAGTCAAAACTCCGCTTTACGTGACAAGTGGCAATTCCTACGCCTAAAGACGACACTTGTGATATGACAAGAAAAGTGTGAATGACACTTGTGATATGTGAACAACAATGAAAACGACATATGCTAGGACGAAGATAACATGAAAATTATGCTAATTAAAGTGAACACGAGAAAAAATGATGGTCATAAGCATGAAAACGACAATTGTGAAGATGAAAGTGCAGAAAAGGCGACAGTTGAAGAAACTCAATGAAATAGAAGTACGATCGCAAACAAAGTGAGGGACTATCAATGACAATGTGCAATGACTGCCAACATGGGTTGAACATTGCATAGGCATTGTCTTAGTGGAATGTGCCACGCCTATTCAAGCTTGTGTGAAGGAATGCTTTCATGAATGCACTAGGGATTGAGCATGTGTGAGCAATTGACTTTAACACTTACGATCCAAAAGCAAGCTCAAATACTTATCAAAGCATTGACCGACCAAGAAGTGACTATGGAACGATCGATCGCAAGATCCATAGTAGGCTCCAAAATTCAAGTATTGGAAAAAATTTGGAGGGTGTTTGTTGCAACAACAACAAGTGCATAGAGTTGAGGGCCTATTGCACCAGCATGCAGAAATAAAGGAGGTAGAATAAGTTTTTTGAATTGATCTTAAGCATTGTTTGCCTAGTTATGAGCATATGATCATGTTATGAATTTTGTAAGGATTGTAAGTCCATATATGCATTTTCAAATGGTTAGTGTTACAATAATCAATGTTCCTAATTAAAGGGGGTGTTGGAACATTGTAATTACTATTGCTATTTAATGTTCTAATTGTAAAAATCTCTATAAGAGCTGAGTTGTGGAGATTGATTGTATATTACTAGTAAACCTAGTTCAAGAAAGTTCATCTCTAGATTTTTCTAGAGTTATCCTAGGTTTCTATATAAGAAATTGTGTGTGTCTTTGTGTGTGTGTGTGTGAGAGAGAGAGAGAGAGAGAATCAATAAATCATGTTTGGGGTTGATCATCTTATTGGTTCATATGTATTTGTTTGTATTTCATTGTTCCCTCCATCAAGGAGGATCTTGATGAGGACAAGGATGATGGAGTGTTTAATTCAAGATACCTCGTGAGTCTTGGATCAACAACCATCTCTTGGAAATCATTCAAATAATTGATTGTAGTATATTCCACTCCAAAGGTAGAGCATGTGGTTGTTGCAGAGGTGGTTATTGTAGAGGTGACAAAGGATATTGTGTGGCTTAGGAAGATACTAGATGTGGTTATTATAGAGGTGACAAAGGATATTGTGTGGCTTAGAAAGATACTAGATGTGGTTGTTGCAAAGATGACAAAGGATATTGTGTGGCTTAGGAAGATACAAGATTATTTAGATCAGAAATAGGTGAATAATACTAGATTTTTTATTGATAACACTTCTCCAAAAAATCTTAGATTTTATTATTGAACCAAGAACATCAATATGATTATGATATACCATTTGATTTGATGTAGTGTAATTCACTTGTAGACATCTTCATTAAAACATTTGAAAATAATAAAAAAAATTAAAAAGTATAACAAAAAGAATTAAAGAAAACAGAAAAAAACTTTTGAAATAACATGAAAATATTAACTAATAGAATTATAATTATTATAAATAATACAATAAATATAAACCAACCTAGATCTATTTAACTTTAGATGTATCATGAGCTTAGAAATACCAAGTCTCTCTAAAGACAAACATTTCCCATTTTACATATAAAAATAAATTAACCAAATCTTTTTATTTATATTTATATTATTTATTAGTTTTATTTACTAATCAGTTATAGTTTATTATTTTTTAGATATGTTTTGATTTTTTTATTTGAAATTATTTGTTTGAATATTATAAATTATTAAATTGTTTTTTAATCGAAAATTATGAATACGTTGCAATTTACTATTTTAATATTATAAATTATGAGATTACTTTTTTCTTAGTAAATTAAAAATATATTATTATTTTTAATTTTGAATTTTTTTTTTACTAATTTATTTTAATAATATAATGTATAAATTAAAAGAGGCTAAAATCTATATTGAATATTTATAAAATTACAAATAACTTTCATACTGAACTGTAAAATATATCCCTCGAAAAACCAATAAAAGTCTGTTTTTTTTTGGAATAATGGAACAAAATATCACTTTTACTCAAACCAATAAAACTTTTCAATCCGTAATGTGAACAACGAACTTACCCGTACAAACTTTTCAATTGGGAGGGGACCACCCCGTTGTAACGGCTATTGACAAAAGCAAGTCACGTGAATTTGAAGCTCTCCGAGTCCGAGGTCGACCGGAGAAGATGGACTTTCGAACATTTTATGAACAGTATACGCCCACCTACTAGGGATGGCGCACCTGCCAGGGATGGAATTTAATGGGGAAATTGCCTATCACAGACTAATTTGTAATCGTTAAATATAAGTTACAAATTACAAAATTATTGGTATTTTTTTTAATTGTGAAGATGGGTTTGAAACTAGTTAAAAATTTATAAAATTATTAGCATTTTTTTGAAATTGTGAAAATGGTTTGATTTCAGTAAAAAATTATAAGTTTTTTACATTAAAAAAAAATGAAAACTATAAAATTGTTTTAGTCTAATTAACAGGAGGAATTGCTCGGAAAATTACGGCAGTCATATTTGTAAATCCAAGTTATTGTTAAACTTCAAAATTTTAGGTGTCTTTGACATTTTTGATGGTGCTGAATCCATTTCCACCATCAAAAACAAAATTCAAACGATTTTTTGAAAATTTTTTGCTTTCACTGTCCAGACAATTCCTCCACCTCAGTAGACAACTACTATAAAATTTAAGCAATGATTCTGTTTTGAAATTCCAACCCTGCCATCATCTTTTAATCATGTAATAGAAGAAGCGAGCTAGACGGACCATTCACCATCCACGTTTACATAATCTTTTTCCCCCAAGTTTCAGAATTCCAATTGTAGTCGACTGTGGTAATTCAGCGTTCTGGAGCAACATAGGCGATTTTGCACCCCCTGCCTAGCTGTTGATAAAATTGCATCACTTGTCTCTGTGATCTAATTTCACCACTGAAACAGCCCCAGCTTGCATCTCATATTGATCAGAATCCTAGACAAAGCCTGCCAGATCCAAGATCATGACAAACTCGGATAAGTGTAATTTATACTTTGCTGCTAATTCCTTGAAGCAAGCAACTACTTTATTTTATTTGACCGGTTTACTATTCATTACCAGTTTTCCTTCGGTTATATCAGAGATGCGGCTTTATACATGCAATAATGTTTCCAGTTACGCTGTTGGAAGTACATTTTCGAGCAATCTGAATAGGGTAATGGATGATCTACTGAAGAACGCACCTCAAACAGGGTACAACACTTCAGTGTATGGCCAAAGTCCCAACAGAGTGTATGGCCTCTTCCAGTGCATAGGTAAGAACGTACCTCAGAATGACTGCTCAATCTGCGCACAGCAAGCAAACAATAGCATTCGACAACTTTGCGTAAACGACATAGGTGGTCAAGAATGGCGGGATAAATGCTTCCTGAGATACGAGAACTATAGCTTCTTTTCAAAGCTAGACACCAAAGGGGATGAACTGGAAAACGCAAAAGTTATGGTTACAAATAATATATCCAATTTTAACACCGCCACTTCAAATCTCCTTTCCTACCTGTCTAATCAAGCTTATGACGCTGCAAATAATGGATTCAGTCAAGGATCCTATTTATATGATTCTGGCACCACCATTTATGGTCTAGTTCAGTGCTTGAGAGATTTATCCATTAAGGACTGCAGATCTTGTTTGGAAACAGCAAGAAATGATATCCATGAATGTTGTTCTTCGAGGCAAGGAGCTCAAGCATTGTTAGGAAGCTGCACGGTCCGATATGAAATATACCCCATCAACGGTACAGGAGGGAGTAGTACTAGTACACCTCCATCCTCCGGCTCGTCTGGCGCAAACCCTCCCACAGGAGTTCTCGAAAACCCTCCAGCGAATGGAACATCAAGTAATTTCTATACAATCTCCATCTCTTCGTATGTATCTGTATGATTTGGGTCATTTGGATTTTAAAACAGTACATTTAGGATCCCTGGATAAAAATTATTAGAAATTTTGATTTTATTTTGCAAAGATATTTTAATGCAAAATATTGTTTTTGTGAAGGGGTGTTTTTGTTTGTTTTTTTCTCTCAAAAAGAATTGATTTTATATAATTATAAAATCATATTTTATAGTTCATGGGTTTTGAATAAACTTTGATGAGCTGTTCTGTTAAGGCATTTATTGATATAAAGTTACTGGTTTAATTCCCGGTCTAGTTGGCCTATGAACTAGTTTACAGGAAAAACTCTAAAAAGCCTAACATAACTCATTTCCCTGTCTGATTGGCCTATGAACGCGTTCACAAGAAAATCTCTGAAATGCATAACATAACTCATGTCCAGAAAATTTTGACATATAATTCCAAAAATTAAACTCATTTTCAACTTCATAAATTCAAACTAGTACTAAATCAATAAATGATCAGGATAATATTGATAAATTTATAATATTGGTAAATTTGTTCATTCTACTTCTCTCTGATCAATCACTATCCATGATACAATAAGCCCTCTTTAGAAAGACCATCAACCCTCTATATTGAATTCGCTGTAAACATTAGATAAAATGAAAGAATTAAAACAATTTCATTCGGCAAAGGAACTAAAGTCAAACGGCTAAGAACTCTTTAATATAATTGCATAATTTCAGATTCTTTTTAATCATAATTTCAGATTTTAGATTTATGTGATCACTCTCAATATAATTGCATAATTTCAGAGTCTTTTTAATCATAATTTCAGATTTCAGATTTATGTGATTGTGATAGTTAGTTTGTTTAAATATTTTGAATCTATAACTGAGATTCATCATCAAGATAGAAAGGTATGATGAACTTCATATATCTTTTTATGTTATAATGAATTTTAATCTCAATTATGAGTTTGAAACGTGAATCTCCAATTCAACACAAATGGGATGGGATGGGATGGATCCAAAAAATCAATTTAAATAATTGCACAACATTGTACTATTTGATGTTCTAAAACTATTTTTTTTCAAATTTGACAGAAAATTCAAAAACATTACCAATAACATTGAGCGTTATTGGAGGCGTGGTTATAGTGTTAATCGTCTGCCTGTTTGCCATGAGGAACAAACTGAAATCTGCCATTTCACAGAGGCTACTAACCCGTGCACAGAATAAAGGTAAATCTGCAGTTTTGGACTTTATTCAGCACACCACATCTTATGTTACGAAATTATTTATCTGTTTTTATATACAGGAATACATGAAAGCAACCCAGCGTCGACCATACTGCAACAGGAACAAGTTGTCTTCACCTTAAAAGCACTGATAGAAGCAACAGATAATTTTCATGAAAACAAGAAGCTTGGAGAGGGAGGCTTTGGCCCTGTATACAAGGTATGGATTTATTTTTATTTTTTTGGCATTTGATAATACAATTTTAAATAAATTTGTGATATTTGATTTTTTAAAATTGTGATATTTGATTTTTTTAAATAAATTTTTAATAGATAAGTAATTTCAGTAAATTTATAATATTTGATTTTTTAAAATAAATTTTTAAATATATAAATAATTTAAATTAGGTAAATTACATAACTCAAATTGATATAACTCAAATTAAGATAATGGTTGGTTTTTCAGGGAAAAACAAGTGACGGAAGCGAAATAGCAGTGAAAAAGTTATCATTAAAATCTGGACAGGGCAAACGAGAGTTTATGAACGAAGTCAAACTTGTGGCCAATGTTCAACACCGAAATCTGGTAAAGCTGATTGGGTGTTGTGCCGAGGGACCAGAAAGATTGCTGGTTTATGAATATTTGCCCAACAAGAGTCTTGACACCTTTCTGTTCGGTAAGTCATTTTGGATTTTTTTTCACATGAAGTCGATAAAGATTTCATAATTATTTCAAAAAATTATTGATAAAGATTTTTAATGAGAATAATTATTTATATATTTTGAAATTTGAGAGGATTAAATTTTTAAAGTTGTTGATTGTGAGAAGATTTATGGAGAAAACTGTAAATTGGATTTATAATTTGTTAGAAATTTTGGGTGGATTTTGCTTTTTTGTCGATGATGGATAGAGGGTCTATGTCTATGAGGTTTTAAAGTATTAATTTTTGTAATGATGTAAATGTAAACATTAAAAGGGGCATTTGGAATAATGTTTACATTAGAATGTAGGTAGATTTTGTTTGTTAGTGGTTAGAATATGTTAAGAAATTTTTTCAACAGTATTCTTTTCTCAAAGAAATTGTTGGATCTCATGATCACTATTTATGTGGCTTGTAATTTGGGGTTGGGGTGAAAATACGAATTAATTTGTGAGTGAATTTTTGCACAATGTTTGCTCCTCCATTTTTCTTGTCAATGTCCATATCATACTGATTATACATGCTCCTCCATTTTTCTTGTCAATGTCCCTATCATACTGATTATACATTCTATTTACAATTTTTTCTATAAAAATCTTCTCACATTTTCAAAGAAAGATGACATATTTTGAAACACAGATCCAGAAAAGAAAAGAGATCTTGATTGGGAAAAGCGTTATAACATCATCATGGGAATAGCTCGTGGTCTTCTTTATCTTCATGAGGATTCCCAACTGCGAATAATTCATAGAGACATTAAAGCAAACAACATTTTACTTGATGAAGGATTGAATCCAAAGATAGCAGATTTTGGGTTAGCCAGACTCTTTCCTGAAGACCAGACTCACATCCAAACAAGAGTTGCCGGGACATAGTAAGAATGTTTCCCTCTATTTATTAAATGCAATAGTTAATATTTAACTAATCTATGGTTTATTCACAAACATGGTAAAATAAAATTTACTTGTCATAAATTTTGTATATGCATGATTTCATGTTAAGGAGACTTCTGATAAATATCTATGAAATTGTCATGTTTTAATATAAATCTACAATATGTATTATGACACAATTCCGTTTTGTGTTTTAGATTTGTCACAAAATGTTTGCTCATTTTGAAATATGCAGCGGTTACATGGCGCCAGAATATGCAATGCGAGGACAACTATCCGTGAAAACAGACATATATAGTTTTGGAGTTGTGATCCTTGAAATTGTGACCGGAAGAAAAAACACTGATACAAATTTTCCCCAAGAAATACAAACCTTATTAGAATGGGTAAGATTTTATTTGTTGTTTTAATGTCTTGGGTTCCCCCATTTTAGAATATTTCAGAAATTTTTTGAACAGAATGAAATTAACTGAACTAATTTTGAGTTTATCTAGATTGGATTTTCTGAATATTTGGTAAAATCTCGATTGCGAATTCCTCACATATTCGACAATCAAATAAACATAAGTACCATAAAAAAAACCAGCTCCCATATACATCCAATTACCAAATATTAAGAGAATGGGCCATCCAACCGTTAACTAATTAATATAGATATTCACTCATGTCCATCAGATTTCCAAAATATCAGAAAACCATACATCTACCTTTAGCTTGGCTTCTTCATTTGATGATTTTAAGAAAATCATGTAAAGTGACGATGAATTTGATGCAGGCATGGATATTATACAAGAATGGAAAACTTCTGAGTGCGATTGATTCGACATTAAGGGAAACATGCGGGCAGGAGCAAGCGATAAGATGCATTCACGTTGCGCTTCTGTGCACGCAAGCTGATGCAGGCATCCGTCCCACTATCGCTAACGTTATACTCATGATTTCCAGCTCTTCTGTGACATTACCAAATCCAACACATCCCGCATTCGTGAAAAGTAGTGAGTATAACCTGGAAGGATCCACAGCCGGCGGCTCCAGTAGCGGGATTCATGAGTCATCCTCTATGTCGTCTCCCACTCCACTTTTGGGTTCTATAAATGATGTCACCATTACCGAATTAGAAGCAAGGTAGTAAGTAATTTAACGTAGATCAAGAACATTTCAAATTGGGATATAAACCTAAACCACCTGTGATTGTCTCTGGGATATTATATATATGTTGTGATTATTTTTAGGTTTAGGTTAATATTGTCTTAATATATTTAGACTTTTCAAAGTTCAATTATAGATCAATCTTAAAGGAATGTTCACTCTTTTTGTACCATTAATGGTTATATATGAATTTTACAGTAATTAGTAGTTACTCAAAGAATCTCATCTTAAGGTTTTTATGTTGTTTAGTTCTAATTTAATTAAATGAAGTGAAGTAAAATTGGGATGAAAATGTTTTTCCTGTAATGTATGGTGAATAAAATTAAACTATTATAATTTATGATAAAAATGTGAACAATGTATAATATTGTGTTGCAAATTAAACAATTGCAATCATATTTATCAATGTGGTTGATATACTCCACATATATGAAGCATATATACAACTACAGTTTGCACATATACAACCACATTTTCCAATGTGGTTGATATAGGTCGATAGACTATATCAACCACATTAATAACTATTATGTGTATTTTTTTAAAAACCAACTATAATTATTATGTGTATTTTTTTAAATACCAACTATTTATTATGTGTATTTTTTAAATACCAACTATTTATTATGTGTATTTTTTTAAAGACCAACTATATAAACAATAACAACCATATTCTTATATATTTATGATTATTATACTAATATTATAATAATAATAATAATATATAATTATTATATTAATATAATAATATAATTATTATTATATTAACCAGTTTAGATCCATCTTAACACGAGATCTAGCAAGCACAGAGAGGAATCAAATCTCTCGAGTTGCAAACCTATTTTTTTATTGCAAAACTTGAGGAAAGGTTTGCACCTCGAGAGATTTAATCGCTCTCGGCCCTTGATAGATCCAGTGTTAAGATGGATCTAGGCTGGTTTCATTCGTCTGCGGTCATACAAAATTTGTTGAACATTTAATTATTTTGATAATTTTAAATATGCTAAATATGTCTAAGATTAATTTAGTTAGTTTAATTTAAAATTTTCTTAGTTACCTCAGTTTGTTGAGATGAGAGAGATTGTTGAACATTTAATTATTTTGATAATTTTAAATATGCTAAACATGTCTAAGATTAATTTAGTCAATTTAATTTAAAATTTTCTTAGTTACCTCAGTTTGTTGAGATGAGAGAGATTGTTAGTAACTTGAATGATGAAAAATGATGAAATACAAATTTTGAGTGCAAAGTGTCCATGTAACAATTTTGATAGATAGAAAATGTGAATACTAAGAATATAGTCAATTACAAACAATCTTCATTGCAATCAATCTGAAACTATTTTTTTCCATTTTCTCATATCGATCATATGAAAAGAGTAGTGAAAATAGTAGTTGGAATCATAGACCCTTCAAATATTTAACTCGAGCTATTATAGTAAACAACATACCTTGTCTTCGTTGCTCTCTAATATTAATAGTAGTTTTCTCCAAAGTCAATCATTGTGACTTATGGAGTGTTAAACCCCAAATTATTTTCAATGGTAGCTATTTTCTATTACCGCGTTTGAATGCAAAGTAATTAACAATGTTGAATGATAGAAAATGGGAATAGTAAGAATGTACCCAATTATAAGTTCAAGTAAGCAAACATTTTATTTAGGATGAAAATTCAAGTATTGTATTTATGGTTGAATAATATGTATGTGCTTACACTGAGAGAGAGAGTGTATGTTTTGGGGGTGTGAAGGAGAGACAATGGGAGATAGAGATATAGATGGGGCAGAGGTAAGAAGAGAGAGGCAAAGACAGGGAGGGAGGAAGAGATATGGATATGGAGAGAGAAATGTTAGAGAGAGAGAGAAGGGGAAGAGAGAGAGAGGGAGGGGAAATGGAATGAGAGAGAAAGATAGATAGATAGATATGGAGAGAGTGTGTATGTTTAGGGGCTGAGATAGAGATATAGAGAAGGAGAGACAATGGGAAATAGAGATATATATCGAGGAGGTAGAGATGTGCTTACACTGAATCAATGCACACTATTGATCTAATTACTTTGAAATTAATCTACATCATACATCTTATTGCATCAAATCAGAAATCAACATCTACACTAAAATCAATGCATCTAATGCAAACAATAAAATAGGATTAGAAATCAACATCTAAACTGAAATCAATGCATCTAGTGCAAGCAATCAAATAGGATTATAAATCAATACACTAAAACCAATGCATTTAATGCAAGAAATCAAATATGAGTAGAATCAACATCTATGTTGAAATCAATGCATCTAGTGTAAGGTATTAAATATGATTAGAAATCGACATGTACACTGCAATCAATGCATCTAGTGCAAGCAATCAAATAGGATTAGAAATCAATATCTACACTGAAACCAATGCATCCTATGCAAGCAATCAAATAGGAGTAGAAATCAACATCGACACTAAAATCAATGCATCTAGTGTAAGGTATTAAATAGAATTATAAATCAACATCTACACTGAAATCAATGCATATAGTGCATGTGATCAAATAGGATTAGAAATCAACAACTACATTCAAATCAATACATCTATTTTAGTGAAAATATAAAATATCCATGACTTTCTATATCAACTTCTACGTCTGTATTTGTCCCTGTGAGACTCTTTCTTCTTCCCTCTCTCTCCACCTTCCATTTTGTGTCTATCTTCCTCCTCCTCTCCTTCTCTCTCTTCCGCTCCCTCTCTCCCCCATCTCACTCTATCTGCCTCTCCCTAAATTTCTCTATCTTTATCTTCTTTCCTTTCTCCCCCTGCCATCTATATTTATACCTCCCTCTATCTCTTCTTATCTCAACCCCCTAAACATATGCCACGCTCTCTCTCTCTCTCCCCATATCTATCTATATATCTATCTATCTCACCCTCTTCCTTTCCTTCTCTATCTCTTCCCCTTCTCACTCTCTCTCTCTCTCTCCCCCCATATCTATCTATATATCTATCTATCTTTCCCTCTTACTTTCCCTCTCTATCTCTTCCCCTCTCTCTCTCTCTCTCTCTCTCTCTCTCTCTCTCTCTCTCACTGACTATCCATCTCTCCCTTGCCACTCCCTCTCCACCTTTCTCTATCTATGTCTTTCTTCCCCTTTCAACTCCATCTCTCTCTCTCGCTCCTCTCTCTCAAGTCCTCTCTCTTTTTCCTTCCTCTATATCCCCTTCTATCCCACCTCCCTCTGTCTCTGCCCCCATCATACACACACTCTCTCTCCACTCTCCAACTCTATCACTATCTCCCTCCCTCTCTCCTTCTCTCTCTCCCCCCTCCATATATATGTCTCCCTATATCTCTCTTCCCCTTCTTTCCCTATCTTTATCATCTCTTTTTCTCTCTCTTCCCTCGTCTCCTTTCTCTCTCATTCCATCTTCATCTCTCCCTTGTCACTCCCTCTCTTTCCCCCTCCAAATCCATCTCTCTCCCTCCCTCTCCACCCCTCCTCTTTCTCTTCCTTTCTCTCTCACCTCTATGTCTCTCCCCACACTCTATTCCCCCTTCCATCTCACTCTCTTTCTTAAATATGATTCCATTGTATTATATTTAAGAAAGTATTTAAATTATTAAAAAAGGATAATTGATTGTAAAATATTAAACCTATATTTTGGATCAATCATGTTAAAGAAAATACAATAATTAAAAGATTAAAAGAATCACCCAGTATCTTTCCTCTATCATTGTTAATCACTTTGCTTTCTCACTTCGCTTGGATCCTTAGTTAAGATGCATCTATCCTAGTTCTTTATTATATTATTTATATTATATAAATTTCACATATGTATATAAAAGTATTCTCATTTTTTAATTTATTAAAACCTCCATTTAATCTCTATGAAAATATTGTTACTAGTTGTGGGGATGGAGGGTTTAGATATAGCTCACAAGTAATTATAACCTTTTTTGTCTTAGATTTAATTAAAAAAATGTTATAAAAATAAATTAAAATAAAATATTTTTATTTTGAAATAAGTTATTGTTTTTGGGCATGTGGTATTGATAAGACATGGTATTGGCCCATAATATTGTAACAATTAAAAGCCTAGATCCATAACATAATAATCAAACGTCTAGATGGCTCATGGTATTGATAAACCATGGTAGTATCCCATGGTATTATAATTTTCTTCCCTCCTCTCCCTCTCTATCTCTCTTGTGGGTATTGGCCCATGGTATTGTAAAAAACCTACTTAGAAGTTAATAGTATCCATGGTAAATATTCATGATTAAAAATCTTGTCATATGGTAAATATTAAGTTTTTATCCACTTATTAATTAAATTTATAGATGGAACACATCTATATTAAGTGTTACAAAAATATTGATTACATAAAATATAATCTTACAATTTTATGTGTTACCCAACATTTATAACCACCCCCAATTAATAAATAGTGGTCAGGGATGGGGAGAAATACTAATTAAAATGTAATATTATTAAATTTTACCTAATATTTCAGGTCATACCCCACCCTAAATATTACATTCCACTCAATATTTCCCCTCACTCCTACTAATTTTATTGAGCACCTTCCATTATAGTGAGTTTACCTTCCTAGAACCAAAAACCTGAATGCAACGAAATATAAATTTACCTGATTATTATTATTACACAAATCACACAATCGAAAACCTAAATGCCACGAAATTTACCTCGTTATTATTACAGGATATGCCCAATTTCTTTGTTATTCAATGGTAAGCTAATCGACCTCTTTTCAAATTGTATATATATTGTTTTCAAAATTGAGTTTGTTAATATTATCTGACATATTTTTTTATTTTAATTAATTTTTTTGTTTTAAAGTAACTTTACACATATCTTTAGCATATACAATATATATTAGCTCACACATATATAGTAACGTTACACATATCTTCAGCATCTACAATATATATTAGCTGACACATTTTTTTATTTTAATTAATTTTTATTTTAATTAAATTTTTTTTTTTTTTAAGTAACGTTACACATATCTTTAGCATATACAATATATATTAGCTCACACATATACGATTCTGAAGCCCGCATCTCTGGTCTGCGGGCTGTAGTGGGCACATGCGATTTTTTAATTTATTAAAATCCTTTACCTGATCTGATCACCTTGACTGAGATCCATAAGGAGAGAGCCCTCTCCCGGCCTAGTAGGGCTAGCTACTTGGCTAAGCTTGGTTTGTGGTTTACCTAGCATTGCCTCCCTTCAACCTGAGGTCAATCTAGGTGATAACATAGTGGCGACCATACTAGGGAACGTAGTTTTATGTTCCTCAGCAAAATGTATCAAGTTTAGATCTGATTGTTGATGGTGGACAACGATCAGACACCGGAAGGCTGAAATCATTCACCTGGCGACTCTAAATCAGTTTCGAGATCATATCCAAGGACTCCACTAGAGGATGAACCTGACCAGCAAAAACATGAAAGGACAATATGGAAAGATCAGGTATTCAAGTTGGAATTTCATCCAAGACATTACGTTCTTTGTTATAAATTATTTCTTCTCGTTTCCCAAGAATGTCAAGAAGGCTTTACAAAGTATACTATATTTGAGAAAATATCCTAGACCTGCATGTGATTCTTTCCCTTTGAAGATTGTGAATACAAAATATTCACATGCCTTTGATCAAGACCCTTCTTCTGAATCTTATGATGACCGTCTTCAAACTGATGAGCCTCAAGGGATCAAGAATAATTCTACAGCTTTTGTATATATGCCTGTACCTTGTAAAATTCCAGATAGATACAAGCCTCTGATTTTACCTCCTATATCCCATGCTTTCCCTAAAAATAATTACCTATATCTACCAAGATTTGATCGTGAATGTGACAACATCACTATTAAGAGACATGTACTGAATTTTGAGTCTTTTCTTGAACTTTTTGAAGTTGATGAAGAGTATGTCAATATTAGGCTTTTTGCTCTTTCTTTGCAAGACAAAGTTAAGATTTGGTTCAAACCCTGCCTAATGCGAGCATCTTAGATTTCCAGCAGTTCGTCAAAGTTTTCCTTGACAAGTGGGTGGTCAGATAGAACCCTTTCTTGATTCTAGAAGAGTATAACCAACTGAAAAGATTGCCAGGGGAGACAGTACAACAATTTTCTGCCAGGTTTAACCAAGTCTATTTTTCGATGCCTGCTAATATAAGGCCTCCTCTTGGATCCGCTCTCTTGCACTACCCGGAAGCCTTTGATCTGGAAATGGAGTTTCAGCTGAGGGAAAGGAACCTTGCAACACTTGAAGAGATGCAAAACAGTGCAATAGATGTAGAGGCTAATTTGCTGATCAGAAGGGCAAAGTTGAAGGAAGAAGAGATAAAGAACATACATCCAGAGGAATCAACATCTTTAGAGGTGAAGCTTGACATTTTGGTAAGTGCAGTGGAAGAGATGATGCAAAAGATCCCCACAAGAATGAGTATGATGTTTAAGACCATGGCTTGCTGATTGAAGAAAAACTAGTGGTTGATCCAAAACATTTTCTTTCTTATCCCATTTGTCATAGATCTGATAATGATTGTTTTATAGATCATCTTGCAGAAGAGATATCTGTTGATCTGACATGTATGCTCGATGATGTGTTTTATACTGATGATTCGCCTAAGTTTGATCAGTATGATGATGATTATGTTCTCCAAACAGAAGCTTGTCTCGCAGACAAATCAGCAGCTGGTTTCTGGAAGGTTCACTTTTAGCAGCTCGAATATAGTGATCAGCTCATGCATATCAGCTCTGGAAGTGAGGAGGAAATTGTAGCAAATTTTGAAGTAGGTGAAGGATCTTTGCCTTTTTGTTTTACTACGTTTCAGGTCATCAGACACAACTTTCGTGCAATCAGAAATCAACCGTCGAAAAGTTTTGATCTGGACCATCTAGAGGGCAATGATATCCTTGTTCAATACTTCTCATATTTAGATTTGCAGCCCCCGAATGCCATTGAATGTCAGGTTGCAGATGAAGACTTGGAAGCTGAAACATATGATCAAATGATGCAAGATGATTCCGTACCATTATGTTTTGAATCATTTCAGTTTTTGAAGGGAAATTTGCATAGTATATCTTCAATACAGGATGAGCAGCCTGTAGAAAATCATGCAAACTCATTGGAAACCATAGAAAATGGGTTGCAACAATCTTGTCAAGTTTTTCACAATCCAATAGTTGATGTGTTGGATGATATCTGTAGTCAAAGTCCTTCTCCATTAGCTAACTTTGAGCTTGAAAAAAGTATTGATACAAACTTGATCCGGTAGCCAGATTCTTTTTCATTTTCAGCAAGAGTCTCATCAAAAAGCTCATATGAAAGTTTGCATTCATGGTATGAGGAGAAGCAAAGTAATCCATTAGATGAGATAAGTCCTAGTGCACATGAATTTCAAGATCCTTATGCAGTATTTTTGGAGCCAGGTAGAGCATCCATATTATTCAATATGGGAAAATTTGGATCTGTTTACAAGCTTTCATGGGAGTTGCATTTCAGTAGTTCTCTCTTCTTGCTCATAAACAAGAACTTGCGGAGAATTAAAACAGCAGTGGAATGCTTACTTGGTTGCATTGGTTGTTTCATTTCACCTAATCAGGTGAAGAATGGAACAGTTAGAGTAGGTTTTATTGAATAAGCTCCATTTTGAGCATGTTTTCCAGTTTGTCAGTTGTGTTTTAGTATCGAGTTAGTTTTTAGTTGAGTAAAAGTCAGTTTGTGTCTTTGAGTCATCAATATTCAGTCATGTATTTCAGATTTAGTTTTTTTTTTTTACTCCATGCCCAATGGATAAGGCTACTTAGTCTACGGTGTTCTTGGCACCTCCAAGGAGCTACTATCCCCAATGAAGCCAATTTTAGTGTCAGTCTTTGCAGCCTTCCACCAACGATCATACATGCTCTTACAAAGTGGTCTTAGGGTGTCAAAGTCAAATTTTGTCATTTCAGTGAGTCTTCAAGTAAAATTTGGTCACTAGGTATTAGGTCTAGGATTGTTTTTACTCCTTCCAAAGTTTTCCAAGTATTGGTCCATGTCACCATTCAGCTGAGTGTACCATCATTCAAAGAGTTGTCATCATTATGTCATGTTCCAATGGGTCATTTTACACCTTGTTTGTGCTTCAGTTGTGCTTAGGTAAGGCTCATTTCCCTCTCCTAGGGTTTTGAAGGTAATTTTTCTTGAATGGTCAAATCATCAACAAAACTTGTATCCTGCTGCTAATACACCTTCTCCTATCCTTAATATACATTCTTAAACACTTCCCATCACTAATATCCCTCAAATTCATCATTTTCCCACAAACCCTAGCCTATTCCTACAATTTGACACTTTTCTAGGTTAGGCCTGTGTTTTGCCCTTTTGGACCCCTTCCCCTCACTAAATCTTTGAAATTCCACTTTCCCCTGCTTCCTAACATCCCTCCCTACTTCCCAAAATTTTCTCAAGAATTTAGAAGCCCCTCATCCCCTTCATTTCCCTTCATTTCTACAAATCCCATGTTCCACATATCGGGATAGGTTTTATTCAAATGATGTTTATAAGAAATAGAAGATGAATTTGAAAAAAGTGAGAGAGGTTTTTGTCCATCATTAACCCAAGAAGAAAAAACTCCTTCATTTTTTACACAGGTCTCATGGTTTGGGAGAAATGTTCAAAACATCATTTGCCTCAGGAGAGTTAATGCACTTCTGGAGTGACCTTGGGAAAATCAAGATTTCTCCTAGCTGGGATGACCAAATGACTTGCTTGATGAGTCAAATTATAACTAGACACAAAGATATTTCCAATGAGATACCTTGAGATCAATTTGGAGTTGAGGAAGACCTCAAAACATTGATTTAAACAACACTCTGCATTTTGGCAGCCTCATTCTGCACATTTTGACTAGTCTTGGGAGATTGGACTTTTGACAGGGCAAATGACCTCCAAATTGAAAAATTCAAGATGTTCTGGAAAGTAGACTCGACAGTATTTCCAACGAGCTATCCCACGCCCAATTTGGACATCGCGCAGGCAATCAAAAGTGACATTGAAGTGGCACTACGCGTTTAGGGAGTGGCACTACGCGTTCAGGGAGTGGCGTTGCGCGTCTGGAAAAATTTCCTAATGTATTTTTACACTGGCGTTGCGCGTAGAGGGTGGCGCTGCGCTTCTAAGAGAAGGTGTTGCGCGATTTCCAGAAGTGACCAAAAACATCTAAATCTTCTAGCATACATCAAATTTGCTTGGCTCTTCATGATTGCAAGTAAGTACATGTTCTTAGCCTTGGTTTTGGGTTGCTAAATTTGGTTTATAAACATCATTGGTCATGTAACCTTGAAACCCTAATTTCTCCCTAATTCTACCTAAACCCTAGCTCCTTCCTACTCCTCTTAAAACCCAGCCCTAAGTCATAAAATCACCCTATCCCTTTTCCCTTTTTCCCATTCTCTTTCGCATTTTCTCCCCAAGAGCTCAAGACACAGAACCTCATTCCTCACTTCCATTCATTTCCTAGTTGTAAGCCTATTTTCCCCATTCCCTCATTCCTCAGTTCCATACACTTTAATCTTGCCAACATGGATCGATAAGACCTTTATAATGAGGAGGAAAGAGACTTTGATCTAGCAGAGGATGATAAGCCAGAGCAGCATTATACTCATCATGGAGTGGAGATTATTGATTTAGAAAACCAAGATGAGGCTACAGTCCAAAACATGCTTATGATGGAAAAGGATGCACACATCCAAATGTTGATGGAAAATCTGGCAAGGGCTAAATTTGTCATCACCTACTTGAAACAAGAAAATAAGAAATTGAGTGATAAACAAGTCCTCATGGAGCTGGAAATGCTCAAGGCAAAACGACAAAGTGACAAAGAGGCTCATGTCACTTTGACTCCTATTGAGCGGGAGATTGAAGATGATAGGGAGACTTGGATTGAGAGAGTCAATCTACACCTTGAGAAGCTACTACAGAAGGCCAACAGAGACAATCAGATGATCAGATACATGGCTTATCATTACAGGACCCGCAACAGGATTTGCAACATGAGGATCAAGAAAATGAAAGCTAGGTTAAGGCGGGCCTTGAAGGGCAAGAAAGAGGAGGATATACTTAAAATGTTGGCTGAGGATTCCTTGGCACATCAGATCACATGATGGTGGTGCTTCACACAAATTTTGGGCAAATTTTGTTATTTGCAAATTTTGAATTTTAATACACAGGAAAACTGCCCAAAAGCGCAACGCCACCAGCGCTGCACTTTTCCTAGGGGAACCCAATGGAGAAATGGTTTGAATTTTTGGAAGAGTGATGAGGATATGTACCCTAGCAAGTTTTAAAGTTTTTGGAGTAGAACTGGTCCACCAAAGGGTCCAAAAACACCCTAAAAATGACCTTTTTGCCACTTTTTGGACACACATAAGCAACCTTGGGAGAATCACGTTTTAGGGGTCAAATGAGCTCCAAATGCAGAAATTATAGGTGTTCTAGAAAGTAGACTTGAAGAACTTTCCAATGAGATATCATAGGCCCAATTTGGATGATGATAAGGCCTTTAAAAGTGGCCTGAAAGTGGTGCTACACGTTTGAGCCAGTGGCATTGCACGTACGACAAATTTTACTCAGAAGGCCAATTTTCCTAGATTTCGACTATGATCATGGATTCTCTCTCATGGTGGATGATCTAATATTGTAAATGATTATTTGGCATGTAATTATGGTAGGTAAATAGTGATATAGGGTAGATTCATTAGATTAAAGGTTGTTTTGAGGGCAATGAATCAGTTTCCCCTCTTTTAGAGGCAAGTTGTTTGGTGGCCTAGATTCCAGTTCCTTGTTTAGAGTTTGTTGAAACAGCTCCTCTTTTCATGAATTTGACCCCGGAGGCTAGTATGAGTTTTTTTTATGCCTATATCATGTGTTTTCTTAGTCATTTGTAAAGTTTGGACTCACTTGGATGCTCAGAGCTTGATTGTACATCATTGTAAGCAGTTTGGCAAGGAGATTAATAAGATTCGCAGCTATCTTTATGGGATCCCTGTGGTATGGAGTTTTAGTACAGTTTCATCTTTTGTGATCATTTGTTTACATGTTTTATGTATGTCATCATTCATTTCATTGCTTCTAGTTGAATGTTTTCAAGTTTGATAGGTAGAATCCATTGTATCAGTGCTCTGCCTTGGGAAATCGTTCAACATTTCATTGTTTTCTATTGTTTAAGAAGGATACATGATTGTCACATGCCCTTCTTAGCTCCTCATTAGTCTTAAACACTTCACACATCAAGCCTAAAGTGCTAAAGCCTATGCCTACCTTGCCCCATAGAACACCCTGCATTTCTGACCTAATTTCCCAGACCTAAACTGCCCAGCTCCTCCTGATCCGGAAAAACCTCTACAAAATCCAATCAAAACTCTCGAGCTACTATACCTAGCCTAAAATCCTTTACCTGATCCAGTCACCTTGACTGAGATCCATAAGGAGAGAGCCCTCTCCTGGCCTAGTAGGGCTAGCTACTTGGCTAAGCTTGGTTTGTGGTTACCCTGGCATTGCCTCCCTTTAGCCTGAGGTCAATCTAGGTGATAACAGGAGACACGTGGTAGAGTTGGATTGTGTGGAGAGAATGGGTGGAGGGTGATGGCTTAAATGTTTTCTCGCTCGCCTGATAGTGGTCCCTGTTGTTGACGTTGTCACCACGTTGGCCTGATAGGTGGCGGGCCCATTTTACTTCCTTCGACGGGGTGCCTAGGTGGACTTGGAGGAAAGGTTTGACCCCCCATAATTCATCACAATCGTCGATTTTCGTGATTCAATTTATTGACTCTGACTTTCTAGGGGCAAGTGTTGGCTTAACGGTTGCACTTGTTTACCCATCAAAGCTTCCCTCCAGTGAGGCCGCTTCAAGATGGATAGAGAATTGTCCCATATGTGGTTGTTATTTAAACATTTACATTTTCTAAGTGGGGGAAGGCCTTCTGCCACTTGGCAGATCCTGTGCGCCTCATACCTTTCTAAGACTTCCTCTCTCCTAAGTTGGAACCTAGATGCCCTGGTGCCCTAGTCTACAGAAGCCCGACTCTTTTTGAAGTTCAATTGGAAATTGTTACGGGATTCTGACCCTCCAGGGTATACTGTCGGGATGATGTCATGCTAATATCAACTAGACCACATTGTTACACATCATTTTGTCACCATTAGGAAAATGATTGCCAATCCAGATATCTCATTATCTAATGACGTGTTCCAAAGCATCCCCCTACAATGTTGGAAGAAAAATAATCCCAATGATAACACAAAACCTAGATTACAATGCTTAAAAACCTATTTTCAAGAAATTATGCACTTTTCCTAGTCATTACCTGTGCAAACGCAATTAAGATCACTATGACATGTGCAATCTCGCACTCTATTCTCCATTAAAAAGTGCACAAGCCACTTAACATAGGTAAAAAATAAAAAGAAATTATGTAATCTTTGTTGGAGGAATATTTCCCAACTAAAGGCCTCGAGCCCCTATTTACTTGGGCCTCATCCCTTGGTTCATGGATCAAACTCCCTCTCTTTTTGGAACCCCAACCCCTCTATTTATGGATCTCATCCCTTGAGAAGAGGATCTCAAACCTCCTCCTCTTGGACTAGGGTTAGGAAGGACTTTGAAATGTAAACTTATGTTGTCAAATTGAGACTGGAAGCTTGTCACTTTAGGGACGATTAGATATTATTGGAAGAAGGTTTGCAACATCAAGGCCAAGGTTGAATCTCTCCTTTCTATTCAATATTAATACAAGCAATTGTATCTTTACTATTTTCACTTGTTATTATCCTCATTCCAAAACTCATTGATATTTTGCATAGTTTGTAATTGAGTATTGGATTCATGCTACGATATATATGTTATGTTTAAATTTCCATATATATTGTGTTTCAATCTTTATCTATGTTATGATTTTATTCCTTGTTTGGTTATGTCTATGTAGATATTCTCTTGAAATGCAAAGGAAAGGGTTTTGAAAGCATCAAGGGACATCTACAAGCATTTCGTATAAAGGTAAGAGGTTCTTGCACATTTTATATATCATATTTCAGTTATAGACTAAGGAAATTTTACAGTTACTTGTTCGTTTTTTCTAGATTTGTCTTTGAATCTAGAGAGATCATTCTTGTCTGCAAGAACTATTTGTCTTCCATAGAAAATTGGCGACCATATTGGGGAATGATTTATTCTTCATTATTCCTTCCTGTGATCTATGATTGCTTTATGCTATTTTGATTGATTGTGTTCAAATCCTTGAAGGTTTAAATTTTTGGACTTGTGGCCTCATTTTTTATTTTTCTTTGTTTTTATCGATTTACACACTTTTCTTTCATCAACGGAACACAAATTGCACAGTTTTACTTTGGCAACAGTGCGTCTACATAGTGAAGCTAACTGATTACCTGTGACAGTCTTAGAAATTTTGAAAAAATAGGGGTTTTACCTTGTGGGTCTAGAAATTTTTTATTGTTGTGGTTTCTTGGGTCTGTTTACATTCTGAAAAAGTCCACTTTATTTTGATTGGATGTTTTGAATTTCCTTCTTGAAAAATTACTTAGCTTTGCAAATTAGGGTTGAAGTTTTGATTTGGTGAATCGTTGATTCATCAAAAGAAATATTGGTCATTGTTGAGATAGCTTGAGTTTGTCCTTCTTCTGTCAAAAAATAAGATTAAGTACTTTATTTACCTAATTGTAAATAATCATTACCATTGGTAAAAAGTTAGTGTTTTTCAAGGTGAGCACTTTTGATTTAGAATTTTTTGTTTTTGTTGAATTGAAGTGAATAATGATTATTCCTTTTTATACATCAACACAAATTGTGCTTACAATGATTCCAAGAATCGTGTATCCTACATTCTTTTTTATTTGCATTCAAAAAGTGATTCATGTTTCTTGCTTTGCATTTTTCACTTGTTAAACCTTTGTTCTTACTTTAGTTAGTATTCATAAAATTAACAAAAGATTACGTTATCATATTTGATTGCATTCAATTTTGAGTCAAGTTATAACACCACTAGTTTCATATCCATCAACCTACTGAGTAAATAACACCCTAAAAACAACACTAATAGGGATAAATTAGACTTCTTATATTTCTAGGGCTTATTACACCTACATTAGATCATATTGTAGGGCTTTGGAATAGAAAAGTGAGTTAACTTTCCAAAGTTGCAAATAAACAATAGAATCTTATGATAGGGAGTAAATCCATCTATTACAATTTGACTCTAGGAAGCTCCTCTTACACAAGAGTTAAGCACGCGATCATATTAGACCCAATGAAGTGATCAACCCCACTTCATTGGTTACGGTAGCACAATTTGCACGTATTACAAACTGTTTCGAAAGGTGCTTGGGAACCACTTGAAGGATAAACCTCAGATTGACCATGTTGAGGAACATTCAAGGGGATTGAGCTTTGTTACTCTGCCCTTGCATGTACGTCTGATCTATGACTGTCCCCCCAGATCAAGTTGTTGTATGTGGTAACCTTAGAGACCATTATCTTAGGGCTTTTACCCAAGGTGACAGCGGGGGGGAAGTCCCTGTTGTACCTGGAGTAGATGTTGATTAGAATCAATTAGACCTTTTTGGAGGGTATTCTTCACTCGAGATGGCATAAGTGAAGTTACTTCCACCAGATCATGGTCATTAAGCAGGTTGTAAGTGTTATTGATTCCACCTACTCTATCTCTATCCACTTTTCACATTGATCTCTGTGACGTTAGGTTTCATCACCAACTAGTGATTTCACTGTGAAAAGGTTGTTTGCATGGTTTGACTCCTTATATTTATTACCTCATGTTATTTCTTTGTTTTACCTTTTGCAGACCTTAGGTGTGGATTGTGAATTTGGATTGTTAATATTATTAAAATTCTTAACAAAATTCACTAAAGTTGAATCTAATAGCAACAGTTCTGGAATTTACCAATAAAGGAACCCCTTTTAATGAGAATCCTAGTCCTTTTCCTTGCTTTGGAAATGTTAGTCCTCCTTATATGGCTACGTTGTCACTTTCTAGATTCACGATAAGTTTACTGGTGTGGTTGTTTTCAATTTATTTAGTCCCAAATACCCAAATTGTTCCACCTCAACCAAGTTCTCCATCTTAAAAACACCAATCGTTTGTTGACCCTTTACCTTCTTCACCCATCATGTCTTCTTCTCTTTCTTCTTCTTCACCTAATGAAATTCCTTATGCTAGTAACTAGGTGGCTAATAAGAAGAAGAAAAAGAAGAAGACGAAGAAGCAAGATAAGAAATAGTCTAACCAACCAACCATTGCATTGAGTATGAATAATGTTGAGGAACCGTCCAATCCAAATCCAAATGCCCTTGCAATATTTATAAGGGTGACCACCTTCTTATTGATTGCCTTGGTATTCCAAAAGTGTTAGAAGTGTGGTCTAAATATTCTCATCAATTTATTTTTTATCCATCAACTATTTATTTAAAGGTTCTAGGGAAAAATGTTAAAGCCAAGTTTCCTTGTAGGTTATGTGAGGGGAGTCATCAAATTCACCTTTGCCCTCATATGGATGCAGCCTCAAAATTGTTGCAAAAACTTATTGTTCCACAACAACAACTTCCAAATGGTTATCGTAAACTTTCTCCCAAGCTACCATCATTTGACGAAGTGATTGATCTAATTCCATGTATAGTCAAACCCACTCTTTCGTTGGAGAGTGAGACACATATCACTTAGGTTGATGAACAATTGGTTGATCAAGTGGTCGAATTGATTCCATCTTCATTTGACCCAACTCCCACTTAGAGAGTGAAATAAATATTGTTAGCCTCCTGCTGCAGCAGGTTAATCATCTTTCATGATTGACATTTTTACATGCCAAATATGTCATACTTTGCTTGCTGCAATGCTCCATATTTGCTACAGATGGCCAGAGAAGTGTCCTTGAGAGTGTGCTAGTCTAAGTGCCACTGCTGTGTTCCATTTTTGATGGGTTGATCCATTTTGATGAGTTTTCAACTAAGGGAGGTCCAAACAGCTTAATCTTGGTCTCCCTAGATTTCAATTTCCTGTTTTAGAATATAGAGAATAAAACATTTGTCCAAACTGTTTAATCTTGGCAGATCTGTAAATAGGTAGAGAAACAAGGGTGCTCAACAGCTTAATCTGAGCCCCTGGATGCAATAAGTGTGGATTTAGATAGGAGGATAGTCAAAAGAAAAGTTGTAAAGCTGGGTTTGCTAGTTCAAGTGCACCCAAACCAAAAAGAAGAGAAAATGCTAGGTGAATAGGCCGGGTAGGTAGCTTTGTGGTTGCAGAATTATGACTTGTGATCGATTTCAGATTTTCAAGTGTCACATCTATTTATATCACAAGTTTGAGGTAGTTTTCCCTTTGAAGGACTTCAAGCGAGGCATGTCTAACTTCCCCTTCCTCCTCTTTCCCCAAATCACTCACTAACTTCCCCTAAAGAGGTCAAGATCTGCTTGTTACCTCTTAAGATTCATCATTCTCCATATCATTTGCCTTGGTGGAGATCTGCTTCACTCAAGGAATGTTCACACTTCTTCTATCAGTCATTTTCCCCCATTGATAGCCTAAGATATCATTCTTAGCGCTTTTTCTCATCATTATCATATTAACTACTAACTTTATTATGTACTCCCTATCTCTTTACCCCTCCCCTACTAAAACTATGTATATAACTCCCCTATATACTTATCCCCTCCCTCTAGTTGAAAAAGAACCATAAGTTCGCTTGGGAATTGCTAAGCTTACCTGAAACTTAGCAAGAACCCTCATTGCCCCGCCAAACCATCTTCTAAATGCATTTGGACTTCTTCCATTTGCATAAAAACCCTTCCTCCGATGTAAACATCCCTTCATTAACCTTGTTGTTACCTTTTTCAAGGCAAAAACCCTCCTCCGATCGGAGAGGCTTTCCCCCAATCGCAATGTCCCTTGTTCGATTACATATACATTCTTCCGATCCCTTTGGATCCCCCTCCGAAACGATATCGTTGTCAGGAGGTGCCCCCATCATATTTCCCTTTTATATATATATATATATATATATATATATGCGGAGATATATATATATATATATCTAAGTTTTATGAAAAACTAAGTTTAATACGATAAAGCGGGTTTTTTACAAAAATGCGGAGATATATATATATATATATATATATATATATATATATATATATATATATATATATATATATATATGTATATATACATATATATATATATATATATATGTATATATATATATATATGTATATATACATATATATATATATATATATATATATATATATATGTATATATACATATATATATATATATATATATATATATATATATATATATATATATATATATATATATCTCCGCATTTTTGTAAAAAACCCGCTTTATCGTATTAAACTAAAGTTTTTCATAAAACTTAGTTATAACGTAAACCCCGCTTTATCGCATATCGCATCGCATTATACATATAAGGCCCCGCCCCTGGGTTTCCCCGATTGTGATATGGCGATTAAATCGTTGCCGTCCGATCGCCTCGCCCATCCGACGGCCCAGATCTTGTCGCGCGGCCCCCCACTTCGCATCGCCCCATATACTGCTCCGATTTGGCGGAGCCGATGAGTTATCAAATGCAGTGTTAAGGGTTTTCGGGTCCGCGGACCCATTCCACTGTTAAAACCGCCGATTTGGGTTCCGCCGATGGGTCGGACCCAAAATAAAATAAAGAGGGCCTGTATAACTTATCGGGTCCGATGGGTTTCGGCGTTTCTATGTGGCAACCCCATGACCCCGCCGATAGCGAATTGTCGAGTTAATCTCAGCCGCCCATTCAGGCCCAGAGATCAACGACCCATATTTAATCGCATCACTCCTATATGGCTCCGACCAGCGGAGCCGAAAAGTAATAAAGCGCGGCATAAAGGCATATCGGGTCCGAAAGGGTCCGCACTATGTGCTCCTATATCCCGGAGCCGAAAAGCTATGAAGTGCAGCATATAGTATATCGGGTCCGCTTACCCATTTTTACCAAATCCGCCGATATGAAAGCTCCGATGGGCCGGACCCGATCTCCATAAAGAAAGGGCATATAAGCATTTCGGGTCCACGGCATTTCGGAGGTTTTATGTGTTGGGACCAATGGTCCGCCCCGATGCGATTTAGCGCCAGCCGTTGGATCGGCCCGCGCCGGATCCAACGGCCAGCATTCAATCTTATGAACAGTAATCGCTCCCACCCCAATTTTTATGGATTTTCACATTTAAAGCATTTTTTGCCTTATGAGAGGGAAAAGGGCCATGTTCTTTTAAACAGTTCGGCGCCCGTGCCCGCCCCGCCTCCAAAAGAAACATGGCATTCTTTAGTCCATATGTGTTCGCTCCAGGCCCGAAATAGCTCCAAATTGCAGGATTTTGGCCTCGGCGTGCCTCCAGCATCCAGTCTTCCGCCAGTTAGCAGTTGTTCATCATTTTTAGTACCATTTTTTGATCGGCCAGCGCTGATAGCATTCCAAAGGCCACGGAGGACATTAGCAGCAGTTATTTTTGCATTAAAAGGCAGAAAGGGGGCGATGGGACAGTTTAAAGAGTATCCGCGGTGAGAAAAGGCCCAGATTCAGTGCCAAAGTGTATCAGGATGCGGCAAAGTGTATCAGTGAAGGTGTTCAATGGAAACTTTGAACCCAAAGCAGGAAATAATTAAAGAGCCTCCCAGCAAAGTCAATAAAGCAGCTCTGAGCCATAAAGGCTCACCAACTCACAGTTTTGGCCACTTAAGGCAGCAGAACCACTTGCAGGCGCAGATGAATGAATTTAAAGCACATTTATGGCTAAAAGAGCCAGCACAGAGCCATAAGGACAGATTTTGATCCATTGTTGAATGCTGTTGCCTCCAGCGCAACTTAGATAGATATTTTGTGCATTTATTTCAGTACAGATTAGGTTAGAAGCAGTTATTTCATCAGATCTGTCTGAGATCTATTTATTATAGATATTTTGCCTATATAAACCACCCTGAGCATTGTTTAAAGGGTTGGTTGGTCGATAACTTCCTCTCTAAACTTGCATTGTATTTTCTGAGAGTCTCTATAATCAAAGATCGCTGGAATGTTTGGGAGATGAACTGACTGTTGTGTTTTAATGTCTGAAGAGTGACTATGGAATCCTAACGCTTCTGCATAGCCCAATAAGTGTTTCTTATCTCTGTTTACAGTTTATATGTTTTATGCCATCATTGTTTCACTATCTAAATAGCAGAAAGAAAGAATAGTTCAGAGCTCACTTAGTTGTATTCTGTTCTCAATTTCTGTGATTTATCTATGTTTTCCTCTGAATTAGTCCTAAATATGAATACTGATTTGCTCATATTTACACTAATTCCTTCATATATGAATGTTGTTTAGGAATCCTTGATTGCTCTTATATAAATGTTCATTCACTTTCCCTCTGTTAGCATAATGAGAGCTACTTAGTAACCTTTCATTCACTGACCTTCGTTCCATATTTATTCTAGCTCGATATTGTTTTATGTGTAGCTATCCCGCTCTGTATTCCTCTTGTGACCAAGAAAACGCAACAGCAAGCCTAATCCACGACTCCATGCCCAATGGTTTGAACTTCTCACACTATGCATCCCAACTCTGTTTGAAAGAATCCCCCATCCCACCAAAATCAAAACAAAACCCAAGAAAATCATAACTAGCCTAAAATCAACCCAAAACAAAGATAAATTATAAAGAGAGAGCCCTCTCTGATTGCAGGTAGGCTAGGACCTGCAGTCCAAAGATTGGTTTGTGGTTACCTCGGTCGTATCCTTTAAGGAGCTTTAAGGACAACCTGAGTGATAACATAATGGCGACTCCACTGGGGACAGTCCTCAGATAATTTCACAAATCAAGTTGGAAAGCTCCACTGGGAAAGAACCAGACCTTCAAAAGTTTATTTCTAACCCATATATTCTTAGAAAATCCCCAAAAAACAAGCCAGAAGCTGGCTCCCAAAAAGAATTCACGTTATACAAGGTCAAATCCAGACCCAAATCCCCCAGCAGCTTTTGAAAATCCCAATATAATCCCAAGGAACCTCAGGAAGCTAGAGCGAAGAGAGGATTTTGCTGATAATAGTCCTGAAGCAGTTCACCCAAGCTGTGTTCCAACCCCTGTGAAAGTTTTATTTCGTTCAACCCCTAGTTCCCCTTGTTCTTCATCCACCTCTCAAAGCGCTCCTTCCACACCTCCATTCACTACACATACTCCCATTACCACTATTATTGCCGTTGTTCCAGTCATTCCATTTATCCCTGTTGTTCCACTTATCCCTGCCAACATGGCGAATAGATATGCACCTTTACAGCTGCCTGCAAATCCCGGGGCTATGCCTCAGGATTACCAGACCAAAATAACTTATTTTGATGGCACAAGTGCTTGCACAGCCCTTCAGCATACAAAGAAAATGCAGGATTACTTTGAAAGCTATGAGATTGACGATGATGGTGTGAGAATGAAGATTTTTGTCCAAAGTTTGATAGGCGATGTTAGGACTTGGTTTAGATCACTCCCAGCTAATTCCATAGCAGACCCAGAAGCCTTATACCAGTCATTTATCAACAGATGGGAGAAAAAGAAAGACCCCTTACACATATTATCTGAATATGACACCATCAAAAGAGGCCCTCAGGAGGCTGTCTTGGACTATTGTGCAAGATTTAATAATGTTTATAATGCAATACCACAGAACTTAAGACCTCCACCTGATCTTGCTTTGTATAAATTTCCTGATGGTTTTGATACTGACATGGCTTATCAGTTAAGGGAAAGAGCCCCTCAAAGCCTTGCAAACATGCAAAATGTTGCTGTAAGCGTAGAGGCAAATTTAATTGCCAAAAGAAACAGAGCTAGAACTGAGAGAAGAACCACTTTCAAAGAAGAACCCTCAGCCTTAGACCAAAAGCTGGATGCTATTATCACTGGCATGCACAGGCTGGGAGACAGAGTAGAGAGTGTTGAGAGGAAATCATCATGGGAAGGACAACAGCCCAATACCATAAGGAACCCAAATTTCAGGAAAACTCAGAACTCAAACGCTGGTAGATCTAGCCCAGACCGTGATATAAGGCCTCCTTTCCAAGAAAACTATACAGAGGCATCCACTTCTAATGAACCCATAGAAGACACTTACATGAACTTGGTGGATTTGAAGGGTGAGCAACAAATTTTCCTAACTCAACAAGACCAAGATGAGCATGACTTTAATCAAATTCAGACCCAGTCAGGTGAGTCTTTTGACTTCAAACAAGGTTATGATTCAGCTGTTTATGAAGTGCACAAACAATATAAACTGAGAACTAGAACAATTGATGTAATCTAGCCCATCAAACAGAAGGAATCCAAGCAGCCCAAGAAGATTAAAGACAGAGCTGCTTCCACAGAACCGACCAAACAAACAATCCTAGATTCGAAAGAAGTCACAATAGAGGATATAACAGACACACCAGACATGCAGCCCTCTAATGATCAGCCTCTGCTACCTTCGTCCTCAAAGGAAAATGTAAATAGCACTCCTAAAAGCCTTCCCAAAACAGAAATACCGCAAGGTATCACTCACCATAACACTAATAATCAAGCGGAAAACGCAGAAAATATACTTGAAAAGGGGAAATCTGTTATCGCCAACACAAAGACTCCATTGGAGAAACCATTCAACTTAGAAGCAGAAATAAGCAAACTTAAGATTTCCATCCCCTTATCTGAACTTGCAAAGCATGATGTGTATAGGCAACAAATCCAAAGATCACTGCAAATGCCAGAGAATAGGGATGATGTGAATGTTTTAGATGATACACCTGAGTTGCTTTTTGGTCTAGAAGTTGATGGAAAATCAGCACATGGAGCTATTCTACCCTTTTATGTCAATTTGCACATTCATGACAAAGTCTTGCACAATGCTATGTTTGACTCAGGTGCCTCACACAACCTTATGCCCAAAGCTGTAATGTAGAAGCTAAACCTTGATGTAACAAGACCATACAAAGATCTATTCTCCTTTGACTCAAGTCAAGTCAAATGTTTAGGCCTCATCAAAGACTTGTGTGTCTCCTTAGTCCAATACCCAAACAAGACAATCCTCATGGATGTGGTGGTTGCTGACATTCCACCAAAGTATGGCATGCTGTTGTCAAGATCTTGGGGAGCAAAACTCCAAGGATCTCTCCAATTAGACCTCTCCTATGCCACTATTTCAGTCTTTGGGCAACCAAAGAGACTGTATAGAGAAACACTGATGAAGTATGTGGTAAGTAGTGATGAAAAGCCCCAGAATTTCCCTATCTATTCAATCCATTCTGATATGGATTCTTTTATTTTGTTTAATGATGAAACAAGTTCTCCAACTAATGAGAGGCCTTTGCCTTTAGAACAAGAAACATGCATCAACCAAGAATCAGTTGCCCATACGCAGGAAACTGTCAAAACAGTCAGTGCAACCAACATACAAGAAGAACCACGTGAAGCACAAAACCTAGGTCTGCCCAACCCTAAAATGACTGAAACTCTTAATATTAACCACAAGCAAGAAATCACAAGGTATTTAGAGTTTGATGGTTCTGTTAATAAGCTAGGAGCAGGGGCAGGAATATGGATTCACAATACACATAATAGCCATGCAGAGGGTCATGCTTACAGATTTAACTTCAGATGTACCAACAACATGGCAGAGTATGAAGCTCTCCTTTTAGGCCTT
Source organism: Pinus tabuliformis (assembly GCA_031772625.1). Lineage (NCBI taxonomy): Eukaryota > Viridiplantae > Streptophyta > Pinopsida > Pinales > Pinaceae > Pinus > Pinus tabuliformis. Next base: position 284,208,784 of record CM062813.1, read on the forward strand.
AAACTGCTCAAAGCTCTAGGAGATGCAAAGGTGTCCATTCTAGGTGACTCCGATTTAATCATACAACAAATGAAGGGCAGCTTCGTTACCAATGATAGAAGGCTAAGAGCTTATAGGATTGCTGCCACTGCAATACTTGATACCTTCACTAAATCTAAACTTGCTAAGATTTCTAGAAGCAATAACATGCATGCTCACAGCCTAGCTACTTTTGCTAGCACTTGCAAGCTTCCTTTTGAGCCCAATCACCACTTTACTGCTGAGATAAAGCACAGGCCTGCTGTCCCTAACAATGTTAAGGATTGGCAAGTGTTTGAGGATGATGCTCAAATCAACAATTTTCTTACCTTACAGCATGAGTTTTCAGGCCTAAACATTGATATGGATGCTATGGATGATCCACTGCAAGCAATAAACCAAATCCAGCAAACTGTAACAGCTGAAACAGCTAGAAAATTGCTACAGCCAACCATCTTTGATGAAGAAAACATAGAAGAGCTGAAACAGATGCATTTGGAGGAAATAGCCAAAACAGAGGCCGAAATCATTGATTTAAAGGATAACTTTCTGCCTGCTGGCCTCACTCCGTTAGAAGATATGTTTGATGCAAATGATGTGCCCAAAAAGCCAAAAATGCAGCCTATAAACACTGCCATAGAAGAACACAACATTGGGACAGCAGAGAAGCCCAAAATGATCAAACTATCTCAATCTTTGCCACCCGATCAAAAGCCCAAATATGTTGATTTGTTCAAAGAATTCCAAGATGTATTTGCTTGGAGTTATGAGGACTTGAAGTCCTATGACACCTCAATTATTCAACATACCATTCCCTTAAAGCCAAATCAAAAGCCCTTCAAACAGAAACTGAGGAGAATCAATCATGTGCTTGTCCCTTTGATTGAGACAGAATTGCAAAGAATGTTTGAAGCAGGTATCATAGCACCCATTAGATTTTCTGAATGGGTATCCAATCTTGTTCCCACAAGAAAGAAAACAGGTGAGATTAGGCTTTGTGTAGATTTGAGAAACCTAAACCAAGTCTCCCTTAAAGACCACTACCCATTGCCCAAAATGGACCACATCCTACAAAGAGTAGTGGGGTCATCTAGAATCTCTTTGCTAGATGGCTTTTCAGGTTTTAATCAAATACTGGTTCACCCAGATGATCAAGACAAGATAGCCTTTACAACACCGTGGGGAACATTTAAATATGTGAAAATGCCTTTCGGCCTAAAGAATGCAGGTGCCACCTTTCAAAGGGCCATGGACATTGCATTTTCCAAGGAAATCCATGATTTCTTGGTTGTCTATCTTGATGATCTTACCCCTTTCTCCAAATCTGATCAAGAGCACCTAAGACATTTGAGACAAGTGTTCCTGACATGTAGGAAATATGGCATTTCCTTGAACCCCAAGAAGTATTTATTTGGCCTTGAAGAAGGCAAATTAATTGGACATATCATTTCAAAAGACGGGATTAGAATTGATCCGGAAAGGATCCAGGCCATTCTCCAAATCCCATATCCAAGAAACATAAAAGAGCTGCAAGCATTCCTAGGAAAGATCAATTTCCTAAGGAGATTTATCCCAAATCTAGCCGAGTTGATAAGATTGTTGAGCAACATGTTAAAGAAGGATGCCAAGGTAAAATGGTCTCTCGAAACCAAGCAAGCATTTGAGAGTATCAAAGTTGCCTTAACTCAAGCCCCAGTCCTCACAAGTCCTCAATTTGATAGGGACTTTATCATATTTTCATTTGCATCTGATAATACCATAGCTACTGTCCTTTTGCAGAAGGATGATCAAGGAAAGGAAAAGCCAATTGCATTTTTCAGCCGAGCGTTAACAGATGCACCCCTGAAGTACCAAATCATGGAGAAGCAGGCCTATGCCCTTGTTAAAGCAATCAAAGACTTCAGAATTTATATTTTATATTCACATGTGATTGCTTATGTCCCAAATGTTGTTGTAAAAGAAATATTAACCCAAGAGGGGTTAGAAGGCAAAAGAGGCAAGTGGATTGCAAACATCCTTGAGTATGACATAGAAATAAAACCAACCAAGCTCATAAAGGGACAAGGTTTAGCCAAACTGATGTCCGAAACAAACTTTCAAGCCCTAGACATCAACCAACTGGACAATGAACAGGAGCTGGCGACTCCACAGATCAGTGAAACCTTTCTGCAATCCCCATGGTATGCTGATATATGCTTTGTATTGTTAAACCTGTTTGCTCCCCCAGGATTGTCCAGAACTAAGAAAAGATTTTTAAAAATGAAGGCTTTAAAGTTTTGTGTCTTAGATGGTGCTTTATTTTGGAAGAATCATGAAGGCATATTGCTTAATTGTTTGACCATGAATGAAACTAATAATGTCATGAAAGAATTCCATGCAGGGGACTGTGGAGGACATCTATATTGGAAGTCCACTGCTGATAAAATTTTAAGGGCTGGTTTCTATTGGCCCTCTTTGTTTGCAGATGTAAAGAAGTTTGCTATCTCATGTCACAAATGCCAAATCTTTGAAGGCAAGAGAAAGCTGCTCCCCTTGCCTCTGAAACCCATCTCAACCGAGAAGCCTTTTCAACAATGGGGTCTTGACTTCATTGGAGAAATCCATCCCTCCTCCTCAGGCCAGCATAAGTGGATCTTAACAGCCACCGACTATTTCACTAAATGGATTGAGGCCATCCCATGTAGGCAAGCCAATGACACCACCATTATCCAATTCCTTGAGTGCAATATCCTTTCTAGATTTGGCTGCCCTGAGAAGATCATCACTGACAATGCCGCTGCTTTCAAATCCAAAAAGATGATCAATTTTTGCCATAAATTCCATATCACTTTAGGCCATTCCACAGCCTATTACCCTCAAGGTAATGGCTTAGCCTAGTCATCTAACAAGAGCCTGATCAGTATTATCAAGAAGATCTTAGAAGAAAACAAGAAGAACTGGCATAGAAAGCTCACAAATGCCCTATGGGCAGACAAATTATCAACCAAGAAATCCATTGGGATGAGCCCTTATGAGCTAGTATATGGCATGGAGGCCAGATTTCCTTCATCACTGGGCATTCCTATTATCAAGCTGCTGCAAGAGATTCAAGCTGAGCCAAATGATATACAAAGGAGGATAAACCAAACAATTCATTTGCAGCAGACAAGAGAGCAAGTCTATGACAGAGCTCAAATTATGCAAGAGAAGCTCAAAAGGATGTTTGATAAGAGGGCTAAGGCTGAGAATTTCTGTGTTGGCAACAAAGTTTTAAGGTGGGACTCACGAAGAGAAGACAAGGGAAAACATGCAAAATTTGATTTCCTTTGGAGAGGGCCATTTGTTATTTCTGTTGTTCAGGGAAATAACACATATTTCCTCAAATCTGTAGAGGGCAGCACTGCTGAAGAAGGCCCTGTAAATGGCCGTATGCTGAAGCATTATCATGATCCCTTTTGTTGAACATAACACAACTTTGTATATATCTCTTTGTACATTGATATTTGTATATATCAGCACTTTTGTTTTTATTTTTTATAAACAGTCCGAGTGTTAGAAGAGCAGCAACAAAGTTTGTGAAGACACAGCCAATGCAAAGTCCTCTATTTTTAAGCTATGTCTCTGCAGTAATCTCAGCAAAACAGCAAGAGCAGCGCTGTCATATCACAGTGATTTATGTTAAAGAGAAACTGTTTGCAGCTTGTAGTCTTCAAGTCAACAGTATCAAAAAGAAAGGAGGATTTTCAATTTACTTCAGCACCCTTTCAAAGACAAGAAAAGAAGAGCTCCAGTTTTATTCCCTTTTTTGTGTTTATTTCACAAGGCAGTGCTCAAGCAAAAGTGTATGCAATATCAAGCACGCAGAAGAAAGCAGGCGATGCTTTATTTTTCACAGTGTTTCAGTTAAGGAGGAGTGCTGCATTCAGAAGTTAAAGTTCTAGTCATTCAACAGTTAGCACAGAAGAAATTTTCAATTAACAGCAACTACAGAGGATCAAGGCATTCTGACCTGCTGTTCTTGGCTTGTCACAAGGAAAAGCCATCCCCAAGTGGAGCCACTGTTAGCCTCCTGCTGCAGCAGGTTAATCATCTTTCATGATCGACATTTTTACATGCCAAATATGTCATACTTTGCTTGCTGCAATGCTCCATATTTGCTACAGATGGCCAGAGAAGTGTCCTTGAGAGTGTGCTAGTCTAAGTGCCACTGCTGTGTTCCATTTTTGATGGGTTGATCCATTTTGATGAGTTTTCAGCTAAGGGAGGTCCAAACAGCTTAATCTTGGTCTCCCTAGATTTCAATTTCCTGTTTTAGAATATAGAGAATAAACATCTGTCCAAACTGTTTAATCTTGGCAGATCTGTAAATAGGTAGAGAAACAAGGGTGCTCAACAGCTTAATCTGAGCCCCTGGATGCAATAAGTGTGGATTTAGATAGGAGGATAGTCAAAAGAAAAGTTGTAAAGCTGGGTTTGCTAGTTCAAGTGCACCCAAACCAAAAAGAAGAGAAAATGCTAGGTGAATAGGCCGGTTAGGTAGCTTTGTGGTTGCAGAATTATGACTTGTGATCCATTTCAGATTTTCAAGTGTCACATCTATTCATATCACAAGTTTGAGGCAGTTTTCCATTTGAAGGACTTCAAGCGAGGCATGTCTAACTTCCCCTTCCTCCTCTTTCCCCAAATCACTCACTAACTTCCCCTAAAGAGGTCAAGATCTGCTTGTTACCTCTTAAGATTCATCATTCTCCATATCATTTGCCTTGGTGGAGATCTGCTTCACTCAAGGAATGTTCACACTTCTTCTATCAGTCATTTTCCCCCATTGATAGCCTAAGACATCATTCTTAGCGCTTTTTCTCATCATTATCATATTAACTACTAACTTTATTATGTAACTCCCTATCTCTTTACCCCTCCCCTACTAAAACTATGTATATAACTCCCCTATATACTTATCCCCTCCCTCTGGTTGAAAAATAACCATAAGTTCGCTTGGGAATTGCTAAGTTTACCTGAAACTTAGCAAGAACCCTCATTGCCCCCCCAAACCATCTTCTAAATGCATTTGGACTTCTTCCATTTGCATAAAAACCCTTCCTCCGATGTAAAAATCCCTTCATTAACCTTGTTGTTACCTTTTTCAAGGCAAAAACCCTCCTCCGATCGGAGAGGCTTTCCCCCGATCGCAATGTCCCTTGTCTGATTACATATACATTCTTCCGATCCCTTTGGATCCCCCTCCGAAGCGATATCGCTGTCGGGAGGTGCCCCCATCATATTTCCCTTTTATATATATATATCTCCGCATTTTTGTAAAAAACCCGCTTTATCGTATTAAACTAAAGTTTTTCATAAAACTTAGTTATAATGTAAACCCCGCTTTATCGCATACGCATTATACATATAAGGCCCCGCCCCTGGGTTTCCCCGATTGCGATATGGCGATTAAATCGCTGTCGTCCGATCACCTCGCCCATCCGACGGCCCAGATCTTGTCGCGCGGCCCCCCACTTCGCATCCCCCCATATACTGCTCCAATTTGGCGGAGCCAATGAATTATCAAATGCAGTGTTAAGGGTTTTCAGGTCCGCGGACCCATTCCACTGTTAAAACCGCCGATTTGGGTTCCGCCAATGGGTCGGACCTGAAATAAAATAAAGAGTGCCTGTATAACTTATCGGGTCCGATGGGTTTCGGCGTTTCTATGTGGCAACCCCATGACCCCGCTGATAGCGAATTGCCGAGTTAATCTCAGCCGCCCATTCAGGCCCAGAGATCAACGGCCCATATTTAATCGCATCACTCCTATATGGCTCCGACCAGCGGAGCCGAAAAGTAATAAAGCGCGGCATAAAGGCATATCGGGTCCGAAAGGGTCCGCACTGTGTGCTCCTATATCCCGGAGCCGAAAAGCTATGAAGTGCAGCATATAGTATATCGGGTCCGCTTACCCATTTTTACCAAATCTGCCGATATGAAAGCTCCGATGGGCCGAACCCGATCTCCATAAAGAAAGGGCATATAAGCATTTCGGGTCCGCGGCATTTCGGAGGTTTTATGTGTTGGGACCAATGGTCCGCCCCGATGCGATTTAGCGCCAGCTGTTGGATCGGACCGCGCCGGATCCAACGGCCATCATTCAATCTTATGAACAGTAATCGCTCCCGCCCCAATTTTGATGGATTTTCACGTTTAAAGCATTTTTTGCCTTATGAGTGGGAAAAGGGCCATGTTCTTTTAAACAGTTCGGGGCCCATGCCCGCCCCGCCTCCAAAAGAAACATGGCATTCTTTAGTCCATATGTGTTCGCTCCAAGCCCGAAATAGCTCCAAATTGCAGGATTTTGGCCTCGGCGTGCCTCCAGCATCCAGTCTTCCGCCAGTTAGCAGTTGTTCATCATTTTTAGTACCATTTTTTGATCGGCCAGGGCCGATAGCGTTCCAAAGGCCACGGAGGACATTAGCAGCAGTTATTTTTGCATTAAAGGGCAGAAAGGGGGCGATGGGACAGTTTAAAGAGTATCAGCGATGAGAAAAGGCCCAGATTCAGTGCCAAAGTGTATCAGGATGCGGCAAAGTGTATCAGTGAAGGTGTTCCTTGGAAACTTTGAACCCAAAGCAGGAAATCATTAAAGAGCCTCCCAGCAAAGTCAATAAAGTAGCTCTGAGCCATAAAGGCTCACCAACTCACAGTTTTGGCCACTTAAGGCAGCTGAACCACTTGCAGGCGCAGATGAATGAATTTAAAGCACATTTATGGCTAAAAGAGCCAGCACAGAGCCATAAGGACAGATTTTGATCCACTGTTGAATGCTGCTGCCTCCAGCGCAGCTTAGATAGATATTTTGTGCATTTATTTCAGTACAGATTAGGTTAGAAGCAGTTATTTCATCAGATCTGTCTGAGATCTGTTTATTGTAGATATTTTGCCTATATAAACCACCCTGAGCATTGTTTAAAGGGTTGGTTGGTCGATAACTTCCTCTCTAGACTTGCATTGTATTTTCTGAGAGTCTCTATAATCAAAGATCGCTGGAATGTTTGGGAGATGAACTGACTGTTGTGTTTTAATGTCTGAAGAGTGACTACGGAATCGTAACGCTTCTGCATAGCCCAATAAGTGTTTTTTATCTCTGTTTACAGTTTATATGTTTTATGCCATCATTGTTTCACTATCTAAATAGTAGAAAGAAAGAATAGTTCAGAGCTCACTTAGTTGTATTCTGTTCTCAATTTTTGTGATTTATCTATGTTTTCCTCTGAATTAGTCCTAAATATGAATACTGATTTGCTCATATTTACACTAGTTCCTTCATATATGAATGTTGTTTAGGAATCCTTGATTGCTCCTATATAAATGTTCATTCACTTTCCCTCTGTTAGCATAATGAGAGCTACTTAGTAACCTTTCATTCACTGACCTTCATTCCATCTTTATTCTAGCTCGATATTGTTTTATGTGTAGCTATCCTGCTTTGTATTCCTCTTGTGACCAAGAAAACGCAACAGCAAGCCTAATCCACAACTCCATGCCCAATGGTTTGAACTTCTCACACTATGCATCCCAACTCTATTTGAAAGAATCCCCCATCCCACCAAAATCAAAACAAAACCCAAGAAAATAATAACTAGCCTAAAATCAACCCAAAACAAAGCTAAATTATAAAGAGAGAGCCCTCTCTGATTGCAGGTAAGCTAGGACCTGCAGTCCAAAGATTGGTTTGTGGTTACCTCGGCTGTATCCTTTAAGGAGCTTTAAGGACAACCTGAGTGATAAAAAATACCACTCAAATTCATCTTATTACTTTAGATTCCACCACACAAGAGGGTATCTCACCCGTTTCTGCAGAACCCCCTCAAAGTGCTGAGGTTATATCCTTTGATTGGAATAGACTGACGGAGCCTCGTCTCCCTTCTTCCACCCCTTTCCAAATCATTGAGAAGGCTTATGGTAAGAATGTGCATCACACAAATGTAGATGAAGGTGCTTCTATTAGTATTTTATCCATAACCACTTGGAAAGCTTTGGATTCCCCTCAACTTGTGTTTGTTACAAAGAATATTTTGTATTTTTTAATAGAACAATCAGTGAACCTTTAGGGATCCTTCCTAAGTTACCCATTACTCTGGAAGAAAAAATTGTATGTATTGATCTTATGGTATTCCAAGGCCCCTTTGATTTCAATTTTCTCCTTGGGCGAGACTATGTTTATGAAATGAAATTTGTCGTATCCACACTCTTTCGTGCGATGTCTTTCCCTCATAATGGAAACATTGTGACTATTGATTATATTTCGTTTGTTGGTCCTGATCTAACTACCAACCATTCAACATCCCTGAATTTTCCTTAAATGGAATTGGTATCTACCCCACCATGGGTTAATTATGTGGAAACTAGTCCCATGCATTCACTTACCGATAGAAATGATCCCCTCACTATATGCGCATATTCCTTTGATTTAGATCTAGTAGGTGACATGGTGAACCCTTCAATGGGGACATTTGAACCCGATTTTCTTATCCCTATTGAGTCCCTTGGCATGTATTCCTTCCAAACAATTGTTCTTCCATCTGATGAAAACCTCTTAGAATCCATGGTCGAGGTGGGTCCCTTAGCAAGTGTTCCTTCTAGTTGGAAGCCATGATTAAGGTTCCATGAGGATAGTTCTTTTACTCTCTCAACCTCGTTAAAAAATGAAACCGGTTATTATTAGCATAGTTCATTTTATTGTGTCAAGCTCACTAAAAATTGAACAAATTTCGAGCATAGTTATTTTCGTTTCAATCTCGCATAAAATGAAACCAACCTTTGGGACCTATGAGCATAATTATTTTCTTTTTTCAAGCTTGTTAAAAAATTAAACAAGGTGGTATGATCATAGTTCTTTTCATGTGTCAAGATCATTAAAAAATGAAACAAATCCTCCCCTAATTGAGTAGAGTCTTTGACTAGATATCGTAAATTTTAAGTCAAGTCTTTCACCTGATCTCATAAATGAACATTCATTTCATTTTCCTATTAGTAATCATAGTCTACTTAGGTGAACGAAACGAATCTTGGGGGACATGTGCCTTTTTCGTTATGCTGGGGGCACGGAACCTATCTCAAGCATAGTTTCTCTCTGTTTCGAACTTGTGTAAAAATGAAGCCACTCTCAAACACAGTTTTCCCATGTTTCGATCTTGTGTAAAAATGAAACCATTCTCAAGCATAGTTCTCCAATGTTTCAAGCTTGTGTAAAAATGAAACCACTCTTAATTTATCCCTCATGATTTCTAGTTTTATCATCCTATTTTTTCCAGATGAGCCTTGGTTTTTTCATTCCATCATCACCATCTACTTGATCAATCATTCACTTCCACTTAGTGTTTTTCACTTTCCTGCGGAACCGCTAAGAAAAGTGGTCTTATTAGCCATCCTCTTGATCTTTACATGTTTTTAATGGTTCCATACTGACCGAAACTAGTTGCTACCCTTTATACCACTCATTCCTCCAAGATGAGTTTCTCTTTAAGCTCTTTTCAGACTCCCAAAACATGAAAATATTGTCGAGTACACTTGTTTCTTTCGAACTCATAAAAGTAAATGAAGAACGTCTACCTGGTATAAGTTTACCCATTTTACGGACCAAGTAGACTAGTTACGAAAATGGTATACTTTAGTCAATCATGGCTAAAATAGTTCTCTCCTGCATTATTTTACCCTTTTCCAGGCTTGAGAGACTAAATTTATGAAAAAGCACATTTAGGAGTTTACTTATGTTTTTCTCTTGACTCCCTAAATATGAAAAAAATGAAGCTTTACTTTCTTTTATCTCCTTAAAACTTTACATTGAAAGAACTGTATGAGTTCTCTTTTTGTGTCTTTTCAAACGATTTAAATATGAAAACGACATCAATTTACCCCTTCACTAGACTCGTAAAATGTAAACAGTGTAGGACTTGTCAATCATGATGAGATCGAACCACTCCTTGCTAGGGTTCGTTAAAAATACTTTGAAGGGGTTATCTAAAGGTTGAGCTTACATGACATGCATATGTTATCCTCCTCAAGCTTGCATAAAAATAAAGAGGTACTCACCAGAAATGGTGGGGAGGAATGGGAAAGAAATATTTATTTTTATATTGTGAAAAGGCAGTATGTCGCCCTTGAACATGACACTCTATCACCTTTTGTGTCTGGTTTGGGAAATCCATTTTCCTCTCAATTTATGATATCTTATTGAAAGTATTCAAACTGATTTTGGTCTTATTTTTTAGTCAAATTATTCCAAGTTGAAATGTCATGTCGCTAATATGTTCAAGAGAAATCCAACCTCAGTTAAAATTACCTTGCAAATCATAGCCTTTAATCGTATCGGTCATCCCTGAGTCAGTCCTGAATCACTCCAGATTTGTTCTTCAAAACTTGACATCCTATGATAGGTCACTTCCTATAAACTTCATCTGATTATATAGGAAGTTGATATACATACATGTTCTAGTACCTCGGAACCTACATGCCTCAATGGTAGGTTTCTTGTTTTCGATGATAGGTTCTCATCATTTACCTTCGATTGGATGATTCTATGAGTGTTCGACTTCAAGACATTTATTCACACTTCATAGATTGTATTGGAGTTCCTTGAGAACCATTTTCATTATTGGTGGTTTTTCTCGTACGTGTTAACAGTTCACATCATTGACTAGTAATTAGGTGGTTTCTACCATGTTTAACTGCAAGACATTCACTAGCATGGTTATATTCGTAATGTGGATCGATAGAGATAAATACCAAGACCCTGGATCTTGTTTCATCCATCCAGATTGCGTGGAGTTTTAAATATTCATGATTGTAAATAGATATCCATATTTGATGGTTGCGTCCATATTGTATCTATTGTTGACATGGATCTTTGTACATTTCCATACTTGCTCTTTAATATACTTGTACTCTGAGTATGGGAATGTCGTCCCACTATCCCTAACGTTATACTCATGATTTCCATCTCTTCTATGACATTACCAAATCCAAAACATCACGCATTCATGAAAAGTAGTGAGTATAACCTAGAAGGATCCACAACCGGTTGCTCCAGTAGCGAGATTCATGAGTCATCCTCTGTGTCGTCTCCCACTGCACCTTTACGTCCTTCTTTAAATGATGTCACCATTACTGAATTAGAACCAAGGTAGTAAGTAATCTAACGTAGATCCAATACATTTCAAATTGAAAGCATTATTGTGGCTATAAACCTAAACTTGTGATTGTCTTTGGGATATTATATATATGTTATGATTATCTTTAGGTTTAGGTTAATATTGTCTTGATATATTTATACTTTTCAAAGTTCAATTATAGATCAATCTTAAAGGAATGTTCACTCTTTTTGTACAATTAATGGTTATATATGAATTTTAAAGTAATTAGTAATTACTCAAAGAATCTCATCTTAAGGTTTTTATGTTGTTTAGTTCTAATTTAGTTAAATGATAAATGAAGTGAAGCAAGATTGTGATGAAAATGTTGGTGTGCTTTCTTGTGCAATGCATAATGCATGTATGGAGAACAAAGTTAAATGTTTTTTCATGGAATGTATGAGTGGACAAAGTTAAACTATTACAATTTATGACAATAATTTGAACAATGTATAACATTTTGTTGCAAATCAAACAATTAAAGTAATGGATGGTTGTATAGGGATACATATTACAGTGAATATGTAAGAATGGCTAATGAAATGTTAATTTTTCGAATATTTACATTTTAATTACAAAAATGAAAAAAATAAGATTACCTATTTTAAAGTGCCTCTAGATTAATGATACACAAAACATCGATTAGTATTAAATTCAAAAGCATGTTCACTTTATCTTTGGAGTCATTCTCTCATAGGTTATCTACTTGCCTTCTTATCACAACCATGTTGAATCTATGAGATCAATGAATTCATTGAATTCATCTTATATAAGAAATGAAAAGTAGCATAAAGGTGGATTGGAGATTTAATTCTAATACTAATCTTACTCTTTATTTAAATAATAAATGTTTTTTTACATTGATTTCATGGATATATTAAAGAAACTTGGAAATTTATCTGTTGTCTATCATTATAATGAAAATAGGTAAAAATTAAATGGATTAGTATGTAAAAGAAAAAGTAGAAAAGTAGAAAAACAAATTTTATTAAACAATCTGATATGTAATCTTCCAAGAAGTAGTTTAGTAGAATACATATTAGATAAAAACAAGACATTAAAATAGATTAAAAAAATATTGCAATACATTATTTTGTCAATATGAGTATGCATTTTGGAATAGGTCTTTCAAATTTATAATTTATTTTTCTATAATTATTAGGTGGATGGTAAAGATTTAACCTCAACTGAATATTCTAGAATATTCTTAATAGTAGTCATGTATGAAAGGTTGAGATTTATCTCAAAAATGGTTATGCCCTTTCTACTCTTTTAATTTGGATCGATTGTGGGAATTATTTGGATCAATCCTCCCCACTAAGAAACTTTAGGACCACTATAATTTTGCTTTTATTCAACAAATAAGTGAGGGTACAATTCCCTCACTTTTCTAATTTCCATCCATCGTACACTTGGAATGCATTATTTTTAGACCCATATAAATATATTCCACATCAGCTCTTCACGAAGTCCTCACTTTCTTGTAAAGAATAACATCTTCATTCAACTCATTGAGATATTTAGGAGAAAAATCATCAACAAAAGGAACTTGAAAATTCTCATCTTGATCCATAATCATAGGAGGCTCATATACTTTCAAGTTTTCAACATTCACCATTGAATACATTTTCATATATGGAGGTAAATCTAACTAGAAAGCATTCTCACCAATCTTTTCCAAAATTATAAACAAAATGTACCTAATTGGTTTGAGTTTTTTACATTCATATTTAAGACATTATTTGTTCACACATAAGAAAACTTGATCACCAACCTAGAAATGATCTCTGATCTGATGCTTGTCATGCCTAGCCTTACACTTGGTTTGTCTCTTTTCCAATCATTGTTGCACATCTTGATAAACTAATTGCATCTTCTGGATGAACTTTGTGGATTTGTCTACATTTTTATGTCCATCCACCACTAAATCTTTCCCAAATTCCAAAGGATACTTAGTAAAGTATCCAAAACATGTATCAAAAGGAGACCTATAGTTAAAAGAATGTATGACACATATATAGGCATGTTGTACATAATGAAACTACTCATCCCAAAGCTTTCTTGTTTCAATATCCCTAAATATATGTATCATTTATTTGTTGACCACTTATGTTTTTCCATTGATTTATGGATGAAAAATAGTTCTTTTCTTAAGCTTGGTGTCCATTAGCCCTCATAAATTTAACGAAAACTCCCCAAGGAAATGAGAGCCTTGATAAGATACAATGAATGTGGGAAAACCAAAATGAACCCAAGCATTCTAAAAGAACATATGTGTAGTCTTCTCTCATGTCACCTGCTTCTTACAAGGCATCAAGAGACACATTTTTCTAAATCTATCCACCACCACATACAAGTAATCAGGACCTTTTCTAAACATAGGTAGACCCCCTACAAAATCCATAGACACACTTTCCCATGGACGAGAAGGTACAGGAAGTGGCATGTAAAAACATAATTTTCTATTACTTGGTTTGCTAATAGCACACATGACACATCCCTTTACATATTTAGACACAGTTTCATTAATATGAGGCCAACAATAATAACATTGCAATTGAGCTACTATTTTTCCCACACCAAAATGACCAGAAATGAGAGCAGTATATGCTTCTCTGGTTAAATGTACTCTTTCATCTCATGGAATACACAATCTATGAAATTATAGAGTAGTTTTTCATGAACATGATAGTCTAATTCTTATATTTTAGTACTATAGATTTGTGTTTCATATACATCCTTCAAATCTTCAACTATAGTGTACTGCTCGATATAAATTTCATGAGCTAATGAACTATGTTGTAAAACAATGGATGCAATAGTAGAAGGCCTTGATAACATCTCAACAACTTTGTTTTGTATACCTTTCTTATACCTAATGACCAAATGGAATTGTTGCAATATTCCCATCCATTATAAATGTTGTTACTGTTGTAGCTTAGACTGTGATTGAAGATACTCCAAAGGTTTATTATTCATATGGATGATTGTCTTTTTGCACATCAAATAATGTTTCCATTTCTTCACATTATGAACCAAAGCAACAGTTCTTTGTCATAGGTAGGATAATTTCTTACAGCACCAGTGAAGGTCTCATAATGGTAAGAAATTAATTTCCTTAGTTGCATTAACAATGTTTCCATTTTATATCATTCACACCAGTTTCAATTTTGAATGGTTGTTGTAAATCTGGCAATGCCAAAATTAGTATTGTACTAATTTTCCCTTTCATATTTTCGAATATATTTTGCTATTTCCCTCCCCATTGAAATACCTACTTAATACTTGTCAAATCACGCAAATGAGATGCAATAAATGAAAAGTTAGTAATTAACTTCCTCCAATATCAAACTACTCCTAGGAAGCTTCTAATTTCTGTTACATTATGAGTATTCGGCCATTTAATGATGGATTCAAGTTTAGAGAGATCAATTTTCAATTCGCCACCCCTACAATATAGCCTATATAAACTAAATATGTTTTACCAAATTCACATTTTGACATCTTTAGCCACACTTTTTCCTTTTTCAAAACATCTAAGACTTTCCTAATATGATTTACATGATCTTCCCATTTTTTTGTTAAAAAATCAATATGTCATCTAAGTAGACTACTACAAAATCATCTATGAATAACCTGAACACATCATTCATAACTTGCATAAAAGTGGTAAGAGAATTACAAACCCCAAAGGGAATGACTAGCCATTCAAATAAACCCTGATTTGTTTTCCAAGTAGTTTTCCAAATATCATCTTCGAAATTCTTTATTTAATGATAACCACTTCTTAAGTCTAACTTAGTGAAATAAATTGCATTTTTCAATTAACCTAGCAAATATTTAATAGGAAGAAGAGTGCAACAATTCTAAACCACGATTTTGTTTAATTTCTGAAAATCCACACACATTCTCCATGTACCATGTTTCTTTGGTACCAACACAATAGGCGATCTGAATGGAGAAGTACTTACTTGGATGACTTATTTCTCAAGAAAATCTTGGACTTGCTTCTTGATTACTTCATTATCAATCATTGATAACCTATACATACCAATGTTAGGAAGAGGGGCATCTTACTTCAATTGGATCTCATGTTATATCTCTCTTGGGAGGTAATCCTTTAGGTTCCTGAAACACTTGATCATAGTTAGAAACAATCTTAACTAATTCATCTTTATGTTTAGGATCATATCCTTTGAAATCATTGGATTTATCATCATCCTTAGTTTTTACAATCATGAGTACAAAACTTTTGCTAGCATTTACAAGTCTTTTCATATGTCCTATGGTAACAAGAGACAAATTGGTATTCATTCGATGGGCTCTCCCGATATACTCAATCCTTTCCTTTATAAGATGATACTTTTTCTCCTCCCTATATAAGATAGATTTCCTATCATGCAAATATAGACTTCCCAAAACAATTCCATAAATATCAAGTGGTACAACATATAACTCTACCTATTGAATGAAATTAGATGTAATTACAAATCTGAGTTTGCATTATTTAGACAGATGTAACTTAGCATTTTTACATACCTATCCTAAAGGATATGCTTTTGGATGACGCTTAGTTTTCAGTCCTAATGTCTTAACAATTTCTTCAAAATTAAGATTAGCGTGTGAACCACTATCAAAAAATATATCAATCTTTGTATGTTTTGATATTATTGTAATATGAAATATCTCACTTTGTTTCCTTTCATCATTTATAGTTTCAAATTTTGAAGCATGAGTGCTAGAGCTAGAACTAGCAATAGAAGATATACTTTGTATCCCAATGGTCATGATCTTGGTTTCATCACCTGAATCTGACCCAAGATCCCATTAGACTATAGCAGTGGTATTCTTATCACCCTTTGTGTTCCTAAACCTCTCCAATATTAGTTTTGGATGAAGCTTCCAACACCTAGCATCATCATGTCCTTCATTTTTGTAACATGGAAATCTAGGCTTCTCACCTTCTTTCTTCATTGTAGTTGTTCTCTTGACCTTACCCTTTCCTTTGTTCTTACCCACAACTAGCTGAATTGATTTCTTTTAGAAGTTCTCGTGGAAGTTTTTTCCCCTTGTCTCAATGTGAGTATCTTGGATACAAACTTCATCATGATTAGATGGGTTAAAAATAAGAATGGTATGTATTAAATAACTATGTAAATTCAAATATAATTCAAAATATTTTCTTTTGTATAAATATGAATGCCCAATTTTAATTCCCTCTTTCAAAACTCTTGAGCATAATTTTGCATGTTTTTCTGTTGGAGAATCTAGTAGGGAAACTACTTAAACAATTACCTGTATCATTAATAATTTCTTATGAACTTTAATTACTCTCTTATTTTTATTTATTAGATTCTTTTCATCAAACAATTATCAAGAGCATAAACCATGAAAACAATGGACACAAAATATAGGCTCCAAGCCAAGGAAAAACCCCTTCAAGGGGAAAACCTAGAAAAAACGTATTCTCTTCTTATAGAATCAATTCAAATGAGAAATCCAAGACCCAAATACCAAAGTAAAGACCTCCTCCAACAACACCAAGTGATCCCTCCAAGAAATTCTCCTTCAGTGAGTCAAAGTCAACTTAACTCAAACCCTTCAAATTTGCTTCAAAATATGATTTTCGGCACCCAGTCACAGAATTTTACAGCCGCAATGATTTCAAAAATATTAGCCCCTACAGCAGCATCCTAGAAACCCTAATTTCGCATGTGTGAGAGAGAAATAGATTGAAAACTCAAATTTTTGTTTCTTCCTTGATTTTGACTTCCTTCTTTGACTTTTTCTATTCTTTTCTCCTTCTTCTTGTTTGCGATTGAACTTCTAAAGTGTGTGCTAATGAGGATGAAAACTCCTTTTGTATATATGCTTCTCATGAGGTCAAATAGCCCTTTCTTAGGCTGACTTTTTACTGGTAGGGTCAACTTGGTCTTGGAGATCATTTTGACTTTCTAGACTCAAAAATAAATTGTTTTGCATGTTACAACTTGCCCAAATGGGTATTATACAAATGATATTGACTCTCTTGACTCATGGAAATTATTCTTGTGACTTGAAAAACCCTAGGAGCATGAAAAGCATGCTTGACCTAGTTGACCATTTAAATGGAGCATGAAACCCATGCTTGAAAATAATATTTTTCTTTCTTATTTTGCTTGTTACATAAGATATACATAATGACATGAGTACAATGACAATTATGAAGACCGAAACTAGTTGCATTTTCCAACACTCCCTCCTAACTAGGGAGGTATTCATAATTGTACAACTGGTATAAGTATATTCTCAAACTGAAGAGTTCTCATAAGAAGAGGTGAATTTATAAGACATATTTAAGCATCAACATCATAACCATCACTATCAACATAGTAAGGCCTTTAACTGATAAGATCATTTTGTTTTAGAGCATAATGTTGGGAGGCTTTATGTGAGACACCACACTACCTCTTAAGGCACATACCCCATCTGGATGTTCACTAGGTATGTTCCTTTAGGATTTTTCTTGTCTTGGAATACCCATCCTCAAATAATATCACTCCTCATTGACCACTCTTGTCTTAGATACCTGTACAATCCTCAAAGAGTGTCGTTCAACTTCCTATCTAGAATTTTCTATCCATAAGGAGTATCAATCTCATATTCTTATCCAATACTACATTCTTCTTCAGAGTGCCTTCACTATACTTACGATGGTTAGTCTTGATCTAGTGCATGACACATGGAGAATATGATGTCTAACATCACTCCCTCTCAACTAGAGAGCATATCCTTATTCCCTCTTGATCGGGGAATAGATCCTTGCTTCTTCTCGGACATTTAAGGAGACTTCTTACTCTCTCTCAAACATAGAGGAGATTCCTTACTTCCTTTCAATTTGGAAATCAAGTTCTTTATCATGTCTTCTTTGATAGATCAGATATTATTTCTTCATGGAGATATTCAAGTAGTAGTTGCATGGCTCATCCTTTATTTTATATCTCATATATTGAGCTTTTATATAATGGATACAAACCTCTTCTTCAAATTGTTACAGGGTTCAAGTCATCAACCTTTCACATCACTTTCCTCTAGTCATCATCAATAAAGGCATTATATTTCACCAAACAAAGTAGAGCTAATCATAGCATCCTATAATCATGAAAGTGATCTTCATTGTAATTGAAACATCAGGTTATCTCTTTGTACTATTAGCTTTTGGTGAGCTCCAGTATTGCAGCAATAATGCTACAACTCCTGGGACTCCCTTCTTTACTTTTATCAACCCGGTAGTTCGTAACAAACTTGGAAGCGACGGTGTTGTATGCACAAGTACTAGCTCTTGCCGCAACTGTCACTTGGTCAGCTGGCACAAGTCTGCTAGGGGCTTAAGCCAACTTCTATGAGCTCTGAGAAGAAGCTTTTTAACCGATGGATGAAAGCTAATTTAAAGAAGGTTGATCTACTTGCAGAAAGACAGTGAAAAGCTAAAAGAAAACACAAACCCTAGCAAACCCTAATTCTACCAGCTAACCCTACTGATGCAAGAAAGACGATGCAAGCTACTGAAAGAAATGACATTGACTTCTAGGGAGGTAAATACATGTATCTAAGCTACTTATACAGTAACATCTGAAAAAAAAAAAAAAAAAACATCTTTTTTGTATTTTTGAATAAGTTGCCAGAGTTATTATGCATATGATTTGATTGTTTTTTGGTTGTGCAGAGGTGGATATGCAAGAAGAAATGCTTGGGAAAGGTCAAGAAGGTTCAGAGAGGGCCTAAGGGGTCCCTAACACCCTTCCATAGAGTTTCAGCGAGTTTCGCTGTCAAGAAACCTCATTCGTGAGCCTCTACAGGAAGTCTGCAAGGGTTCTACAGGATGTCTGTGATTTTCTATAGGATGTCTAGAATTTTCTACAGGATGTTCAATAATGAGGTTTTTGGTGGATGAATGGAGAGGGAAAGGTGAAGGAGTGTGTGAGGAGGTAGGATGAGGGTTGGAGATGGTCTAGAACTTGGTGGATGGAGTTTTGGACAGGTGTGGATGGTTGTATTTGGTTCAAAGAAGACTAAAGCAATGTTGCACACAAAACTAGGGTTATGGGAGCAAATGGTGAACTGGAGGCAAGGATTTGAAGTAGAGGGTGGAGTGGATGGTGCTGATGGCGAATGAACAGATGAAGGAGTGGTACAGGTGCTCTGCAAGGCGTTTTTTGAACTGATCCAACGAATACCTGTAAATTCAAAATTCTAATTGCGATGACCTAAATCTGCTAGCTGCCAATAAAGAGAATGAACATAAGTGTGACCTACAATGAAACCATGTATTTTAACTCATGCAACTAAGAAAATGAAAGTCTGAAATTGCAACCAACTTCTACACATGAAAACCAAACACTAGTGATTGCATGGCAGAGCAAAATCAGTGTTTTTGTGGCCAGCAAAGTTATCCTGATTCCAGCTCCAGATCCTACTGAAGGAGAGGTGAAACCAGAGATGTTTGATGGCCCTTTTCTTGAAGCTTTTTCTGTTTCCAACCTATCAACTAAATCTGAGCATTCAAAAGTCTATCTAACCATTAACAGTGACCTAGTTAATCAGAAAACTTTAACCTACTTAACAGAAATGTTTTTGCAACTGCATAAAGAAAAACTAGCAATACATAGAAGAGGCCTTAGCACTCGGGTTGGGCCCAACCCCAAGAGCTACAGACTCCTATAAAGGACTCAGATCTGATACCAAGTAGAGCTGCTTATCATTATTCAAAAATAACCATCATAAGAAAGTTGTACAGCAGTAGCTACAATAAAACAGGCTGAGCAAAATGACAGCACTATAGTGCAAAAATAACAATAGTTCCAAAAGTAAACTACGAAGGTTGAGGCCTTCCTATTTGTACAATACGAGGGGGCTAGCAGCCCTCCTAGATTCAAGGGACTCGGCTGCCCCAACTGCTAGTGAACAGTCACTCCTCCAAAAACTATTTGGCTGCCTTTAAAACTCGTTTTGGTGGCCTGTGGAGCTCGGTGTTGAGGGTGGAGATTTTGAGGAAGGCCATTTAATGCAAGAGACAACCTCCCTACAAATCCTCACCTCAAGCTTGGCTGTCAGCTGACCCATGATTGCTTGGTTTTGCTCCAAAATTTGTCCAAAAACCTTGAAATAACCACGTATTAGTCTCCTAGGTAGAGTGACCACCATTATTCGTTCAAATAACATAAACATACTAGGAAAACATGCATAATCTATGAAAAATGGAGGATTGAACAAGGACAATTGGGCAAAATGAGCCCAATAGGTTACCCAATTTGGGGGCTCATCATCACCCCCTCTGCTGAATCGGTTGCTCATCCTCTGAGCAACTAGTCCAGCTCATCATCCTTTATGGCTTTGATCGCCTCCCTCACGTCCCAGGCCTCTACTGTGATATCCTTTTCCTGGTCGTGGAATCCTACCTTCCTCTCCACTTCCTCCCATTGTCTACCTTCCTCCTCTTCCTTTACCCCTTCTAGCAATCCCAGAAGTAAAGGAGGACTTAATTTCAAGCCAATCCAATTGGCCTGCAAGTCCTGCATCAATTTTTTGTAGAGAGGTACCCTTGCCAAGGCCTCCCTCATCCTAGTGGGAGAGTGGTATTCCCTTATCTTCAAGCTGTGAGGCAGTGTGTTCCACCGCATTTTGCAGGCATGCATACAGTTTTCTCCCAACAGTCTCTCCATGTCCTCAAAATGGACAATGGCTTGAGCCTGTTGCTCAATGTATTCCGGTAGATCCTGAGGACTGTTGGCCAAGTGCTGGTGGGCGCTTATCACTGCTGATGGGTCATCTGGCTCTGCTCTGATCATGAGAGGCTCACTGAGCTCTCTGCCTATGATACTGCGGACTTTTGTTGCTCTCTTCTCCTCATGGCTCATCCAAGAGGCCATGGCCATAAGCTGGACATCCCCTATCACCGTGTTAGGATCCCATGCGTTCATGTCCAGAAGGGCAAAGTTGTGCAAGTAGTATTCTGCCAATTTGGCCCTATCCTCATATGAACTGTTGCCACATAAAGCTGCAAACTGATGATAATTTTGGAAAGGGGTGATGCCCCTTTGAGCCAAGGTATTGATTTGAAACTGTAACCATTAGTCCTTGAGGTAAAGGGCATAGCATTTGGCAGGTTGCCTGCATTGCAGAGCTTCCATTGCCCAGCTGGCCATGCAAGCTAGTTGGGCCTCCTTTTCTTGCAGCTGTTGTTTTAGAGAATGTATCTGTAATTCTTGTTCCTGTAGCTGCTGGTTCAGTGTCTCAATTTCAGTCTGTGTCCCTTCCTTTCTTTGCTTTTCATAAGGGGTATTTGTGGTTGTTGTGGGCCCCTCCTGTTGCTCTTGTTCCCCCAAGATGTGAGGCCTATCTTCCTGCCTCTATCCCTGTGACTATAGTTGTTGTTTGAGCTGCTCATTTTCTTCCTGTAGCCTGACCTGCTGGATGCTTTCCACATGTCGTACCATAGCCAATTCTCTTCTGGCCTCTTTGAGCTGCTCCTCCAGAGGACCTACGTCTTCTACTCCCTTGGACTTAGCAATCTTCATCCAAGTGTGGGTCCTCACCCTCTCTTCCTCTAGTGCAAGGAAAAGTGGCACTGTGAATTTCTGAGGAATGATCTTTCCAGCCTCCAAGAAGTTATAATAGGATCCCAAGCTGGGCTGGGGGCTAGGTTCCATAATGTGCTCTACCTCTTCTTCCTTCTATGGTGATTTGGCTGCCTCACCTTCCATTTCTTCAGTCTCCTTCAGTCTAGCCAATGTTTCCTGTAGAATAGTTTCAGCATCCTGTAGAGAGGTTTTTGTGTCCAACATTTTCATCCTCTCCCTCCAGGTGGATGTCTTCGGGCTTCCTCGCTCATAAGTGATGGCTGCCTTGGAGGGGGACCTCTCCTTTGGTGTGGTAGGGGTGTCTACAATGGTGATTGGTTCTTTGGATGGAGGTTGGGGTCTGCCGGTTTTAATTCTTACACTTCTTCTTGCCTTAAAGTACAGGGGAGGCTCCCTCTTTCGCTTTTCCTTCTGCTTGGGGGATGTGCTTAGGGTGGCCAGCACAGCTGCTACCTCCCTAGCTAAAATCTCGGCCGATTTCTCCTTCTGCTGCCCTTTCCCCGGACTTCCTGTAGTAGTCATTTTCTGGCTTCCTGTAGAACCAGTTTTCCCTGATTTGGCTTGCTTGGCTGAGGGTGCCTTCTCTTTGACTTGTGATGTGATTGCCTTGGGTGTTGTTTGCATCCTTTCAGTCTTCTCTGCCCAAGTTTGCAACCGTTTCTCCCTTGGTGTTGATGTTTTATTTTACTCCCAGCTTTGGCCTCAGCAGCTTGTCCTTTTTCTTGCTTTTCCTTTTGTTTTTATTGTGGCTTTTCCTGTGATGGCCTGTCCTGGGTTTTCTTACCCTTAGCTCCCTTACCCTTAGTTTTCTTCTCTGCCTCAATATGTTCCTTCTCCTCACTGCTGGATGAAGTGAGTTCTTCTGCCAAAGTCCGGATATCATCATTCTTGGTCA
Organism: Pinus tabuliformis; assembly: GCA_031772625.1. Classification (NCBI taxonomy): domain Eukaryota; kingdom Viridiplantae; phylum Streptophyta; class Pinopsida; order Pinales; family Pinaceae; genus Pinus; species Pinus tabuliformis. The sequence continues at coordinate 284,231,475 of CM062813.1, forward strand.
TATTACGGAAAATCTCCCAGGAGATAGGGACGGCATAAGTATGGAGGGAATATTCTACGAGGAGCTTGATAAGCCCATAATGAGCCAGCTGGTCTGGTGTCCCCTCCTTCAGTTTTTTGCCACACTCAATCAGTGACTGCAGGAGGAAGTATGGGATGCTCAATTTTTGTTCTGGGGGCAAATCCATCTTATGCCTAAGCTTAGTTAACAAGCGGAAGTGATAACCATACACAATACTAAATCGCCCCTCACAGGTAATATATTTCATAATTTGAAGGCTGACCTCACTCCAGAATGGTTGTAAGCTAGCTCTCCGGACCGCATTTTTATCTTTTGAAAACTGTTCTTTTGGGAGGAAGAATTCCTTTTTGGCTTTTTGGCCCAATTTCCTTTCCTCTTTATCCCAGGGCATCCCCAATGGCAAATCAGTGACCCGGCTAATGAGTTGTGGGGTGAGTTTCAAGGTCAATCCCCTGAAATTTACAGTTGCCAATGTTTTTGATTTGGGCTGCAGGGACCTCAGGAACTCCTCTGTTATTTCATCATCATGACCTTGGATTTTATCATAGAAGGTCATCCACTTTGCACGGGTAAACAGGTCTACCACCTCAGGAGTTTCTCTCAATTTCTTGGAATCCGAGGGTTCCTTTCTGATAAACCCTCCAGGCATGGTGAAAATACCCTGTTTTCGGCTTGAGCTCTGGTTACAATGGAAATTCGGATGAGGTTTTCCTCCTTGGTTCTCAGGACAGGGTTTCTTCGTTGTTTGTATCTCCCCATCTCACCAGTTCTCTGGTTAAAATACTGCTGCCGCCCAAGACTTCGACTTGTCAAAAGGAATGAAGCTCTCACAGACAGAGTGCAAAGCAAATTTTCATACCAATCATATAACATTCACAAAAAAAAAAAAAAAAAAATTGATACGTGCACAGGTGAGCCTTACAGCGGTTTGTCATAATAATGGGGAGAGTTTGTTAACAGGAACCGTGGACGTGAGTACGACGCAGAACCATTCAAAAGAAATTATGTGTATTATATAAGCAAACCACCGTTCTTGACCACAGCCAGACTGGTTTCAATTTTCCCCACTTCAAACAAGCTAATTCACCACCTTTCGAAAATTAAGCATGGGGATGGCATGTTCGAGCCTACCTCTCTTCGAGCTTTCCAATTCCGACGCACAGACACGGGTTTCTCTGCTCTGGGAGCTTCCGCTCTGCTTCCTGTAGAGCTCCTTCCTGTAGAGAGCTTCTGCTGCTTCTGGAGGACGTCACGACGCTACGGAGCAAGTCTGGGACGCGGGAAGAGTTTAAACTGGGTCAAGAAACTCGGTCTAACAAACTGCAGAGGAGGAGGACGCTCACGTTTGCTGAAAAACCGATTGTGGCGTAAATGACAGTGGTTGAGGTGTGTGTGCTGGCCGAATGATTTTGAAATACGGCGCAATTCATGGCGCGGGGGGTGAGGTGTCCAGGCCGAGCCGTTAGACAACGTCACGGCCATCATTCCTCGGCGTGTTTCTGACCGCCAATATCTATCTCCACCATTACCCGCCGTCATCCTTGTCAGTCCGCCGATTTCACTGCAAATCTGTTGATTTCCCCAACTGGACACTTCCCACGTGTCGGCTCCACGTCTTTCTGGCAGAATCGAGCGTAACCATGCTCATTCGGATCCCAAGAGACAGTTCTACTGGCTGTGGATGGCCAGTTGACTAACCATTGCATTTGTTCAATCCGCACATTCACAGTCATGCAAGTTTCATAATATAGTTCATGTTAATTTGACGAAATAACGTTAGGCACTTACCTGGGGGTGATCGCGGACTGTTGAGTCCCAAACTTGCATCTTCCCTAAACACCTTTTCAGCCTTCTTTTCCATTTACTTGACCCACCAAGCTGTCAAATCATTGCATATTAGTTTAAAAAGAGCTTATAAAATGGTTTCCTAACTATGTTTTTTACTGCTGTTTGATTTAGATTTTTGTTCAATCAGCTGCGGAAACTTGTCACTTTCCACAGCCAGCTCAAGTTTCCGCAGCCATTTTGTTGAAGACTATGTTACAGGTGTCCACTGGAGAATCCAGCCACATGGGAAAGCTGCAAATGACATGTACATGGAGCGTGTCCCCTTGGTTCAGCCAAATCACTCACAAACAGCCATGGTCAAGGACGGTCAAAGGAGTGGTCAAACCAAGAGTTTTGTGGTGGCATGGCTCTGTTTTTCCCACGTGAAGTTTTGCGTGGCAAGTTCCTCAATCTCTGGAGGTGCACTAACACTTGTGGATCAATCCGTGAACCAAATCGAACAGCCACCACTCCATAGATTTATTTGTCACGACTACCATACTGCTAGATCTCAGGACGTGGAGATTTATGTGTCTGTTTGGCAGCGTAGAATTTAGGAATCAGTTATAGCATCTTCAGTTATAAATAACACATTATCATACGCTTAATAGTTAGCTTTTTACATGTAATCTTGACTGTGTTTACGAGCCCACTGTGCCGTGCTCTATCTTTATGTTTTGACTGCACTTTAATATATGAGAAGACAGCATTCTTAAGTTCAATTCGTGACTGAGTATTGATTGGCCGAGGTTGCAGAGGGCCCCTGTACACCAAGGCTCTGTATCTACTGTATAGTTTCTCGCTTTCTTTCATTATGTCACTTCTTTCATAATCGTTTACTTGTATATTATTCATGTTAACTGTTGTCCATATTTCCTTTTATGCTTTCTCATGATTGTTAGCTGATCAGTATTTTTCTTTCAGGTTCTTGTAGGCAACCCGGGAAATTTACATAGTTTTAATGACTAATGACATGAGATCATCTTGTCCTTTCTGCTGATTTATTTTCTGAGTTTTAATTCCAGCATTGTCATTTCTTTCAGTTCTGCTTTGCTTATTTACTTTTATGCAATTTAGATATCATATTACTCATTTGTTTATGATTATTTTCCTATAGCCAAGCGACTCAAGTAGCGAGGAATAAGAATATTACTTGATGTAGTATGATTTAGTTTACTTTCCTGCAAGTTAGTGATTAAATTACTTATGTCATTTTTAGGGATTGAAGTATGAATGAGTAGTTTAATCTTAGTTTCATTTTATTCAATTTCATTTCCTGCAATTTAGATATTAGATTACTCAATTTGTTTATGATTACCTCCTATGGCCAGAGCGAGTCGAAAGGTGAGGGATCAGAATATGAGTTGAAGTAGTGTGATTTAGTTTGCTTTGCTTACAGTCATTGAATTGCTTTGAGTTCAGTTTTTATTTTCTTTTTATACAGCAGTAAGGATACTGGACTTCATTGTCACTAGTTCACTGTTTTGGTACATTTTTATTTTCTTTTGAGAATTGATTTTATCACGGCAAGTTTGAAACCTTTTTTAGAACTTTAAAGTTTGGAAAATCATTGTAGAAATCATCATTACCATCCATACTTGACTTTCAATTATACCATCTCACATTAGGGAATCAACAGAAGATAAACCCAAAAACAAACCAAAAACTCAAAAACGACAAAGAACTAAGAAATCGGTTATCTTGCATATACAGTGCACTTCACTTCAGCAGTTTACGACTCTCGGATTGACATTTTAAATAGCAATTTAGGACACACTAAACTGACCAAACACGGACGTGTTTCGCAGGTTTTTGGACGTGAAACAATGGTTTTTCTCGCTTCTGCTTCATGCACAGGCGTGGTAATTCCCTCGTTCATTTGCTGGTGCCAGATGCAAGGCTTCAGGAACTGGTCCTCTGGTGGTGAACGTTGCATGCACAGCCCCGTCTGCTCTCAACTATTGAGGAGGTGTTCATATTTACACGGAGTTGGTTGCATGCCTCCGGTGTTGATTTCAACTGCTCCTAACTCAATAGTGTGTATTCCAGGCGGATCAGCTGCTACAGGATTCCTGTAGGACATCCTGTAGTTGCTTCTCCTCCTAGGCTGCATGCTGAAACGGTCACGGCTATAGTCACAGATGAAGGGTCCTCTTGGAGCTTTTGACAGGTATAGTATGCGGGCCTTCATGTATTTGATTTGTCCCCTGGAAAAAAAATGGCGATCTGAGGAAAACAGAACTTTTTTTAACTATGCAGGAGTACAGGACCAAATGGTGGTAATGGCAGTGGAAAGAGAGGAAACAAGTGATGGATGGAACAAAGGGGTGGCTACGGGCCTCACCAACAAACTTCAAGTCTTAAATCTTCCTTCAGAATCGATTTTGGCTTGTCCAAAGGTTCTACAGGATGTTTCCTGTAGAAATGCAGAACTTCCTGTAGAAAGCCCTGAAACTTCCTATAGGAGGTTGAATCTTGACCCGAATGTGTCCAAATCCTGGAAAAAGTGTGTGGCCAGGGAGGGAGTGATGGTGAGGATGCCTAGTAGCTTGGGATGGACCCCTGTCCTTGATTTGCGTGACCCTCTTTATCTGCATTATATCCCTGTAACCTGCAATAATTTCAAAGATCAGACCTGTTTTTTTCTTCTTCTTTTATCTTTTTCTCCTTGTTTTTTTCTTTTTTTTTTCTTCTCTTTTTTTTGAGAGACAGTAGGGACGCCTCTATGAGGTTTTCACCCCCACTATCTGCCCTGGGCGCCTCAAAGAGGTTTTCACCCAAGGATCTTTTTTATTCCATTTCTTTATTTTTCAAGAGACGGCAGGGACGCCTCCATGAGGTTTTCACCCTCACTGCCTGCCCTGGCCGCCTCAGAGAGGTTTTCGTCCAGGGATCTTTTTATTCTTTTTTTCTTTTTTTTTTATGATCAAGGTGTGGCCAGAATAGAGGCAGAACCCTGCTCTATTACCAGCACTGATTTTTCCACAGTTTCAATGAATTCCTGCCTCGAGAGGGGTTTCTTGTAGATTTTCAGTCGATGTCCATTGACAAGCATGGGGATGGCCTCTTCATCAATGGTCCTGATAAGGACTGAACCATTGTTGTTACATTTCTCCACTGTATATGGTCCTAACCATCTTGTCCTCAGCTTCCCTTTGAAATCCTTATATCTTGAGTCATACAGCAGCGCCCAATCTCCCAGCTGGAATTGCTTTTCATTAAGGTGTCGGTCATGCCATATCTTCCTCTGGAGTTGAACTACTTCTGAGTGGAGGAGGGCCTGCATTCTTTGTTCATCTAATCCATTTAGTTGCAATAATCTCTCACGTTGAGCATGGCTGAGATCTAGGTCCAGCTGAGCTGCCACCCTCAATGTATTGTACTCGAACTCTATGGACAGCAAAGCTTTCTTCCCGTAGACCAGCTCATAAGGTGTGAAACTGGTTGTGGTCTTCCAAGTGGTGTTGTAGGCCCAGGTGGCCTCAACCAGGCGATCTGCCCAATCCTTTCTACTGTTTCTCACAACCTTGGTCAAAATCCCTTCCAATGCTCGATTAGTGACTTCCACCTGCCCATTTGCTTGAGGATGATAGGGGGTGGAAGTCTTGTGCTTGATCTTGTGATGAGTGAGCAAATCTTCAATCAGGTTGGAGGTGAACTGGCTTCCTTGATCTGTGACTAACTCTCTTGGGTAGCCAAACTTGTAGAAGATATTTTCCCTCAGAAACTCAGCCACCTTTTCTTCTGTTGCTGCTTTGATTGCCTTTGTTTCTACCCACTTGGTCAGATAGTCGGTGCACACAATGATGTAAGACCGTTGCTTTGAAGGAGGATTGATAGGACCCACAAAATCCATGCCCCACTTCTCAAATGGCTCAAAGATCACTTGAGGTTGGAGAGGCAGTTCATCTCTTGGAGTTGGTTTCCCCATCCTCTGACATCGGTCACACTGGCTAACGTATCTTCTGACATCCTGATGAAGAGTAGGCCAATAGTAGCCTGCCTGTAGAATTTTGAAGGCAGTCTTTTTTGCTGCAAAGTGGCCTCCACAAGGTCCATCATGGCAGGTTAGGAGGATGTCAAAGACTTCCTCCTCCCTAACACAACATCTCAAGATCTGATCTGGGCCAAGCTTAAACAAGTTGCCCCCGATGCATGTGAACGGGGCACTCTTCCTTACAATTCTGCTCTTCTCTTTTGAGGACAGATGCGGAGGAAACTGTGCTGAGACCAAGTAATTTTCTATATCAGCAAACCATGGAGAGAGTACTGAGATAGCAAATAGATGTTCATCTGGCATCTGGTCATCTACTGTTCCTTCTTCACCTGCAGGCAAGTCCACTCTAGACAAGAAGTCAGCAACAGCATTTTCCTTACCTGGCTTGTCGACAATCGTCAAATCAAATTGATGTAACAAAAGTAACCATCTAATAATACGAGCATTGACGTTAGGCTTATTCATTAAGTATCTAATCGTAGCATGATCAATGTGTACAAATGTTTGATAACCGGTGATGTAGTGTCTGAACTTGTTTAGGAAATGGACTATGGCCAGGAACTCTTTCTCGGTTACAGTATAGTTCATTTTTGCCTTGGACAGGTTTTTGCTGACGAAGTATATGGCATATGGGAGTTTCTCCTCAATTTTTCCTAAGGCTACCCCTATGGCTTTGTTCGAGGCATCAATGTGGATGTGGAAAGGTAGGGCCCAGTTTGGACCTCTCAAGATCGGGGCGAACACCAGTTTTTCTTTCAACTCATCCAGTGCCCCTTGACAGTTGTCAGTCCATTTAAACTCAACATCTTTCCCTAAGATTCCAAACAAAGGCGAGGCTAGCTTGCTGAAGTCTTTAATGAATCTTCGATAATATCCTGCTAAGCCTAGGAAACTCTGAACATTTCTTACCTTTTGAGGAGGTGGGACCTTTTGGATGATAGCAATTTTATTAGGATCCACCTGTAATCCTTGGTGAGAAATGGTATGTCCTAGCACGGTCCCTTCAGTCATCAGGAATTCACATTTTTCAGGACTGAGGGACAGGTTCATCTCAATGCACTTGGTTAGAACTTTTCCCAGATTGGTCAATGCTTCTTGGAAGTTGGACCCATAAGGAGTGAAGTCATCCATGTAGATTTCTACCGAATCATGGACCAACTCAGAAAAGATGCTCAATACTGCTCTCTGGAAAGTGGCAGGAGCGTTGCATAGCCCAAAGGGAAGGACTCGATAGGAAAAGGTACCCCAAGGACAGGTGAAGGTGGTTTTATCTTGGTCTTCCGGGCTGATTTGGATCTGGTTATACCCGTTGAACCCATCTAGGAAAGAGAAGAACTTCTTCCCTGCCAGTCCATCCAACACCTGATCTATGAAAGGCAAAGGGAAATGGTCTTTCTTAGTGGCTTTGTTAATTTCTCGGTAATCTACACAGATTCTCCACTTCCCGTTCTTCTTGGGCACAAGCACTAGGGGCGAAACCCACTCACTATCGGAGATATGATAGATGAATCCTGCATCCAACAATTTTTGCAATTCTTCTTTGAAAATGTCCTTAAGGGTTGGATTCATTCTCCTCTGAGGTTGCCTGACTGGTTTACAATCTTCTTTAATGTAGATGTGATGGGTATAGACTGAAGGATGGACTCCTCTCATCTCCTTATAGCTCCAGGCAAAAGCATCTAAATGTTTTTTCAGTAAGCTACACAGCTCCTTCTCCTGGGAAAGAGATAGGGAGGAGTTGATCTTCAAAGTTCTCTCGGGGCCGAACTCCACATTCTTAACTCTGGGAGAGGTTGGATCAGTCACACAGAGGTCCACTAAGGTGCTGGCTTGGGTATCCTCCACCAATTCCTCTAAGGACAATGCACTGGGAGGTGGATTCTGAATCAAGGTCTCAATCAAATCATCCTCGGTTTGAGGACCTCCCCTAGTGGTTTCTATGGTGCACAAGGGTGCAGAGTATACCTCATCCTCATCTCCTTCTTCCAGCCAGAGTGGTAAGTCATGTTCTAGCAGAGGCTGGGCAGGAGGGTATAGGACTAGCTGCTTGGACATAGGACCATTTTTTATGGTCATGTTTCCAGCTCGGCAACTGATGTAAGCATCCGCAGTGGCTAACCAAGGCCTTCCCAAAATGAGGGGGTATCCAGTAAGCTTTGCCTTTGGTTGAAGGACTAAGAAGTCCGCAGGATACTCCCAAGAGTCAACCGAGACCAAGACATCCTCCACAATCCCTTCGGGAGTCACGGTGGAGCGATCTGCCAACTACAAGACTGTCGAAGTCTTCCTTAAGGAACCCTGAAGGTTGAGTTTAAGCATGGTGTCCCTGGTCATCACATTAATGGCAGCCCCTAGATCAATCAAGGTATGGGGGATAATGGTGCCATTGATGTGGACATCAACTACAGGACTCCCAGGGTCCAAATACTTTGGACAGATTACTTGCCCCAACATTAGATCAGACAGTTGTCCTATGACATTGATAGTCGAGGCATCTCTCTTTCTCCTGCCTGGGTGCCTGAGACACTTCTCCTTAATAAATTTGTTGTATATCGGTACATCTTTGATGGCTTGGAGAAGGGGTATTTTCACACACAACTGTATTAGTTCCCCCAGAAGTTCAGTCTCCTCTGGGTTTGGTTTTGTGGTTACTGTTAGTCGCTCAGGAAAGGGTGGAATGGCTTTGGGTTCACTTTCCTGGTTCTCTTCCTCGTCCTCTGGGGGAGGAGGTTAGCGATCTGGAAGGGTCTTTCCGAACCATAGGTTGATCTCCTAGATCTCCATAGCATAGGTAGGACATGTTGTCTCCCCAGTGTATACCTGTTGGGCCTGTCGATTGTTGGGGTTTGGGTTCGGTTGGGCAGGCATCTAGTGTTGTCTTGGAGGAGCAAGAGGTAATGGTTGTGGTTGAGCCGGTGGTGGAGGTAGAATGGTGGGAGGAGAGTTGTATTGGGGCCTCCACCCCGGTTGAGGTGCATTCCACTGAGGCTGTGGCTGGACATGTGAGTGAAACGAATGAGCAGTGGGTTGAGAATGGTATTGAGGTGGATAAGACCACGGAGGAGGTGCAGACCAGGAAGGATGAGCAGGGGGACCCCAAGAAGGCATGTGAGCAGATTGGTTGGGGCTATAATAAGCTTGGGATGTCCCTTGCATCCCCTGCTGGTAAGGTCTAGGTCCATGCGGTCTCCTTTGGTTGAGGAAGTAGAGAGGTTCAGTGGGTGCCTCAGTCCCTTGGTACATGGCTTTGAATCCGGGCAAGGTTGGGCATTGGTTTGTAGGGTGGTTCTCCTCACAAACGAAACATACCTCCACTGAGTGCAATGGACACTCATTCTTAGGGTGCTTCCTCGTACATCTGGGACAGAAAATGGCCAAAGCCCTCTCAGCTTCCTCTTTCTTTTGTTAGATTCGGAAAGTATCAAGTTGCATAGCGATGGTCTGTCTCATCTCACTTTTGAGGTCTTCCATCTGATTAGCAAACTCATTCTTGGAGAAGGTAGTACTAGCTGAAAGTGGATTCCCCCTACCTCTTTTCCGAGCTGCCCTAGAGTGGTTTCTAAACACAGTATTTATGTCCTCATAAGGTAGTTGGTAAATATCTCCTCCAGCTAGCATGTGAAGGGTATCTAGAAGGTCTTCAGGGACTCCTCGGAGCAGAACCAGCTTTAGAGATTCAGGGTCAAGTGTGCACCTGGCCCGTTTATAGCTAAGTTGGAACCTTTCCTCATAGTCCTCTAGAGACTCATCATTTCCCATGGTCATCCGAAAGATTTCCCCCTTGGTTTCCTTTGACCTACAGTAATCCCGGTATTTGTTGTTAAAGGCTTGCTGCATCTGAGCCCAAGTAGTGATATTGTTTCCAGGTAACCCCATGAACCAGCATAATGCTGCATCCTTGAGGGTAGAGGGAAAAAGTTTCAACTTTTGCTCATCTTCTGTATAGTCATAAGTTCGACAAAGGACAGCAAACTCAAATAGGAAGGTATCAGGGTCTTCAGTGGTCAATCCATGGAAATGAGGTAAGGCTGAGGGACTTATGTTCTTCATTTTCATGTCCTCGTTAGTCTCTCGGATGGGGAAGGTACCTTCTATTCTCTCATCATCGTCTCTACCATTTCTGTTGTCAGCCATAGTCTCACAAGGAATGTTTTCTTGCTCTTCTTCTGTTATAGGATCTTCGTATATCTCAGGAGGTTCACCTATAGGTTCTTCTGGATCACTGCCACCACAGAAGAGAGAAGGGTGACTTAGTGAAGTGGTGGGGGTGTTGGGTAGGAATTTTCCGGTATTATCTCTGTTTCTACGAGGCATGAAAGGACTTTTGGTTGTTTTTGCTTTTTTCTGCTTGTACCTGCAAAACTGAAACAGATGGAATTGCAACTAACTAAAATCTATCTTGCAGAAATGAAAATGTGGAATTGAAATGAAAGTAGGGAAAGACTAATCTATTTTGCTGAAATCAAATTGCGAGAAGGAAATACTAGACTACACTTGCAAAATTGAAATTCTATTCTACGCTTGCAGAATTGAAAGGTTAATCTACGAAAGCAGGAAATGTCTAGTTTACTTTTGCAGAAATGAAATTGCAGAATGGAAATGAAATATAGTACGTATACTTATCAAAGTGCATCACATGAGGATAGAGGAAGCAAGCAGCATACCAATGGGCGAGTAAACGGTCGATATTTAGACCTGCAGCCCGTGGAAAGCGGATGGATGGGTGGATGAAAGGGAATAAAGACTCGAGTCTACTTTTACCAGACCTTACCGCAAAGCAAGCATGGCGTAACAGTGGGAAGCGAGATGTGGTCCCCTCCCTCCAGGGATATCCGTCTTTCACAAATATATGGCCCTCATGACCTAAGCTTTCCTCATGTGGGAACCACGTTAGTGAGATCGTGATGTAAGCAGTCCTTATATCTCTATCCTTGGGAACCGCCCAACCCAGTCCTATCGTACGGCGGCGAAGCTACACTCGCTCCTCCTTTCAACTATGGCGCAGTAAAGTAGGAGAACCAATTGTTAGATTCTATCGTTCTATCATGGAACCACATCCTTCTTCCCATCTATCATGGCATGGAAAGCCCTTCCTTCTTCAACCCCAGCCCAGCTAGCGATAGAATCGATAGGGATGACCAGCCCAAGAGCTAGCTAGCGAGGTAGGTGTTGTAGGGAAAAGTATCCGATTCGGATGACCCTATCCCACTCTAAGGGTGATAGTACCTCAGCAACAACTGTAAAGAAAACTACTTAAGGTTTACTTCTTTATGAAAGCAAGAGAGAATGAAGAACTGCACTAACCGTTGTCTTGCGCTTAATGTCGAATCCAAACTCTTCTCTTTGCTTGCTTGCTCCCAGCTCCTTGCTCTTTTGCTGGCCCAGCTACAATGAGATCCTGCAAAATAACAAAGAAGGAAACTACAAGAAGCATGCAATCATAACTGATTCAAGGATTAGCATAAATCAAATATACAATTATCACAATACATCATTGAAACAAGTGCATATAGAAGAACCTCAATAGCTTTTATTAATGGAAGAAGTAAAGTTCTGAGAGTGTTACAACCATTGAAGGCCCCAATCCAGCAACACCTCCCAGCAGAAAGAATTTCTCCTCTTCACCTCCTTCAAGCAATCACCCAATAGTTCTATAGTGAAACCAACAGCATATCATTACTTTGCACAAAATTCCAGCCTCTTGAGCTCATAGGAGAGAGCTCAATATATAGATGAATTGAGAAAGGATGAGTCAGCTTGCAACTGATGTGTAGCTGCCTTGTGTCCTCTCTCTCTTCAGTTGATCTTCAGTTCTTGAGTCCACTTGGAGAACCTTGCTTCCACTTGGAGAAACAGAGCCTCTGACTCATCACAAGGCGAAATCCCTGATCCAAGTGTCATTTTTGGAAGATTCCAGAGCAATGACTCAGTGTGCCACTGGTCCCATCTCGCTCAGCGCAGGTGGCCTTTGTTCTACCTGCTTTGCAACGCAGGTACACCATGGAGGAGTTGAGTTTCAGCGCAGAAGCCTAGTGGAGCACCTGCTTTGATTTCAGGATTGCTTGTTTTTGAGTGTTTTCAGGTGGAGAACTGATCTGAGAGCTGTTGGTTTGCTGACCTTGTTCCTCTAGGGGTAGGAACATCATGTTTAGAGACTTTGGATCCCTTGGATTATTGACAATTCATGCCTGATGCTGCAAGGCACAAAATTGTCTATAACAGATGCCCCCTAAAGTATGAGGTCGTTTATCGGGTGAAATGCTTTATTAGGAGGATCCGAAGTTCATTCAATCTGCTGAGAAGTGTCCTGTAATAAGATACAATACAATACATTCTTTTTCATGATCTAGCTGAGGCGGGCATTCCCATGCTCAGCTTTATAAGTTCATTTTGGTACATAGCACAGACGATAGTCTGATGATAGACTGATAATTCTCTGCTGAAATTATCATCCTTTGAGAAGGATGATCATCTGCTGCAATGATGTACATATCAAATGTCTTTATATCCTGAATATATATCGCAGCCCGGATGGATGAAACTAGATCCGGGGTCTTCAATCCCTTCCGATCTTCACTCGATGTACAAGTCGATCCATGTGAGAATTTCTTGAAGTCGAACATGGAAAGACATCGCTTGATTACCGGTCAATGATGTAAACCGTTAACAAGCGCGAGAGGAATCACCGATAAGGATGATGACCCTCAAGGTACAGCAGTACAATTCACATGGTGGGAATAAAGGACTTGGCGTCGACCACCATGCAAAATCTTCTGGTCGAAGGTCATTGATGTATACCTGTCGCCGGAAGTGAGAAACTTGCCATTGAGGCATGCAAGCTTCAAAGTACTGAAGGGGATGTTCCTAGATCAACTCCTTGGATAATGAGCTGATGTCGACAAGGAGCGATCCGTCAAAGGAGGGCCTTAATGAATCCCACATCAGTGACACGGAACGGAGCTAGTGATTGTGATGAGGTGAAAAACAAACTGTGATGTATGATTCAGGGTGGCGGTCATGAAATGGATGAAGGACAATGTATGGCAGTGGATGGGACACGGTTGACTCTTTGCAGAACAACATCTCTTGAACATATAACGACACTGATGTGATGGATTGGTAGCATTACCCCAAATGTGGATGGTGTGGCGAGGACCATGGTGATGAGACCGGTGAATGAAACAACCCAACCCGATGTGATACGGAGGACAAAGTGTCATGTTCAAGAGCGACTTGCTACCATTAAAGCTGTGAGGTTCTCCCAATTTTTCCCCAGTCATTGCTGACCAGTACCTCTTTATTTTTATCAAGCTTGAGGAGGATAACATATGCTTGTTCTATAACCTGCCCTTCGGGCAAGCCCATCGCTATGTTTTAACGAGCCTAGCGATAGGGAAACTCGTTCTCGTCTAAAGACAAGTTTGTCGCTATTTAATGAATTTAACGAGTCTAACGACAAGGATAACTCGGTCCTTTTCATTTTTAGAGAGTCTGAAAAGGTACATAAAGTCAACTCCTGAATTCCTTTTTCGTCATCTAATCCCTTAAGTCCGAAAAAGTATAAAACAATACAGAAGGGATGAATTTTCGATTGTTTTAACGAGCCGAACAAAACAAGCGCTCGATCTTTTTGTGCAATAATCCCTCAGGTCCAAAAAGATTAAAATCTAGAGGAGGGATAGCTCTTCCGGTCGTTTAACGAGCTGGAAGGCCAAAACTCGGCAAACTTTTCATATTTTACGAGTCAGGAGAAAAGAGCTCAAAGAAGACTCGTCTTTTGAGGAACGAGTGATAAACAGGGATAGCAGCAGATTCCAGGTACAGGTTGGAATATTCCAATCACGGCAGTGTCACAAGGATGGCTAAGTGAAATCACTCTTCGCAGCTGTTCCTCAAAATGGGTAAACAAACATATGGAGATGAACGATTGGCCAAATGAACGGATGGAGGTGAGACTGCAAGAACACGACCAAGGGCTTTTAATATGGCTGTCAAAGGTTACATTTACCAAGGTTATTTACCAGGCTGGGTTCGTTTTTTAACGAGCTTGAACACTGCTCAACCTTATGTTTATTTTTTAACGAGCATGAACTATGTGCTAAAACTGCTCGGATCTTGCGTTTATTTTTTAACGAGCATGAACTGTGTGCTAAAACTGCTCGAATATACCAGTCATAATACAAGAAACGCCTCAGGTGAGATAGCTATTTTTTAAGGAGCTGTATCTCACGAAGTTATGCTCCTATTTGGCAAGTTTTGACTTTTGCCCCACATCCTTTCTTTATGCAAGCTGGAAACGGCTAATCCTACGAGTTTAACGGGTTAGACCTACAGGTTTAAAGGGAGGACCTAAAAATTTTAAAAATAAATAGTCGTCCCGTGCTTGCATTCCAAAAGGTTTGCATGCCCCCAGGTATAAAGTATAATTTCGAGGCGCTGCCTCTTTCTTATTATCCGAAAAATGGTTTTATTTGCTGCCGCAAACTGAACTCTCTTTTCGGCGATGTCTATCATTAGGTTGCTAAGGATGGTGACTACTTGTTGCAGCAATTTCATCTCTTTCTTTGGAGGCTGCCCCTGCTTATCCTTCAAAACATATGTTTTAATGGGTGAGGCTTGCCTTCAAAGATGGTGGCTACTTGCTGCCACAAATGGATCTCCTTCCTCAGGAGAGCCTACTTACCTAGACAAGGGGAGCGAGAAGCTGATTATCTCACTCACATAACTTTGACAAAAGAATCTTATTCTAGAACAACCCTCTCTTCCTTCCTTCGGACGGGGTACGGACTAGTCATATTCTTCTGCGGAAATCAACTTTATACCCAAGGTTTCCTCTGCCCAAGGCAGGCCAGGGTGCATGGCCCCTGGGTCCCAGTTACATCTTTCTGAATCACTCGCATTCATCGGGAAGTAGAACCGGGGGTGGAGGCATTCCTTGAGTGAATAAACCGTTAAGGGATGGTATTTGACTATTTGCGATGCGTGATCCTGGAAATGAAAGTTGGTCTACGAGCTTGACCATTCTTCCTTCGTGCGGAAAACACATAACTCTGAAGAGTGAGGACACTATTGCCTCCATGCAATATATATAGTCTCGTCCAAGGAGTAAGTTATACACCAAGGGTCCTTGGATGACCATGACGTTCATATGAACTGTCTTCCCCTTCAATGTAACGGGAACATTGGGGAGAATCCCTAACGGGCGACTGGTTCCTTTATCAAAACCTGATAGATTTCTCATCTCAGGTAAAAGCGCTGGGGAACCCAGTGCTTTCCAAGCAATAGAGGAAAGGATACTCACAGAAGCCCCTTCATCAATGATAGTTCCAGCCATCACCATTCTGTAGATTTGGACGATGATACTGAATGGGATACTGGCTGGTAACCGGGGTCTGCCTAGTTGATTCCAATCAAAGGACACAACCAGGTTGCTTGGTGGTGGGACCGAATACACGGCCGGATACGACCCTGACGATGTTCCTTCCTGCGATAAAGGAATGGGTGCGTTGCCCTGATGCTCATCAGAGTCTGTGTTGATGAAAAGAATCTGGATGGTGTCATCCTTATTCTCTTCAGTGAGGGTGTCATTCGAAGATGAATCTTCAACGACGGTGTCATTTGAGGATGAAACCTTTGAAGGAAGAACCGGGTCAACTGCCGTTTCGACCTTTAGACTTTCTTCTGGTCTGGATTCAGTAGGTTCATTCTCAATGACGGACACTTCAGCTGACCACTTGAGCGGGCCAGCTGGATTTTCAACTATCGAGGGATTAGGCACGAGTTTTTGGTATCCAGGAGGAAGTCGTAACGGTGATACCGGATGATCTTCCAAAACTCTCTTCGCCTCATCTAAGAATGGACATCGGTGGATGGCGTGATCGCCTTCACACAACATACAGGGTGATCTTGGTCTCCCTTTTCGTCCTTCACTCTCGCTAGTTGATGGACTGCAATCAACATGACTACCAGAGGTTGATGCTACCGGATTGTGCAACCTGGGGGACCAGTCCCTTAGTATCCGGGGAATACAAGGACAATCACGATGGAAGTGGGTCCCTTTGCAAATGACACATGGCGATTTAGGCCCGGTCGGTGCAGTGTGTGGATTTTTGTCAGATGTCTTTTGCTTGCCCCCAGTCGCCTTCGCCATAGGCCCCTTCTGCTTCTTTTCTCTCTTCTTCTTTTCCTTCTTCTCCATGGGAGGCTGACTTTTGCCGGCTCTACCCTGCGAAGATGAAGGATCAGAGGAAGAATTGTAAGAGGTGGAAGGCTGGTGGGTAGCTCGAGACTGGTCTGACTGTTGATTCGACTACTCAGGATTAGTGTCGATTTGAACTACATTAGTTGAAAAGAGCCATACAGGTAGGCCAATTGTCAATCCTGGAAGTGACAATGTGGCCATATGAGGCGCACCAACATCTCCCCAAGAGGAGAAGGGATTGGGACTTCCACCAAGGTGACTTCCTTGGTTGGTGGGCTCCATACTTTTCAACTGAAAGATCAACGTGGGAATAACAGGTGATTATGTTCCGATTAAAATAAATTTTATTAACGACGCTTTAGACACAACTTTGCTTTTTCATGTTTTAAGAGTCGAGAAAAAGCTAAAGATGACTCTAGTCTCCTTCGATGTTTTAACGAGCCCGAAGTGACAAATGCTCGGATGGACTTTTTCAGTTATAGAGTTTGAAAAAGGCCAAAAGAAACTACTCTGGAGTTCTAGGCAGAGGGTGTGCCAAACTTTTCGCGAAACCACAGAATACGTTTTACGGTACGGGTGGTCGATCTTCGTGAATGCTGTGTTCACTGCATCGCGATCAGTAGGGCGGCCAACACGGCTTCCTATGGATAAAGGCTTTGTTCCTATAGGGGTCTCCCAATATATACGCGACGGTACGTGGGAGCACAAGTCCGTATTAGTGCCACCGACTCTCAGGAGGAATCACCCACCTTCGTAGAGATCGACAGTCACTACGTTTAACGACGTCGGAACACGTCTCTACCTAGACCTCTATGTGTTTGCATTATGTTTCAAAGCGTTGTTAAGTAAATTGGATTTATTTTAATGTTGATCTTGCTTAGCAGTTTGCCTTTAAGGATCACCACGAGATGTATGTAACAAATTCCTGAATGCAGTCTAAGATGAGAAGCAAACTTTTCAATCTTTCAACTTTGAAAATCTTAACTACTGAGGAGAAGAAAGGCAAATCTTTTCACACAGATCATAGAGCACACACTAATGCAAAATTTCCTAAATCAGCATGCAAACAGTCAAATGCAAAATGCACAATGCATGTATTTTCTTTTCCCTTTCTTAATGTTGATGTATTACAAAAAGAAAGTTGTTATATCACTTTGATTTCGATTTAAAGCGAAAGTAAACAAGCTAGTCCAAAATCAAAAGACACCTTAAGATTTACTTGTTTAATCACTGGAAATACATGAAATCAAACCATAATGACGAAAGTAAAAAGACTAATCAGCTATGGACAGCAAACAAGCTAACTCTTTAGACCAGCAAAATGCCTAACACAGGTTCAGATCTAAGAGGCCAAAGCAAGACTAGTTCACTTTCGTTATGGGAAATTGTAAATGATGTAAGAAATACAAAAGAACAAGTACAATTTCGTTATATAACAGAGGCGGAATGATGGCAAGTAAGGTTGGTTTCAGAACAGGTACAAGACTGGTAACTGGCTGCAAAATCTATAGCGAAAACAGGCAAGAAAAAGGGAGGAAACCCCAAATGCACAAGGCAAATTTGGGCCAACGCAGGTGCTGCACAGCCAGTCTGGCTCTCAGCGCAGGTAGCCCCTTCGGGACCTGCGTTGCAAAGCAGGTAGCCTGTGTACTACCTGCTTTGGAAAACGAAAGTTGCGTTTTCTCAGTTTCCGGGTCACAATTTTCTCAAAAATTCACAGTTTTTGCTCAAATCAGAAGCTATCAGTCAAGCACACACTAAGGGATGACAACGAAGATGAAAATCTATCACTAAGAGCTTACAAGGATCCTTGTAGATCAGCTCTTCAAATCATGAACATGCTCAGAAATGAGCTAGAGTAGCTGCCCTCTACTTCGATTTTGATATAGTCAAAAGCTTTTCGATTTGGTACTCTTTTGTTCAGGAAATGAATAGCAAAATACTACAAACAATCAAACAGATACGATCCCCAGCGGAGTCGCCAGTTTGTTGTAGGGAAAAGTATCCGATTCGGATGACCCTATCCCACTCTAAGGGTGATAGTACCTCAGCAACAACTGTAAAGAAAACTACTTAAGGTTTACTTCTTTATGAAAGCAAGAGAGAATGAAGAAATGCACTAACCGTTGTCTTGCGCTTAATGTCGAATCCAAACTCTTCTCTTTGCTTGCTTGCTCCCAGCTCCTTGCTCTTTTGCTGGCCCAGCTACAATGAGATCCTGCAAAATAACAAAGAAGGAAACTACAAGAAGCATGCAATCATAACTGATTCAAGGATTAGCATAAATCAAATATACAATTATCACAATACATCATTGAAACAAGTGCATATAGAAGAACCTCAATAGCTTTTATTAATGGAAGAAGTAAAGTTCTGAGAGTGTTACAACCATTGAAGGCCCCAATCCAGCAACACCTCCCAGCAGAAAGAATTTCTCCTCTTCACCTCCTTCAAGCAATCACCCAATAGTTCTATAGTGAAACCAACAGCATATCATTACTTTGCACAAAATTCCAGCCTCTTGAGCTCATAGGAGAGAGCTCAATATATAGATGAATTGAGAAAGGATGAGTCAGCTTGCAACTGATGTGTAGCTGCCTTGTGTCCTCTCTCTCTTCAGTTGATCTTCAGTTCTTGAGTCCACTTGGAGAACCTTGCTTCCACTTGGAGAAACAGAGCCTCTGACTCATCACAAGGCGAAATCCCTGATCCAAGTGTCATTTTTGGAAGATTCCAGAGCAATGACTCAGTGTGCCACTGGTCCCATCTCGCTCAGCGCAGGTGGCCTTTGTTCTACCTGCTTTGCAACGCAGGTACACCATGGAGGATTTGAGTTTCAGCGCAGAAGCCTAGTGGAGCACCTGCTTTGATTTCAGGATTGCTTGTTTTTGAGTGTTTTCAGGTGGAGAACTGATCTGAGAGCTGTTGGTTTGCTGACCTTGTTCCTCTAGGGGTAGGAACATCATGTTTAGAGACTTTGGATCCCTTGGATTATTGACAATTCATGCCTGATGCTGCAAGGCACAAAATTGTCTATAACAGTAGGCCACCAGATTGACTAGCTTAGTAGGTAGGGTTTGGTCCCAGTGATTAGACCAACTAGCACCGACAGATGGAATTAGACCAATTGCTTGGGTTCGGTAACAGCTTATCACTGACTAACTAGCTTAGGAACCAGTCCAATAGCAACACGAGGCCTGGGTAACAGATGATGAGCCCAACAACCAGCTATCTCTCCCTTACAAGTGATAGTCCCTTATGAGTGCTTGCTAGTGGTATATAAATATAGGTCCCAGACCGGACCGGATTAGGTAGTTTAATGACCGCCTCCCCCACCCCAATAAGACCGGCCGCCACAGACCTACCGTGATTCAGCAGCTGATGAGGATCCTTATTCTGCTGCCTTTTCTCCTACTTATCCTTACTATATATATTTATATATTCCTTGCCCCCCGGAGGGAACAAGCGGCTTCGCACCTTTCTTTCATCTTTCAAACTAGAAAGAGCGTCAGCACCAAATTGAGTACTTTCTCTCTGTGCACTAGTTAGTAGCCTGTCCCGAAGAGTGATCCCACTCCCAATCAATAGTGCCAATGCTGTGAGGTAGTTATTAAATGGCACGTTCCAGAATCTTCTGCATTTGCAGTGCACTTCCTTCGATCTTGCTCTCATGCTTTCAAAGAAGCAGAAGGCGAGAGTAGGAAAATAGAAGAAAAACAGCAATCACAAATACTCTGACGCTTCCCCGAAAACGGCGCCAAAAAGAGGTGGTGAGCTCCAGTATTGCAGCAATAATGCTACAACTCCTAGGACTCCCTTCTTTACTTTTATCAACCCGATAGTTCATAACAAACTTGGAAGCGACGGTGCTGTATGCACAAGTACTAGCTCTTGCTGCAGCTGTCACTTGGTCAGCTGGCACAAGTCCGCTAGGGGCTCAAGCCAACTTCTATGAGCTCTGAGAAGAAGCTTTTTAACCGATGGATGAAAGCTAATTTAAAGAAGGCTGATCTACTTGCAGAAAGACAGTGAAAAGCTAAAAGAAAACACAAACCCTAGCAAACCCTAATTCTACCAGCTAACCCTACTGATGCAAGAAAGAGGATGCAAGCTACTGAAAGAAATTCCATTGACTTCTAGGAAGGTAAATACATGTATCTAAGCTACTTCTACAGTAACATCTGAAAAAAAAAAAAACATCTTTTTTGTATTTTTGAATAAGTTGCCAGAGTTATTATGCATATGATTTGACTGTTTTTGGGCTGTGCAGAGGTGGATATGCAAGAAGAAATGCTTGGGAAAGGTCAAGAAGGTTCAGAGAGGGCCTAAGGGGTCCCTAACACCCTTCCATAGAGTTTCACCGAGTTTGGCTGTCAAGAAACCTCATTCGTGAGCCTCTACAGGAAGTCTGCAGGGGTTCTACAGGATGTCTGCGATTTTCTATAGGATGTCTGGAATTTTCTACAGGATGTTCAGTAATGAGGTTTTTGGTGGATGAATGGAGAGGGAAAGGTGAAGGAGTGAGTGAGGAGGTAGGGTGAGGGTTGGAGATGGTCTAGAACTTGGTGGATGGAGTTGTGGACAGGTGTGGATGGTTGTATTTGGTTCAAAGAAGACTAAAGCAATGTTGCACACAAAACTAGGGTTATGGGAGCAAATGGTGAACTGGAGGCAAGGATTTGAAGTAGAGGGTGGAGTGGATGGTGCTGATGGCAAATGAACAGATGAAGGAATGGTACAGGTGCTCTGCAAGGTGTTTTTTGAACTGATCCAACGAAGACCTGTAAATTCAAAATCCTAATTACGATGACCTAAATCTGCTAGCTGCCAATAAAGAGAATGAACAGAAGTGTGACCTGCAATGAAACCATGTATTTTAACTCATGCAACTAAGCAAATGAAAGTCTGAAATTGCAACCAACTTCTACACATGAAAATCAAACACTAGTGATTGCATGGCAAAGCAAAATCAGTGTTTTTGTGGGCAGCAAAGTTATCCTGATCCCAGCTCCAGATCCTACTGAAGGAGAGGTGAAACCAGAGATGTTTGATGGCCCTTTTCTTGAAGCTTTTTCTGTTTCCAACCTATCAACTAAATCTGAGCATTCAAAAGTCTATCTAACCATTAACAGTGACCTAGTTAATCAGCAAACTTTAACCTACTTAACAGAAATGTTTTTGCAACTGCTTAAAGAACAACTAGCAATACATAGAGGAGGTCTTAGCACTCGGGTTGGGCCCAACCCCAAGAGCTGCAGGCTCCTATAAAGGACTCAGATCTAATACCAAGTAGAGCTGCTTATCATTATTCAAAAATAACCATCATAAGAAAGTTGTACAGCAGTAGCTACAATAAAACAAGCTGAGCAAAATGACAGCACTATAGTGCAAAAATAACAATAGTTCCAAAAGTAAACTACGAAGGTTGAGGCCTTCCTATTTGTACAATATGAGGGGGCTAGCAGCCCTCCTAGATTCAAGGGACTCGGCTGCCCCAACTGCTAGTGAACAGTCACTCCTCCAAAAACTGTTTGGCTACCTTTAAAACTCGTTTTGGTGGCCTGTGGAGCTCGGTGTTGAGGGTGGAGATTTCGAGGAAGGCCATTTAATGCAAGAGACAACCTCCCTACGAATCCTCACCTCAAGCTTGGCTGTCAGCTGACCCATGATTGCTTGGTTTTGCTCCAAAATTTGTCCAAAAATCCTGAAATAACCACGTATTAGTCTTCTAGGTAGAGTGACCACCCTTATTCGTTCAAATAACATAAACATACTAGGAAAACATGCATAATCTATGAAAAATGGAGGATTGAACAAGGACAATTAGGCAAAATGAGCCCAATAGGTTACCCAATTTGGGGGCTCATCAGCTTTCAATCCCAAGATGATGTAGACATCTTGATCACATAATCCTTCAAGGATTATAAAATCCATCCATTCAATATATGTATTTATTAAATTGAGTTTAACACAAACAGTTGCAAATACATTTGACTTAATTTCCATTATGAATTTATGAAACATTTTACCAGGTAACAAAATTATCACAAAATTATATACCAATCCGATAACCAATACCAAAACATCAATATCATAAATACCTTATGATGGCCTCTTGTCAAAATATCATATTCTTATTTACTTGTTTCCTTTGAGATCAACATCCTTCTGCATGGTATATCTCCATATAGTTCAAAAACTTATTCTACATGCTTTCACTTTTGATTAAAGTTCCCATGGAACAAACTAATCATCAAGCTACAATATCTTCTTTCTTGGAGTTTTCATTATTAACTCTCTTTCTTTCTTTAGAAGACCATATATGATGTTGATTAATATCATCATTTCTAAATCATGCTTTCTTGTGGAAGAATCTTGATCTTTAGCCATTCCAAAGCATACCAACTTCTTAAGCATGGAGTAACCACATGGAATAATTCTCATTATTGTGTTTATGAATAACTCTTTCTACAAGATCTTGTAGACATGAATTATACCTTCTAGAGAAAAGTTACTAACAACATGCATAGCTTTTATTCCATATAACCATCTACTTGTCCTTCCTTTGAATGGTCTTACTTTTATCCTTATCGAAGATAAGATTCCTTATTCAAGAGGAGAAAGACTTCAATTATGCCTTTCATACTACAACTCAACCATCTGCATCCCTTCATCCTGCAAGACTATTGTTTCCATACTAGGTGGAGCTTTCCCAAACTGGTGGTTCTCATTGGAGGATACAGATTAAAGAATTCAAGGCTTTGGTGGAAAACCAGACAGAGAAGAAGATAAAAGTGTTGAGGAGAGATAATCGTGGAGAGTTTTGCAGTAAGGAATTTGAAGAATTATGTAAGTGTGGTATATCACGGCAGAAGACTACTCCATATACACCTCAGCAAATGGAGTTGCAGAAAGAATGAACAAGATGTTGATGGAAAGGGCAAGAAGCATGCTTAGTGGTGTCGGGTTAGGACAGGAATTCTAGGTAGAGGCAGTGGATACTACATGTTACCTGGTCAATAGGTCACCTTCATTAGCGTTGGAGGATAAGACTCCACAAGAGGTATGGACTAGTAAGAAACCCTCTCTTTCACATCTGAGGGTATTTGGATGTGATGCATATGTACATGTTCCAAAGGAGAAAAGAACCAAGTTGGATAGTAAATCTGAAAAGTGCATCTTTATTGGGTATAAGGATAGTTTAAAGGTTTATAAGCTTTGGAACCCAGTAACAAGGAAGGTTGTGTACAGCCGAGATGTGGTGTTCATAGAGGTGAAAGATGTTATTAAACATGAAGTCCAACCAAAGGAAACTGAGAAGATAGAGTTTGAGCTAAAGGAGGAAGAACCAGACTCTACAACAGAGGAGGAATCAGAAGATGAAGAGCCACAAACTCCAGCTTTGAGAAGATCAGTTCGAGAAAGAAGGCAGCCAGAGAGGTATAGTCCATCTGCTTTCTGTTCAAATTTTGCTTTGTCTGTTACTGATGATGATCCCAGAACTGTGAAGGAAGCAGTAGATTCAGAGGATGGAAAACTCTGGAAAGAGGCCATGGTTGATGAAATGGCATCTTTGCACAAAAATGAGGCTTGGGATCTGGTGGAGTTGCCAGCTGGAAGGAAACCCATTGGCAGCAAATGGGTGTTCAAAAAGAAGACAAATGCAGAAGGAAAAGTGGAGAAATACAAAGCTCGGTTGGTAGCAAAAGGTTATTCCCAGGTGCCGGGAATTGATTTTGGTGATATTTTTTCTCCTGTTGCTAAGGTGGCTTCTATTAGATTACTTTTATCTATTGCTGCTGCTTTTTATTTTGAGGTAGAACAGATGGATGTGAAGACAGCATTTCTTCACAGGGATCTAGAAGAGGAGCTCTACATGAAGCAACCTGAAGGCTTTGCGATGAAGGGTAAGAAAGAATTGGTATGTAAGTTAAAGAAGTCTCTATATGGGTTACAATAGTCACCAAGGATGTGGTATCAGAAATTTGATACATTTATACGGGGACTTGGCTTCACCAGGAGCAAAGCAGATCACTGTGTGTATTTTAAATTAATTGGTGACCGTGTTATTTATCTGGTCTTGTATGTGGATGATATGTTGCTGGTTGGAAATGACAAAGAAGTTATCCAGGATTTGAAGACCCAATTGTCCTCCAAATTTGACATGAAAGATCTTGGTGCTGCAAACTATATTTTGGGTGTGGAAATTAAAAGAGATCGGGCAAAGAGGAAGCTCTGGTTAAACCAGAGGAAGTATGTCGAGACAATACTGCAGAGGTTTAATATGCAGGATAGTAAACCGGTGAAGGTTCCTATTCCTGTCGGTGTGATGTTATCTGTTGAACAGTGTCCCAAGACACAAGAAGAGGAAGAGAACATGTCCCGTGTTCCATATGCAAGTGCAGTTGGTAGCCTGATGTATGCAGTGGTCTGTACTAGACCAGACATTGCACATGCAGTGGGAGTATTGAGCAGGTTTATGTCAAAACCAGGAAAGGAGCATTGGACAGTAGTGAAGCGGGTTTTCAGGTATTTGTGTGGCACTAGTGATTATGGTTTGTGCTACAAAGAAAGACCAGGATTAGACAGAGTGTTGGATATCTGGGGCTTTGTTGATGTAGATTGGGCTGGAGATCTGGATCAGAGAAGATCTACAAGTGGGTATGTGTTTAACCTATTTGGAAGTGTAGTCAGTTGGATGAGTAAGAAACAATCTGTAGTGGCACTATCAACTACAGAGGCAGAATACATGGCAGCCACTCATGCAAGCAAGGAAGCAGTTTGGTTGCAGAGATTGTGTTCAAGTATGGGGTTAGTACAGGGAGCTATAAGAATAGACTGTGATAGCCAAAGTGCAATTTTCTTGGCAAAGAATCCCGCATATCATTCAAAGACAAAGCACATTGATGTTCAGTATCACTTTGTGAGGGATATGATAGAAGACAAAAAGGTGTTGCTGGTAAATGTGGACACTTTGAAGAATATTGCAGATGCATTGACAAAATCTATGAGCTCTGAGAAATTCTCTTGGTGTAGAGAGACAATGGGCATTTCAGGGCTAGAAAAATGACTAACCTCTCTTGTGGCCCCTTGTGGAAAGAAAACAACAAGTGGGAGAATGTTGGGTTGTGTTATATTCTTTCCACGTAGTTAACAGGGGGTTTGAAGGGCACCCGTAACCCCACTTTACGGGGTTCGAGGCAGCGCCCCGAAAAATTTTGGTTTTGGACCCTATGTTAGGTTGGGCAGACCCACCTATGGTTTTGTGCATGATTTTCGCACATGTTTTTTGGACGCTATGGTTTTTGGTCCATGGTATTGGACACGATGGTTTTCGGTCCATGGTATTGGACGTGAAGGTTTTCG
This sequence comes from Pinus tabuliformis, assembly GCA_031772625.1. Classification (NCBI taxonomy): domain Eukaryota; kingdom Viridiplantae; phylum Streptophyta; class Pinopsida; order Pinales; family Pinaceae; genus Pinus; species Pinus tabuliformis. The sequence goes on from CM062813.1 coordinate 284,256,887, forward strand.
GTCCATGGTATTGGATGCTTCGACATGTATAAATATGTATTGTAACATTGAAAGGAACATAATGAAAAATCGAGCTGGTAGTCCCGATTTTGGGATCCAGGGGAAAATCTCTGTGTATATGTATTTTATGTGTTATGATCTCGCATTGTTTATTTTCTGTGTTTTAGAATTCGTATGCAGGTAATTTCTATATAGGGTTAAAACCTACAGAAAGCTCAAATTCTTGTTTCTTCCTTGACTTTCACTTCCTTCTTTAACTTTCTCTCTTCCTTTATCCTTCTTCTTGCTTGAGATCGATCTACTAAAGTGTGTGCTAATGAGGTCGAAAGCTCCTTCTATATATATGTGTGTGTGTGTGTGTTTGTTTGTTTTTCATGAGGTCGAATAGCCCTTTCATAGGCCAACTTTTTACTGGTTGGGTCGACTTGGTCTTGGAGGTTATTTTTGAAATTCTAGAATCAAAAATAAAATTATTTTACATGTTATAACTTGCCCAAATGGGTCTTATACAAATGATATTGACTATCTTGATTCATCAAAATTATTATTGTGACTTGAAAAAACCTAGGAGCATGGAATGCGTGCTTGACCTAGTTGACCATTTAAATGGAGCATGAAACCCATGCTTGAAAATAGTATTTGTATTTTTTATTTTTCTTGTTACATAAGATATACATAATGAAATAAGTATAATGACAATTATGAAGACCGAAACTAGTTACATTATCCAACATTTTCCTCTACCTTGTCTTATATTTTACCTATCCTATAATGCTTGTTTCATATATCCTAATGGATAAAATTGCTTCTCTAATAATATGTAAATTCATCCCAAGAAGATGTCATTTTACCTTTCATATGAAGATCTTCTTGAACTTTACTCTCCCACCATATTAGTGTCGTGCCTCCAAGTCAAAAGCTAGCTAGTTGAACCTTTACTTCTTTGTTCAAAATTATTTGTACCCTATATTATACTTCAATATGCTTGATCCAATTATCTAGTTTTTTAACATCAAGTTCGCCATTATACATTGGTAAATCAAATTCCACATCCAATTTTAACAAAGGTAATTTATAATTAGTGTTTTGTAATTGTCCTTTTATGAGATGGAGATGGAGATGGAGAAGGAGGAGGAGGAGGAGGAGGAATTTGAGGAGGGTCACCACCATATCCTTCATATTTAACTTGACTTGGGCCTTCTTCGTGTTTTCTTCGTTCTTTGTACAACTCTTCCACCATGACTTTCATGTCAAGAAAATCTTGTCAAATGCCCTTTCAAACTTGGTGAGGCTATCTTCTCTCTCATGTTCCATTACTTGTCATGGAAATGTTTTTCTTGTATAAATATTAGGATTAAAATCTTCAAGTGATTCTTCCCCATGCTTGATATTAGATATAGTAAGCATTCAACACTTTTCAAATCCTTGATCAAGCCTGCTCTTATACTACAATTGATCTGAAATTAAAGCTTGAATTGTTTTTGTATACTAATTATAACTTCTCTTAACTTTATTAATAAATTTTAATTGAGAAATTAAAAATATGTGATTTCATAATAAAAAACAATAAGAAAGACCAATAAGAGCAAGTTTTTAATAGAGTTCACCCTTCCTATGATACATCTCTAGGTTCTCTTCCAATGAGCAACCAATCCATTAAAATGATGAAAAATGCTTGAAATGCCTTCTTACATCAACATTGATCTCCAACCTGCAATAAAGATTCCTTTAAGACCCTTTTAGAAAGACTATAAGAGTACTAGAATACTCTTCCCACACACTTCCTACAAAACGAAAAGCCTATATGGCCTACACTTTAAAGGCAAGTATGCACCAAATACATCACAAGTTCAAGTTGTGATGTAATGATAAGATGCATGGTTTATCTGGAGGGGGTCACAAGTTCAACTCCACTTGGTCACATGATTTTGTGTGATATTACATGATTTTTGGGATATTACATCCAAAAATATAATCTTTAACTAAAAAAAATAGTGAATAGGTTAACATGTCCGCAACTTGTGGTGTAGTGGTAAGACGTGTGGCCAGTATGCAAGAGCATGTCCATAGTTTTTAGTGTAATGGTAATACTTGTGGCTACTATACAAGAAGTCAATGGTTTGAATCTTTTGGATGCATATTTTATGGGATTGATTTGCAACAGATGGCATAAATAATAAAAACTTGCCTTAATATAATATGGCACATATGTTGGTGTATCAACACTTATATCAAGTAGATCAAGGGTTCAAATCTTGCTATTGTTATATTTCTAAAATAGTTTTAACCCACCACACATCAAGTCCATATAGAATTTCTATAAGGTCCATGTGGGTAGTTGGTCCATGTGGTTCCATGTGTTGGCCTCCCATTGAGCCATGTAAACCTATGGCATGACATGTGTTTCCCTATCATTATGCCACGTTAGTTTTTAGTATTCCACATGTCATCCTATGGGTGTGCCACATGTTATCCTCTAGGTGTGCCACATGCCACCCATTCTGTGGCATCCCTACTTTTCCTTCAACTCTTGAAGGTCGTAACTTTTGCATACTGTGTATGTTTGATCCCATTCAAATTGTGTTGGAAATTTCTTGATGAGTTCTTCAACATGGATACATTTTTATCATCATTTAATACTGTAAATTTGGATGGGGTTTGAGAATCCTCCTAGATAAACTTTGGATTGAAGAAAGACATCAACTTGCTTCAATCATATTAGATGAGGATTATCTTTCATTTATTTGTGCTTTTCGATGCTTAATGATGGAAAGATACAAAGATCCTTCAAAGAGGGGATCTAGATATTGCAGTGAATATTATACCTTGTCATTCAACTCTACCAACATCAATTGTAACTTTTGGTAATTTCGTCCCCTGATATTTATGTATTATTAATTACCAATATATTTTAAGTGAGATCTGAGTGTGACTACTCCTTTGTAAAAAGTGGGATTGGTTGGATCCCATGTAGGCCCAATGTATTTGATGAAATATACAACCACTATTGAAAATGCAGCAAGAAATCCTAATTTAATTTTGTCCTTGAATTAAATTAGGAATAAAATGGTAATTCCACATCAAATGACAACTTGTATTAGTTAACTAAGTTAATTTGACTTAGTTGGCTCAGTTAATTCAAGTTGGGGATCTAACTTGAGTCATGTAGAGTGTATCCTACATTATAGGAGCCCTGGTTTAGTTTATTTTGAGTTGTAATTAATTAATTCAGTTTAACTGTGTTAAAGTCAGTTAAAGTAGTTCCAACTATTGGAGGAACTAATGGGGGCTCTAGTAGTGTGGTGTTTCCTGCAGTGATCAATCAATTAACTGGTGATTCACTCATAAATAACTCATTCATGTCAGATTTGAGAATTACCCAGTCGATATTGGAGTTCAGGGACAGTGTACTATTAGTTGCATAATCATCTGAATTGTAAAGGTGGTGCATGCAATCAGAGGAAGGCCTATGAGTATTGCACAATCCAATTGAGGAATTTCCCTAATTAATAGGGGCTAATTCCCAAAGAAATAGAACAAAGTAATAGGGACTTGGGGAAGCGATAAATTGGTTAAGTATTGGCTTAGGTTAGTCTAGGAAGTTGTGAGACAGATAGAGATAGTGTAGAGGTTGCTCGGGCTTGAGCAAAGGATTGTAATCTTCTCATATTTTCTGACTAATGCAATATCCAGATAGCAAGGGTTTTTAGTTGTGGCTTTCCCTAGGAAATCATTGTGTGATGTGTTGATTGAATTCTTTCTCTTGTATGCTTCATGATTTCGCGATTGTTTAATTGTTTCCGTTGATGAGTAGTATAGATTCAAGTCTATTGTTTTAGTAAATTACAATTAGCAGTTTGAATCTACAAGGAATTTCTACATGGTATCAGAGCATAAATCACTCTAGAAAAAGAGAATATCATTTTGTCTTTTGAAATTGAAATTGAATTTGTAGTATCATACTTCACAGCCAACAGGATTTCATTCTACGAATTGAGACTCGAACATGCCATTGAGGGTAGTTATAACTATATTGCTTGGAAGGATAGGATGGAGGTAGTGTTGGAAGACAATGGGCTTAAGGAATTCACAGACAAAGATATTCTTAAGCCTCCAGTAATTGATGCTCAAGATCTGGCAGAGTGGATGAAATGTGTTGCAAAGGCGAGAAGGATTATCCTAGAAGGAGTTTGATAATATTGTCTCGAACCTCCACGATAGGGAGACTCCATATGCAATGTGGAAGGACTTGACAAACCTGTTTCAAAATAGCAGTGACCACAGGAAACTGGCACTGAAGGATAAGTTCGGGAAAATCAAGATGGAGTAGGGCGACACAATACCAAAGTACTTGACCAAGTTCACCCAATGTCGGGATGAGCTTGGAAGTGTTGGTGTGACAGTTGCTAAATATGATATGGTCTGTCTAGCATTTCTAGTCCTTCCCAAGAGCTGGCACAACTAACAAGATTTGGTAAATGGGAGGGAGAATCTACCATAGTGGGAGTGTTTATGGTCCAACTTGGTGAAAGAAGAGATTCGGAAGAACATCATAGATCGATCCTCATCTAAGCATGATGGTGAGGAAAATTATGCCTTAGTTGGAAAGGCAAAGAAAGGGAAAGGGAAGTCATCCCATTGAAAATAAGATTCCAGTCAGGGCGAAAAGAAGAAGGACTTGTCGAAGATTAAATGTTTTCACTATCATGAGTTAGGACACTATGCCACAAAGTGTCCACGCAAGAAAGTCAGAAAGAAGCCCTCAGGAGGAGCAATAGGTGAAGCTATAGCTTCACAATTCGAGTTGGATACAACCCTCATCACTTGCATGGTGACAATAATCTATGGGTTCAAGCAAGCCTTTATTAATGGAGCACTTGGAAAATTTGTTGTTATTTTTTACACAACTACTTCTAAACCCTCCGACCTACCATCATTTGTTGTTGTCGATTTCATTCACTACAAAGGTACACCATGGGATGCTTCAAATCCAAAGTATGTGCCAATTACCCCTATAACAAGGGGTTCTCTCACACAAATACCACTTCGCATGGCATGGGGCTTAACAATCCATAAGTTGCAAGGAATGACCCTCCATAAGGCAACAATCGACATTGGCAATATCGATCGTCAAGCTCTAACCTTCACAGTTGTATCTAGAGTTATATCATTGTGTGATATGTGCATCTTGTTGGCTTTTACCTTTGGTTGCTACTCACACATGCAAGATAATCCTTATGTCATTCGTAGAAAAAAAGAAGAGGCATACCTTGCCTCAAGATCTTTGCAGCACAATCCATAAAGGCTTCCCTTATTGGTGATTCAACTAACTCTACAATGCACTTACACATGTTCCATTTGCTCTCTTATTAAAAAAAAAAAAAAAAAAAAAAAAAAAAAAAAAACTTTGTGTACTTATTGACATGCTTTTATTCTACATTAATTTTAGTTTCAATAGTTGTTATTACTCTTTTATATATCCCATTCACTTCATCTACTTTTCAATTTTCACTTATAAACTGCTTGTTCTTTTGAAAAAAAACAGATGGACATGGATTGTGTCTCCCATCTCTATAGCTTCTGCCATGAAATACATCAAGCAAAGGTCGCTCTTCAAGAAATACAAGAAAGATTCCTACAACCTCACAATTTGCCTCTATATCGCATGCAACCAACTTTTCAACTACTTCACAGGATAAAGGCTTTCATGTGTATCCTCATCCATACACATGAAAGGGATGCAACAAGATATATTCGAACAACTTGGCATGCATGCAATCTCGGGTGTATCCCACACCTAGATCTCAAATGGTGTTGTAGATGCCACTCATCACCTTGTATTTACGACTGACTTTAACTGCCTTGTCAATTTTTTGTGCACCCAAAAAAAATGCAAACCCTGCATGCCCTTTTCTTTTTGCTGGACATAAATTTATATTCATGCCCTTGATCCACAAATATGCATTTCCCTAACGTACTTCTACTTTGATAGCAATCAATATGTTTCCCCTATACATTTTTTTCGGTTACCTATGTCTTGTAAATAAAACTTCCATATTTACATGTTCACTACATTTCACTATGTTCTACTATGTTTCTTTACTTTTATGTCTTAGTATCCCTTCACATTTTCTTAAATATGTACAGTATATCTTGTTATTCAAATAATCCACACAATCTTATCACATGCCAAACACTTAAAAAAAAACACACACATCACAAACAAAGTTTAAAGAATTAATCTAATTGTCCTCAACATAGTATAAATACAAAATAATACATTATCACTTTGTATTCTACTTTAACAAAACATTTGTCATAATTATCCAAATCTCTAGAATTGCTCAAGTTCATCCCAAATTCTAGAATTTTCAGACAAACATTTATTTATATCCCACGTAGTAGGAACATCATTCATAATAATTCCATATTCCATTACTACAACAACACTGTCAATTAACCCAACTACTGTCGTGGCGCCAAGCACGCCAAACATTGTTGTGGCAACCCAATACAAAACAACAACACTTGTCAAGGCTTCGCAAAAAAAAAATTTGGTTTCTTGCCGCACCAGAAACACAAATCTATTGAACAACACCAAAAAATATTCTAACATTGAGGTTTGTCAATTCCCTCTTCAAGTTAACTCCATTATCCTGTTTGATTCATGTATCCTTTGCAAGCATTGAATTTCCTTTCACCTGCCTTCTACTATCTCTCCTTGCCAACTTCTTTTCTACATTAGGTATCAAATATTATTTCTAACAAGGAAGTGTTACATAGCATGACATCAACTTAGAAAACAAGTCATTGTAAAGCAAAGCCTTGACTAGTAATTATAAAACAACTTTCAACAGCAAAATATATGCAGTCTTCTCTCACATTTGTTCAAAATACTAGAAAAATACATAATATACTCGGGCATAGTCATTTAGTGCAGAGAGGACATAACTCTCAACAAGGGATGCCATTGTGAAGATAAAGGCTCATATCATCAACCAACTCCAATATAAACAATAACAAGAGTGAATGTGTACTCAACCATGGAAAACTGCAATGCCAAACTGAAAAACTAGTTCAGTCTGTGTCATTTTTCAGTGTGTATCAATCTTTCATTGATGTATCAATCATCAATGGGAATTTTAAATACCATTTACCATGTCATCCTCCTCAACCTCTTGAGCACCGTGCATTGGTTCCTAGTTTTGTTTGTTTGTATCCATTAGAGATTCTAGTATTTCTGTCCTTGATACTTTTGATTGAAGGCCTAGTTGGTTCTTCTTTTCTTCCTTGGCATCTGCTCTTGTTGCTCCCAAACGCTATTTACCAAAAAAAAATGCAACTAGCATGTAATTTTGGCCTCAAATCCAGTGAAACAAAGTCAGGTGCCAATATGAACAATACATCCAAGCCAGAAATAGAATGGTACTAGTAACTATAAAGAAAATATTATAATCATGAAGAAAAATACCTCAAATGAGGTTTGTAGAGTTGCAGCTCCTTGTCATGATGATGTTGCAGCAACAATTGTAGGATGGATTATTGTATTTCATTTGAATTTAGGTCTTCTAAATTTTTACTTAAATTTTGAATATTGATTTTTTCTTGTGTAATCATGATGTTGAATTATCAAAAATTTGGAATGTAAACTTTCACTGTGTAATCATGATGGATATTGATGAATACATTCGCCTTTTTTTATCTCTATAACAATGAATGGAAACTGAACAGATTTATTTATAGTTTCTCAATTTGTTATTACATTCATGTCTACATGGATGGAGCATTCAAATTTCCCTATATGGGCTCATGTAGGTGTGCTTTTTGTTACAGTTCAAACTGTCTTTCTACTTACAGGATATCATCATTTTCTAGACTTATGGTAAAGGCCACAGGTTTTATGTTTGCACACTGGAATCATTGAATTTACAAGGGGAAAGAAACACTTTGCATCTCATCTCTCCCTCAAGTCTTATCAAACATTGATATTATTGCAGACCAGGGTTGTTCTTAATTTATCTTTTAATATTTAATAGAAAACCAAGAAGACAAGAAAAATTTATCAATTAAAGCCAGCAAGTAGATCTTCTACCATTTCCTTTGTTGTTCTCACTGGTTAGTATAATTTCAAATCTACTCTAATAGCTGGAGGGTGCATACCTTTCTTCCAAAAGTCAATTTATAATTGTATTTTTTCAAATGGTGGACGATGAAGAATTGACCTTCTCACATTTAGGCTAGTCTAGTTAGCTTAGTGATCATTATGGATGATCTCTTGTTGTTATATTAGGGTGTGATGGCACCAAAGAATAAATTTGAAATTATTTCCCTCTTTCTCCTTTGCCCCATAAAAAAAATAAGGGAGCTCAATGGTTGGCCTTCACATCGTTCACACTCGCAACATCAACTTTGGCAGTAACACTTCTGATAACAACACCACACTCTTAATTTTTCTTTCAACATACTCCCTCCTCTTCATATTGTCATCCACATTCTCCTCACTACTCTTTTTGGCATTCCTTTGCACCTCTCAGTGCAATTGCTAGTTTAACCTTTATTACGTTTGTGGAGTAGAGGAGGAAGACATCGATGATGAAATCAATTAAAATTATGTACTCACTTGCATATGTGGATTTAATAGGAATCTGAGTTCAAAAAAAGCGCAGTGACTCACAGGACCTCATCGACATCAATCTCCAACTAAGCCGGCTTGCATCAACCATTCAGCAAAATGGCAGATCTCTAAATACGGCCTCCCTCATCTGTTCCCTTGAAAGAAAGAAAAGACAACTTCTATTAAAAGAGGAAGCATCTTGGAGGTTAAAAAGCCGTGCTACTTGGCTCGGGGAGGGGGACAGGAATACCAGATTTTTCCATAACTTTGCAAATGGCCGCAGAACAAAAAATGCAATATGGAAAATTCAGAAGGACGACGGTCAATTTATCTTCTCCCAGCATGAAATCTCAGCAGAAGCAACAAGATACTTCAAGGATCAATATCAGAGGCAGCATAGTGATATATCGGACTCACTATGGGCTGTGGACCTACTGCCGATTATGTTCGACGACGCCGCCAATGACGACTTCTTCAAACCAGTTACGGAGGAGGAGCTAACTGAAACCATCAGGGGTTTTAAAAAAGATAAGAGTCCCGGTCCCGATGGTCTGCCGGTGGAATTTTTCTCCCATTTCTACGATCTATTTAAAACCGGTATGCTGAGTATGGTAGATGCTTCTCGCCACTCTGGAAGCATTAATAGTGCTCTCTCGGCCTCTTTTATTGCATTGATCCCGAAACAATCAAAGTCCACCTCCTTTGCTGATTACAGGCCGATTGCCTTGTGCAATTCGCTATACAAGATCATCACCAAAATAATTGCCGAGAGACTAAAGAAAGTCCTCAACTCTTTCATTACAAAAGATCAACATGCTTTTCTAAAGGACAGACTCATTATGGATGCAGTCGCCATGGCTCAGGAATGCCTCTACTCCATATATTCAAAGAACATTGACGCTGCAGCACTGAAGATCGATCTTAAAAAGGCTTTTGATTGCGTCGACTGGAGCTTCCTCAGAATTCTTCTTGCCAAAATCGGATTGAGGCCCCTGGCCGTCAGCTGGATCATGTCATGCGTCGAAACTGCCCACTACTCAGTGATTATAAATGGGATCCCATCCTCCTTTTTTCAAGCAGAGAGAGGGCTCCGCCAGGGATGCCCTCTCTCCCCCCTCCTTTTCATTTTGGTGATGAATTGTCTCAGCGCTCACATCAACCTTGCTGTAGCGGATGGTAGATGTAAGCCTGTCAGAATTTGCAGAGAAGTCCTCCTCTCCCACAACCTCTTCGTCGATGACATTTTAATTTTTGCAATTTTGTGTAAATCTTCTTGGATCTGCCTCCATTTGCTTTTTCAGAGGTTTCAACGCGCTACTGGACTCAAGATCAACTGCGGCAAATCTGTTTTATATCACAACGACTCTAACTCAGCATTGGCTCTCTGGATTGCTGATCGTTTTCAGATCAACCTCCGACAGATAAAGCAAGGTTTCTCTTATCTGGGTTTCCGATTAAAACCAACGAGATACCGAAGCCAGGACTGGGCCTGGCTAGTCGACCGCTTCTATAACAAGATCTCAACATGGGAATTTCGCTTTTTGTCCCTCGCTGGTCGTTATATTTTGGTCAGAGCGGTTCTCTCTCAACTTGCGGTTTATTGGTGTCATCTGTTTGTCCTCCCTGCATCTGTCATAAAGAAAATGAATTCCATAGTTTCAAATTTTCTGTGGGGTGGACGATCCTTCCACTCAAAGCTCCATCTTGTCAGGCTGGACACCATCACTCGTCCAAAGGAAAAAGGAGGCTGGGGACTACTAAATATGTATTTTTTCGGAGAAGCGCTCATCTGTAAATCTTTGCACAGGGGCATTTTCGGGAACAGCCCGTGGAGTACCTTGATCAACAAAAAGTACCTGAAAGGAAGGAATCTGGCGTACTGGCTCAGAAGGTCCTCGCTCGGAATCAGGAGTGGCTCCCCCATCTGGCACAGCTTCAAAAAGATCCTACCCTTCTTCCTTTCCAACTTAAAATGGACTCTCTATTCTGGTTCGGCTGTCCTCATCGGAATCGATCCTACCCTATACAACCTAGAGTCCATGATCCCTCCGCCTCTTCTCACCTTCCTTCACTCCAGGGGCCTCTTCACCTGGAACCATCTTATTCACTCTTGGTCCTCTCTAGAGCCTATTTGGAAAACTGACCTTCAGCTTGACATCCCCCCTCCCCTCCGTCAAATTTGGCTCTCCTTCACAACCAGATTCACTCATCGCGGGGTTCTCCAAATTGGCACCAAGGATGAACTAATCTGGTCCACCAGCAGCTCTATCCACCCCATCTCTGTCCGGAACATTTACTCTGTTCTCTCAGCTGCTTTACCACCTCTCCCTTCCGTCTTTCCCATCTCTCTCTGGAAAGCCCCCTGCCCCCTCAAATCCATTCTCTTTTCCTGGCTCCTTTTCTGCAACAAGAATCTCTCCTGGGATGTTCTTCAAAAGAAAGGATGGTCTGGGCCTGGTAGATGTCTTCTCTGCCAAGCAGCTTTGGAATCGAACCTTCACTGTTTCCTACAGTGCTCAGCATCCACGGCTCTTTGGATGGATCTCTCCTGCAACTACGGTTTTCCCTTCAAGCTGTTTTCTTCTGTTCAGGATGCATTTTCCTGGTGGGGCTCTCAAAGCCCAACCTGGCAGGCTCTTTTTATCTCAACATGTTGGAACATCTGGAAATGGCGATGCCGGCGCATCTTTCAGGACTGCCCCCTTCCTCTTTCTTCCATTCTTCCTATTATTCGGGGGTCTCTGCCTGATCCGTCCTAGGATGGGCGCTATTCGGTGTATTCTCATCTGCTACTTTTCTTTTTTCTGCCTTATCTATTTTTATATTCCTATGTATTTGCATCTTCTCTGCTGCATGCCCGGCAGTTCTGTTTTCTGCCTTCTATGAGGCACGATCTTCCTCTGCTTTCGCATCTGGTACAGCAGTTACGGCTTCCTATATTTTGTTCTCGATCTCTTATGTTTCTCATATCCTGGTTTGCTCAAATTCCTGCATGAGGCATCGCCTCCACTGTATTTCTCGATCTATCCTACATATCTGCCTGAGGCTTCTCGCCGTTTTTGTAGATCTTTATATCACCTTAATATAATACATTTAGATTTTCCTTCTGAAAAAAATGTATTCATAGGATGTGGAGACCTAGTCTCACTTTTGCACGCAGTTATTGATTCCATGGATGCGGCATTGAGGTTAATATGATAGTGAGAGAGAGTTTTCTATTTAACGTAGAGTCGTTCTATTGTTAGAATGGCACTATTGACAACCGGGAAAATAAATTACTACTACATATTATCTTTATTCCTAACATTTCATTTAACGATTTAGTTTGAGATGTGGAGTTGCAGAGTGGGGAGGAAGTTTTAATTTTGTTTCCTCAGCACTCTTGCACTTAGAGAAATTTACATTTTTTTCGTGTGTAAAAAGAAGTTTATGTTCCTTACTCAGCATGCTCATTCTGCTACACACCTTTTCAAATTGCAACCAAACTGACTTATCATTAACGTTTGTGAATTTTGATTTTTTAGGTGGCAATAGCTCTTGTCTGAATTTGAAATCACCTATGTGAGAGAAACAATTAATGGACAAAGAGTCGTAAACCACTTGGGAAACCATCCCTTACCCCACTACGAGCCCTCCGCACTTCACACAATGGTTATAGTTTAATTTTCTAATGTCTCAGAATTAGCGGACAAAGCAAGACTAGCAATGTTGGTAGCATCGATTGCAATGGCCGCTTATTCCGCCATGCTAAGCAACAAGTCCCTATAGATCAGCAGTTGCAGTTCGACTTCAAAATTATGAACATCAACATGCTTTTATAGCCACAATGCATATGCAGCGTCAAGATTCTTAAGTGAAAGGCCAAAAATATGTTGATCAGAGGATCTAGTTAGTTGAAAATTGAAACTAAAGTAGTTGGTAATAATTTATGTATGTTTGTGTTGTCATTAATGTTAGATTATGGAGGTTCTAATGCCAGGTTTTCAACTAATAAAACTCATAAATAGCGTATGCATATTGTAAAAAGTAATTGACAATTCAGTATGTAATTTTTACGTCTTTCAACTGCCATTTTAAAACTTAACGCAAACCAAAAAACATTTGTATTCTCCAATTAGATTATTGAAAATCAAAGCAATTGGTATTGGGTGTAATGGAGTTCGGGCTAAATTATGTTATGATAATTCTTATATGCTTTTTGAATATTGTTCTTAACAAATTCAGCTTATTAATAAATGATAGCGATTTTATGTTTTCAAAATAAAAATTTGGTGGTCAAGGGAATGAAGTTTCACTAAACTGGAGATCTTGGGTTTGAATCTAGTGGGTGAATGATGGATATGTAAACTCAAAAATCAGAGAATCTTACCAAATTTACAAAAAAAAAATGAAAACTTCGTGATAAGTCACTTTTGAATATCACTAACGATCACTACCACGATTTTTGAGAAGAGAATTAATTAAAAAAAAAGTAATATTTGGTTGTATGGAATATTTGCAAACCTAAATAGAATGAAACATGTTTTAAAAATTTATTTTGCCTTGTACAAATCACTAATAATAATTTTGATTGGATTAAAAAATGCGTATATAAGAAGCTTTTTCATTATATTGAATGAAAAACACAGGGAATTCTCCACACAATAAAAACTTTTTGCACTCCGCATACAACAATGAGCTACCTTGATATGTCTTGTCCAAAATGATTCATAGAACAAAACACTTCTTATAAATCCTACCATTCCCCCACCTATAAGTATATGACTCCCTAGCCATGAACATATTATATAATTAAATCCATAATTCGATTACGGAATGGTTTCGTCACTTCCTTATGATTCCATGTTAGGATTGGGTTTTGAATAAATGACTGCAAGGTAAAATTGGCAGAACACGCATTTTTGAAGCATCAGTACAAAGTTATATTTGTTGCCCTATCGAATATTATTTGTTAAGTGAAAATAACATTTAGATTTTTCAAATTTGATTCTCTTTATGAAATGTTGTGATTTTTTAACTACAAGTTCTGACTTCTGCAATTCATGAATAATAATTTTGATTGACACAACTTGTCTTGAAAGTGTAAAATTGATCTTGCCATCTTAAAACTTAACGCAAACCAAAAAAGCATTTGTATTCTCTTATTGGATTATTGAAAATCAAAGCATATAGCTTACTGTTATAATTAGTATTGCGTGCAATGGAATTTGGGCTAATAAACTTAACGCAAACCAAAAAACATTTGCATTCTCTTATTGGATTATTGAAAATCAAAGCATATAGCTTACTGTTATAATTAGTATTGCGTGCAATGGAATTTGGGCTAATTTTTGTTATGAGAATTATATGTTTTTTTTAATATTCTGGTTAACAAATTCAGGTCATTAATAAATAATATTGATCTTTGAAATGAAATTTGGTAGTAGGACACTTTTGAATATCACTCACGATCACTGCGACGATTTTTGAGAAGAGAATCGCTCAAGCAAATTAATATTTGATTGTATGGAATATTTGCACACTGAAATACAACAAAGCATACTTGAACATCACTAAGTTTTACATATGTGAATATCTAGGGCTTCAATATTTGACATCGCAGTTGTTGAAATATATGTGTATTTATTGTTGGAGTGTTCAGAATGGTGAAGTTGAACAAATCTCTATAACATTGATACATTATGTGGAGTGTGGAGTTGTAAAGGAAGTTTTCTTCTTTCATACTTTCGCAAAATGTATCAACGAATAGTGTAGGTGGCTTGCAGATGTGAAATATGTTGATTGAAATAACCCAAAACAACAATGTTAATATCACTTTGCAATTTGTAGATGAAAGCTCCACAGATATGTATCTCATGTGACGTCCCACGCAACCCTTCTCTTCCAATTTTTGAAAGACTTTGGTGCATGTTGTAAATTGAGCTATGTACATGGAAGTGTGAAATGGTTATGTATTTACTTTAGTGAGTAAAGCGCGACCAAGGTATCCCTGTGTGGTTTCTTGAATTTGTACAAGGAACTTGTAATGTCCCCAATAACCCGCTGAGCAACACTATGTGCTCAAAATCAAATTTCTCCAATTAAATGTTCCAATAATACAACGAAAGCGCCTAACCACCTAATTTACATAAATAAACCCCTATATTGAGTTCACTGACGGTGAATGGCATACAATTATACCTGATAGAATTAGTGGTTGTACCAACAATAACTCAGGATCAAGTGAAGCAGTTATGATCACCACATCCATTATTTATTCATCATGCACAATAATTGACTATTTTAAACACACAACCTGAAGCCGTAGCTTGGAACGTCCAATAATCAACTATAAAACCATACTAGGGTTTGCAGCAAAAATATTCAATTATATTAGATGACACTAGTGAAAATATAGATATACACAACATAATTAATGGTAAACTGACATGGAACCCCAGCTAGGGTTTGCAATAAAAATGCCCATAATATACAACTCGACACATGAGGATAAAGCCCAAAAATGCACAACAATTGCAAATACTTAAGCATAAAACCAAAACCTAAGGTTTCAACACAACAAAGCACAAAATTAAATTTATGTACATAGGGACAGAGGTACTTATCTGAGAAAAAAGAGTTGACTAGCTATAAGCCCTCCATGTTTCTCCCAACCATAGACCATGTGGCTCATAAACTCAGCCACATGTCACCCCCGAGATGAGGCGACAACTCCATAGGCAACAGTAAACAAAAAATACCACACATGCATAGCTAAGGTGCCAACCCAACAGACACGCTACTCCACGGCTCCAAGCACCCTCCAGGCTAATTACAAAGGTACCAACCCAACAGTCGTGTTGCTCCAGGGCTCCAGGCACCCTCTAGGCCATAAACCAAGGCTAAGTTATCACAAGGGTCATCAAGCCATAAATAGGGTCAACAAACCCTCGAAGCACCAAGCTCCCGGAGCCAGCATAGGGGCTCACATCATAAACAAGTTGCATCCATATGGCACGATTAACTGTCACCACCTATTGTAACCTGCAATGATCTTGCACCTACCTTTGACAAGTTTGTCACAAACTGAAAGGTACCTGCTATAACCTGTAATATGCATGTTATGACATGTAATAAAACCTGTCACAATCTTGTCATTAATTCGTACCATAATACCTAGCATGGCCTTGTGACAACCATGTTGTTCACTGGTCAAGACCTGCATACTAGACATGTTAAAAGACTCATTGTAGACCTGTTATATTATGCAATTGATTTGTCACTCACCTGTGACTAGTTCACCAGTTATAACATGTGTACCTGTTATACCCCTGTCAGCTACCTGTGACCCCCTAGCATAACTTGCTACCTACCTGCACCCAATTCACTTCTTGCAACATTGTTTAGAATATGTCACCCTCTAGTGACTAATATATCAATAATGCCTTGTTATTCTTGGTTACAACCCTATCACATCTTGTGAGATCCAGTGAAATCAGAGCAATACATGTGATTATTCAGTCATGAGACCTGTTAAACCAGTTATAAATATGTTATAATTCGTTAAGCCCTCATCATTCTCTTGCAACAAAATTTGTGATAACCTATCATTAATTTGTCACTAACTTATATCAAAGTTGCAATGCCCTATATTTAACACTATTGCAAAACCTATCACCACCTAGTATAATCGTTTATAAATTAGTCATGACATGTTCAAAGACTTGTTACTGTTGTGTAATCCATGTCACTTTTCTGTGACCCACCACAAGTAGTAAATTGTTACCAACTTGTCATTTCTTATAGGAAACTTGTTATACCACTTGAATCCCTATGAAAAACATTGTACAAGGCTTTATTGCAAAGTTGTCTTGCTTGTCACCATCCCTGTGACAAATTGGTATAGCCTTTTATCAACTTGTTACCACTTGTGAAAAATCTGTCATAGTCTTATAAGGAACCTACTGTACCTGGAATATATTTATTATTCCAAACTAGGAATAAGTCATATCGTCTGTATTCCTGCAACATAATATGCCTATATTCACCACATAAGGCTCCAACATTCAATTCATAAAAGCCTCGCTATCTATCATTTTTGTATGCCATTATTGTCATGTTCTTTCACAATCTTGTGAATAAACTTGTTTGTAGCCAAGTTGCTACTTTTTCCATACTTTTCCCTGTGTCCATGCACAACTATATTATTTCACCTTGGACCACCAAGGAACATTTTAATTGATATATCTTACGAGAACCAATCCCGAGTTCTATGATAGTGAATAAGGATTCCTTATACTTTGTATAATTGCATCTCTCACAACTATACATGTTTCTACTGCCTGGTTATATCGGCAGCCATCTATCTAATCTTTCCATATTCCAACTTCCCTATCATTGTTATAGTCAACATAACCTTGTAACTTCTTAAAATATTTTGTTCAATATTTCCTACCAAGATGCTTTTTCTAAATTCACCTTCATTTTCTATTAATCATTAAATTTCCATTAACTATTTACTTACCAATACCTAAACACAATTTTAACTACTCATGCTCTTGTAACTTCCGCTATATTTCCTAAAAGAAAATATGGATATATATTTTTATTAACATATAATTGGACCCTCTATTTTTCATTTTTGCCCAACGATACCAACACTAATACCTTACCATGCTTTAAATTAAAAGCATAACATAGTCCTTTTTGGAACCCCACATATCCACGTTTTAACAATGTGACCATATATGCATATATTTCATTTAAATAAATAATCGGCAGGACCTACTGCCCGAATCTCCATATCGCACTGAACCCACACGTCAAATATCAAACCGTCACTATAATTTATATGAACATAACCTTATACGACACGTTTGGCCCCCACCATCACAAACTATTGATGCATATGGGTCCTTTAACTACTTATATGCCTCACATAAAAATGAGCCAATATAAAATTTATGGGTGTGGCCCCCACATACCACCGTGGCATCCACCATGTACTTGATTTCTCCGCACACTCATATACCCTACAATGCCAACATTATATGCTTCCAAAGTTCATATAAATACTATATATTTATAACTGATCCCACATATAGTCCACGATGTGTGACACATTTTACTAAACATTAATATATGTACGGAATAATGGAATAATATATATATATATATATATATATATCAGTCTTTTTTTCCAATTATATTAGTCGACGATGGTGGAGGCTTTGCACTCAACGATCAAGATTGAATTACGGACCCCACGTCACTCTGGCCCACACACGTTTACTCACGTAATAATCAACGGCGGAAAACCTGTATCGACAAAATCCACAACGAGGAGGGCATGTCGGGCAGAAAATAGCGCACTCGTTAATGCGACCAAGTCATCCGATGGCAAGCATGGCCCCCACCCATCTAATTACCTGGAAATTTCCCATTGGATATCGGGTTGGAGAGGCGTCCGCCTAAAACCCATCAAACACTTGTGGTGCATTCTTAAGTTTACCAATCTTGGCATACATATTTAGAAATTAATTAAATAACAAACATTTCAGGTTGAAATCTTATTTTAATTTTGTTGCAATTTATACATCTTCTATGTATGTAATCTTTGTTTTTAATGCAATTTTGCGGGCGATATACATAGACATTGGAACCTACTTAAACTCCTAGTCGTGGTCAAACTTAAACTGCATATGCCCCCCCCACCACAAGCTTGTTCACTAGGTATTTCAACGCGGAATGATTGGTATACATCTTGAAGTGCCCGCCAAGTAAATAGTGTCGGTATTTCTAGAGCGCGTATACCATTGCCAACCCTTCGCGCTCAGTAGTAGAATAGTTCTTTTCAGCTTTGGACAACCACCGACTCGCAAACGTGATCAGGTGATCCACGCCTTCCGCACCTTCATGCGTAAGTACCACTCCCAGCGCAATACACGATGCATTAACATGTACATGAAATTCTACGTCCCATTTTGGGAAGCCCAAGATGGGAGCGGATGCCATCTTCTCCTTTAGAACATCCAAACTTTTCTTACAACCATCATTCCAACAATATGTAGCGTCATTTTTCAATAATTTTTCCATTGGCGTTGTTATTTGTGCATAGCTCTTGATAAACTTTCTATAGTAACCAGTGTGCCCCAAAGTAGCACGTAGTTGTTTGACACTTCACGGTGCTTCCAGATTGAGAATAACAGCAATCTTCACAGGGTCCACCATTAGGCCTTGTTTACAGACCACATGGCCGAGCAAGTTCCCAAAGGGGACGAGGAAGGTGCACTTTTTAAGGTTCAATGCAATCTGGTGTCGTCGGCAAGTATCCAGTATCAAACATAAGCTTGCTGTATGGTGTTTAACTAACCCAAATACAGTCCAATCATCCAGGTAGACCTCCAAGAACTTGTGGATGTATTCCTTGAACTCGGCCACCACTATGCGCGAAAATATTGTCGGCGCGTTCTTCAGTCCAAAGGGCATAACGGTGTATTGGAAACAGCCCCATTCGGTTGCGAAGGTTGTCTTGCTCCTATCTTCCGGCGCGATCTTGATCTGATGGTACCCTGAGAAGCCATCCGTGAATGAGTAAGCTTCCTGACCGCCAATATTCTCCAATACTTTATTTGTAAACGGTGTCGGGAATGGATCGTGAACACAGGCGTCGTTAAGCTTCCTGAGGTCCACACATATTCTAATTTCACTCTTCTGTTTTTTCTACTGTACTACCATAGGACTCACCCTGTCGGATTCTTCCACTGGTTCAGTAATTTCGACTGCAAGAATTTTGTCTAATTCTTCGCGGACATTTTCTTTATACTTCAGATTCAAACGGTAAGGTCGCTGCTTAACTAGCTTCGCGTCCAGCTTCAGAGTGATCTTCATCATCCCTAAGTTGTGAATGATACCCTTTAAGTCCGTGATTTTGGTCGGGAACAAATCTTCATATTCATGGAGTAACTCGACGACCTTATCTACCGTAGCATCGTCCCAATAGTCCCCACACGTCGCGTACTTCGGCTCCACGTCTGTACCAATGTTTACCTGCTTTGTTTTTAGCGGCGCAATGATGTCGGGATCCTCAATTGATGGTCCTTGAACTTCGCGACACCCTTCCGTTTCTGGAATATTAATATTTCGGGGGTCGTCATCATCCTCCTCTACTTGCACGTTATAACATTCTAGGGCACTGCTTAATTGGGTTGCCCATGCTGGTTGAACTACTTATCGTGGTTCCTGTGGGATTTTGAAGATGGTGGCTTTTACGGCTTGTAGCGTGTCGTCAACAATATCCGACCATCAATCTTCAAATGTGAATGTTAACAAAAATCCCTCGTGCAAGACATCCCATTCTTCCATACCATGTCGGAGTTCCGACTCAATATACCAATCCAAGCTATGGTAGAATAAGTGTACCCATTCAGGCTGGGGTTCTTCCCCATAGGCCTTGGTCCATTTCGCGAGGTGCGTGGGCGCGGGTCATCTCGTCCATCGTATTTATCTTCTATCCGTAGTTGCGGTTTCCCAAATCGTAGGCACATCATCCTTCTACATCCGCACTAGTTTTTAAAATTTCCTTGATGTGTTCCCCACCAACACGCAGGTGTCGCGCACAGCGCCCGCTTCAACGCATTGAACCGATGTTGCTCAGGTACTGCACTTTCAAACTTGCTCAAGAATTCATCCACCACTGTCAATCCATCATATTTGGCAGATCTTGGGCCTGGGTTGTTATGCAACGTAGTGATCTAGTCATCATGTTGCAATTTAGCGTTGTCACTTTGTTCAACCGATTGTGCCAGCGTTCATCTTCTTCGTCTGAATCTGAGGTGCAATAACTTGCGCACTCCCACGAGATCCTTCCATCTGCAGTCGGATTCACCCAATCCTGATCTCGCACAATTATCTTGTAGATACAATCCAGCTCATCGTCGCGCACAGGTTCGGTGTAGCACGCTCCTTCGGCTGGATCTAGCGGAACTACTATGCGTAGGGACTTTTTCTCGAATATCATCTTCCTCTTCTTCAGGTTGATGACTCCATTCATATCAGTGGCCCAGTATATTCCTAGCAACGCGGGATAAGGATTGTTGTCATCAAAAATCTCGATTACTTCAAAGTCCATCTGTATGCTCGCGCCTTCGATATCAATTGTTACTCCTTGCAACCTCCCCATAGCAAAATCTTCTATTGGTTCACCATTCGTAATTGAATAGGGGACCACTGTAACGCGGGCCTGCCCATGCATTCCCATGTCTGCTTTGGTAACACATTCGCGTCTGAACCCAGGTCTAGGATTACCTGATCCATTTCATACTCATCAATCTGCACCGTCAATCTCATTTCCCTCCCGGTGCGCAATGCATGCTTTCCCAGCTTCCGGACTACGCACAGTTCCCCTGACCCTGCCCACCTAGTGATTAACTCCTCTAGTCCCTTAACTTCCTTATTGACGCGCAACAGTTTCATGCATGTCTCCAGAAAGGTAGTAAGCATAGAAGGATCCATCCCTGGCTCTGGTTGATCCTTACTACCTGAAGTGGATGTTGAAAATGCAACAAGATCATGGAGCTTAGTGAAAAGAAGTCGCCTTCGTTAAGTGGGCCCGCAAGCTATTTTTGGCGCAAAGTCTATTTTTAGACTATGTCTATTTTTAGACATATGGATCATGGTCTATGAGTTGCAGGATGCTATTTATGGATGATTGGTCATGTTGGTAAAAATAGATGGACCTCTATTTTTAGACATATGGGCGAAGTCTATTTTTAGACTGCCAGTCAAAAAATAGAACGGTCAAATATTATTAGCTCTTAATAATATTTGGACTATAAACATTATCTTATCCTCTTGCAGCACTTCAGTTCGAGCTACGGATGTGGCACATGCAACTGCCAGAAGGAAATACGCTTTTCCTATGGGTTAGTTGAGCTATTGCATAATGGACTTCAGTTAGAACTCAAGTGATTGAGTTTGGTGGAGTTGATTGAGGAGTTGATGGAGTTGTGTTCAGTTTGACTTAGTTGAATTAGTTGTATTTAGTCTAACTGCCAAATACACTAGTGATGAGTGATGTGAATTAATTGTTAATTCATTCATTAATTATTAACTCATAAATCAACTAAAGAATACATCAGTTAACTCAGTGCATGGACAGTTCAGTGGAGACAAGTGTTAGAGGTGGGTGGAAGGGTGAGACTACTATCAGTTGTGACTATAGTTGTGCATGAGATTTGCACAATCATTGATTGAGATTGCCAATGAGGATTGCGCAGTACAAGACAAGGGAATTCGAACTTGGATCTGATCTATTCTCAACTTGGATTGCGCAGTAGAGGCAGGCAAATAGTGGAGGAGATTTGAACCCGTGACTTGTTCAGATCTGAGCTAGTTTGTGTGTAGCATGTGGAGATAGTACTGAGTACTTGTGAGGCGTATTGTACTATGTATTGTTACATGTTCTCTATCATTATAATATACAGATAGTTGGGGGTTTTCAACTGTATGCTTTCCCCATTACATACTGTGTTGCTATGTGTGATTGATGTTTCAATGTGCGCATGCGATTGTTTTTAATTCCGCGAATTCATGATCAATGGTAGAGGAGGTTATGTATTATGCATGCATTCCGCAAATAGTGTATAATTAGGATAATTTCTATGAATAAGTGTTATATTATTCAAATTTCTACAGTGGAGACCTCCACGAAGCTCTTCTTAGCTTCCATGAACGTCTCCTTTATGCGTTCTAATTCAAACTTAAGTTCCTTTGTTGGAGCTTTGCGAACCCATGTATCTTCCTCGGACTGCTTCCCCTTATCCTCCCCTGTGGTTGCACCACTTCTAAGCACCATGTTCACATTTGGGTCTTCTTGGCGGGGTTCAGACCTCATCATTTGAATATTTTGAGTCGGAGTAGACTGGAGTACCCCTTTCTCGCGCATCTGTGTGATCAACATATGACAATCTACTACTTCATGATCTAACTGAGCACAGTATGAACAGGATATTCTTGTTGGGTTGGTATAGTCATGGGCGTAGTGCCTTGGTCCTCCACAATTGTAACAAATTAACTGTCTGCGGCCCCATTCCTCCTCGTCCTCGACCTCGCCCTTGAAATCCAGCGCACGCTGTCCCCGCCGCTGGGTCGAGGGCTCGCATTTCGGTCTGCATCCGATAGGTTGGGGTCCAATCCATCATTAACTCGTATCTACGACAAGTATGCTCGTCGTGGCCCACCGACCTACAGAAATTACAAAACAGCCCCGAGTTCTATGATAGTGAATAAGGATTCCTTATACTTTGTATAATTGCATCTCTCACAACTATACATGTTTCTACTGCCTGGTTATATCGGCAGCCATCTATCTAATCTTTCCATATTCCAACTTCCCTATCATTGTTATAGTCATCATAACCTTGTAACTTCTTAAAATATTTTTTTCAATATTTCCTACCAAGATGCTTTTTCTAAATTCACCTTCATTTTCTATTAATCATTAAATTTCCATTAACTATTTACTTACCAATACCTAAACACAATTTTAACTACTCATGCTCTTGTAACTTCCGCTATATTTCCTAAAAGAAAATATGGATATATATTTTTATTAACATATAATTGGACCCTCTATTTTTCATTTTTGCCCAACGATACCAATACTAATACCTTACCATGCTTTAAATTAAAAGCATAACATGGTCCTTTTTGGAACCCCACATATCCACGTTTTAACAATGTGACCATATATGCATATATTTCATTTAAATAAATAATCGGCAGGACCTACTGCCCGAATCTCCACATCGCACTGAACCCACACGTCAAATATCAAACCGTCACTATAATTTATATGAACATAACCTTATACGACACATTTGGCCCCCACCATCACAAACTATTGATGCATATGGGTCCTTTAACTACTTATATGCCTCACATAAAAATGAGCCCATATAAAATTTATGGTTGTGGCCCCCACATACCACCGTGGCATCCACCATGTACTTGGATTTCTCCGCACACTCATATACCCTACAATGCCAATATTATATGCTTCCAAAGTTCATATAAATACTATATATTTATATCTCACATGTAGTCCACGATGTGTGACACATTTTACTAAACATTAATATATGTACGGAATAATGGAATAATATATATATATATATATCAGTCTTTTTTTCCAAGTATATTAAGCGACGATGGTGGAGGCTTTGCACTCAACGATCAAGATTGAATTGCGGACCCCACGCCACTCTGGCCCACACACGTTTACTCACCTAATAATCAACGGCGGAAAACCTGTATCGACAAAATCCACAACGAGGAGGGCATGTCGGGCAGAAAATAGCGCACTCGTTAATGCGACCAAGTCATCCGACGGCAAGCATGGCCCCCACCCATCTAATTACCTGGAAATTTCCCATTGGATATCGGGTTGGAGAGGCGTCCGCCTGAAACCCATCAAACACTTGTGGTGCATTCTTAAGTTTACCAATCTTGGCATACATATTTAGAAATTAATTAAATAACAAATATTTCAGGTTGAAATCTTATTTTAATTTTGTTGCAATTTATACATTTTCTATGTATGTAATCTTTGTTTTTAATGCAATTTTGCGGGCGATATAAATAGACATTGGAACCTACTTAAACTCCTCATTATTCCTTTGAATTCAAAGTTTCCATGAATTTACTTTTTACCAACATTACAAGGAGACATCTTGTTCAAAAATTTTACCAAACAGTTGTTATCCCTTATATATTCTTTCAAATACTATAATTTCAACCAGGTTTTTCTATAAACTGACGGAATACCACGTATCAATACAAATAGAATAAGTAAAACCTGTAAGCACCCCTTCCCATACTAACCTGTAAACTTTTGCGACATATGTTATTGCACGCATTTAATCATCCTCAGGCCCAAATTTCGCCTAAAAACTCTCGATTTTAAGTTTGTCTTTCCTCTTAAACTTTGCAAGTACTCTTCATTTCTCCTTCCTCTTAAACTTTTCTAGGTACTCTTCCCTTGCACCTACTCCCAAATTTAGGGATTTTTTTTTTTGTTATTTTCACCATCATGACTTTTATCAAATAAATATATGGTGGGCAACCTACAACATGTAAAAAATTCCTCATCTTGTTTGTGTATCAGACCCAATGTTGAAACTTGGCTCTGATGCCACTCTGTAATGTCCCCAACGGCCAAACCAGCAACACTATCCACTCAAAATCAAATTTCCTCAATTAAATGTTCCAATAATACAATGAAAGCACCTAACATGGTAATTTATATAAATAAACCCCTATATTGAGTTGACTAACGGTGAATGTCATGCAATTATATCTCATAGAATTAGGGGTTGTACGAACAATAACTCATGATCAAGTGAAGACCACATCCATTATTTATTCATCATGCACAATAATTAACTATTTTAAACACATAACCCTGAAACTGTAGCTTGGCACATCCAATAATCAACTATGAAACCATAGTAGGGTTTGCAGCAAAAATATACAATTATATTAGATGACACCCATGAAAATATAGATATACATAACAGGAATAATGGTAAACTGACATGGAACCTTAACTAGGGTTTGCAATAAAAATGCCCATAACATACAACTCAACACATGAGGATAAAGCCCAAAAATACACAATAATTGCAAATACTTAAGCATAAAACTCAAACCTAGGGTTTCAACACAACAAAGCACACAATTAAATTTATGTACCTATGGATACAGGTACTTATCAGAGAAACAAGAGTCGATTAGCTACGAGCTCTCCACGTTCCTTCCAACCATAGACCGTGTGGCTCCTAAACTCATCCAGAGGCCACCCCCAAGTTGAGGCGACAAATCCATAGGTAACAGTAACCGAAAAATACCACACATGCATGGCCAAGGTGCCAACCCAACAAACACACTGCTCCCGGGCTCCAAGCACCCTCCAAACCAATTTCCAAGGTATCAACCCAATAGTCATGCTGCTCCAGCTCCAGGCACCCCCTAGGCCATAAACTGACATTGAGTTCTCACCAGCGCCGCCAAGCCATAAACAAAGTCAACAAACCCTCAAAGCACCAGACTCTCGGAGCCATCATAGGGGCTCACATCATAAACAAGCTACATTCATGTGGCACAATTAACTTAATAATCATGCCTCGACCAATACATAATCCAACCCTAGGACTAACTGACCATCGTGCCGCCCCCACTCCCACCATCCCTAATTGAATAAATCCCCCATTATAGGCAAAAACATCATCTTTTATAACTGCTTGGCCTTAACTGCCCAAGTGGCACTCAGCGAAGCCATTTTGACCCAGGGAGCACTTTTCACTTAAAGAACACAATTGTTGCATTTTTACCTAAAATTGCACCCCCTTCTCTTTTTGTGAAGTAGGATCCAAAACCGACCATATTTGATTATTATTATTATATTTTATTGCATTAATTACAATTTAGGCTCTAAAGCCGCACATCCTTCCTAAACTTATAAATATCAGAGACACTGACCAAAATCATTATTCACCCGCCTAAATAACAATATTTAATTACATTATAAATGATGGGGTATTGCCGAACTATTACACGATCATCTTTTCTCAACGTGACTCATGCTTGTTTTCTAAATGGCCTTGCACTCTTTCTCGGTGTGAGTGAGCCGGCTTTGTAAACATAATTTTCAAGCAACAAGCAAAGCTATTGGTTCGTTTAATGTTCAGTTATTCTCATGGTGTCAATTTATGACTTAATTATATGATATATGGCGTCTCAAGACTCATTTACTTTTCATTTCTATACGGTTAGTTTTGCAAAACAATCAATAAAATCTCAAAGTAGTGTTTTCGTGATGACTTGCGATCAAAGCTATTACGAGGCTTTGTTACCCTTGATAGAGCCACGATAGATTCCATTAAACCTAGTAATTAATTTCAGATGTGATAGAACATTGTAATGTTGGTTTATTTTGCCTTTTTACCATTGTTTAGTTCTACCCAAGAGCTCCATTAGTCCATCTGGCTCGAGATGTTGAAAAGAAATTACAACAGCGGATCATCTTTATTCTTGAGATTGCATTTAACGATTTGGTTTGAGGTGACCATCTGCTCTGGAGTTGCGGAGTGCAAAGGAAGTTTTTATTGTGCTTCTTCATACTCTTCAATTTCTCTAGTCCAAATTCAAATTCAACATAGCTTAATTAAACACACTCATCCATATATTTTGCAAGCGTTAATCCTCTGAGCGTGATTATTGTTATATGAATATAATAACTCAAATGTAATAATATAATAATATGATACTACAACTTGGTCGTCGATATCATCGAGTTTGGCCAGATTTATTAAATTCTCTTTGTGAAACGAAGGAGTCGGCTACATACGCTTCTCTTAATCTTTTCAAGTTTCGAAAGGTAGGCAATGCCATTACCACCTTTAGATCAGTCAAAATATTGAACAGAAGCATGGACGTTGCACAGCTAATAAGGAGATGTCATTTTGCGTTAGTGTCAATAAAATTTGGAACCTTCTAGGATCAATATGCTGACCTTGTTTGTTTGATTTTTCCCTTGGAATGTGGGTAACTCCCTTCGCCTTTTCTCAAAAATTATCAGCGCTACCTGGTGATACCATAAATATGAATATGACTTGTATTTATTCTCTCCGGTAAAGTATATTAAATTTATTAAAATCAATGGTTAAACAAATTTAACTTGATATCATCAATCATATTTGAAAAATGTTCTAAAAATTTGCAATCAAAAAATCAAGAGAGACTCTTCTCGTAAATAACTACAACAAGGTCGATCATAGATCCCAAGGCTATTATAAAAGCAAAGACTCACCATTAAATTCATTTCAATTAATTTGTTTCTCAATAGATTGTCTAGGATCAGTAGAGTGCCATTGTTTTGTTTGATTTTTCCCTTGGATGTGGGTAGCTCCCTTCTCTTTTTCTCAAAAAAATATCAATACGCTGTGATGCTTCTTGGCGACACCACAAACATGACTCATGTTTGAATTGAGGCGTCTGTGATTCATAATATTTGAAAGAATAATTTCGGGCTTAAATCACGTGTAGACATACATTTGTCGACGCGTTTCGAACTAATTAGTGTGGTTCATCGTCAGGGCAAGTTGAAGAAACAGATCCAGCTTAGCATGATAAATAGTCTTAGCAGAGTCTCCAATGGCTAAATCGGCTAATTTTGACCTTAGGACCCAAGTCAAATTCTTATTTATTAATTTAATATTATTATTATAATGAATATTATTAGTTTTCTTATGGAAATAAGTTAAATTAGGTAAAATGGTTGGTTTTAAAAGGAATATATTTATTTATTTAGATTAAAATTAATATATATATATAAGGTTATTAAGGTAAAAGTTAGGATTAATAATTTCAATGGTTGGTTTGAAACTATAATTTATTTATTTATTCAAATTATTATATATATATATATATTAATTAAAATCATAAATATTAGGTTGATTAGTATTTTTTATTCAATAATAATTCAATGGTTAGTTTATTTATATGGAAGTTAGTTAAAATATAATTTTAAGGTTAAAGATGTAATTATTTATTTAACTTATATATATTCTATAATTAAAGATATAATATTAGGTTATTAAGGTAAAAATTAGGATCAATGGTTAAATTAAAAAGATAATTTAATTTATTTATTTAAATTATTTAATAATTATTATTAAAACTATATATATATATATAAATTAATCATAGATATATATAAATTAATCATAGGTTGAGAAAGTAATCAAATAATCAAATATATATATAATTTTTAAAAGTAATTTAAAAATAATAATAATAATAATAATAATAATTAATTAAATAATTAAGTTAAAATAAATAATGTAAGGTTAGTTTAAAAAGGTAATTTATTTAATTATTTATTGCTAATATTATATATATTATAATATTAGGATGCAATAATAATAATAATAATAAATAAATAATAATAATAATAACAAAAAAAAATTGGAGGGGGCAGAAAAACCGACTAAGAAGAGAGGCTGGAATCCAGCACCTACTGATTTTCCAACCATCATCTCTATTGAGATTGTTCGGCCTCTTCTCAATCTCAATAGCTTCCCTCAATTTACGATGGTGAAACTGAGCGACTTTGGCAACAACCTTGGCCTCCTCAATACACACCTGATGCTTGGTCTTTTGATGCTTGGTCTTTTCCACATGCTCTGCTAATGCTGAAGACCTGGATCTCCCATGTCTTAGGTCGGCTGCATGCTCGCAGATCCTATCCTTCGATGGATGGAGCGTCTTGTTTCCCCAATATAGGGGGTCCCACAAGAACAAGGGATCAAGTAGACACCCTTCATGTCCTTAGGGTTAACGGGATCTTTCACTGATCGGAGGGAAGTGCGAATGGTGTTGAGGGGCCTAAAGGTTGAGGGAATATCATACCTTTTAAAGATCCGAGCAATCTTGTCCGTGGTTCCTTAAACATAGGAAAGGTGGACACCTGGATGACTCATGTTTTTTTATCTTGTGAAGTATATGAAATTTATTGAAGTTAATGGTAAAATAACTGGATACTATCGATTAGATTTAGAGAATATTCTAAAAATTTACAATGAGAAAATTAGGAGACTCTTCTAATTAAAAAACTCCAACAAAGTCGATCCCGGATGGCAAGGTTATTAAAAAAGCAAAAAAACACCGTTGAATCCATTGCAACTAATTTGTTTCTCCTAAATCTAAAAGGAATAATAGCACTACTTGCGAATTGATTTCGAGAATCTATCATATAAGACACCCAAGGAATAAAGATTTACCATTTCCCCTGCTCAACCTTTTTACTTGCTTAACGTCAATATAGAAAATGGTGAAAATGGTTCAGAAAACCTCATCCGAAATCTTGTTCATTTAGAAAGCTAATAACGTAGTTCAAAAGTTAAGCTAAGATGCATAACAATCATATAAGCTAAGTTTTGGGCATTTAATATATATAAACTAACTAACTTGCCTACACTAAAAATCTAATAACCTTTGCCCGTTAAATTCACTGTATTACTCTAGGCTCATGGCGGCCCCACTTATTTGGCTCTTAGTGATGAAGTCAATAGTATTCACGTAGTGTGGAGAGAGGCTTCATTTCTATTTTATGATCAATGTGAGGTAGGGATTATGCAGAGTGCGGAAAACAATATTATGGATCATACGTAGTTGACAATGTTTTTCTGCATCCAGAAGCATACGTTGACTACAACTCGTCTTAATAGTCTCGCGCTCTGAAACTGACATCTTGAATGGATACTCATTTTTACACTCCACACCTCAAAATTAAAATTTTTCACTCTACAGCTCTGCACGCACGTTGTGATTCTAGTTGAAGAATTAAACTGTTTAGAGCCACGTCTAGCAGAGCATCCCTATTCAAATGCAGTGCATTGCACTCATGTCGTCGATCCAAAAGCTTATACATCTAATGAGATGGGAATTAGTATCTTGGAAGATTTCGAGGTCTTGTATGAGAATACAAGACATCATTCATTCTCCTCGCGAACTAGTTCACACTCCCATTTTAGTGCACTAGAAATTAGACGGTTGGCTAGCTAGTATAACCATTTCCAGGATAATTGCAAGGATCGTCTCAATTTTTATATATGATGTAAATTTTATTGATGCAACATATATTTATTGTTGGCTTGTTGGGGCCTGACCCAGGTTCAGAAATGATTTAACCAAACAAATCCCGAAACTACCGGCCATTTTGGCAACAGTCCGCGATGCGCGGATTGAGGTCTCACCCGAGGTATTATGGGAGGGTGTTGGAACCAGGTTTCCACACCCTAGGGATGTCTCGATGAAGTCTAGGAAGTTCGCAAACCGAACCTGTGCGCTTGCGCAGCGCCGCGCAGTAGACTGCCCTCTGCAACTGCTCCGCGCAGCTCTGTAAAGAGTGCGAAGAGGTGTTGTCTAGATCTTTCATCCTTACTGTGCTATTATTATAGATCTTACTTAATTGTGTGAGCCCAATATTCTCATTAATCATTCAACATTCATAACAAGTGCACACAATCATAAAACTGTAAAGAGATGCATAAATATAACAGAAACATAGACACACAATATTTCAGAATCAACTTATCCTTTATTATTTCTCTGTCCAAGTACAATCCCAACTCCGCCCTGCGTACTCAGCTGCAGGGATCCGTGCACACAGCTGCGGATTCTACAAGGCCTTTGCGCACTCATCTGTAGAACTTCTTACTACTACTACCACCCAAGACTCGGACTTACAGACTCAGAGCTAATTCCTCATCCAAAAACCATATGACTTCAACTACCTACTTTAGCCTTAGAGCCTCGCTCTATTTATACAATCCCATGGTCCGCGGACCATGGGTAGACCGACATACCATACATTAAATTGCATTATTTTAGAGCAGACAACCCTAGACTCTCGCGCTCTGTGCCTGCATTTCGCGGGGTCTTTACATTATACTTTGACCAAAATTTGGGCTTCAAGCCCCAAAAACCCGCTATGGGGAGAT
Organism: Pinus tabuliformis; assembly: GCA_031772625.1. Classification (NCBI taxonomy): domain Eukaryota; kingdom Viridiplantae; phylum Streptophyta; class Pinopsida; order Pinales; family Pinaceae; genus Pinus; species Pinus tabuliformis. Next base: position 284,288,042 of record CM062813.1, read on the forward strand.
CCGCTACCCAACAGGCTCCCAACACAATCATCGTGACTCGTCCCGAGTCACTCGACTAGCGCGGCGATCTTTGCATCAAATCCATCCAACAGGTCATGCGCAGCTTGGGTGTCCGCGGCACATTGTGCCGCTACCTGTGCAGTGCGAAGATCCACAACGCACCATGCTGTCGCCGTCTAGATCTGTTGCCTTTCTGCTTTTGAATCATCTGCGTCTGACTTGATTCTCTACTTTGATGTCGGCTTCTAGTACCTGTGTTTATAGTCCCACACCTTTATCCAGCGTCTCAAGTCGCGAAGAATGTGCTTTGGTCAATTAGTTAGACAGTCGACCCACCCGTGTAAAGCTTCAGGCGACTGCCACTTACTCTTCGTGGGAAGGTTTCTCCATTAAGTTTGACTAGCTAGACCATACCTCTGTCTGTGACCTCCTTTACCACATACGATCCTAACCAATGCATTCTGAAGTTTCCAGGAAATTTTTCGAACTTGCTGTCATACAGCAACACTAAATCGTTTACCTTGAATGTGCGCAACTTGATATGGCGATCGTGTCAGGCTTTCTCGCGTTGTTTCTGTACCTGTTGATGGAATCCCGCCAGAAACCGTTCTTCCTCGAGTTCTTCCAATTGTGCGAGCCTCTCCTCCAAGGCTTCGCGGTCCGACATGCCTGTAAGTGTTGCTATCCGCAAACTGGGTACGATGTATTCCATTGGCATGACTGCTTCCGTGCCATAGACTAACCTGAAAGGTGTCTGACCCGTCAATTTTTTGCACGTGGTTCTGTATGCCCATAATACGGCAAGTATGCGCAGGTCCAAATCGTTTCACTGCATGTTACATACTTTGGTCAATGCAGTCTCCAGAATTTTCTTGAATGCTTCTATCATCCCATTAGCTTGTGGATGGTACGGTGTACTCTGTTGATGATACACCTGGAACTCCTCGGTGAGTGCGCTAATGGTTTCATTTAGGAAGTGCGTTCCACAGTCACTCATTAAAATTTTCGGGCAACTAAACCGTGTCAACACATTGTTGAACAAAAATTTTGCAGTTGTAGTGGTTGTGCAGTCCTTAACCGGCTATGCTTCCGCCCATCAAGTCAGGTATTCTGTCACGATGATGATGTAGCGCGCACCTGTCGATTGCCCATTTTTCGAATGGCTGCAGTGTCATCTGTGGATTAAGTGGCATCTCATGCCTTCGTGATGGTTTTCCAGTCCTTTGACATATGTCACAAGCCTGACAGTGTGGTTTCGAGTCTTGATGTAGGGTTGGCCACTATAGCCCAGCGCGAAGAATCTTCTATGTCGTCGCACGTCCTGCATAGTGTCCTCCTACAACCCCCCCATGTGCTTCCGCGAGGATCTGTTCTCGTTCAAATTCAGGTACATATCTTCGTAATATCTCATCGTTTCCGATTTTGTAGAGGTGCCCCGCGGTGACAGAAAATTCCACCATGCGCACCACCAATTCCTTCTTCTGCTGGATTGAATATTCCTTCGGCACAATCCCTATGGTTTAAAAATGGATTATATCTTCAAAGTGGCCATCCACGACGTGCACTATAAAGAGTTGTGTATCAAGTAGTCCTTCTTCCAAATTTGTTGGCTCCTCGCCTGTCTCAATTCGTGATAAGTGATCTGGTCACATTTAAGCGTCCCGGCTTTACGATGACCTCGAAGTCATATTCTTAAAACAATAACAGCCATCTGCATATGTCCCACCCCCACCACAAGCTTGTTCACCAGGTATTTCAACGCGCAATGATCGGTATACATCTTGAAGTGTCCGCCAAGTAAATAGCGTCGGTATTTCTAGAGCGTGTATACCATTGCCAACCCTTCGCGCTCAGTAGTAGAATAGTTCTTTTCGGCTTTGGACAACTGTCGACTTGCAAACGTGATCAGGTGATCCACGCCTTCCACACCTTCCTACGTAAGTACCGCTCCCAGCGCAATACACGACGCATTAATATGTACACGAAATTCTACGTCCCATTTTGGGAAGACCAAGATGGGAGCAGATGCCATCTTCTCTTTGAGAACATCCAAACTTTTCTTACAACCATCATTCCAACAATATGTAGCGTCATTTTTCAATAATTTTTCCATTGGCACTGTTATTTGTGCATAGCTCTTGATAAACTTTCTATAGTAACCAGTGTGCCCCAAAGTAGTGCGTAGTTGTTTGACACTTCGCGGCGCTTCCAGATTGAGAATAACAGCAATCTTCACAAGGTGCACCATCAGGCCTTGTTTGCAAACCACATGGCCGAGCAGGTTCCCAAAGGGGACGAGGAAGGTGCACTTTTTAATGTTCAACGCAATCTGGTGTCGTCGGCAAGTATCCAGCATCAAAAGTAATCTCGCTATATGGTGTTTAAATGACCCAAATATAGTCCAATCATCCAGGTAGACCTCAACGAACTTGTGGATGTATTCCTTGAACGCGGCCACCACTATGCGTGAAAATATTGCTGGCGCGTTCTTCAGTCCAAAGGGCATAACGGTGTATTGGAAACAGACCCATTCGGTTGCGAAGGTTGTCTTGCTCCTATCTTCTGGCACGATCTTGATCTGATGGTACCCTGAGAAGCCATCCGTGAATGAGTAAGCTTCCTGACCACCAAAATTCTTCAATACTTCATTTGTAAACAGTGTCGGGAATGGATCGTGAACACAGGCGTCGTTAAGCTTCCTGAGGTCCACAGATATTCTAATTTCACCCTTCTGTTTTTTCTACTGTACTACCATAGGACTCACCCAGTTGAATTCTTCCACTGGGTCAATAATTCCGACTGCAAGAATTTTGTCTAATTCTTCGCGGACATTTTCTTTATACTTCATATTCAAACGGTAAGGTCACTGCTTAACTGGCTTCGCATCCAGCTTCAAAGTGATCTTCATCATCCCTAAGTTGTCAATGATCCCCTTTAAGTCCGTGATTTTGGTCGGGAACAAATCTTGATATTCGTGGAGTAACTCGGCGACCTTATCTACCGTAGCATCATCCCAATAGTCCCCAAGCGTCGCGTACTTCAGCTCCATGTCTATACCAATGTTTACCTGCTTTGTTTTTAGCGGCGCAGTGATGTCGGGATCCTCAATTGATGGTCCTCGAACTTCGCAACACCCTTCAGTTTCTGGAATATTAATATTTCGGGGGTCGTCATCATCCTCCTCTACTTGCACGTTATAACATTCTAGGGCACTGCTTAACTGGGTTTCCCATGCTGGTTGAACTACTTGCCGTGGTTCTTGTGGTATTTTGAAGATGGCGGCTTTTACGGCTTGTAGCGCGTCGTCAACAGTATCCAACCATCGATCTTCAAATGTGAATGTTAACAAAAATCCCTCGTGCAAGACATCCCATTCTTCCGTACGAATTTGGAGTTCCGACTCAATATGCCAATTCATGGGTATGACATCCAAGGTATGGTAGAATAAGTGTACCCATTCAGGTTGAGGTTCTTCCCCATAGGCCTTGGTCCATTTCGTGAGGTGCGTGCGCGGGTCATCTCGTCCATCGTATTTATCTTCTATCCGTAGTTGTGGTTTCCCAAATCATAGGCGCATCATCCTTCTACATCCGTGCCAGTTTTCAAAATTTCCTTGATGTGTTCCCCACCAACGCGCAGGTGTCGCGCACAGCGCCCACTTCAATGCATTGAACCGATGTTTCTTAGGTACTGTGCTTTCAAACTTGCTCAAGAATTCATCCACCATTGTCAATCCATCATATGTTGGCAGATCTCAGGCTTGGGTTGTTATGCAACGCAGTGATCTAGTCATCATGTTGCAATTTAGCGTTGTCACTTCGTTCAACCGATTGTGCCAGCGTTCGTCTTCTTCGTCTGAATCCGAGGTGCAAGAACTTGCACTCTCCCACAAGATCCTTCCATCTGCGTTCGGATTCACCCAATCTTGATCTCACGCAATTATCTTGTAGATACAATCCAGCTCATCGTTGCGCACAGGTTCGGTGTAGCGCGCTCCTTCGGCTGGATCTAGCGGAACTACTATGCGTAGGGACTTTTTCTCAAATATCATCTTCCGCTTCTTCAGGTTGATGACTCCATTCATATTAGTGGCCCAGTCTATTCCTAACAACGCGGGATAGGGATTGTTGTCATCAACAATCTCTATTACTTCAAAGTCCATCTGTGTGTTCGCGCCTTCGATATCAATTGTTACTCCTTGCAACCTCCCCATGGCAAAATCTTCTATTGGTTCGCCATTCGTAATTGAATAGGGGACCACTGTAACGCGGGCCTGCCCATGCGTTCCCATGTCTGCTTTGGTAACACATTCGCATCTGAACCCAGGTCTAGGATTACCTGATCCATTTCATACTCGCCAATCTACACCGTCAATCTCATTTCCCTCCCGGTGCGCAATGCATGCTTTCCCAGCTTTCGGACTACGCGCGGTTCCCCTGACCCTGCGCACCTGGTGATTAACTCCTCTAGTCCCTTAACTGCCTTATTGACGCGCAACAGTTTCATGCATGTCTCCAGAAAGGTAGTAAGCATAGAAGGATCCATCCCTGGCTGTGGTTGATCCTTACTACCTGAAGTGGAGGCCTTCGCGAAGCTCTTCTTAGCTTCCATGAACGTCTCCTTTGTGCATTCTAAGTCAAACTCAGGTTCCTTTGTAGTAGCCTTTCGAACCCATGTATCTTCCTCGGACTGCTTCCCCTTATCCTCCCCTGTGGTCGCACCACTTCTAAGCACCATGTTCACATTTGGGTCTTCTTCGTGGGGTTCAGACCTCATCATTTGAATATTTTGAGTCGGAGTAGATTAGAGTACCCCTTTCTCGTGCATTTGTGCGATCAACGTAGGACAATCTACTACTTCATGATCTAACTGAGCACAATATGAACAGGATATTCTTGTTGGGTTGGTACAGTCACGGGCGTAGTGCCCTAGTCCTCCACAATTATAACAAATTAACTATCTGCGGCCCCTTCCTGGCCCCATTCCTCCTCGTCCTCGACCTCGCCCTTGAAATCCAGCGCGCGCCATCCCCGCCGTTGGGTCGAGGGCTCGCATTTCTGTCTGCATCCGATAGGCTAGGGTCCGATCCATCATTAACTCGTAGCTACAACAAGTATGCTCGTCGTGGCCCACCGACCTACAGAAATTACAAAACAGTTGTTGGGGTGCCAGTGTATACTTCTTCAACAAATGACAGTTATCTGTCATGTGCTTTTCTCCTATTTGACAAATTATGCACCATAATGCGGGTGTCGCACTCGACCCTTCCTGTGCCTCCGGTCTCAACGGCATTGTCCCCCCTCCTGCCAAGTAGTTCGTGAATACTGGACAGTGATCCTTGTCATGGCCCTGGCCCTTGCATTTTATGCACCATAATTTCTCGCGCGTCTCTGGCCTCGGTGCCCTATCTTGCTTCAAGCTCTGCATTTCCAGGTAGAGATTTTGTAGTTGCGCGTAGATTTGTTGAACTCCCAGCCCCGAATCTGTATTGGTGTCTCATGCAACCTCATCGCCATTTCCAACGCTTCGGCCTAGGTAGAAAGTTTCTGTTGTGACAGCGTCGTCCTCAGGTGCGATGTTAGAGATGCCACAAACCATGCATGATGTTGCGCATCCGTGAGCGTCATATTAGCCTCGCGGATCGTACTCTTCATCCGTTGATCTAGATCCCAAGGGGTCTCGCCTGGAAGCATCGCGATCTTTTTAAACCCGATGATTGGCTGTGTCTCTAAGTTTAGCCAGCTAAATTCTCTGTTCAACGTATTCTGGATCTCTGCTATTCCTGCATTTGGGTGATCATTAGAGTGCTTGATATACCATGTCAATGCGCAATCCTGCAGCACGCTCACCAATGTAGCCTTCTTAATGTTTTCGTTCGTGACCCCTTGTGCTTCCCACGCCGCTCTTACCACGAACTAGAACTAGTCCAGATCCTCATTCCCTACTCCTCTGAATACCGATAGCTTGATCGCGCTCGCCATGTTGAACTGTGGGGGTGGTGGAGGTGGAGTGGGTGGAGATGGAGGTGAAGGAGGTGAAGCGGGTGGTGGCGTAAGTGGAGGTGGTAACTGCGGAATGCGTTACCTTATCAAACTGACCGCACTTCTCGGAGAGACCTGAGCGAGATCTTCCTCGCTTTCTCGCGAAGGTGAAATTAAGGGACTGTTTCCTAATTCCCTGCTACCTTTGTATATTTTTCCGCTCCGCGTCGTTCCAAACATTAATGTATTCGCATAACCCATTTTTCACATAACAGCATCTTAATCCAAGTATTCAAAGATTTAATGTACTTACCTCGTGGTCCCTGGAGAAAAAGTCATTCTGCTTCGCTGTAGCTCACGGTCATGTCTATCGCAAACTCAATGATAAACCACCCTATTATCCGGTCGAGCCAATGGTCCACAGCTCGCGCGATCTTATCTTCTGACGCTTCTAGTCTGCGCACTAATTCCAGAGTCCACACTATTGGTTGGTCGAGCTTACACCTTCCCTGGCTATCAGCTAACCTCGCGATCCACTCGTACAGTTCAGAAGGAAAGGATGCGAAGAAGATCTCATGGATTTCCGTATACACGTAGCGATCCAGCCACCTTTTCTCGGATACCTGCGAAGTTCTGTTTTCCTGCATCACGAACTCGTGAATCTTCTTGTCCAACCACTCTTCAATTTCCTTCTTTGTTGGGTTCCAATGGCATGACATCGGACATCCCTTCAGAAAATCCCAGTCCCGGCAACGAAACCATTTGTTGGCTTGTTGGGGCCTAACTCAGGTTCAGAAGTGATTTAGCCAATCAAATCCTGAAACTACCGGTCCTTTCAGCAATAGTCCGCGGTGCGCGGACTAAGGTCTCACCCAAGGTAGTATGGGAGGGTGTTGGAACTAGGTTTCTGCACCTTAGGGATGTCTTGATGAGGTCTAGGAAGTTTGCAAACCGAACCTGCGCGCTTGCGCTGCTCTGCGCAGCCGTCTGTGCTCCGCAACTTGTGCAACTACTCCACACATCTCTATAAAGAGCGCGAAGAGGTGTTGTCTAGATCCTTTATCCTTACTGTGCTATTATTATAGATCTTACTTAATTGTGTGGGCCCAATATTCTCATTAATCATTCAACATTCATAACAAGTGCGCGCAATCATAAAACTGTAAAGAGATTCATAAATATAACAGAAGCATAGACACAATATTTCAGAATCAACTTATCTTTTATTGTTTCTCAGTCTAAGTACAATCCCAACTCTGCCCTGTGCACTCAGCTGCAAGGATCCACGCACACAGCTGCGGACTCTACCAGGCCTCTGCGCACTTAGCTGCAGAGCCTCTTACTACTACTACCACCCAAGACTCGGACCATGGGTAGGCCAACATACCATACATTAAATTACATTATTTTAGAGCGGACAACCTTATACGCTCGCGCTCCGCGCCCGCATTTCACTAGGTCTTTACATTATACTTTGACCAAAATTCAGGCTTCAAGCCCCAAAAGCCCGCTATGGGGGGATCCGCTGCCCAACATTTATATTAATAGCATGCAAAAAAGTTATTAGTTGCCTGAGATTGACTTTAGAGGAGGGGCATTTGGCGATTGGTTAAGAATTTGGGGATGAATACACTTTTGACTTTATTTTAAATAAAGTTTAAGCATGGATATCATTATAAAACAAAACAAAAAAATTGATTGCATCTACATATTAAATCTTGGAATGTTGTTTAAGAGTCGGAAGAAGTAATGTAATAAAAAATAAGTATTTTTAGGTAGAGTGTCAAGGTGGTGTGAAGGAAATTTTCATTATGTTTCTTTCTTTCTCTGCACTCCGCACAATGTATCTACATTACTTCCTCCACACAATGTATCAATGTTATGGAGTCAACCCCTCAACCTTCTCGTTTCTTCTTCCGCGCTCTACAAAATGTATCAACTTTGTGGAACCTCGTCACTTCTGCAATCATTAGGCAAGTGGGCAAACCACTTGCAATATCAGGCAAGTGGGCAAACCACTTACAATATCAGTGTCATAGCACTCCTCCACAAAACGCCCTACCCATTGTGTCAAATGTCACGGTTAGAGCACTCACCAATGGAATGGGTTTTTATTTTAAATGATTTGTCATGCATTGACAAATACCAAAAATAAATTGCCATCAAACCAATATAAAATTATAAATAAGGTTTCTAGAAATTAGAAATTAACCACTCACTAATGGAATGGGTTTTTATTTTTAAATGATTTGTCAGGCATTAACAAATACCGAAAATAAATCGCCATCAAACCAGTATAAAATTATAAATAAGATTTCTAGAAATTAGAAATTTATTTTTGGATTTACAAAAAATTAAGAATATTCAACATTTTCCTGAAACTTTGGTTAAAATTACAAAAACGCGGCAAAATAATTGAGAGTCAACACACTTTGCAAGTGTTATAGTCCGGAAGGACTCATAATTTTCTATGTTAATCCATTAAAGAAACGTAATACATAAAAGAAATTTAACCAACCTATATCCATATTAACTCCATAATTGAGAGTCAACACACTTTACTAGTGTTATAGTCCCTAGTCGGGGAAGGACTAATAATTTTCCATGCTAATCCATTAAAGAAAAGTAATACCAGCCTAGATCCATATTAACTCCATATCAGAGTGTCGAGACACTTTATAGATCCGGAGTTAATTTGATTTTATTATAAGCAAATTATATTGTTTTTTTTGGGTCAAAGTAGACTTTGATTTTCAATTAGTTTTGAATTTTTTATACAAATTGTATGAAGTTTAGTAAAGTTTTGAAAAAAAGAATATTGAACTAAATATTTTGAAAATAAAAACAATTTTAAATTTTTAAATGTAAATTGTTTTTTTCTAATTGGTTGAAGTTTATTTCTATGTGGTTTTAATTGAAAAAAGAGATATAAAAATTATATTAAAAAATAAAAAATGTGAAAAGACTTTTATGCCAAGTGTCATAACTTTGCACGATAGAATGCCATGTGATAGTTGTCCACCATAATTTAAGCAAGTATTTACATAAAAAATGGTGGGCAACTATCCATGTGCCATTTTGTTGTAAATGAATTCCTAATTGCATTTATTTTCACCATATGTCTACTAGTTGCAAAGAAATTTCAAAATATGCTAAAACTTTCACATATTAAAACGTTAATAATTATAAACTTTCTATATCTATATGTATACCATCAATAATTTTGGTTATCAATTACTTTTTGCATAAGATACATATAATAAGCAGCAATACTACATATTAGATTTGTTTTATTTCTATGTAATTCACATCAAATTCATAAATATTAAGAAACATGTTGTGATGAGTTTTAAGTGATCATATGTTATCGAGACACTTCTTAGATCTAGAGTTAATTTGATTTTATTATAAACAGATTATATTGTATATTTTTTGTCAAAGCAAACTTTGACTTTCAATTAGTTTTCAAATTTTTATACAAATTGTATGAAGTTTATTAAAGTTTTGAAAAAACTAATATTGAACTAAATATTTTGAAAAATAAAAACAATTTTAAATTTCTTTAAATGTAAATTGTTTTTTTCTAATTGGTTGAAGTTCATTTTTATGTGGTTTTAATTGAATTATGAGATATTAAAAAAAAAAAATTTGAAAAGGCTTTTATGCCAAGTGTCATAAATTTGCACGATAGAATGCCATGTGATAGTTGTCCACCAAAATTTAAGCAAGTATTTACATAAATAAAATCTTGGGCAACTATCCATGTGTCATTTTGTTGTAAAGGAATTCCTAATTATATTTATTTTCACCATATGCCTACTAGTTGCAAAGAAATTTCAAAATATGCTAAAACTTTCACCTATTAAACCGTTAATAACTATAAACTTTCTATATCTATATTTATACCATCAACAATTTTGGTTATCAATTACATTTTGCATAAGATACAGATACTAAGGAGAAATACTGCATATTAGACTTGTTTTATTTCTATGTAATTTATATCAAATTCATAAACATTAAGAAACGTTAATAACTATAAACTTTCTATATCTATATTTATACCATCAATAGTTTTGGTTATCAATTACTTTTTGCATAAGATAGAGATACTACACAGTAATACTGCATATTAGACTTGTTTTATTTATATGTAATTCATATCAAAATCATAAATACTAAGAAACGTGTTGTGACCAGTTTATCGAGGCACTTGATAGATCCAGAGTTAATTTGATTTTATTATAAGCAGATTATATTGTTTTTTTGTCAAAGCAAACTTTGACTTTCAAATAGTTTTGAAATTTTTATACAAATTGTATGAAGTTTATTAAAGTTTTGAAAAAAATGAATATTGAACTAAATATTTTGAAAAATAAAAATAATTTTTAATTTTTTTAAATGTAAATTGTTTTTTTCTAATTGGTTGAAGTTTATTTTTATGTGGTTTTAATTGAATTATGAGATATAAAAATTATATTAAAAACTAAAAATCTGAAAAGGCTTTTATGCCCATTGTCATAACTTTGCATAATAGAATGCCATGTGATAGTTGTCTACCAAAATTTAAGCAAGTATTTACATAAAAAAACGTGGGCAACTACCCATGTGGCATTTTGTTGTAAAGGAATTCCTAATTACATTTATTTTCACGATATGTCTATTGCTTGCAAAGAAATTTCAAAATATGCTAAAACTTTCACATATTAAAACACTACTAACTATAAACTTTCTATATCTATATTTATACCATCAATAATTTTGGTTATCAATTACTTTTTGCATAAGATACTTGTCTTATTTCTATGTAATTCATATCAAACTCATAAATATTAAGAAACCTAAAATGTTAATAACTATAAACTTTCTATATCTATATTTATACCATCAATAATTTTAGTTATCAATTACTTTTTGCATAAAATGCATATACTAAGCAGCAATACTACATATTAGACTTGTTTAATTTCTATGTAATTCATATCATATTGATAAATATTAAGAAATGTGTTGTGACTAGTTTTAAGTGATCATATGTTAGAGGTAAATATGGAGACACTTGATAGATCTAGAGTTAATTTGATTTTATTATAAGCATATTATATTGTATTTGAAATTTTTATACAAACTGTATGAAGTTTATTAAAGTTTTGAAAAAAAAAATATTGAACTAAATATTTTGAAAAATAAAAACAATTTTAAATTTTTTTAAATGTAATTTTTTTTTCTAATTGGTTGAAATTTATTTTTATGTGGTTTTAATTGAATTATGAGATATAAAAACTATATTAAAAAATAAAAAATCTGAAAAGGCTTTTATGCCAAGTGTCATAACTTTGCACAATAAAATGTCATGTGATAGTTGTCCACCAAAATTTAAGCAAATATTTATATAAAAAATGGTGGGCAACTATTCCTGTGGCATTTTGTTGTAAAGGAATTCCTAATTACATTTATTTTCAACATATGTCTGCTAGTTGCAAAGAAATTTCAAAATATGCTAAAACTTTCACATATTAAAACGTTAATTACTATAAACTTTCTATATCTATATTTATACCATCAATAATTTTGGTTATCAATTACTTTTTTATAAGATATGAAGCAGCAATATTGCATATTAGACTTGTTTTATTTCTATGTAATTCATATCAAATTCATAAATATTAAGAAATGTGTTCTGACAAGTTTTAAGTGATCATATGTTAGAGATAAATATCGAGACACTTGATAGTTCCAGAGTTAATTTCGTTTTATTATAAGCAGATTATATTGTTTTTTTATTTTGCTCAAAGCAAATTTTGACTTTTAATTAGCTTTGAAATTTTTATACAAATTGCATGAATTTTATTAAAGTTTTGAAAAAAAAAATATTGAACTAAATATTTTGAAAAATAAAAACAATTTTAATTTTTTTTAAATGTAAATTGTTTTTTTCTAATTAGTTGAAGTTTATTTTTATGTGGTTTTAATTGAATTAGGAGATATAAAACTTATATTAGAAAATAAAAAAATTGAAAAGACTTTTATGCCAAGTGTCCTAACTTTGCACAATAAAATTTTATGTGATAGTTGTCCACCAAAATTTAAGCAAGTATTTACATAAAAAATGGTGGGCAACTATCCATGTGGCATTTTGTTGTAAAAGAATTCCTAATTACATTTATTTTCACCATATGTTTACTAGTTGCAAAGAAATTTCAAAATATGCTAAAACTTTTACATATTAAAACGTTAATTACTGTAAACTTTCTATATCTATATTTATACCATCAATAATTTTGATTATCAATTACTTTTTGTATAAGATACTGATACTAAGCAGCAATATTGCATGTTAGACTTGTTTTATTTCTATGTAATTCATATCGAATTCATAAATATTAAGAAACATGTTTTGGCAAGTTTTAAGTGATCATATGTTAGAGATAAATATCGAGACACTTGATAGATCCATAGTTAATCTGAATTTATTATAAGAAGATTATATTTTTTTTGTCAAAGCAAACTTTGACTTTCAATTAGTTTTGAAATTTTTATACAAATTGTATGAAGTTTATTAAAGTTTTGAAAAAAGGAATATTGAACTAAATATTTTGAAAAATAAAAACAATTTTAAATTTTTTAAAATGTAAATTGTTTTTTTCTAATTGGTTGAAGTTTATTTTTATTTGGTTTTAATTGAATTATGAGATATAAAAATTATATTAAAAAATAAAAAATCTAAAAAGACTTTTATGTAAAGTGTCATAACTTTCCACAATAGAATGCCATGTGATAGTTGTCCACCAAAATTTAAGCGAGTATTTACATAAAAAATGGTGGGCAACTATCCATGTGGCATTTTGTTGTAAAGAAATTCCTAATTACATTTATTTTCACCATATGTCTACTAGTTGCAAAGAAATTTCAAAATATGCTAAAACTTTCACATCTTAAAACTTTAATAACTATAAACTTTCTATATCTATATTTATACCATCAATCAATTTTGTTAATCAATTACTTTTTGCATAAGATAAAGATACTAAACAGCAATAGTGCATATTAGATTTGTTTTATTTCTATGTAATTCATATCAAATTTATAAATATTAAGAAACGTAAAGGTTAATAACTATAAACTTTCTATATCTATATTTATACCATCAATAATTTTGGTTGTCAATTACTTTTTACATAAGATACATATACTAAGTAGCAATACTGCATATTAGACTTGTTTTATTTCTATGTAATTCATATCAAATTCATAAATATTAAGAAATGCGTTGTGGCGATTTTTAAGTTATCATATGTTAGTCGAGACACTTGATAGATCCAGAGTTAATTTGATTTTATTATAACCAGATTATATTGTTTTTTTATTTTGGTCAAAACAAACTTTGACTTTCTATTAGTTTTGAAATTTTTATACAAATTGTATGGAGTTTATGAAAGTTTTGAAAAAAAGAATATTGAACTAAATATTTTGAAAAATAAAAACAACCTTAAATTCTTTAAAATGTAAATTGTTTTTTTCTAATTGGTTGAAGTTTATTTTTATGTGGTTTTAATTGAATTATGAGATATAAAAATTATATTAAAAAATAAAAATCGAAAAAGGCTTTTATGCCAAGTGTCATAACTTTGCACAATAGAATGCCATGTGATAGTTTTCTGCCAAAATTTAAGTATTTACATAAAAAAAAATGGTGGTCAACTATCTATATGGCATTTTGTTGTAAAGGAATTCCTAATTACATTTATTTTCACCATATGTCTACTGGTTCCAAAGAAATTTCAAAATATGTTAAAACTTTCACATATTAAAACATTAATAACTATAAATTTCCTATATCTATATTTATACCATCAATAATTTTGATTACCAATTACTTTTTGCATAAGAAAGAGATATTAAACAACAATACTCCATATTAAACTTATTTTATTTCTATATAATTCATATCAAATTCAAATTCATAAATATTAAGAAACGTGTTGTGACGAGTTTTAAGTGATCATAGATAAATATTAAGAACTAGCAATTGTCCCAAAAGGTACAAAGAGAGGCCGATAGGATTATTAAATTAGAATTGTTGAATTTCTCTAGAAGAGATGCTAGTCCAAGCCTACAAGGAGCAAAGAGATTTGATGTTTGGAGTTCTATGCTTTTTGGACACCATATTTCTATAAATACAACTTAATTTTTTAGAAAAGTTCAAGCCCAATACAGTTCTGCCATGCAGACATACACTTAAATCACTACTAGGCTTATGATATTGACAAATTCAAAGTAAACTGGTATACAAGAGAATGTACCAAGCTAAACCACAAGTTACACATCTTCAGACTTGAAAAAGTACATAACAATGGTTTGGCAAATCAATAGCGATATCATAATTGCTTTTCCTTCCACATATATACAATTGCTCCAAAGGCAAGGACAAGAAAATTTTCAGCTCTAGTGAGCATCAGTGGGTCACTTAAACGAGTGACCCCTAATGGCTTCCACATTTATACAAGGAATTGGCAAGGGATTTTACATGGACTCCACTCAACTTCAGGCACAGCTTCAGCCAATATGCAAAGTGATTGAAATTGAACACAGATAAGTAGTGACATTGGCTCACGGTAATACACCAAGTATAAAATATTGAAGCTTTTATAGAAGCAAGGAGTAAGAAAAATTATGAAGCTCAGAGAAGTAGATTTAAATCAATCAAAGCTTGTTGAACGGCTATAACGTCCATAGAAATAATCTTCCAAGGTTCTGCTCTCATGTACAAGATCTACACTTTGATCTGGACTACTGTTTGATACCAAATCATCATCAACTCCAAGCATTGCAAGTGATAGATGAGTTTGGATGTCACAACTCCCAGAGTTTGCTCCAGATTCATCCTCAATCAATTCATCTAATTCCATGGACATTGTCAATTGCCTCTTGGTCCAAAAAGGTAGGTTATCGCCTTCTCCTCGTAGTAATTTCAAAATCTGCAATAATAAGTTACAGACAAACAATGAGGAAGAATAAGTTCATGTTCTTACATTAACATTTATCCATTGTTTGAAATTTGACAAAGCCAATTTAATGCAAAGGTAAGCCACTTTATTTGGGGAAACCAAAGCTTTCAATTCATATCTTGCAATCTAGATTTCAGCTAGGATAGTGATTCTCAGGAAAGATAAATGCTCTCTTGATATTGGAGTGAAAGCAGATATGCTGGCTCTTCTTGCCTATTCAAGGAGGGGTAATTTGCATACTGAAGCTTTGGTTTGAGATATGATGTAATCTCTTTTGCTAATATTCAAAGAATCTTATATTTCATTAATGGAAAAAGAGATTATTGGCAATTGAGGCTTTGAATATTTTGCCATAATCCACCATTAGCATTCAAGGCTAACCTGTTTAAGGGTGATGAATTTACAAATTGAACTACTGAAAAAATGTTTAGATTACAAGCCTAAACACTAGATCTAAACACCCTTAACTCTATGTCAGAAGGATATCAACTCGATATTTCATGTGCCATTCTTCGTTATGGGCAAAAACAATTCTAGCACTAACTCCTCACAGGAAAGGAAACGTCTTCAAGCAACTAAATTTGACATAAGATCAGAAACTGAAATATATATACGCAACTAAAGAGAATAAGAGTAATTACTCTGTTCATTCGAGGTCGAAACTGAGTTGCCTGTCTCAGACAACATGCTACACTAATGACCATTCTCTTCATCGCGCTCATGTCATAAGCATCTTCCAAAAGTGGATCTTCAAGTTCTTTTACAAAGCCAACTGCCAGTAATGGCCTTGCCTAAATTTTGAAATTTACAAGAGATTAAGATTCTGAACCAAGACAAAGAAACCAAAAGAATCCAAAATTATCAAATACAAAACAAGCAAGGACACTGGAGCCCTACCCACATAACCAGGCTTTCTTGGCCTTTAGGATTCTTGTCATTGATTGGTTTTCTTCCAGTTATTAGCTCTAGAAGAACTACTCCAAAGGAATACAGGTCCGTCTTCTCAAAAACCTTGCCATACATGAAATATTCTAGAGCCAGATACTTGAAATATGTTAGCAGCTAGTTTTATGAAGTCTTGATTATAAATGACATTTATTTTCCTAAGGAAAGAGTTGGTGTGAAGAAAGAAATGGATATTTACCCAAATGTACCTACAACATCACTACATGTGATATATGAAGATGTTGTTGAAGCCCATTTGGCTAGCCCAAAATCTAACAATTATTCACAGAATATCTTTAGTTAACGATCCATCGAAAGATGATTTGCTAGTTAATGATCAAGCAAATCTTATTATAATATCTCCAACCAAAAAATAGAAACAATTCAACAGAAGCTTGAGAACTTGTTTCTCTCACAAAGATCAAGATACCTGAGGTTCGAAGTCTTCAGAAATCAAAATATTAAATGATTCACATCTCTATGGATGATAGGATGAGAACAACCTTCATGCAAATAAGTCAAAGCTTCAGCAATTCCAATGGCCACTTTCAGCATATCTTATGAGTTTGTGGCTTGTTCTTTCCTCATGTAACCCAACTTTTTTTTAGAACTGGGAACAACACTTAACACTAAAAAATAATAAAAATATCCAAGGACGTAACATGATAAATGCATGAAAATTGGCATACTACATACCATAAAGAGTTTCTTCGAGACATCCTCTCAGTAATAAGTTGTAGACCAAAAAGTACTCCTTCTCTTCAACACAGTAACCAATTAATGAAACAATTTCTTCGTTATGGGCAAAAACAATTCTAGCACTAACTCCTCACAGGAAAGGAAACATCTTCAAGCAACTAAATTTGACATAAGATCATAAACTGAAACATATATACGCAACTAAAGAGAATAAGAGTAATTACTCTGTTCATTCGAGGTTGAAACTGAGCTGCCTATCTCAGACAACATGCTGCACCAATGACCATTCTCTTCATCTCGCTCATGTCATAAGCATCTTCCAAAAGTGGATCTGCAAGTTCTTTTACAGAGCCAGCTGCCAGTAATGGCCTTGCCTAAATTTTGAAATTTACAAGAGATTAAGATTCTGAACCAAGACAAAGAAACCAAAAGAATCCAAAATTATCAAATACAAAACAAGTAAGGACACTAGAGCCCTACCCACATAACCAGGCTTTCTTGGCCTTTAGGATTCTTGTCATTGATTGGTTTTCTTCCAGTTATTAGCTCTAGAAGAACTACTCCAAAGGAATACATGTCTGTCTTCTCATTAACCTTGCCATACATGAAATATTCTGGAGCCAGATACCTGAAATATGATAGCAGCTAGTTTTATGAAGTCTTGATTATAAATGACATTTATTTTCCTAAGGAAAGAGCTGGTGTAAAGAAAGAAATGGATATTTACCCAAATGTACCTACAACATCACTACATGTGATATATGCAGATGTTGTTGAAGCCCATTTGGCCAGCCCAAAATCTGACAACTATTCACAGAATATCTTTAGTTAACGATCCATCGAAAGATGATTTGCTAGTTAATGATCAAGCAAATCTTATTATAACATCTCCAACCAAAAAATACAAACAATTCAACAGAAGCTTGAGAACTTGTTTCTCTCACAAAGATCAAGATACCTGAGGTTCAAAGTCTTCAGAAAGAAAAATATTAGATGATTTCACATCTCTATGGATGATAGGATGAGAACAACCTTCATGCAGATAAGTCAAAGCTTTAGCAATTCCAATGGCCACTTTCAGCCTATCTTTCCAATGAACCTGTGGCTTGTCCTTTCCTCTTGTAACCCAACTTTTTCTGAGAACTGGGAACAACACTTAACACTAAAAAATAATAAAAATCTCCAAGGACGTAACATGATAAATGCATGAAAATTGGCATACTACATACCATAAAGAGTTTCTTCCAGACTTCCTCTCAGTAACAAGTTGTAGACCAAAAAGTACTCCTTCTCTTCAACACAGTAACCAATTAATGAAACAATGTGCTTGCGCTGCAAGGTAGCAGTAATTTCAACTTCCAAAAGAAGTTCTTGCTCTGCTTCTCTAGAAGATTTTAGTGATTTAACTGCCACAAATTGCCCATCAGGAAGAACCCATTTGAACACTTTGCTGCAGCCTCCCTTTCCTATGAGGTTCTCTGCATGGCAGAGGGCAATGATGAGGGTAGGTGAGCAAGATATTCAGACATCTCTTTGAATCATAAAATGCAGCCCTTACAAAACCTGCATGCCACCTTAGTAGACATTCATGATATGTGTTGATTCATATACATTCATTATATGTCCTGACTCATAGAAGGCGACCCAGATGAGTTGGAGAGGATGAAATCACCTCTATGGTTCCTGTAGTGCAATAAATGGCGCAGGAGTATAGAGATAATCCCTGGGGCCCAAATCAAAGCACTGATTCTTAGTGAGATTCCACACTCTCTTCGACCCAAACACAACAAGAAGATCATGCCCAAAGGTATGGTGACGGGCCAGCTCGATACTTCCGGCCTTGAATTTGATAATGGCAACAGTAGGGCTTTCTCACACGATGCTCATGGATCCCCCGGCATGATATCCACATCCTGGAAGTTTCTCGTTTTGCTTAATGAACAGAGAGCGTAGGAGGATTCAGATTGAGGCTTGCTGTGTTCGGGTATTTTGGGCATTTCCTACAAGGAATTTTCTAAAAAGACAGCGATCTCAGGCAGCCATGGATTCCCTTTGCTGGCAGGGCAGGGGGCCTTGAAAGGGGTGTCGAGCCAGGCATCGAGTATCTTCTTGCCCTCTTCGGGGGTGGTGTGCATTCCTCCAACTGCTATAACGTTCGAGTTGTTGATCGACCTGCAGTTCTGGGCATCCTCCACGGAATCGCAGGTGACAGAATAGACGCCTGGGAACTTGTTGGCAAAAATGGAGACCCCGACACCGGTTCCGCAGGCCACCAGTCCCTTGATTTCCGCTTGATTTTCACTGTGCTGGGCTTCGCTCACCCTTCTGCCGACTTCTTCCCCGACATTGTAGTACTTATCGGTGTCGAGATCCTGGACCTCGATACCCTTTGATCGGAGGTGTTCGATAAGGGAATCTTTGAGCGCGCAGCCGAAGTCATCAGCTCCTGCAATGATCTTGAGAGGCTTATTGGCGTCAGTGCTTCCCATTTTCCTGGACCGCCAATGAGGAGGGTTTGGGAGGTTGGAAAAGCAATGAAGGGAGCGAGGGTAGTGTCGAATGTAGAGGGAGGAGTTTGTGCAGACAGGTGCATGCACCTGGACTTGGGATTGTGCTGCACCCAAGTGGTGTCCTGGAACTCCGACGTAAAATGCGTAACAACTAGTTGTAAAATCGACAACAGAAACCACACTTCAAATCAACGGTTGGAAGTGTCTCAGCTAATCGAACGGAGCAAGGTAAATGGGTTGACGATTGTTGATGCATAGGAAGGCCCATCGGCCTAAACATGTTGTGATACTATATCCTTAAAGGCAACGATGATATCATTAGGATATCATTACACAAAACTATTGTGTTTTCAGAATTAGTGCAAACATTAATATTTTCAACTTCTAACTACTCCATATTTTAGTTGTGGGCGTAATACAAACACTCGCATTTCCAAAAAAAATGAGAGAGTGAAGCACATTTTGAATTCAATGTTCCAACTATTTAATTCAAATTTGACTCATTAATAATATTTCCAATGAGAAATATGAAATCATTAGGATTGAGTGGATTTCAGCTCACTATAATTTTCCATAAAATCTAAAGGAAAGGATTTATATTAATTTTTCTTTTTTCAAAAATAAAGTATATATAGTTTAACTCTGATCTATTTCATGTTAGTTTTTTTATGGATAGATTTGTATAACTTGTGCGTTCTCCTACGAAAAACAATGCAGAGAAGAATTCAAAAGAGGCACATGCATCCCCACATGACCACTGATTTTCCAAAGCATTGCTTTCCATGCAGTCAACGGAGTCTCTTGGATGTTTATCCATGTGAACAGAAGAAGAAACCGAATCATCATAAATGATTCCTGCAACTTCATCAAAGAGAAGAGAACCAAATGCAATGTTTGTGACAAGAATGTTGTGGTTGACACCAAAACTCTTCATTCCGAACAGCTCTGATGAAATGGCTATGGTTATGGCACTGATCGCTCCAGTAGAAGTTCCAATAATGGTTGTGTTCATATAAAGAACACCACTATGTGTCATTGGGTTCATGAATCGCAACATGAAGAAGGACACATCCATAGGAACCATCCATAGACCCATCCATCTTGTCCTTTGCAGAGGTCTGTATTTTCTCAACATTATGCTTTCTTAATTTACATAAAATAATAGAAAGCAACCATAGAAAAATTAATAGAAGGCAACCAGTACCATGAGAAAAATTATGGGATAAGAATATTATAGGTTGTCAAAACTATAAATGAGAACTAATGTTTACAGTACAACACATTACAACATTTCTTCAATAATGGGTTGGAAAGTACATCTTAGCAAAAATATATTAATGAAATGTTCTTGAAAATATTTTAACCCAGCATAACACTAATCAATAATTTAATAACCTTTCATCAATAACCTATTAACCAACACACCCTATAACCATTCATGCACTAGCTCACAATTCCCTTAACCATTAATCAACCAACTAAATAATATGCTCTAATCACTAATCTGCTAACTCCCTACTTTAACCACTAATCTAATAACCTATTAACCAACATACCTTCTAACCATGCTCTAATCACTAATCCACTAACTGCTTAATTACTTTAACCACTAATCTAACAACCTATTAACCAACATACCTTCTAACCATGCTCTAATCATTGATCTACTAACTGCTTAATTACTTTAACCAACCTTTCACCAATAACCTATTAACCAATATACCTCTAACCATTCATGTAGTAGCTCACAATTCCCCCTAACTATTAATCAACCAACTAAATAATATACTCTAATCACTAATCCAAGATATCTCTAATCATTCATGCAAGTAGTTCACAATTCCCCTAACTATTAATCAATCAACTAAATAATATGCTCTAATCACTAATCCACTCTGTATAATTGATTATAATTAATTATAGTTAAACATGTTACATTATCATGTCTCTAAATCCTAAAAAGTTCTACAAATGCACTTTGAGTCTCCCCTCTTAGTTTTATGGCTATGTTCGATTCTTAGACGTCTTCATGAAAAGATGGAGAGTTGTAGCATAAGGGGTGAATTAATAATAAGATTGAAATGAAAATAATGACATTAAATTATTGCAATAATATTAAATTTTAAATTTTAATTTATTTTTAAATGATTATATTTTATAAAAATTGAAAAATGAAGATTTATGTTATTTATTTTTTATTTTCATTCACTGATAAAAAAAATAAACGTATAAAAATAATAATTTATCTTTATATTTTTTTAAATTAACATATGTCATTAATATTATATTACAGCGAAATTATAGATAACATCACATAATCTAAAATCAAAGAATTTCACTTTCAAATTAAATAGTTTGTACTTTGCCAAGTAATAGTAATTATATAGCTCATTGGAGAATTTTATAAATGTCTTTTCATATTTATGAGAGGATCATATTTTTCTTTAAAATTTTCTTAAGGAGTGAGAAAATATATAGTAGCTCAGTGGTCAAACTAATAGTGTGGATAGTCATTATTAGTTGTTATTGGTGAATGCAAATTGACTCATCACTTTTGTTCAAGGAAAACCACACTGGCTGGAATTATCTGGTTGGTGATCCATAAGGGGTCAGGGTTTCACTCGTGCCACCAGATACCTTTGGGTCTTGAGTCGTTAACTTGTTTCCTTAAGTCCAAGGAAAATAAACTATTAACAAAGCAAAAGCAATCTTTAAGGCATATTCCAAATCCAATTAGCAAATTACATTACTAAAAGAATCACAATATTTTTTCACACTTTTCCGGGAAAAAAATTCTCTAAAATCTCTATTTAATAATTAAATTATATCATATTTTTACATTAAAAAAATATATGGATTGCTATTTTAAATTTTTGTTTAAAAGAGAATTTTGTATTAAGAAAGTTAAATGAATAATCACTATTTATAACTTTGGTACTTAGTTTTTAAATTTAATATTTAATTTTTTTCATTTTCTTAATTACTAAGTATGAAGAGTTGTAAAATCCCTACCGTAAAACTCATTGTGGAATATTATTAATGTACATGTTTAATGAAAAGCTAATCACCAAGAATCCGTTGGGTTTGGAATGGCTCATAACTACCATGGCAAGTACGTGTTTGGCTTTTCTACGTTACCGTATATTGTTGTAGTGCTGGTACACCATTGCCTCGACTACTTTTAATGTCACGTTTTTCATTGCTCCAAATGGTTATCTTAGAGAATGACATGTTTCACACACTTAATATTATTTTAATACTACCCGGAAGTATTTATATTCGTTTTGCCCGGCAATGTGATGCAAAGAAAAAAGTAGAGTGGAAGGGAAAGTGGTATTTGGAGCGATGGTGTGTTCTACTTTTTGTTCAGGAACTAAATATAGGTTATTATGGTTTTTCAGTTTGTGTCATTGCTCTAGAGTTGGGAAGAAAACGACTAGGTTGATCTGGCAAGGGTAATGGGGATCGAAGCCCGACAAGTTTTCAAAGCCTAGTTTGTCATAATGGGGAGTTCACATTGTCTAATGTCTTTGTTGCTCTAGTAGCTTTGTTGCTCTGGTAGCTTAGGAGAGGCGATTGTTGGAGTTAACATAGGGACTTGATAGACATGCCATGCCATCCCCCAACGTAGTTCGGATATTATTGTCATTGTTATTATTTTGGATAGTGTTTTTTGGAAATAAAAGTCGATTTTGATGGGGATTTTTGGCTATACAGTGGTAAAAGATAAGTAACCATGATTTCCTTGGAAAGAAATTGCATATGAATCTCATGCAAAAAAGGATAGATTATTTTATTAATTTCTTTGGAAATATTTGCTCTAGACTCTTGAAAAGTTGCAGGGATTTGTCTATTATTTTCTTTGGAAAGTTTTTCGTGATTCCTATGTGATAATCTTCTAAAAGAATGCATGTGAATCTTGCACATAGAAAGATCAAGAAACCATGATAATTTCTTGAAAAAGAATGCCTGCGAACCCTGCACATAAAAGATAAGTAGTGAGGTTTTTCTTGAAAAGAGTGCATTTATTTTGCTACTTTTCTTGAGAAGGAACATATGCTTATATGCACATAGATAATGTTATTTTACTATTTTTTTTTATAAGAATGTGTGTTTAATATATGCAGAAATAGTAGCTATTATGATAGCTTCTTTCGAAACATGAGTATGTACTTGCATGCATGAAAAAAATAGCTATTTTGTAGATTTCTTGAAAAGAAATATGTGTTTATATGCAAGAAAAGAATAGCTATTGTGTAGATTTCTTGAAAAGAAATATATATTTTTGCATGCATGGAAAGAATAGATATTGCGTTAGATTTCTTGAAGAGAATATGTGATTATTTTTATAGTTTTTTGGTGATTATTTTTATAGTTTTTTGGAAAAGAACATGTGCTTATACGCACATAGATAACAGTTATTTTGCTAAGTTCTTGGAAAAGAATATGTGTTGAGGTGCACAAAATAATAACTATCATGTTATTTTTCCTTGAAGAGAATATGTGTTTATGTACATAAAAAGATTAGCTAATGTGTTAGTGTTCTTGGAAAAGAACATGTGTTTATGCACAGAAGTAATGGTTGTTGTGTTAAATTTCTTGGGAAAGAAATGTGTATTGCATGCACAAGAGAAACTATTGAGAGATAAGTATTTATATGCATAAAGATAATGGTTGTGAGGCTAGCCTCTTTTGAAAAAGAATATGAATTTACATGCACAAATATCATAGTTAATGTGCTAGTTTCTTTTAAAATACGGTAGTTGCAATGGTTGTTCTTTTGAAAAGAATGTGTCTTATGCAAGAAATAATAGTTAGTGTGGTGATCAACTTTAAAAAGATTTCGCACTTCTTGTGTGAAGAGATGGGGATAACCATGGAAGTTCTTTTAAATATTACCGTGTTCTTGGAGATAGAAGCATGAGATAATTGTTACCCTTTCTCAAGATACATGTGAAGTAGGGACAAGTGAGCATTCCTTGGTAATCTTTATGTATTTTACCTTATGCACATAAGTTATGAATGTATTGGCATGTGTCATAACTATACATGTGTAAAGATAAACATACATGTTTTGGTAGTTATGTACTTTCAAATAATGCATGTATAGTGTTAATAAGAGGCATGCCTCAATACTATGTATGTATTTTGATTATGCACATGAAAAGATGCTTAAATCATAACTAGTAAAAGATTTATTATTTGGATGTCAAAGTATGCTGACAATGGTAATTGCAAGAAATGATTGTAACTCATGCGAATGACAGATTATATTTAACATTATGGTAGGAAAAGAACTAGTGGTCCATGTAGATTGAAAGAATGTCAAGTACGAGATAATCCACTTACGGAAACAACCAGGCCAAAAATACATAATGTTCGAGGATTTGTGGGTATATGATATCATGGTTTCGTATAATAGCTTCTAGCTAGTTATATCATATTTAAGATGATATTCCTTTGTAAAGTTTTATAACAATGACCTAGGGATGGACTCCCTTATAGCCATTGAGTAAGGGGTGAACACCCTCACGAAACGTTTACTAAAATTTAAATGTTTGTCGGTTTTTTCCTACAAGGTTTCCAAGGTATATCGGTGTCCATTCATGTGTTTGTCAATTGTGTCATTCTAATGATGTTTCTTCCTTACATGATGATTGACACTTACATCATCAATGATGTGATTAAGTAGCCTAAGTAAATGAACGACGATAATGATGTAAGATTACAACTGGGAATTTATCTTCAAATACTTCAACAATGGTTGGTATGTTAAGTAACTTACTATTTCATTTTTAAAGTTACTTTATGTGATAACGATGTTTTATCTAATGGCCAGTTAAGCAAAATGGAATAAGTGAATTCAGATTGTTACATGCTAGTAAATTCAATAAAAAAAATCTTATCCTATGTACTTTTACACAAGGTTTACCGAGAGTTGTCACAAGTGGTATTAGAGAAAAAGGTTGCAACACTTGTGATTTTTGGCAATCCGTAAGCGGAAAATAAGTAGAGGTATGATGCTAACGGACATCAGCTTAGGTATTATTCTAACAAATTACATAATGATATATGCAGTAGACTACATTTGACATGAGGTGCATGACGCATGTTAATAACTTCATTGAAGAATAGTAAGTGATAATGCATGCTTTAAATGTGTG
This sequence comes from Pinus tabuliformis, assembly GCA_031772625.1. Classification (NCBI taxonomy): domain Eukaryota; kingdom Viridiplantae; phylum Streptophyta; class Pinopsida; order Pinales; family Pinaceae; genus Pinus; species Pinus tabuliformis. Next base: position 284,313,349 of record CM062813.1, read on the forward strand.
TTCATGACATTTGAATCTTTATGCGGATAAAAGACTGTTAGGATATTCCAACACATAGGATATAGTTAAGTTCAACTTGGTCTAGTGTAGAGTTAGGTATAGAGTTAGGTAAAGTGTGTTTCTTTACCGTTGTACATTTTGTAACTTACAATCCGACGGTCACGATATGTAGTGATCCGACGGTTCAATCTCTCCTCGGTATTACCAACACTTGATCCGTGGCTTGACACCCGATTGGTCCATGAGTTCTATTTAAAGCGCATGGAGGGTCATTGTTCGGGTAATCCGTGCATGAGAGAAGCTTATGTAAATTTTCATTCTTTGATTAATAAATTTCCTGTAGTAGCCACGTTGGCGCAGGCCGTGGACTGTTTCCCTCTTTGAGGGTTTTAACCACGTCAAAAATATTGGTGTATTGATCTGTGATCTGGTTGTGAGCGGTGTCCTTTTGGTGTTCTTTTTGAGGAACTTACCCTGTAAATTCCTACATGGTATCGGAGCTATTTGAGGGCCGCGTCCGTTGGTGATCCAAATCTGAAGCCGGTAGAACTGCATGAGGCTGTCGTTTCCTAGATCTGCTGTTTCTGACTGCTTTCGGGCCGAGAGGACTGCTCTGTTGCGTTCGGAGCATCTGTTCCAGTGAGGAACCCCTTTCGTTTCACGCGAAAAGGTTTCCGGTAGCCCTAGCTGCGTCATTTTTCAAATCGGGAGGTATATAGTGTTTTTGCAGTTTACTGTTATTTTCTCTCTGCTTATTTCGGTTTCGGTTTATTTAGCCCTTTTTTTTTAACCGGATCTATACCTTTCATTTCTGTGTATGCTCTTTGCCCTGCGACTCTGTGCAATCTGGGCAAATCAGAAACAGAAAGGAAGGATTTTTCTCATGTGTATGCTCTTTTCCCTGCACCTTAGTGTGATCTCGGAAAATCAGAAACATTGAGAAAAATATTTAGTTTTTCGGCTAAAGCTAACTTCGAGCCGCAAGGTTCGTTTTTCTTTGCATATTCGTGTTGGGTTTTGTGTTTTGTGTTTTGTAGGGAAAAAGAGTTTTCTCAAGGCAAGCACGCAAACCAAGGCCCCCCCTCTCTCTCTCTCTCTCTCTCTCTCCCCCCCCCCCCCCCCCCCTCTCTCTCTCTCTCTCTCTCAAATTTTTTGTATAGATCAATTGGTTCAAAGCTATTTTAAGAGAGTAGAGGTCTTGGGTTCAAGTCTCCATTTTGTGGGGGCGGATTTTTTCATTCCCGCACATTCGCGCACTTTGCCGGCAACTTCAACAATTTTTTTTCAAAAAGCCATAACTTCTTCATCCGGAAGCCTTTTTCAGAGCCATTTTTTTTAAAACAGCCTAATTTTTCGAGATCTATCCATTGAAACACTTACTTTCAGCATCTTCAGCTTCAGTTTTTTTTAAAAATGGAAAGTCCATGCCAAGTCATTCTTGACAGCACTAACTACTTCCAATGGATAGCCTACATGGAAGATTTACTTAGAAGTAAAGGTCTCTACAGAATAGCCACAGACCAAGAGAAGAAACCAAAAGATGAAGACAAGGCTGCAAAATGGGAAAATAGACAAGATCAAGCACGTGGTTTGATAGGGATGTCTATTTCTCCTGATCTTAGATTCCATATTGCAGAACTTGAAAAAATCGCTAAAGTTTTTGGGATTAAAAATGAAATTAGAGCCCATCAACTTGAAAATGAGTTGCTTACTTTGGATCCTAATAATTTTTCTTGCATTGAAGATTTCTTGTCCAAATTCAAGACCCTTAGATATCTCTTGGAAGGTGTTAAGGTTAAGAAAGAAGATGGTAACCTTATTTATTCCATCCTTACTAAGTTGGGACCAGCCTACTCTGTATTTGTTTCCACTTTCCATTCTACAAGGGAAGCTTTCATTTGTCAAGGAAAAGACTACAAGGCCCCTTCCTTTGACTCCTTTTGTGATTCCTTAATAAGAGAACAAGAAAAACTCTTACACCTTGGTCTTCTTAATCTTGGAAACTCTTCCAAGAAAGCGTTAGCCGCCCAGCAGCAACCAAATTCAAAGAATCCTAAGAAGTCATATCCTAAAAAGAATGGTCCTAAACCAAACAAGGGTCCTAAGCAAACTCAGCCTCAAAATGAAAGATCATTTCAGCAAAATGATAAGACCAATAAAAACAAATGGAAGAAGACTGATAGACATTGTAACTTTTGTAATCGAGATGGCCACTTAGAATCTAAATGCTTTAAGAAGATGGAAGCCTTGGAAGCCGCAATGAAGAAACATAACATCCATGTGGAGCATACTTCAACTTCAACTTCCGGAATGGCACTTTCTGCATGTCGTTGTCAATCATCTCAGTCTGGTTATGCATTAAATGTATCTTCTTCTTCTCCTTCTCATGAGTGGCTCATTGATTCTGGAGCCTCTTATCACATGGCCAAAAACCAAGCCATGTTTTCTTCTTTAAATGATTGTAACACCAAAAACATATATGTTGGTGATGATAGATCTCTTAATGTTGTAGGGACTGGAACTGTTCATCTAGACAATGGTCAGTTTAATGATGTATTATGTGTTCCAACCTTATCCTGCAACCTTCTATCTGTATATCAGATAACTCATTCAGGTGAAGGTAAAATTGTTGAATTTTCACCTCATGATGTTGTAATCAAGGATCTAAGAGATCCTAAACAGATTCTAGCTACTGGTATTGCTGATGATTCCACAAGGTTGTATAAGTTTCACAACTTTGGGTCATCAAATCTTCCCTCAGTATTTGTTGCTCATAATGATGAAGTGAGCAAACTTTGGCATGAGCGATTTGGTCACTTAAACTATCGCTCCCTTCAGCATCTATGTAAAGAAAATATGGTGACAGGTCTTCCTATGGTATCTTGCAGAGATGGTGTTTGTTCCGGATGTGTACTCGGAAAACATCATCGGGACAGTTTTGAAAAACGTGCCTCTTGGCACGCCTCAGCCCCTTTACAGCTTGTGCACAGTGATTTATGTGGTCCACTTCCTGTTGCTTCATTCTCTGGCTGCAAGTATTTCTTAACTTTCATTGATGATTTCTCCAGACGCACTTGGGTATACTTCTTAAAACTCAAGAGCGAAGTATTTAACACTTTTTTGGCCTTCAAAGCCTTTGTTGAAAAACAATCTGGACATCAAATTCTTAAGCTAAGAACTGATAATGGTGGAGAATATGTTAAAAACACATTCATCAACTTTTGCACCAAAAATGGAATTCAAATGCAACATACTGTTCCATACACTCCACAACAAAATGGTGTAGCTGAAAGGAAAAATCGCACCTTAAAGGAAATGGCTAATTGTATGCTGCAATCTAAAGGACTCAGTCTTAGTTTTTGGGCCGAAGCAATTAATTGTGCAAATTATATAATCAATCGCACTCCTACTAAGGTTCTAAAGAATATCACTCCAGAAGAAGCTTGGAGTTCCATTAAACCAGATGTAAGTCACTTTCGTGTTTTGGAAGTGAAGCATGGGCCCATATTCCAGATGAAAAGCATAAAGCTTTAGAACCTAAGAGTGAGAAATGTACTTTTGTTGGATATTCTGAAGATGTAAAAGGTTATAGACTTATTCCATTTAAGTCCAAAAATGTTATCATTAGAAGAGATGTAAAATTTGATGAAAATAAATCGGCCTGCGAGCCTAGTCCGGCGGATGTGCCACCTCTTCCTATCTCTTCTACTTTTGAAAACATTTCTTCTTCAGATGATGAAAGTGAGGATGATAATCCTCCCCCACCTTCTCAGGATCCTCAACTTCCAAGATGGGTCCGTGCTACTCGGGATGCAGCAGGTGATCTTGCCGGTGATCCTACAGATCAGCGACGTACACGTTCTCAGTTTGAAAGAGCCTCTTCTTTACTGGCTCAAGCTCCAGTAAATCATGATCCTGACACTTTTGCAGAAGCTTCAGGCCATCCACATTGGGAAGCAGCTATGAATGAAGAATATCATTCATTGTTGACAAATGATACATGGGATCTTGTTCCTCTACCAAAGGGACGCAAACTTGTTAGATGTAAATGGGTTTACAGAACCAAGTATGGACCAGATGGGAAAGTTGATAAACATAAAGCTCGTCTTGTTGCTAAGGGCTTTTCACAGGTTGAAGGCATTGACTACACTGAAACCTTCTCCCCTGTTGCCAAAATGAACTCTATCCGCCTTGTTCTTTCCCTTGCTGCCTCTTTAAAATGGGAAGTCCATCAGATGGATGTTAAATCTGCCTTCTTGCATGGGGACTTGCATGAAGAAATCTATATGGAACAACCCATTGGCTTCATCCAAACAGACTCCAGCCTTGTTTGTCGACTTAAGAAATATCTTTATGGTCTCAAGCAAGCTCCTCGGGCTTGGTATGCCAAAATGGATAGCTTTCTTTTAGAATCTGGCTTTTCTAGGTGTCATTCTGACAATACTGTCTACACCAAGAAAGTGGGCAACTCTCTTATCATCCTTGTTCTTTATGTTGATGATCTTATTCTTACTGGTAGTGATCCCAACCTTATAAACCATGTGAAGTCCAGCCTTAAAAAGAAATTTGAAATGACAGACTTAGGACACTTACACTATTTTCTCGGTCTTCAAGTCTTGCAATCCAAGGAGGGTATTTCCCTTTCCCAGTCCAAGTATGCTTGTGATATTCTTCGTCATTTTCACATGGAAGACTGTAAGCCAGCCCCTTCTCCCTTTCAGTCTGGAGTCAAACTTTCAGTCTCTTGTACTTCTCCTGAAGTTGATGCTACCTTATACCGTCAACTTGTAGGAAAACTCTTGTATTTAACCCATACTCGTCCTGACCTTTCCTTTGTTGTTGGCCTTGTTGCTCGTTTTATGCAAAACCCCCGTGAAAGTCATTGGAAAGCAGCTAAAAGAATACTTCGTTATGTTCGAGGTACAGTACAGTTTGGGATTCATTACAGTGCCAAAGCAGCTCCTCTATTAGTTGGTTTCACTGATTCTGATTGGGCTGGTGACCCTGATGATCGGAAGTCTACTGTCGGTTATGTCTTCACTCTTGGTTCAGGACCTATTACATGGGCTTGTAAGAAACAGGCTGCCATTTCTCTTTCGTCAGCAGAAGCAGAGTATCGTGGTGTCGTGGAAGCAGTAAGGAAGCCTTGTGGCTTCGTCAGATCCTATCAGAGTTTGGCTTTGAGCAGCAGCATCCAACCACACTTTGGTGTGATAATCAAAGTGCCATTCAGCTATGCAAAGATCCAGTCCAGCATCAGCGCAGCAAACACATTGAACTACACATGCACTTCATCAGAAAGCTCATTCATGACCATGTTCTTGAAGTGCAATATTGTTCAACAGATGATCAGGTTGCAGACATCTTCACAAAGGCTCTCACAGAGGCGAAGTTCACTAAACTTCGATATATGCTTGGAGTTCAGGAAGTTGTCACTAAGGGGGGATAGGCTCTAGTGCCTCCTTCCTTCTCCTATTGTGTCATATTTGTAAATCCTTCAATCTTATCCCAAGTTGTTCTTAAGGGGGGATGTTAGGATATTCCGACACATAGGATATAGTTAAGTTCAACTTGGTCTAGTGTAGAGTTAGGTATAGAGTTAGGTAAAGTGTGTTTCTTTACCGTTGTACATTTTGTAACTTACAATCCGACGGTCACGATATGTAGTGATCCGACGGTTCACTCTCTCCTCGGTATTACCGACACTTGATCCGTGGCTTGACACCCGATTGGTCCATGAGTTCTATTTAAAGCGCATGGAGGGTCATTGTTCGGGTAATCCGTGCATGAGAGAAGCTTATGTAAATTTTCATTCTTTGATTAATAAATTGCCTGTAGTAGCCACGTTGGCGCAGGCCGTGGACTGTTTCCCCTTTGAGGGTTTTAACCACGTCAAAAATACTGGTGTATTGATCTGTGATCTGGTTGTGAGCGGTGTCCTTTTGGTGTTCTTTCTGAGGAACTTACCCTGTAAATTCCTACAAAGACAATACAACTTTTGTTGCATTTATGGAAAATCCTAAGCACTCACTAGTGATAGTGTGGATTAACCACCAACCTTTGCATGCATACTCCTATAATAATGTTTAATGGCGCATTTAGAGAAAATTGATTAGAGTTAAATGAATTGTTTATAAGAAAAGAATGAATGCATATATTGTTCTATGTGATAACGAAAGAATGTAGAAGGTGGGGAATGTCCTTGAAGAGGACAATAGAATGTTTTAAAAGACATTGAAAGAACCCCTTTGGATGTTAAAAATAAATAATGAGTCAAGTGGTAGGACTTGACTGTAATGGCTAATTGATGATTGAGTCTTTTCATGGATTTGGATTGAATTTAAGATGGTTGGTAGCATTGATTATTTAGTATTTCATGACTAACTATTAAACTTATATGCATGAATCAGTTTGATTAAAGATTATTACAAGTTGTAAACAATGTGGTAGTTCACTTCATGTGATTGGTCTAATGGTGCTAATACACTATTGAATTGAGGTTGACTGAATTGCTACCATAATTTTTATTGAAACTCATGTATTAACGTTGAATTAATGTTTTATATGAATAAAGTTTTCCATAATCTTTTATGCATATGCAAGAAAACTACAATGATGGTGAAAGTGGATAATTGTTGAACAATGCATACATATGACTGCAAGTTTTTGAATGATACAAAGAACTTAGATCATGATACAATAGTGTCGTTGAAGTGACTGATTTAATAAAAATGCATTGCCATGTCAGGGATTATGGCTTTGCATATGAATGTCATACATAAACGATAGTTGGTTTGATGAAAGCAGCCAAGAGTATTTGATAGTTTAATAATGTACTGAAATGCATGAGATGAAATAGATTATGTATGTTCTACCAACTTAATGATAGAACTAGTGGTAATCAAATTTGTGATTACATTGTTTGCTCAAACTTCACAACTCTACCAATTGATGAGAATGCTAGCTGGTATGCATCTTGTATTTAACAAATATGTTAATTTCATCCTTTAAAAATCCATCCAGTGCATGTGAATGTTGCGGTGGCATTACATATTAAATATAACATTATTGTTGTGTTGTGGACATGTGGTGTCTTTGTTGTCATCATTAAACAAAAATATGGATGACATTTTGAACCTATTGGCATTACTAATTTGTTTAACCAAGAAAAGTTTGTGTGATTGACTTGAATTTGGTAATGCTACATAATGATTGTTGATTAGATACATATGCGTAAATGAAGTGTCATTTTGCATGAATTAGTGACTATGGTATTTTTTAAGGTCCTATTCCCTTAACTGTTGTTGGAAAACAACTTCATGGAAACTTTGTTTTAAAGTTCCTTGGATGTAGCATCTAGAAGATGTATCCTTATTTGTTATGTTTACTTTTAATGCATGGAAATGGTTTATGAAATGTGGATAAGATCAATACCTTTCTACATTGTTGAAATATTGAATTTACAAGATATTTTGTAAAAGGTATGTTTTTATCAAAAGCGGTTGTGACTAACGTTGCTAGTGTGATTAAGCTGGGGTAGCTTAATGCAACATGATAATGTCACTAATATTCCAGTAACATGGAACATAAGAACTTGTGAAAGCTAAAATGTTGCAATATGATTTGCAACTACAAATGAGAAGTAATAATGTTATGATATGCAAGATAGGTAATGTTTTTTTAAATTGCATGATGATTATTATGTAGAAAAATTGAAATGGGTATCACATGTATGACATGTGATGTTAGTCATGATTTTCTGTCAATTTACTTTTACAGATTATGGGGCCAATGTTGATTATCAAGTATGAATGCATGATGTATCTAAATGTCAATGTGAATATGGTCAGTTATGTAAATTATAGTGGGAAAAGGTGAAAAAGAAAATTTCACATGCCAGAAAGTTCTGGGATAGTTGTGAAAGACCAAGGAGGCCTTGGGATGAGGTGGTTTCCTGCCTAGATTTCTTCTCCCTAGAGAAATATGATCTCAATAAGAGAAAAGAGTTGGTCAAGATGGTGAAGCAGGGAAAAAGTTTGAGGCAACTCTATTGATTTTGGGGCCTATTGGAGGATGCCCAAAGAGTGAATTGTTGAGCTCTAAATTCCTCAGGATAGGATGTTGTTGGAGGAATAGGTAGGACGCTGCCAAGAGGAATCTTGTGTTAGACCAAGTGTGGTCATTGTCAAGGAATTGTCTTGGATGTGAAATTGGCTCAACCTAGTTGTGGAAACCAGTTCTCATTGGTTGAAAGGAGCATTATTTTTCCCACTGTGGTTTTTGTGACAAACACAGCTAATTAATCAAATAAGTTATGTGTTAAAAATGAATTTTCTATATGATTGTGTAAGGATTTTATGTACATCTTGACAGGAAAGGAGCCTAGTGCTCGGAAAGGAATTACTGGAAGTGTAGTTCCTCTATTGTATTACCAATCTTATGGATGTCTTTAGCGGGGGCTAAGACAATATGCAATTGGTATAATTATTGATCATTTTGATGATTAGAGAGATAGGTGCTTTCTGGGTACTTGTAAAAGTATTGTGATTAAAATATCACTTGACATTCCATAAATAATTAATAGTTGAAAATGTTGTGAATATTGTGATTATGTTGGATTGGTTGGTCATATGCTGCAAGTTTCTTGCCATGGAGGTTGTGAAACCACCCTAGGTTCTTGTTGTTGGGTTGTCAAACCACTCTTAGAGTTCTTGCCACAGTTGATAAACGACCTATAATTAAAATTATTGCATAAAGTGACCCTCATTTCCAAGAATAATTGGCAAGTAACAATAAGTTGGTATAGATATTTTGTTTTTGTTTCTATGAAATTGACAAAGGCCTAAGTGATTGAATGTAAAAATTGAATATTTTTCAGCTGTAAATGCTTATGATTATAGATAAAACATTATTGCTTTATTTAATGTTATTTCGTGGAAATAAAATCCTTCATTTTAAAGGGGAAGGATTCTCTTTTGGTTGTTTAGATTGGTCTATCATGAATAAAAGTTAAGTATGAACACTGAGGATGGTGTTATCTTTAATGGGGGGAGTATGTAATATCCCTATCGTAAAAACTTTTGTAAAACTCATTGGGGAATATTATTAATGTAAATGTTTAATGAAAAACTAATCACCAGGAATTTGTTAGGGTTTGGAATGGCTCATAACTACCATGTCAAGAATGTGTTCGGTTTTTTCTATGTTACCATATATTGTTGGCATTGGAGGATATGCAATGCTTGTATATCATTTCCTCAACTACCTTTAGTGTCAAGTTTTTCATTGCCGCAAACGGTTACATCAAGGAATGAGCCAAAGCATGTGACACAGAGTTAATACTATTTTAATGCTACTAGGAAATATTTGTATTTGTATTGCCTTGTGATGTGATGCAAAGAAAAAATAGGGTGGAATGGAAAGTGGTAGTTGGAGCAATGGTGTGCTCTGCTTTTTGTTGAGGAACTGAATATATTGTTATTGTGGTTTTTGAGTTTGTGTCATTGCTCTAGAGTTGGGAAGAGAAGGAATAGGTTGATCCTGCAAGGGTAATGGGGATCGAACCTGGATCAATTATCAAAGTCCAAATTGTCAAAACAGGGAACCCACACTGTGTAATGCTTATGTTGCTCATGTAGCTTAGGAGGGGCGATTGTTGGAGTTAACTTACGTACGTGACAGACATGCCATCGCAAACTCAATTTGGATATTGTTGACACTACTATTATTTTGGATAATGTTCCGTGTAAAAAAGAGTAAATTTTAATGGGGCTCGTCGATCGTACAGCTGTAAAAGACAAGTAACCATGATTTCCTTGGAAAGAAATTACATTTTCATCTTGTGCAAGAAAGGATAGATTATTTTATTAATTTATTTGGAAATATTTTCTTTCAACTATTGAAAAGTTGCAGGGATTTATGTATTATTTTCCTTGGAAAGTTTCGCATGGTTTCTATGCGATAATATTCTAAAAGAATGCATGTGAACCTTGTACATAGAAGATCAAGAAACCATGATAATTTCTTGAAAAGGAATGTTTGTGAACCTTGCACATAAAAGATAAGTAGCTAGGTTTTTCTTGAAAAGAATATGTATTTATTTTACTACCTTTCTTGAGAAAGAACATGTGTTTATATGCAAATATATAATAGTTATTTTAATAATTTTCTTGAAAAGAATATGTGTTTAATATATGGAGAAATAATAGTTATTATGATAGCTTCTTTTAGAACAAGAGTATGTTCTTGCATACATGAAAAGAATAGTTATTTTGTATATTTCTTGAACTGAACCTGCTTGGCTAAGAGCTTGCTCGGACGTAAGGAAACCGGTTAACGACCCAAGACCCAGAGGCATCTGGTGGCGTGGTTTTCCTTGAATAACATTAATGAGTCAGACTGCATTCGTGGATAGCAACCAAAGATAGTTGTCCTCACTGCTGGTTTGACAACTGAAGTATGTACTTGCATGCATGAAAAGAATAGTTTTTGTGTATACTTCTTGAAAATAAATATGTGTTTATATGCAATAAAAGAATATCTATTGTGTAGATTTATTGAAAAGAAATATGTGTTTTTGCATGCATGGAAATAATAGCTATTGTGTTAGATTTCTTGAAGAGAATATGTGAATATTTTTATAGTTTTTTGGAAAATAACATGTGCTTATATATACATAGATAACAATTATTTTGCTAAGTTCTTGGAAAATAATATGCGTTGAAGTACACAAAACAATTATCATGTTAGTTTTCCTTGAAAAGAATGTGTTTATGCACATAAAAATATTAGATAATGTGTTAGTATTCTTGGAAAATAACATGTGTTTATGCACAGAAGTAATGGATGTTGTGTTAAATTTATTGGGAATGAAATTTGTATTGCATGCACAAGAGAGTCACTATATAGAGACAAGTATTTATATGCACATGGATAATGTTGTGAGGCTAAACTCTTTTGAAAAAAATATGAATTTACATGCACAAAGATCATATTTAATGCGTTAGTTTCTTTTAAAATACAATAGCTGCAATGGATGTTCTTTTTAAAAGAATGTGCCTTGTGCAAGAAATAATAGTTAGTGTGGTGTTTAACTTTGAAAATACTTCCCTCTTCTTGTGCGAAGAGATGGGGATAACCATGGAAGTTATTTTAAATATTACCATATTCTTGGAGATAGAAGTAGAATGTAATTGTTTCCCTTTCTCAAGATACATGTGAAGTAGGGACAAGTGAGCATGCCTTGGTAATCTTTATGTATTTTACCTTATGCACGTAAGTTATGAATGGACCAACATGTGTCATAACCATACATGTGTAAAGATAAACAGACATGTTTTGGTAGCTATGTACTTTTAAATAATGGATGTGTAGTGTTAATAAGATGCATGTCTCAATATTTTGTATGTGTTTTGATTATGCACATGAAAAGATGCTTGAAGCATAACGAGTAAAATATTTATTATTTGGATGTCAGAGTTTGCTGACACTGGTAATTGCATGAAAGGATTGTAACTCGTGCGAAGGACAGATTATAATTAACATTATGACAGGAAAAGAAATAGTGGTCCATTTAGATTAAAGGAATTTCAACTGCAGGATAATCCACTGATGGAAACAACCAAGCCACAAAGACATAATGTTCGAGTGTTAATTTTTCTTAGGGCGGTATTTTTCTTTGCTTTAGATAATTGCATTAACAAAAATTTTACCATTTACATTGCATTCACCCCATATCATCATAATATCAATAGTGATTACATTGAAAGAACAATAACATCAACTATGTAGCGGAATAATAAAAGGAACATCAAAATAAAAGCATGCACAAATAGAGATCCCATGATTTAGTCAAAGACCAGGGGAAAACCCCACAAGGGTGAAAACTAATTTAAAATCTTCTTCTTATTAGATTTTCATAAAATGTTCAAGAAAGAGAGAGTACAATGATCCAATTATTCAATCACAAAACTATCCAGCAAAACTAACCAAACAATATCTAAGAGATGAACCCAAGACTGATTTACTTCAAATAATAGTGTTCCAACTTGCAATTAATGGTTAAAACATGCAATAAATTGTCGTCAAAACCCTAGGTCGTAGTCGCACAAAGCTAGTGACCATCTGTGCGGCTGAAGTTGTCCAGTCATAGGGAGCACCATGTATGCGTATAGCTACACCCGAGATTTTCTTGTTACAACCCTAGGGTTATAGACCAAAAACCCTACTTCACATGTGTGAGCTCGTACCCTGCAATTTCGGACCTGTACGAACCAATTTACGCCAACCAACTTCAAACCTGTGCAAGTCAAACCAAAGAAGAGAGAAAAAAAAAATATGCTTTATGATCATTTCTAGTGAGGGTCACTTGACTTGTATTTATATGCTTCTAAAGGTGTCCAATTTCTCTTTAAAGTCGACTTGAACTTTTGTGCACATGTGGGTTTCCATATTAAAAATATATTTTTCCTTAACCAAATTAAATTCTTCTAAGGGCTAGGAGGGGTCTTCCTTGTTGAGGAAGATTTTACAAGGAAGGGAATTTGTCCCTAAGCTGCCAAATGAACATAATTGTGAGTAAATGATATCATGATTGATGTAATAGCTTTTAGTTTTTTATGTTGTATTTAAGATGATATTTCTTTGTAAAATTTTATGAAAATGGTCAAGGGATGGACTCCCTTACAACCATTTAGTGAGGGGTGAATATCCTCATAAAATGTTTAATAAAATCTAAACGTTTGTTGTTTTTTCCCTACGAGGTTTCTAGGGTATATCGGTGTCCATTTATGTGTGTGTTTATTGTGTCATTCTAAAGATGTTTCTTCCTTGCATGACGATTGACACTTACATCATCAATTATGTGATTAAGTAGCCTAAGTAAATGAACGACGATAATGATGTAAGAATACAACATGAAGCTTATGTCAAAATACTGTAACAATGGTTGTTATGTTATGTAAATTACTATTCCATTCCTAAAGTTACTTTGTGTAATGATGATGGTTTTATCTAATGATCAATTAAATAATATTGAATAAGTGAATTCAGATTATTACATGCTAATAAATTCAGTAAAAAAAATTATAATCCTATGTACTTTTACATTAGGTTTATCTAGGAATGTTACAAGAATATTCCCTCAAGTATTAAGTGGATTATTTAATCTCGTGGAATATTACTTATTATATTATAATTAATGTTCATAGAAAATAATATATGATGTTTGATGTATTTTTTTTATAATTATTAGAGTGAAGAGCATTTCCTAAAATGTTAAGTGAATTATTTAAGCTTATGAAATATTTATTATTACAATTATAATTCATTTTCATTGAAATATTATAATTATAATTAATGTTCATTGACAATACTTGATGCGGGAATAACTTAATTTAATTTAATATTATATATATATATATATATATATATATATATATAAAATGTTCTTATGAAATATTTATTATTACAATTATAATTCATTTTCATTGAAATATTATAATTATAATTAATGTTCATTGACAATACTTGATGCGGGAATAACTTAATTTAATTTAATGTTATATATATATATATATATATATATATATATATATATATATATATATAGATATAATGTTTTTATAATCCAATTCATATACTCATCTAAATCATTTCAGTTTAAAATTATTATATTGAATGGACTTAGACTCCACTCAAACAATATGGAGATTCAAGTACATTCAATGATTCCTCTTTAGATGTAATATATGTCAAAAAGTTTACCCATATTATTTCAAATTATTTCTTAACTAGCAAAATTCACATGAAAACAAGGAGATTCATTAATATTACCCACATCAGGAGATTGTAATAAACATTATATTCGGATTGGCATCCTAGAATCATGTAGGTTTCATGAAAAGTCCATATTTACTCCAAAGCCATGATCTCACTTCCAAGAACTTTATATTATCTTTACAATTGTTGAAAAAGAAATAAAGAAATGTTTAAAACAAAAAGTTACTAAAATTTGTGTGATTTAGATGAAGTAAATCTATTAAAATAGAAGAATTAATGGTAATGATGAAATCACATTGAATCTTTAAATCAATTTATTGCCTTGTTAAATATCAATGAGCCCACTTGATAATTGAATATGTAACATTAGGTTGATTTTCCATCTCTCCACAATGAAGGCTCTTAGTTGAAAATCCTTAGGATCCATAAGGGAAGATGATTAATTCTAGACTACCATTTAAAATAATACGAAATTGAAGAAGAAGCCATACCTCTGCTCTAAACCCCTCCATGAAGATGTATTACCAAGAACATGATGAAGAGGCTATACCTTTGCCCTAAATACCTCCATGAATATGTAGTACCAAGAACATGGTGAAGTCCTTTATATGTTGTAATTAGCGAAGTTGTCCAAGTCATCAAGATGCTAACCAATGAAAATCAACCTCAAATGGACAACCAAGGCTCCTTCCTTATCTTGGAATGTTGTCTTAACATTATATTCAAAATTTGGGCTCCCTACGTATAGAGTGATATTATTTATGGAGATACCTACATACCACTTTTCATTTAAACAAATAATATTTGAACGATAGTTTACTAAATAATTAGGGGTGTTATTTCAACTATTGTAAACATTTTGTCTAACATTTGGCATGTATCCATCAACCTTCTAACCCTGGAGTAGTAGCATAACCCTCCACTTGATTTTCCAATCATGACCATGGGCACAAAATAAAGGCCTAAAGTCACCACTGCCATTTTGATTTATAATAACCATTCTCATAACCGCCTTCACTAATCTATGCATAAATGATCTCCATCCTTACCTAAGCTTCACATGACCTATTCAAACCCTATATGTCCTTGAGGGAATATATTACCAAAACACTTAAGATTGTATAATTCCTTCATATGGACAGTGAATCCTTAAATGGATTACTCCCTTTGTAGGTCGCATTCCATCCCTACACATGAGCTACATGGTCACTCTTAAATCCAAGCATGTCCTTATTCGTGTGGTATTGTTTGTTATTTTATTAAAAGAAGTGAGGTGCATTCTAGATCTCAATATTGAAAGAGTGTAATATCCATCTCACTTATAATGCTATTGTAACTATAAGTCAACCCTTGTAATAATTTTATGAAAAAATAAAACTAAAGTAATATTCAATATAGGATTGGTTCAATAAAAATTATTCAAGGATATTTAAGTGTGAAAATTGTAGGGGGGATACGCTACGATCCCAAAGGAAACAAAAAAATTTCATATGCTCGAGGTCTTGGAATTTCCACTACAATCAAGAAGAAGCATGTGCGTTGTTGCAAGGCCTAAAATTATAGCTCTATCGTTGTGAATGGAGATTATAAGGTTCTCATTTAAGCAATGTATAAGACCTTGAAACCCACCAATCAAAAGATATCATCAGCCTTGAACGTGATCTTGAAGGAGGTATCAAGGTTTAAAAAAATATTTTATTTATTTTTTCAAGTTGTAAGAGAGAAAAATTACGAAGATGACACTTTTTCAGATATAGACACAAGATTAAAAGGCGTCATTATAAAGGTTAAAGGCACAATATATCTTCAATCCATACCTTAGAAAATCAACACACCAAATAACAAGTACCATTCACTTAATGTTACACATGTCAATCATGTGGCGTCTCTTATTTCCAATCTTGGCCATAGACATGATGAGACTTACACTCTCTTTGCACATGCTCAACCTAGTGTGGAGTCATGGTATTTAATTTTTCTCATTTTTACATCCTAGTAGATGAGGGATAATGGGGAATTTTAGTGGGAATAATAGGCAAGATCATTCATCTCCTTCTCTTATAGCTAGACATTAGGACTGGGCATATTTTTCAAATTGAGGATTTGTTTCCCAGATTGTGATTCCATTTCTTATTTATAGGTTTGATTTCATGTGGGTTTGATGTGAACAGTTTTATGTGTGCTTTAAGGTTGGCGCTTTTTGGAACATGTTGTGCTATTCAACAACCCCCTATTTATTAATAGTAGTAGTTAATATTACATTAATAAATAGGGACCCTTTAAAAAATCCTTCCAAAAATAAACTTAGAAATTAGGTATTTTTCTTATTTAATTTTGGAATAAAGCAAGATATCAATCAAACCCCTTTTCCAAAAGAACTACTAAATTCTTGCCTTCCCGCGTAACACATGATTAAGCATCATCATGTAGGTTTTAACCCGTACAGAAATTACCTGCATACGAATTCTAAAACACAGAAAATAAACAATGTGAAATCATAACACATAAAACACATATACACAGAGATTTTCCCCTGGATCCCAAAATCGGGACTACCAGCTTGATTCTTCATTATGTTCCTTTCAATGTTACAATACATATTTATACATGCCAAAGCATCCAATACCATGGACCAAAAACCATCGCGTCCAATACCATGGACCGAAAACCATCGCGTCCAAAAAACATGTGCGAAAATCATGCACAATACCATAGGTGGGTCCGCCCAACCTAACATAGGGTCCAAAACCAAAAAATTTCGGGGCGCTTCCCCAGACCCCATAAAGTGGGGTTACGGGTGCCCTTCAAACCCCTGTTAACTACGTGGAAAGAATATAACACAACCCAACATTCTCCCACTTGTTGTTTTCTTTCCATAGCGGGCCACAAGAGAGCTTAGTCATTTTCCCAGCCCTAAAATGCCCATTGTCTCTCTACACCAAGAGAACTTCTTAGAGCTCACAGATTTTGTCAATTCATCTGCAGTATTCTTCAAAGTGTCCACCTTTACCAGCAACACCTTTTTGTCTTCTATAATATCCCTCACAAAGTGATACTGAACATCAACGTGCTTTGTCTTTGAATGATATGCAGGGTTCTTTGCCAAGAAAATTTCACTTTGGTTGTCACAGTCTATCCTTATAGCTTCCTGTACTAACCTCATACTTGAACACAATCTCTGCAACCAAACTGCTTCCTTGCTTGCATGAGTGGCTACCATGTATTTTGCCTCTGCAGTTGATAGTGCCACTACAGATTGTTTCGTAGTCATCCAACTGACTGCACCTCCAAATAGGTTAAACACATACCCACTTGTAGATCTTCTCTGATTCAGATCTCCAGCCCAGTCTACATCAACAAAGCCATGAATATCCAACACTCTGTCCAATCTTGGTCTTCCTTGGTAGCACAAACCATAATCACTAGTGCCACGCAAATACCTGAAAATCCGCTTCACTGTTGTCCAATGCTCCTTTCCTGGTTTTGACATAAACCTGCTCAATACTCCCACTGCATGTGCAATGTCTGGTCTAGTACAAACCATTGCATACATCAGGCTACTGACTACACTTGCATATGGAACATGGGACTTGTCCTCTTCCTCTTCTTGTGTCTTGGTACATTGTTCAGCAGATAACCTCACACCTACAGGAATAGGAACCTTCACCGGTTTACTATCTTGCATATTAAACCTCTACAGTATTGTCTCGACATACTTCCTCTAGTTTAACAGAGCTTCCTCTTTGACCAATCCCTTTTAATTTCCATGCCCAAAATATAGTTTGCATCACCAAGATCTTTCATGTCGAATTTGGAGGACAATTGGGTCTTCAAATCATGGATAATTTATTTTTTATTTCCATCCAGCAACATATCATCCACATACAAGACCAGATAAATATCATGGCCACCAATTAATTTAAAATACACACAGTGATCTGCATTACTTCTAGTGAAGCCAAGTCCCTGTATAAATGTATCAAATTTCTTATACCACATCCTTGGTGACTGTTTTAACCCATACAGAGACTTCTTTAACTTGCATACCAGTTCTTTCTTACCCTTCGCTGCAAAGCCTTCAGGTTGGTTCATGTAGATTTCCTCTTCCTGATCCCCGTGAAGAAATGTGGTCCTTTGGAACATGTACCTATGCATCACATCCGAATACCCTTAGATGTGAAAGAGAGGGTTTCTTACCAATCCATACCTATTGTGGAGTCTTATACTCCAACGCTGATGAAGGTGACCTATTGACCAGGTAACATGCAGTATCCACCGCCTCTACCTAGAATTCTTGTCCTAACCCAGCACCACTGAGCATGCTTCTTGCCCTTTCCATCAACGTCTTATTCATTCTTTCTGCAACTCCATTTTGTTGAGGTGTATATGGAGTAGTCTTTTGTCATGCTATACCACACTTCTTACAGAATTCTTCAAATTCCTTACTGCAAAACTCTCCACCGTTATCTGTCCTCAACACCTTTATCTTCTTCTTTGTCTAGTTTTCCACCAGAGCCTTAAATTCTTTAAACATGTCAAAGACTTCAGATTTCTTCTTAAGGAAATATATCCATGTATTCCTTGAGAATTCATCTATAAATGATACATACTACACAGACTTACCCAGTGATGGAACCTTCACAGGTCCAAACACATCACTGTGCACAAGTTCTAATATCTGTTTCGCCCTCTTACTACCAGAGGGGAAACTCACCCGATTCTGCTTCCCATATACATAATTTTCGCAAAAATCAAAATCTAGAGAGCTATTACTCATACCTTCTACCATACCTTTACCATGAAGTATCAGAAGGCCCTTTTCTCCAATATGTCCAAGCCTTTGATGCCACAGCATGGTCTTCTCTCTAGAGACCACTAGATTTTCTGCTCCACTTTCAGGAACCACAGAACTATTGCAACCATCAATAACAGCTACCTTGCAGCTTGTACAGAGTTCCAATCCGAACTCCCCGCATCAATACCAGTGCTCCCCGAACCATCTTGCAGGTATCTTTCTCGAACACTGTTTTTACACCTGCATCATCCAGCTTGCTAACATAAATCAGATTTCTGGCTAATGCAGGAATATGTAGAACACCTGGAAGCGTTCTAACCCTTCCACCTTGCAACTTTAACTTTACTTTTCCACGACCAACGATTCTAGCCTTCCTGTCATCCCCCAAGAAGACATCACCACCATCATATTTCTCATACTCGCAGAACCACTCTCTATGGGGAGTGAAGTGAAAGGATGCACCTGAGTCAATCAACCATGCCTCATGATCTACATGTGTACTTGAAGAAGCCAAGTACACATCCCCACCTTCATCTGAGGTGGTTTTCGCCTCTACAGAAGGAGCCTCATCAGATCCCTTTCCTTTGTTAGGAGCTTTAGATTTATAGTCCCTTTTGTAGTGCCCTTCCTTTCCACATATCCAGCACACCACCTTTACAGGTTTTCCTGGAGATTTAGATCTCCCTTTAGATTTAGATCTTCCACTCGATGACTTATTTTTGTTTTTGTTCTGGGTCAGCCCTCGTACAGACAAGGCATCACCATTTTCGCTCTTCATATTTTTCCGTCTCATCTCCTCCGTTAGTAAGGATGAGACTATTTCATCAAAATGCAAGGCAGTTGCATTGCTACCTATTGCAATAACCAAACTATCCCACGAATCTGGTAGAGAACACAACAAACTGATGCACTTATCTTCATCTAAAATTTTAATATCAACAGATGCTAACTGACTTACCACAGTATTAAATGCATTTAGATGCTCTATCACCGAGTCTCCATCTTTCATCCTCAGGTTATACAGCTTTTTCCACAGGAACAGTTTATTCACCAGAGACTTAGATTGGTACAAAGTCCCTAACTTGTCCCACAAAGCCTTTCTTGTAGCTTCCCCTGATGCATTCAGCAATACTGAATCTAAGACACACAATCGTATTGTGCTCTTTGCCTTCCAATCCAACTTCTTCCATTCTTCATCGGACACTCCCGTTGGTTTAGTACCCAGATCTACCGCAATCCACTGGTCTTTATCCACCAACAGATCCTCCATCTTGAGTTTCCACAACTCAAAACATTGACCATTAAATTTCTCGATCTCTATCTTTCCACTGCTCGCCATCTTCTTTCACCACCAAAATCGATCTCACAGATCTCCCATTGAGTAGGGTCTACCACAGGCCTGAGCGAAACCCCTCAGCAAAAAAAGCATCCCCTTGAAGCCAAAACAGCTCTAATACCAAATGTAGGTTTTAACCCTGTACAGAAATTACCTGCATATGAATTCTAAAACACAGAAAATAAACAATATGAGATCATAACACATAAAACACATATACACAGAGATTTTCCCCTGGATCCCAAAACCGGGACTACCAGCTTGATTCTTCATTATGTTCCTTTCAATGTTACAATACATATTTATACATGTCGAAGCATCCAATACCATGGACCGAAAACCATCACGTCCAATACCATGGACCTAAAACCATCGCGTCCAAAAAACATGTGCGAAAATCATGCACAAAACCATAGGTGGGTCCGCCCAACCTAACATAGGGTCCAAAACCAAAATTTTCTGGGGAGCTACCCCAGACCCCATAAAGTGGGGTTACGGGTGCCCTTCAAACCCCCTGTTAACCACGTGGAAAGAATATAACACAACCCAACACATCAAAAACCTTGCTAACCCACCAAATCTAGTGAAAAATGATTAAAAGAGGACTCCATGCTTTATACCTCGAAACTATCATATTTTTTATATAAACTAGGTCCTAAAGCTTTTCTCGTCAAAACCAAGTCTCGCATCGCATATCGCTATTTATGAAGAGCCCGCCTTAAAAGGTTATCTCAAAACAAGCGAAATGTGAAACTGTGATGGCATCGTAACCTTTATCGCATCGCATTTCGAGCATTTAAAAGAATACCGCAAGATTACCATCAGTCGATATTGTGAAATGTGATCATCACCCAGACCCACTCCTTCAATACATATATATATATATATATATATATATATATATATATATATATATATATATATTTTTAACAAGGTCGGGTAGTTGATATATTATCAAAAGCTTTGTTGGAGCAAGCTCCTATTACAAATGACTGCAAAAAGATAAACATCTAAGCCAGGAGATAGGAACGTAGTCTCTTCTCCTAGGCTAGTGTTCAAGACTTCATGTATTTTTATGGGTATTCTAGTGTACTGCCTAACAAACTGACCTATTAGAAAGAGAAATTTACATGCCATGGATTCTCTGACAGTTTTTCAAGGCTTATAGACTGTTTGCTCCTGAGTTGGCTGTTTCTTCTTTTCATATTTGACCAAGTTCTCTCCTTCATTACTTGTGCTGCTGATTTTGTAATATGCCATTGTGGTTCCATTTGAGTTGATTTCTTGTTCTTCCTTTGGCTTTGCATTCTGCTCCTTGTTTTGTTGTGCTTCCTTGGATTTGTAATGCCTGAGGTGCTTTTTCTTCTTCTGGTGTTGACCACTTTCCTTTTGTCGGGCACGGGGGCCATTGGAATCAACGAATAGGGTTTTCAGTTTAATAACTACCAAGATTAAGTCGTAAAGTTCAGAATCATGGGATGGATGGTAGAGATTATCCAGAGGCGTTGCAATCTGGAGGAACCGTCACTGCCATCAATGAATCAAATCAATGGTCATCGGGCGAGAAACCATGAGTGGTAAAAAGGGGAGGATGCCCGATTCCATTGACCGGGCGACACATAACAGCAGAGGAGAGAGAGAGAAAACCACTTTTTAGGCGGGTAATCTCTGAGCTTGTTGTCGGCCCGATATCGATAAGAACCTTCAAATCCGATGGGGATAGATCGACGGTGGGAGAAAGTCGCACAAGTTTGGATGGACGGGCTGATCGCCAACCGTCGGATCAGGCGCCAGATCAACGATCCAACTTTGATAGGAGATCGGAGAGAGGAGAGAAAAACGATGCGGTGAAGGCTTGGGGGGGCAGACCTGGTGATATATTTAGGTGTGAATGAAAGCTTATTTGAAGTCTAAATTAAGCACTCAGTCATGATTTTCCATTGTATTTCGGTAATAATGAGGTCCCAGAGAGAGGACCAAAATCTGGACATAACAGAAGCTTTACGCTGCAATGGGGCGCTGGGTGGAGGGAGTGGAGGGGATGGGGGGATATGGGGTGAACGATCTGGGTAAGAAGAGGGGAGGTGTTAGGGTCCCACCCTAACCCCTTTATTTATGTAATGGGATCGAGTCATAGTAAAGAGTCAATAAAGCCCATATTAATAATTGTAAGTGGTTAACCCGCAATTAATGACAGGACCACAGTTAGTTGCAAATGGGTCGTAGTATTAGATAGATGGTATTAATAAAACCCATGGTATTGATCCTTGGTATTGCATGAATGAGTCATATATAAAGGATAGAGACTCCCTGCGAGGAGCATTGTGTCTTATTTTTGTATCGAGCTCTGCTCTATTGGAGGTTTCCCCCTCGAAGAGGCCAGTGAACATTGCTTTTTGAATAATAAAATATTTGTTGTTGTCTCTCACTATTCTATGTTCTGGGTATCTTTCTTCGCATATTTTGTATTTGGGTATCTTTTTGCAGGTTAAGAGCATAACAAGTGGTATCAGAGCACTTTCCAGGGCCAGTGGGATCTCCATTTCTTAGCAAAAAAAATTTTGGCTAGAGACGTGTTCCGGCGTCTTTAAACCACGGGATCTGTTGTTGAGCGCATAAACCTGCGGATTTGGGGAGGCATGCACGCAAGAAATACAAGAGGTGGTCACGCTTGTTGGACTCCCTTGTAACCCCTGTGGGTACCCCTTCGAGTAGTAGCGCATTAGACAGAACCGCGTACGGACTGTCTTCCAAGTACCTTCTAGGTATATCGGAAGCCCCTTAGCTCATCTGCAACCTCGCCATAGATAAACCGTCGGCCGTCTTGCTGCTACAGTACACCGAGAACAGCACTTGAAGAGATTACTCGCCCGTATGATAAGGTAGTCGAGTTGTATGGCTAAGGGTATGGTTGAACCTCCTTAGTTAGAGCCATGAAACATTGGGCTGAGTACTACTGTCAGACCCTTATGTATATTGTGATCTGTAGCACCTGACACTCCTCGAGACCATAGTTCCCTTTTCTATCTGGGGATCATGCATCATCTCTGCCAGATCAGCGCGCAAAGAGGTGCAGCAGCAGCAGACATCAGTCCCGCAGTTCCGAGTTAGCAGACCAGCCATTCCGATCTATTAGATCCATTATATCCGCGGTAACAGTCTGTTCTGCCGCCCAGAGCTATCTGATCTACCATTCAGATCTCTCAGATCCACCAGATCTGAGTAGTTGGGTGGGGTTCCTATATCGGGGTATAATTTTCGCAGGACTTTTGGCCGCATTGAATTTTGAGGATTTGGCGACTACAGTATTCATAAGGAAGGAGTAAAACTCCGTTAGGAGTCTGAGATCTCCCAGGGCGCTTATTGGTGATCTAGCCCATCAGAATCAAGACGACGAGCTAAGCACGGTGGTACCATTCAATTCTTAATGAAAAAAAAAATTAGGCGGTCCCAATTTTCAAGAACATTAGGTCGGTGCATGGTAGAAACTAGAGCTCAAGCTATGGCCAATGAAAGGATGGACAAACTTGAAGAATCCTTGAAATCCCTCCACATTCAGCTTGACCGACTAAATAGCATGATCCCAAGCATAATCCTGACGGGCAAGGAGGAAGCCCATGAGGAGGCGTATATTGGCAATGGACACAGTGAGGGTGAGTCTAGCCACTCTCTTCACCTCGAGGGTCCCCACCAACAATCCCATCCGCGACCTCCCAAGTTGGATATGCATAAATTTGATGGTTCTCACCCGACAGCATGGATAGCACAAATGGAGCAGTATTTCAATCTGAATAACATCTTAGATAATGAGACTGAGCTTATGGTGGGGAGCATGTACTTGGACAATGAAAGGTGGCAATGGTGGGAATGGCATCAACATTGCAATGGACCTTTTAGGACTTGGAACTCCTTAAAAAAATCTCTTACAGAATGCTTTGACTAGGAATCTTCTTTTTTGGGTCGTCTTACTAAGCTTCGACAGACTAGCACAGTGGATGAATATATTACAGCCTTTGAAGCCTTAGCCTTCCCCACTAGGGGTCTCTCGGATGTGTTCTACACTGAATGTTTTATCAGCGGTCTTAAAGAAGCCATAAAAGCCCATGTCTTACTGCACCACCCTCCCACATGGACGGAGGCTTGTAAGGTAGCTCGTAACGTGGAATGTGCATTAGCAGCCCAGTACAATCGCCCAAATTTCACCGCTAAGGGTCACCCCCCACAGGCTCACAGCACGACTCAAACACTTAAGGTTCAAAAGGTGTCACCTGCAGAAATGGCTGAAAGAAGAAAGCAAGGATTATGTTACTACTGTGATGAAAAATACTCCCTAGGTCATAAATGCAAGGAGCCCAAATTTTTTCAAATTGATGCCACTGATTACAGCTCATCGGAGGAAGATCCACCACTGGAGGAACATGAGGCGATGGAAGAGGACAACCAAAAGGACAATGTCCCTGACGAACCAATTATTTCGCTGCATGCTTTGGTAGGGATTTCTTCACCTCAAACTCTCAAAATTAGAGGTTTTATTAAACATCGCCCAGTAGTAGTCTTGATTGATAGTGGAAGTACACATAATTTCATCCATCAAAAAGTCGTGGAAGCAGTGCATTGTTTTGTATGAGCAGTTTCTAACTTCCAAGTCCAAATTGCGGATGGGGGCACAGTGAAATGTGAAGGCCGCTGTGAAAATGTCAAACTTCAAATGGGGGATTATCAGTTGAAGACCCACATGTTTGCCATACACATGGGATGGTGCGACATTGTCCTCGGTGTTGAATGGCTTCGCACTCTTGGGCCAATCACAATGGATTTCCAGGAGTTATATGTGAGTTTTAAGCAGAACAACTCCACACATACCCTCCGTGGACTCCAGGCGGGAGCTCCCTCTATCATCAGCTCACATAGGATGGAAAAATTGCTAAAAAAGGGCCATCATGGAGTTATAACTCAATTTAATGCCATCCAGGCAGTCGAAACCAAGTCTCTGCCGATTCATCCTGAGATGCAACAGCTTTTAAATAACCATCTGTCGGTCTTTGACAAGCCTCATGAGCTTCCACCCTCGAGAGGGGAACATGATCATAGCATCACCTTGGTTCTAGGGGCCCAACCCCAAAATGTGCACCCATACAGATATCCATTCACCCAAAAGAATGAAATAGAAAAAATAATCAAGGAACTTTTGGAAGCAGGTGTCATTCGTCCCAACATTAGTCCTTATTCATCATCGGTGGTCATGGTGCTCAAGAAAGATGGGGAGTGGCGGATGTGTCCAGACTTCAGGACCCTCAATAAGTTGACAGTCAAAGATAAATTTCCCATCCCGGTGGTTGACAATTTGCTCGATGAACTCAATGGGGATCAATTCTTCACTAAGTTGGATCTTCGCTTGGGCTACCACCAAATTCGCATGAAGGAAGTCGAAATTCCAAAGACTACTTTCAGAACTCATGAAGGCCATTATGAGTTCCTGGTCATGCCATTCGGTCTTTGTAATGCCCCCTCTACTTTTCAGAGCCTTATGAACCACATTCTCAAACCATATCTCAGGAAATTTGTCCTTGTCTTCTTCGATGACATCCTCATCTATAGTTGCACTTGGGCCGCACATCTTCAGCATGTAGATCTACTCTTGCAACTGCTCCGCAAGCATAAATTATTTGTCAAGATGTCCAAGTGTTCATTTGGCATGGAAGAAGTTGAGTATTTGGGCCACATTGTGGGGCGTGAAGGTGTCAAGGTGGACCCCAAAAAGATCCAGGCAATGCAGGATTGGCCTAAAGCTAAGACCTTGAAGAGCTTGAGAGGATTTTTGGGTCTCACAGGCTATTATCGTAAATTTGTCCGCAACTATGGTCGCATAGCGAAGCCCCTCACTCAACTCCTGAAGAAAAATTCATTCCTATGGAATGAGGACGCACAATAGGCATTTACAGCGCTCAAAAATGCCATGTGTTCCACTCCAGTCTTAGCACTACCTGACTTCACCAAATCTTTTGTCATTGAATGTGATGCTTTGGGTACAGGTATTGGGGCAGTCTTAATGAAGGAAGGGTGACCTTTGGCCTTCACAAGCCAACAACTAAGTGGGAAGAATCTAGGCTAATCTACCTACGAGAAGGAAATGATGGCCATCTTACATGCAGTAGAGACCTGGCGACCTTACTTATTGGGGCGACGTTCCCAAATCCGCACAGACCATCACAGTCTTAAATATTTTTTGGAGCAATGCCTATCCTCCCCACAACAAAATAAATGGCTCACCAAAATGCTAGGATATGATTATGAGATCATTTGCAATAAAGGGCAAGACAATAGTGTAGCAGATGCATTATCTCACCAATTTGAGGAGGAAAGTACTCTGCTAGCAATTTCCCTCCCCATTCTAGAATGGATTGAAGAGGCTCGCAGGGAATGGTTTTCACATCCTGAGCTCTCCCAACTCATTTTTCAATTGCAGGTAGATCCAAATTCCACCAAGGGCTACTCGTGGAAGGATGAGATTCTTCGCTACAGGGATAGAGTCATAATATCACCAACATCCACCCTCAAAAGTCGCATTTTGGCAGAATTGCACTCATCCCCCATTGCAGGACATTCAGGCTTTCAGAAGACGTATGCTTGCACCAGAAGATCATTTTTTTGGACAGGCATGAAAAAGGACATCCTTACTTTTGTAGCAGAATGTGATGTCTGTCAACGCCACAAAGGGGAGACCGTCAACACACCAGGAACATTACAACCATTGCCCATCCCGGCATCAATTTGGACGGAGGTTTCTATGGATTTCATTACAGGTCTTCCAAAGTCAAGAAACAAGTCAGTCATCATGGTGGTTGTGGACAGACTTTCGAAGTATGCTCATTTCTGCACCCTACCCCACCCGTTTTCTTCAAATTTCATGGCATGCCCACTTCTATTGTGTCCGATCGCGACCCGATCTTCACCAGTAATTTTTGGCAGGAACTCTTCAAGCTACAGGGCACTCAACTAAAACTCAGTACTTCCTATCATCCGCAAACGGATGGTCAAACTAAAGCCGTCAACAAATATCTGGAAACCTACCTTAGGTGTTTCACTTCAAAAAAGCAACATCTTTGGGTACAGTGGTTACCTCTAGCTGAATGGTGGTATAACACCAACTATCATGCCACCACCAAAATGACTCCCTATGAAGCAGTATATGGTCAACTCCCTCCTTCCCCTACTTCTTATATCAAGGGGTGCTCAAAGGTACAAGCAGTGGATCAACTCCTACAACACCGCGCAACCATGCTCGCCCATCTTAGAGAGAATCTTCATCAAGCTCAAAACCGCATGAAGCAACAGGTAGACCAGCATCGCTCAGAGTGCCAATTTCAAGAAGGGGATCAGGTCTTTTTGAGGTTGCAACCATATAAGCAAACATCACTCAAAGACAAGGGTTGTCAGAAACTATCTCCAAAATTATACGGACCATATCAAGTACTTCAGTGCATTGGAGAAGTGGCTTACAAGTTGGCTTTGCCACCTACTGCAAAAATCCATCCAGTTTTCCATGTCTCATGCCTCAAGAAAGTGAATAGGAACAATTGCAGAATTCAAACCAGTCTACCTGAATTGGATGAAGAAGGGTCAATCTGGCTCCAACCTGAACAGGTCCTAGACACACGAGACAGGCACCTGCGGGGCCACATGATTAGGGAAGTCCTCGTCAAGTGGAAAGACACCTCTCTGGAAGATGCAACTTGGGAACCAGCCACTATTCTTCAGCAGTTTCCGCAGCTTCAGCCTTGAGGACAAGGCTAGTCTTAAGGGGGAGGGAATGTTAGGGTCCCACCCTAACCCCCTTATTTATGTAATGGGATCGAGTCATAATCAAGAGTCAATAAAGCCCATATTAATAATTGTAAGTGGTTAACCCGCAATTAATGACGGGACCACAATTAGTTGCAAATGGGCCGTAGTATTAGATAGATGGTATTAATAAAACCCATGGTATTGATCCTTGGTATTGCATGAATGAGTCATATATAAAGGATAGAGACTCCCTGCGAGGAGCACTGTGTCTTATTTTTGTATCGAGCTCTACTCTATTGGAGGTTTCTCCCTCCAATAGAGCTTTCTATGTTCTGGGTATCTTTCTTTCGCATATTCTATATTTGGGTATCTTTTTGCAAGTTAAGAGCATAACAGGAGGGGGCTTAATATGAAGTCTACTCGCTTAGTAGAGGTAACACTGAGGGCTATTATATAAGGCAGGAAGGGGCTTTGAAGCCAAAGAAGCACTATACTGACCTGGAAGGTGAAGATTTCTTCACTGAGATTGCTTCTGCGATGATTGCACCCTCTGTTCTTATAGTGCTTTAACGCCGCCTGATCCCTGCCTTTGATGAAATAGTTTGCAACATGGTTCTTGTGACCATGGTTGCAATCTTCCTTCCTGCTGTTTCTCATGCTAGAGTCTAAAGTTTCATGGATTTTCTTATGCATTTCCATGACTTCCTGGCTGTTACTGCAGTGATGAGTCCTTTGTTTCTTTTTTACTGTTGTTTTTTGATTTATTGCTTTTATCCTTGTGGTTTTTCCTTGATTTTGGTGATCTTTATACTTGTGCTTTTTGCTGCTCATTAAGGAACAGAGTTATGATATTCTTCCTAGTTTTCACGAACATGCCCTTCATTTTTTTCCACTACTTGGTTTGCAAAATAATCCGCCTGTTGATTGTGAATTCTCAAGACATGTCTGAAGATTACATTGCCAGAGCCTTCCAAGTTCTTCCTTATTCTTCTAAGAATTTTGTTCATGAACTCATTGCTTGGGTTTTTGTTTCTTGCCATTGCCTCTATTATTATGGCTGAGTCACCTATTATGATAGGATTTTGAATTTCTCTTTTTTTTATTATTCTTGTTCCCATCAGCAAGTTGTATGCTTCTGCCTTATTATTTGAGATTTGTCCCAATCCCCATTCATATGTGACATTTTCTTTCCCATCAGGATCTAGGATTATTCCCCCTGCCCCTGCCTTTCCCGGGTTATGCTTTGAGGCCCCATCAAAGTATAGACAGTATCTGTTTTGATTTTTCCTCCAGTTTGTCAGTTCCTCTTCACTCATTCTTATTTTCCAAATATTTCCTGAGTTTATCTTCCTATTTCCTTTTTGTCCATTATTGTTTATTATGGCTTTGCTGAGCCAATCTCGCTCTTCCTGCTGAAGAGTGCTATAATCTGTTGGTGTTGTTCCTTTGACATTGAGGATTTTAGAAGTTAAACCCCACGTTTTTGAGAGGGTCTTCCCTATCCTTGGAATTTGATTTTTGAATATGCACTTATTTCATGTCAACCAAATTTGCCAACATAGAACTACTGGAATGCACTTCCATATTCTCTGAATTGTGACTTTCTTCTTTGTTGTGTATGGATAGGCCTTCTCGAGGGTTTGAAGAAAATCCAGCAAGGACTTTTCAAAATTTATTCTTATTTCCAAAGGACTTATCAGCTGCTGCCAACATTCTTTGGCAAAGGTGCATTCTTGGAATAAGTGCTGAATATTTTCTTCAACCTACATGCATAATGGGCATCGTGTTGGGCCTTGAAAGCCCTTTTTTTTAGGTTGTCACTGGTCAATATTCTCCCTTTTAGTAGAGTCTAGATGAACATTTTGATCTTAGGCAGACTTTCTGATTTCCAAGCTATTTTGCAAGAATCCCAGTCTTGTTGATTTGGTTGTTCGTGAAGGATTTTATATCCAATCCTAACTGTGTAGTATCCATCGCTTAGGTCCCAAAGATAAGCATATTCCTCATCAAAGTGGATTGGCGCTGCCCATTTTAAGAGCTGCCTGATTTTTCTCCATTGCCCTTCCAGATCTGTCGAGATTGCTAAGCTTTTCCAATATTGCCACTCTTTTGATTCCAAAGAGATATAGAGTGTAAGGTGTTGAACCTTTATCTTTCATCCACTCTTGTATGTCTTCAGTTTCTGGGTGAGTCTATAATGGTTCTTTTCCCATGATTCTATCCTCCAAAATTGAAATTGTTTTTCCATTGCCTGGAATTTTATAAATATATCTACTCATTAATGGAATTGTTTTTTTAACCAGCTTCCATACTTGGGTACATGGTCTTATTGGGATATTTCCATTGAGCAGTCTTTTCCTAGTGCCATCCATATATTTTGTTATAAGAGTCTTTTTCCACTAGCTCTCTTTTCCTGTAATTAGTCTCCATACTATTTTCATTCCCAGTGCTGCATTCATGAGCCCAGGTATCCATATTGATAGGCCTCCTTGTTCATAAGGTAGTACTACTTGCTCCCACCTGACCAGGCTAAATTTTTTGTTTTCTTGCTTCCCCCCTTGCCACAGAAAGCTTCTTAAGATAAACTCCATTTGTTTGTGGGCACTTGTTGGGGCCATGATTATGGCATATTGGTAGATAGGTAGTGCTGCAAGGAGTGCTTTAATTAGAATTACCCTTCCAGCCATATTCAGCCACGTCATACCCCGGCTTTGTATTTTGTTTTTCATTTTTTCAATTTGTTTAGTCCATATTTCTATCTTCATGTTCTCTTTTGACATTGGAAGTCCCAGATAAAAGAAGTATGTCAATTTTTCCTGTACAGGGATCTCTAAGATTTGTGAGATCCTTTGCATAGTTCTGGGAGGGGTATTCCATCCATATATCCTGCATTTTGTATTGTTTAATAGCCCACCTGAAACCTGTAAAAAGTCATCCATAACTTTTTTGAACCTCCTTGCTATTATTGTTGATGCCCCTCCCAGCAGCAGTGTGTCATTAGCAAAGAGTGAGTGGTTTATTGTTTTTACTCCTTTTGTTATTTTGATCCCTGTGATATTTCTTTCCTTTCTTTGATTTTCTAGAGCCCTGCTTAATGTTTCCGCCATTATAATGTATAGGAAGGGGGAGAGAGGACAACCTTGCCTAAGGCCTCTTGTGCTTTGAAAGAAATCACTGGGCCTTCCATTTATGAGGGGGGAAATCCATGGAGTAGAGATGCATGCATGTATGACTTCCACTATTTCTCTTGAGAATCCAAGTTTCTGGAGGACAGCCATTAGATATGGATGACTGACCCTGTCAAATGCATTTTCCATATCTAGTTTGATTATGAGGCCTTTTTCTTGCTTTAGCATACTGGAGTGAACCACTTCCTATACAATAATTACATTATCTATGATTTTCCTGTTGGGCACGAATCCTCCTTGATTTTCAGATATGATTATTGGAAGTACTTCCTTGATTCTATTTGCAATTATTTTTGTTATTATCTTATACGATGAATTGCAGAGAGAGATAGGGCGAAACCTGTTGAAAGTTGAGGGGTTTGCTTCTTTTGGGATAAGAGCAAGATAGGAGGATTTGGTGTTGCCTCCTATTTTTTTTTTTTGAAAACATTCTTCACCATTCTTAAGAAATCCTTTCTGATGGTATACCAATGAAATTTGTAGAATGCTATTGTGAAGCCATCTGGCCCTGGGGCTTTGTCCGGATGCAGGCTCCATATGGCCGTCACTACCTCTTCTTCTGTGGGATCCTTGCACATTGCTGCATTTTGTTCTTTTTTTATTTTTCTTTTTGTGTGCTTTAAGAAGTCTTCACTTTCAACCATTTCTTCGTTGGTTGAAAGTAGGTTTTTAAAGTGCTGATAGGCTGCTTTTTTTAGTTCCTCTGCTCCTTTGACCTCTTGGCTTTCAACTTGAATTTTTTCTATTTGGTTTCTTGCTCTTCTTATCTTCATTGTGTTATGGAAAAATGATGTGTTTTTGTCCCCTGCCTTGAGCCACAAACTTCTTGATTTCAATCTTGCCTCTTCTTCTTCTTTCTTGTTTTCCCTATATATTTCCCAAAAGATTTCCTTCTCTCTTAGATAATCTTGCTTGCTTTCTTCTTTGTTTTCTTTTTCAATTTGCATGTTGTCCATTTTCTGTTGTAACTCTTTTTTCTTTTCTTTTTTTTTAATTCATTTGCTCTTGCCCATTCCTTTAATTTGTTTCTTGCAGTTTTTAATTTTGTTTCCCAAATATACTATGGTGATCCTATTACTCTTGTCTCCCATGCTTCCTTGACTAATTCGTTGATTTCTCCGTTGCTGTCCCAAATTGAGTTGTATCTAAATGGGAGCGGACCCTGATTTTCCATTTTGCCCATGACTATTATCACCGGTTTATGATCAGATGTTGTGGTATGTAAAATTTTTTATTTTATGGAGCTGTGCACTGCTGCTATATTTTCTTGTATCAGAATTCTATCCAGCCTTTCTTTTATGTTACTTTTTCCCACTCTTTTATTGCTCCAAGTGTATTTCCCATTGTTTGGCAGGATATCTATCAAGTTGTGTTGTTCCATTAATTCTTCTAGAGTATCCCTAGATGGGTCTATGTGATATGTTCCTCCAAACTTTTCTTCTATGCTTCTTACCAAATTTAAATCTCCTCCTAGTATTATTTTCCCATCTTGCACTTCTTTTAGTGCTTCTTTTAAGGTGTCCCAGCATTGCTCTTTTTCCTTGTAATGATTTGGGGCATATATATTTATGACACTGTACTTCTCTTTTGTACTGATTTGCATTAGATCCGTTTGGATCTAGTGTTGATCTTTTTTGTATTTTATTAATTCCCAAGTTCCTTTTTTCCATATTGTGCATATGCCTCCTGATGCTCCTGTTGCCTGTATTGCTTCCCCTTCATAATTTCTGATTTTTTTTTTATATTTTCAGTTTCTTGGTTGTTTGTTTTTGTCTCCTAAATCATAAGGATGTCTAGGTTTTCTTTTGCCAGAATGTCTCTTGTGGCATTTTCCTTGATGGGCGATCCCATTCCTCTACAATTCCAGGAGACCACTATCATTATTTGCTTGTTGGGTGGTGCATGGCTCCTTTCCCTCTTGGCTGACTTTTTTCGTTGTTTCCTGAACTCCTTCCTAAGAAGGTTTCCATAGGTTGTTGTGTTCCTAATGCCATTTCCTTTGCTATTGCTTCATCCCTGATTTCTTTGTTTGTCTTTCTTCCTAATTTTTTTTGGTATTCTACATTTGGGGGTACTTCCTTTGACTGCTTTCTGGTTAGGATTCTGTCTACTGGGGGGGAGGGGTATGAGTGTTTGAAACCAGAGGGGATGAGGGGGATTGGGGGTATGTTGTGGGATCTGGATCTTGGTCTAGGGGATGGGGGGGCTGAAGGATCTAGAGGTTCAAAAGGGTTAGGGCTAGCAAGAAGGTTATTAACTTTTGGTGATGGAGGATGGGGGTCAGAGGATGTGGAGGGCTGCGAGGAAGAGAGATTTGGTTGTTTGTGGATTGTCTTCTTTCTTTTTACCTGTTCCCATTTGTTTTTCGGATCTTCACTCTTTTCATTTTCATTTTCCTTTTTTTTGTACATCTATTTGCAAAATGACCGTATTCGTGACATACCTTGCATTTGAAGGGGATTTGTTCATAATCCAACTGTTGTATGTGCGTCCACTGGTCCACTTTGATTTTGATGGCTTCTGGTAGCCCTTTCCCAAGATCCACTTCTACACATATTCTAGTGCATGCATGCATATTTTCCTTTGGCTCGCATCTGTCTATATATTTCCCAACTATGTTTCCTATTGCTTTGACTGAATCATCCCCCCAGTAGTGAAGGGGAAGGTGTGGCAGTCTGACCCAAACGGGGATGGCATTGGGAACATCCATTTCTGGGTCAAAATCTGGTGTCCATCTGTTTAGATACAAGCCCCTAATATCCATAAAATAAGGTCCATTCCTAAATATCAAATCTTGAACCTCCTTGGTTTCAAAGTGGAAGGTGAAGTAACCTCTTCCAAAAAACTTGATTGAGATTTTCCCATCTATTGATGCAGTCCAGTTCCTTTCTACCCATTTTTGCACAGTTTTGGGTGATGGCCATAACCCAGTGAACTGCCCCACTAATCCACGCTCCGCCAGAGAAAGTGTTGCTCTGTGGGGAAGGGCAGGAGGGAGTGAGATTTTAGGAATATCTTCCAGTCTTTTAACAAACTTGGTGACTGATGGTCTGTTCTTTGTCGGGCCCATTGCAGAAATGAGAGAGGCAAAAGCTTTTGTTGTTCCTTCATTTTCTTGCTACTGATCTGAAGGAAGCTCTCTGTCCTCTAATGCATCCATGGAGCTCAAGCCCCAGCAACAGGAGGCTGCTGGGGGGCAGCTGCGTGCTTCTTGTTGCATTCGTTGGCTAGGGTTGCGCAGCTCCTTCAGCAAGCGCGCGGTTAATTCCTTAGGAGGGTTCCACTCCTTCAATATATTACGAACAAATAGCTATGTTTATTAAAAAAGGTCTTTACATAGGAAAATTTAACAAGTAGCTATGTTTTGAGGCAATAAACGAGCGGCTCGCATCTCGCATAAACATAAGGGAGGGTAAGAAAAGCGAAAAAGCATAATGCGACATTGCGATCTGCGATATTGCTTCACAAATCACAAAATCGGCATTATCGCAATTCAAAGGCTCACCACCCTAGAAGCTTTCTTCCCGACTTACGATGCAGACATTTATGGGCATTAAAGCTAGGAGATAACGAAGCATTAATGGGGATTTAGTAAGATTTAACTGCATTTATGTGTGAAAAGCCATTTAACGTGATATGATATCTTCTTACGTGCGTTCAAATAAAACTCCTTTTATCACCTTTACAAGTTATCCACATTATTCCATTTCACGTTCATTGTCATCTTTGTGTATCCGATAGTTGTTGTTCTTCACTTTCAGGAAAAATCCACAGAGCAAATCGTTGGGAGCAATGGTGAAGAAAGGCAAGGCAGTCGTCTCTGAGAAATCAGAAATGACTCCTCTATTTATGAATACTACATGCAGCAGAGAGGGAGGAACCTCTACGTGGGAAGCCATGTATAATATACTAGAAGAAGAGCAACCAAGGATTCTGGAAACAAAGGTCACAGTTGACAATCGTGATTCCTCTAATGCCTCTATGTTTGAGACAGCATGCCCATTTTTGCATCACATAGATGCGTGTCCAAAGATAATCCCTTACACAAACATGGTTAAGTGGGTTATTGATGAAGTCGACATCTCAAACAGAGAATTCAGGACCAGAAGCCAAGAGGTTATGGGATCTTTTATGCCAGACAACCTGCGGCTTATGTACCACCTAACAAAGCCACAAATCATCTACAACAAGCAGTTTGTCGAGACTTTTGCCAAAGAGAACGAGGACCCAGCAGACTACACCCAGACCTGGTCAAATAATGAGGGAAAAATCAAAAAAGACAAGAACTGTATGTACTCTACTGCGTCTATTTGTCCCCCTCATAGTTTTGCAGCGGCCATGCTATGTAGACTATTTGGCAAACTCAATAGCACTAAATTCTCTCCAGAATGGCTGCCATTAATAGATGCAGCCATAAACGCAACTATAATGAATTGGGCACAAATTTTGTCTGATAATTTAGCAAGAACAATAATGGAGTATAGAAGGAAAATAAGTGTTGCTTCGAGGGTTTACCCTCCATTTTTTATGAGTGCCTATGTAATGGATGCAATTTGTTTTGGTTTGAAATTTCTTGTCATGGGATGGAAGTGGACTATCCAAAATCCACTTCCCATTCACATATACCATAAAGACATGTGGGAATCTCAGTTTCAACCACATTTTTATAAAATTTGTCATGGAGTCATGCTCCCTATCCACAAACAACTTTACAACCGAGATGCCCCCAGGTTTTCCAAGGAAGCCGAGGTAGATATCCTCCCAGTGGCCAGATGGTTTGGGGAGGAAACATTCACGTATATCAGGGTATTTGGAAGCATTGCCTCCACCCATGTCCTCCCATACTATGTTCTGGACAAATCGATGGATAGAGAGATAGCCTATCAAACAACGAGTGAGGGTGGGATGAGAAAAACATTAAAGGAAGCAAAAAAGGCCAATTGGCCTACATTCCCTTTACAGTGTGGAAATTTTCATTACACGACCTGGGGCATGCATTCAAAGAAGCAAAGATTATGTTATCTCTGCAATTACCTAAATTCCTAGGAAGGCAATATGACCCATTCGGCACTGTCAAATACTTTACCACCATGATAAAAATAAAAGTATTCAGTAATGAGGAAGATGTGTTCTATGACATCCTTTTACAGAAGAACACCTTCACGAAGGTGAAGCATATGGCACAATTACTTTTTGACCATGAAGATCTTGAAGCCTTTTACGAGTACAGAGAAAGGAGGCTAACGAAGGTCCCATTGGACCAATTATTGATTGAACCAATAAGGGAGCCTACTCCCAGTGTAAGTCTAGAAGGAGATTCCAAAGAAAATTCTAAAACTGATTCTGGAGTAGAATCCCAAGAGAAGTCTACCAAGGAGTCAGAGAATTCAGAGCAACAATCACAAAATGGGAAAAGCAGAAGTAGGGAGTCAGAAAAAATATACAACCCAATCTATAGAAAAGACAACTGGGCAAACTTCAGGTAGAAAACAGATAGAAATCGATTCCACCTCCACCCATCCAATAAAACCCCTAGTGATTGATTTAGAGGAAGAATGGGAGAACTTTAATAAAAATATCCATACGTAGGAACAAGCGCCAGAGTTGCAAACTCCACAACAGAAAGCAACTCAAGAAATTACCACAAAGGAGACTATAAATACTCAAGAGGTATAGCACATTCCTAACACTCCCACCTCTGAAATTGTTTTGAAAATTGAAGAGATTCCCCCTTTAGATGTATTCTATGGTTCACAACATAAAGCAGTTGTTAAAAGACAGAGGAAGAAAATGAAATTGGATTCTACAGCTGTTACTACCCCTGATAATGAATCGATGGATGTTGTCTGGAAAGACTCACCCATCAACCCATCCACCAACCTTACTAGATTGTCACAGTTTGCAGGTGCCTATGCTACAACAACCATTGACAAAGCAATAGAGGTGCAAATGTTGCTTAAGGAAAAATAAGATAAAATTATATCGCTTGAACAACAATTACAGCAAGCAAAATCCAACCAACAAGGAGAAACGCAGTTAGCTAAGCTTCAACAATAGTTCGAGCAGATGCAAGTAAAACATCAAGCCAGCTTAGTAGAGAAAGAAGCACAAATACAAGGAATAACTGATCTACATAAATATTATCCAAAAATTGATCAGTTTAATACTGAAGTGCTTGGCCGTAACTCCCAACTGATGCACCAAAAGGAATTATTATGCTATAAGATTTCGCAATGGAATTCTTATTGCAAAACAAGCGACAAATTGACAAGTCAAGTTGTTGAAATGAGGCTTGAATATGATGAAATCTTCAAAAGATTCTCCGACTTCATCACCTAGCAAAATTCAAAAGATGGGAGAAAAGCCAACCTACCTAAACTAGAGGAGTCACACAAAGAAATCTTATTTGCAAACTGGGATTCCCAGTTTAGAGAAACAGAAAAGGCAACAGCAGACATGGCAACAGCAGCAAACAATGTTATCGAGAATATTAACGAAAATTTACATAGCGCCAACCGTGTGGCAAGTTCCATTCCAGGTTTTCTTCCTAATGTAAAACAGCTTGAACTACAGTGGAAACAGACAACAGAAGAAAAAGCAAAAGCATTTAGGCAAAAGACCAAGTTAAACTAGGAAGCATATTGACGACATTTAGTAAAACCTCATAGCTAGTGGATGACCCTGCGATGCCTAACCCCTTCTACGGAGAAAATGGTGCCAGCACTGACCGATGTCATGTTCACTGGGCAGTTGAAAGCTAAAATTGGCCAACCGACACAGTTCAAGCCAATGACGGACATTTGCGATCTAAAAGATCAAATGCAGAATGGTAAGTCACCATGCTCGTTTCTATTTTTGTTTTATTTGCATAATTTGAGGAAGGTCGTTTAAACCTCCTCAATTGTTTTTGTAATAATCTATTTTTAGTTTTATAGATTAGTATTTAAACCCCTCTCATGCATTTAGAGAGGGGTCCAGAAATTTTATCAGAAACAATCTTCAAAACATGCACTTCTGTCCCTTTGAGGAAGTTCTGGTGAAATGAATGGAACATGATTTATTTTTATCTTATCTGGAATCTTCTACTGAAATTGCACTTTTGTACTCTTAGATGGTGTTGGATGGATTGAAAGTAGATCAATATTGTTGAAGCACATAAGTAGGACTTATTACAAATGGTAATTTTATCTCGTAAATCTCTTTTACTTATGTATTAAGCAATAATTTCTTTTCAAGTTGTTTATCTATGAAAGTTTGAATCTTGGTTAGCAATATTGCACTTATGTATGATGATGACCTATATTTTATGTTGAATACATGAATAATTTCTTATGTGATATATCTTTCACAATCGTTTCGGCTAACTTTTTATATGAAATGATTATTGTTAAACGATTTCATTTCTTATTGCAATTGAATGATCTTTATTACCAATTGCTTTTGGACATTATTATAGATCGCATACTTCAAATTATTCCCGGGTATAGTCATAATTAGATAGTGTTTAAATTAGGATAAATGTATGTGATTATTAGTTTATATTAGATTACTTTTAGCTTAAACATTACTCCAAAATATCACATATCACTCCATCAACACTATTATAAATTAGATTGGGAAACTGGTCCCATTATCCCCAGTCGGAGCCACTACACCAAACAGAAAAGGAGCTGCCAACCAAGGTCCGGACCGGGTGGTTTTCCCCCATGTTGAAGCAACAATTTTCGAGGCTTCAACATTTTGGCGCTAAAAGGATGGCCTGCCTATGAATGGCAAGTAAATTCAAATCAACAGGCCATTCTAAGAGTAAAACTCCCTCACCATCACCTCCAACTTCTCGATCACATTCCAAATCCCCTAATCCTAAGCGAGAAGTTGCAAAGAAAATTACAAAACCCACTACTGAAATCCCAAAGAAACCAGATCATTCTTCTTCTACTGAAGCCCCTGAAGTCCAATCTTTGATTCATAAATTACATGGGATTTCGTTATCTCAAGAAGAATCTGAGTTATATCAAGATAGTGTTACCTCTCAATTTACCCCATCTCAACAATTAACTAGAGCACAGAGTGAAAAACTTGGAATCCCCCTATTCGAATTCCCTCTACCAAGCCATAAGAAAGCTAAGAAAACACTATCTGAATCTCACAACGAGGTTCTTTCATTAGCTCAATCCTCATCTTCATTCATTCCATCTATACCATCACAAGATCAGTCATCCATCTCGCAACTCCAGATTGTGATTCACATAGGTACAAGAACCACATCCTCCTCTACCCAACCACCTTCAACGATTGCTACACCTTCTCCTACTCACATACCAGCAATGGCACAGAATCCTACAAGGGCATGGACAAACTCAGGAGCTATTAGGATGGTTGGGCCTTTACATCAATTGCCAGTTCATCCAGAGAAAAGGCTACCTAAATTCAATCCTGATAATGGCCTACTTGTTGAGGAACATATAAACAATTTCATGTTGTTCATTAACTTGAATGAAGTAGTGGAAGAAGATGTAGTTGTAAGATTATTTCCCTATACTTTACAGGGAGTAGCAGGATCATGGTACTTCTCATTACCATCAGGTTCTATTAATAGCTGGGATGCTTTCCAAGAGCAGTTTTTAAATAAATTTGGAGATGATAGATCCACAGCTACCCTAATCAATGATCTCTCCAATTTGAAAGCCGAACCATTAAATACTTCAACTCTCGCTTCAATTAGTTATTGAATAAGATAACAACGGCGTCTAAGCCCAATGATGAGGTCCAAAATGAGTGGTATATTTCTTCTTTACCTTCAAACATAGTTATTTTTGTTGATATAGCTGCCAAACTTACTTTGGCAGAAAACATGAAAGAGGCAATCGCTGTAGAAAAACGCATTCTAGCTGTAGAAAAGAAAAACGCATTAGAAGAACGAAAATCTAAGAAAGTGACTTTTAGGGATGACTCCAAGAAGAAACCACCTAAAGATCCTTTTGATCTTGAAGGGTTACAGAAAGTCCTCAAGACCATGTCTAACGAAATGTTTGGTATCAAAAAACAGGTAGCAGAGACTTCCTCTAAGAAATATTTTATACCATTAAAAGGAATTCCCCTATTGATCCTAAACCTCCAAATGCTATATCAAATGTCGAATCAGATGGAGAGGAGGATGAAGTTTCAAAAAACGAAGAACAAAAGAATGATGAAGAAGTGGCAGAGTTACAAGGAATGTGAGATTTTATCCTTCCCAATGAGGAAACTCAAGAAGCATTACCCTGTTGATTTTTCACAAACAAATTTAAAGCAAGAGGCTGCAATACCACCTCCCAGGGACAAAACAACAGGTAAAAGTCTTCACCAAATCTACTCAAACTACTCCTTCTCAATTGGATTCTTCACCTTCACCTAAAACTCTAATAGTTTCTGATGAAATGGAATATAATATTGTTGATGTTATGAACAAGACTAGGGCAAGCATCACCTTTCATGAGCTTAGCAAATTGAAGCATCAGCTACTCCTTAAGGAACTCAAAGCAGTACTTACTGCACTGCTTCCCGTTGTCATGATCTCACAAGCCGCACAAGAAATGGGAAGGTCCCCTAGCACCTCTTTAAACAAGATTGATCCAACCGACATCGCTCTAATTGGAGGAAGATCTAAATCTCATACTCCTCTATTCCTCCTTACTTTTGAAGTCTTTAATAAGAATTTACACAATTATTTAGTTGATTCAGGAGCTTCATCTAACATCTTACCTAGAACAGTTTGTGCAAAGTTGAATGTTCAACCTCAAAAATCTATTGTACGTATAGTACAGTTAGATCGAACTCAAGTTTAAGTTGTTGGGGAACTTAATCAAGTAACCATTAGAGTTTCATCAAATCCTAAATTTTGTCAAGTCATTGACATACTTGTAGTTGATATTCCTAAGTTCTATGGCTTAATCCTTAGTAGAGATTGGTCAAAAAAACTTCATGGTTATTTTGCAACTCACTGGTCTCACATGTGGCTTCCCTATAATTTCAAACCAAATCAAATAAGGTCTGATTACGAGAAACATCAAAAGTACATAGTCACAGAGCTAGAAGGAGAAAATGAGATAGTCGCGTATAGTAACAATATTATCGGAAACTACTCGGTAGAATCATTTCTAGGAAATTTCAACGCTTACACTTCACCTTTCTTAGAAAACTCTGTTGTATCTCAAGTCGAAAATTTTTCCCAAACAAACACTTCTAAATGCATAAATTTTGTAGATAAACTAGTAGTTAGCTCTTTATTTTGGAAATTATTTTTTTATGGATCTAAATCCAATGATGGAGCAAGATGCATATTAGTTAGCCTAGAGGGGGAAAATACTATGTTAGCATGCAGACTTGAATTTGATTGCACAAACAACATTGTTGAATATGAAGCACTAGTTCAAGGTTTGTATAAGGCAATTGGCCTTAATATCAAACACCTCCAAGTATTTGGAGATTCAGAAATTGTAATAAAGCAGGTGAGAAATACTATACATTGTTTGTCAAGACATTTGAAACACTATCAATTGTTAGTCCAAGACCTAACCTCTCACTTTACAACATTTAATATTTCCCCTATTCCAAGACTCCAAAACGCTAGTGCCGATCTCCTAGCTAATGTCGCTTCCAAGCTTATTCCACCAAAGGATTATAGCCCTGATCGATTTTCCATTGAATTGATTTTTAGGCCTTCTATTCCCGATAATATCACCAACTGGAGAGTCTTTAATAACGATCCAGATATCATAAGCTTCCTGACTTCAGAAGGCTCTTATGATGACCAGATAGTTGATGAAGACCAGCATGATAACCAACTTAAACAAGAAACAGTCAATAACGTTATACCAAAATCTGTAGTTAAGTTGGAAGATTTATATGACCTCAAAGACAGATTTAAACGACCCACCAATTCAAAACTTCAGAGTTCAACTCTGAGGTTTGAATTGATTAACCTTGGAACTGACCTAAAGCCTCAAAATATTAATCTAGGCCTCGGACTTACATCAGATGAAAAATCAGCCTTTATACGTTTGTTGAAGAGGTACAAAGATGTCTTCGCATGGAACTATGAAGATCTTAAGACATATGACACCTCTATTATTCAACATACTATTCCCATGACATCTGATGAAAGACCTATTCAGCAGAAATTAAGGAAGATCCATCCTAATTTAGAAAATCAGATTAAATCTAAATTGAATAAATTGTTGAAAGCCAAGATTATTTTTCCTGTCAGACATTCCCGGTGGGTCTCCAATCTTGTCCCAGTCAGAAAAAAGAACGACGATATTCGGATATGTATAGACTTCTGCAACCTCAATAAAGCTTGCCAAAAGGACAATTTCCCATTACCTCCTATGGAACAAATATTGCAATCAGTTGCAGGCTCAGAGTTAATGTCTTTCTTGGATGGATTCTCAGGTTATAATCAGATCTTAGTACATCCAGATGACCAGCTGAAAACTACATTCAGGAAAAAATGGGGCACTTATGCTTATCAGAAGATGCCATTTGGACTGATTAATGTCGGTGCCACTTTCCAGAGAGCCATGGACATAGCCTTCAAAGGTTTAGTAAGCAAATCAGTAGTAATCTACTTAGACGATATAATTGTATATTCCAGAAAGCGCATTAATCATCTAAGGGATTTAAAGAAAATCTTTGAACGTTGCCAAAGGCCTGGGATTTCTCTTAATCCCAAGAAGTCTTTTTTTGCGTTAAGTGAAGGAAAGATCCTTAGATTCATTGTGTCCAAAGTAGGGATTCATATTGACACGTTTACCGCATAACAAAAAATCAATGCAATTCTTCCTAGGTCAGATAAATTTTGTTAAAATATTTGTCCCTGACTTCTCA
Source organism: Pinus tabuliformis (assembly GCA_031772625.1). Taxonomy (NCBI): domain Eukaryota; kingdom Viridiplantae; phylum Streptophyta; class Pinopsida; order Pinales; family Pinaceae; genus Pinus; species Pinus tabuliformis. The sequence goes on from CM062813.1 coordinate 284,356,100, forward strand.
AGAATTTTTTTACCTCTTTAATCCATGATAAAGAAAAATTCTCTGTTTAAATGGGGACACTCGGAACATGAAGCGTTTAACTTGATCAAACAAGCAATCATAAGCGCCCCATCTTCAGCAACGCCGAATTTTTTAAATCATTTCATTTTATGTACTTTTGCTTTCAAGAAATCATATGCAACCATATTGACACAAGTAAATGAAGAAAAATCTGAAGCCCCAATCTCTTTCTTTAGCTCCAATTTGTAGGGAGCTGAATTGAATTACTCAGATGAAAAACGAGCTTTTGTTGTTTTCAAATCGATAAAACACTTCAGACATTTTCTCCTCAAAACCCACACCAAAATAATAGTACCATTCTGAACAGTGAGAAATATGTTAATACAAAGGGATGTAGGTGAAAAAAGAGAAAATTGGGTTACAGCCCTACAAGAATATGACATCGAAATTAGACCAGCAAAAATTGTAAAAGGTCAAGGTTTTTGCAGGATGTTGGCAGGAGCATCTAATCTATCAGCATTACAGCATTCAAGTGACGATGTACAAGTCTATGAGGTAAGCCTTAACGACACTGAGTCAAGATATGCTGATATCATATTTTACTTAAGAAATGGATATGCCCCAACGCAATTAAATTACACAAAGAAAAGGGCCTTGAGATTAAAAGCTAGAAAATATCAAATTGTCAATGATGTGATGTTTAGAATAAATTATGATTTTGTTTTACTTAGATTTCTTGAAAATTTGAGGCAGAGAAGGTGTTGAAGGAACTTCATGATGGACCAGCTGGCGGTCACTTTGGAGGAGATACCACCGCACATAAAATCCTCCATGCCGGCTATTGCTAGCCAACATTATTCAAAGATGCACACAGTTATGTAAGGAGATGTAAAACTTGTCAGGCAACTGTTGGAAGACAGAGGAAACCCATATTACCATTACAGCCATTCAACATTGACCAACCATTCGAGTAATGGGGATTGGACATAATAGGTGAGATCGTTCCTCATTCTTCTAAGCAGCATAGATATATCCTTACAACAACTGATTATTTCACCAAATGGGTGGAAGTAATTCCACTCAAGGTAGCCAATTCTGAAAACATCATTGAATTCATCGATCAATTTATCATTACCAAATTTGGCCTGCCATCTGCCTTGATGTTTGCCAATGCATCTTATTTTTCAGGCAATGCTATGACAAAATTTGCTCTTAAAAGAGTGTTACACAAAAATATCGTCACCATGATTATTTTCAGTCAGTATGGGTCTATCATCACTTGTACTGTCCTCCTAAGCAAGTCTCAGACCTCAGCTCCTCAAGTCAAGCTTTAAAAATGAGAGAAAGACATTGAAAATCAATAAAACTCTGGTTCCGCACTTTCTCTCACTGTTACCTGCGGTCCCGCACCTTCTGTTTACAAAAACTGCGGACCTGCCCGCTCTGTCCCTAAAGGTGTGGGTGCGGACCCCTATGAAAGTCAAAAAGGCGCAAGTTTATTCTAAAAAAACTCACTTTGGGTTAATTCTAGATGATTCTAGAAGGAATTTTGACGTGGATTGGCCGCTCTTAGGTGGTTCATGCATCCCAAAAGAGAAGGAGCTAATCCCTTGATGAGAGGAGCTATCCCTTTGAAGGAGGGCTTTATCCCTTTGAAGGAGGACCTAGTAACTTCCCCCCATTGCACTATAAATTCAGGCATTGGGCTGGTTGCTGAGGAGGTTGGAAGCTGAACATTTTTTAGGGTAAATGCTGGTGAAATTAAGACTTCCTAGTTGAGCTTAAGAGGAGAGATCGCATACCTTTTTGGCTTCATTGGGAAGAGAGTAAAACTTGTCAAAGTAGAGGAGACTTCTTGTTGGACCCTGGGAGGAGCTTGTACAGCGTCAAGGCACAGGTTGTAAAGTTCTTGATTTGAATTAATACAATCAGACTCATTTTTCTCAACAAATTGTCTCATGTCATTTGTTTCATGAATTCCTTGACTTTCATGTTAAATATGTTTTATGATATTGGCTTTTCAGGTGCTATTTAATTTGTTTGCTTGTTTGTGTTTGCAGATTCACGACAAGGGAGATCATTTGGACCGAAGGAGCGAATGCTTCCACAAACTTGCGTTGGACCTAAGGTAGGCCTAAAAACACTTGTTTTCCTTTGTTTATAAAAGCATATTTAGAGAAAGATAGTGTGTGATTGGTTTGCTTGTCATTAGGTCTTCTTTAGATTCTAGGAAGGTCTATCTTGTCCGCAAGATCGACTTATTTTGTGTGACAAAGAGGTTTTAAGCTTAAGTACTCTGCTAATTATTATCCGCAAGGAAATGGATTAGCTGAATCCACAAATAAGAATCTCATTAGGATTATTAAATGAACTGTTGACCAAAGCCAGAAGAACTGGCATAATTCTTTGATGTTTGCCCTATGGGCAGATCGAATAACTTAGAAAGCCTCCATTGGCACTTCTCCTTTTAATTTGGTCTATGGGAAAGAAGTCGTCTTACCTACAAATGTAGTTATTCCCTCTTTAGCCTTAGTTCAATTCATTGAAGAAACTCCTTCCTCATCCATGCAAGTTAGATAGTTACAAATCCTTAAGCTTGAAGAGGAAAGAGAAAAGGCTAGAATCACACATGCACATCATCAGTAGTTAGTCAAAGCCTCCTTTGATTCAAATTCTGTAAGTTCAAAATATTTTCAACTTGGAGACCTAGTATTGAAATGGGATAAATCCCACGAAGAGAAAGGTAAGCATACCAAGTTCCAACAAATGTGGCTTGGCCCATTTCAAATTGTGGAACAAATAGGCCCATCAACTTTTCTATTACAAGATTTATCAGGTAAGAGAGAATCTCTACTTGTTAATGGGCAGATTTTAAAGAAATACTTTCCATAGAAGATTGTCTCTTCTGTTCACTGTATATTACCTTTATTTTCATTTTTTTAGAAAGAATAATACAAGTTGAAAAACATTTACTTTTTGCTTTACAAATGATAGTATCTTTTTAATTTTGACTTTTCGCTTGTGTAAGTAAAGATTGTTATGAAAGTAATCTTCACATATGAAATATATAGTTAAGTTCTATTGCTCCAAATTTGCTTGTTCTCTGCTAAAAATTATCTGATCTTTGATGAAACTTAGCTTTAGAAAGAATCATTCCTTTATATCAGTCAAGAAAAGTATCAATAACAAAGCAAAGTTTCTCTACAGAAAAGCATCTTTAAACTCTACAATTGTCATCCAGAAGCTCTTAAGGAGCCAATGATTCTCCCCACCTAATCAGCTTTCATTTTTAGAGTGTAATTCTAAAATATACTTAAACTTAAAGGATAAGAGGTCTCACTAAGAGTCGGCTTACCATGATCATAAGATTATAACTAACTAACATTAGCAATACTGCATATCAAAAAGGGTTAATAGCTTGAGATGATATTAATCAAAAGACAAGGGATATCATCAAGAGCTAGCTTGTTCAGTTAAGTTATAAATCAAGTGAATGGCATTGTCAATTGTGGTCACCAAACCAAGACATTTTCCTTCAAGAGATAAAAGATGAAAATTTGAAAGAATAAATAATTACTTCAGAAAATAAAGAAAGCAATAAGTATACCAAAGAGCTTATCTTTAAAATTGCATTCTGACCTGGGTGGGATACTGAATCATTGCTGGTTAAAAGGTAACCCCGTCGAGGCTATGAATGCCTGCTGGCAGCAGAGGCTCTACCTATGACAATTGAGTATACCAAAAGTTGATCTAAGAAGAGCCTCTCTGTTTTTATCCTTAAAACCAAGTAATGACTGATGTAGACAAAGTGACTTTCTTATGAGAAAAGAATAATCAAAAGAATGATAGTTAAGTAGATGTTGTTTTATTATTAATGAGTAGTATTACTTACCTTATATTCCATGTAATTTTTATTTTCAAAACTATCTTTATTTTGGAAGTTTTTAGAAATTTCAAAAAACTCTCAGAGATAACTGGTTCTTCCAAGTGAATCGCCAATTGTTGTGCTATTCAACAACCCCCCATTTATTAATAGTAGTAGTTAATATTACATTAATAAATAGGGACCCTTTAAAAAATCCTTCCAAAAATAAACTTAGCATTTAAGTATTTTTCTTATTTAATTTTGGAATAAAGCAAGATATCAATCAAACCCCTTTTTCAAAAGAACTACTAAATGCTTGCCTTCCCGCGTATCACATGATTAAGCATCATCAAAAACCTTGCTAACCCACCAAATCTAGTGAAAAACGATTAAAAGAGGACTCCACGCTTTATACCTCGAAACTATCATATTTTTTATATAAACTAGGTCCTAAAGCTTTTCTCATCAAAACCAAGTCTCACATCGCATATCACTATTTATGAAGAGCCCGCCTTAAAAAGTTATCTCAAAACAAGTGAATTGTGAAACTGCAATGGCATCATAACCTTTATCGCATCGCATTTCGAGCATTTAAAAGAGTACGCAAGCTTACAATCAGTCGACATTGCAAAATGCGATCATCACCCAAACCCACTCCTTCAATATATTATGAACAAATAGCTATGTTTATTAAAAAAGGTCTTTACATAGAAAAACCTGACAAGTAGCTATGTTTTGAGGCAATAAACGAGCGGCTCGCATCTCGCATCTTGCAGAAACGTAAGGGAGGGTAAGAAAAGCGAAAAGGCATAATGTGATATTGCGATCTGCGATATTGCTTCACAAATCGCAAAATTGGCATTATCGCAATTCAAAGGCTCGCCACCCTAGAAGATTTCTTCCCGACTTACGATGCAGACATTTATGAACATTAAAGCTAAGAGATAACTAAGCATTATTGGGCATTTAGTAAGAGTTAATTGCATTTATGTGTGAAAATCCATTTAACGTGATATGATATCTTCTTACGTGCATTCAAATAAAACTCCTCTTATCACCTTTACAAGTTATTCGCATTATTCCATTTCACGTTCATTGTCATCTTTGTGTATCCGATAACTATTGTTCTTCACTTTCAGGAAAAATCCACGGAGCAAATCATTGGGAGCAATGGTAAAGAAAGGCAAGGCAGGCATCTCTGAGAAATCAGAAATGACTCCTCTATTTACGGATACTACATGCAACAGAAGCCATGTATAATATAATGGAAGAAGAGCAGCCAGGGATTCTGGAAACGAAGGTCACAGTTGACAGTCGTGATTCCTCTGATGCCTCCATGTTTGAGACAGCATGCTCATTTTTGCATTGCATAACTGCGCATCCAAAGATAATCCCTTACACAAACATGGTTAAGTGGGTTATTGATGAAGCCGACATCTCAAACAGAGAATTCAGGACTAGAATCCAAGAGGTTATGGGATCTTTTACACCAGACAACTTGCGGCTTATGTACCACCTACCAAAGCCATAAGTCATCTACAACAAGAATTTCATCGAGAAGTTTGCCAAAAAGAATAAGGACCCGACAGATTGCACCCGGACGTGGTCAAATAATGAGGGAAAAATCAAAAAAGACAAGAACGGTATGTACTCTAGTGCGTCTATTTGTCCCCCTCATAGTTTTGCAGCTGCCATGCTATGTAGACTATTTGGAAAACCCGATAGTACTAAATTCTCCGCAGAATGGCTATCACTAATAAATGTTGCCATACATGCAACTATAATGAATTGGGCACAAATGTTGTCTGATAATTTAGCAAGAACAATAATGGAGTATAGAAGGAAAAGAAGTGTTGCTTCGAGGGTTTACCCTTCATTTTTTATGAGTACCTATGTAATGGATGCAATTTGTTTTGGTTCAAAATTTCCTGACATGGGATGGAAGTGGATTGTCCAAAATCCACTTCCCATTCACATATACCATAAAGACATGTGGGAATCTCAGTTTCAACCACATTTTTATAAAATTTGTCATGGAGTCATGCTCCCTATCCACAAACATCTTTACAACCGAGATGCCCCCAGGTTTTCCAAGGAAGCCAAGGTATATATCATCCCAGTGGCCAGATGGTTTGAGGAGGAAACATTCACGTATATCAGGGTATTTGGCAGCATTTCCTCCTCACATGTCCTCCCATACTATGTTCTGGACAAATTGATGGCTAGAGAGACAACCTATCAAACAGATAACGAGGGTAGGATGAGCAAAACATTAAAGGAAGCAAAAAATTCCATTTCGCCTACATTCCCTTTACAATGTGGAGTATTTGCATTGCACGACCTGGGGCATGCATTCAAAGAAGCAGAGATTATGTTATCTCTACAATTACCTAAATTCCTAGGAAGGCAATATGACCCATTCAACATTGTCAAAGACTTTACCACCATGGTAAAAATAAAAGTATTCCGTAATGAGGAAGATGCATTCAATGACATCTTTTTACAGAAGAACACCTTCACAGAGGTGAATCATATGGCACAATTACTTTTTGACCGTGAAGATCTTGAAGCCTTTTACAAGTACAAAGAAAGGAGGTTAACAAAGGTCCCATTGGACCAATTATTGATTGAACCAATAAGGGAACCTACTCCCAGTGTAAGTCTAGAAGGAGATTCCAAAGAAAATTCTAAAACTGATTCTGGAGCAGAATCCCAAGATAAGTTTACGAGGGAGTGAGAGAAGTCAGAGAAACAATCACAAATGGTAAAAGCAGAAGCAGGGAGTCGGAAAAAGTTACATCCCAATCTATAGAAAATACAGTTGAGCAAATTTCAGCTAGAAAACAAGTTGAAATCCATTCCACCTCCACCCAGCCAATAAAAACCTTGGTGATTGATTTAGAGGAAGAATGGGAGAACTTTAATAAAAATCTCCATACAGAAGAACAAACGCTAGAGTTGCACACTCCACAACATAAATCAACTCAAGAAATTATCGCAGAGGAGACTATAAATACTCAAGAGGTAGCGCACATTCCTGTCACTCCCACCTCTGAAATTGTTTTGAGAATTGAAGAGATTCCTCCTTTAGATGTATTCTATAGTCCACAACACAAATAAGTTGTTAAAAGACAAAGGAAGAAAAGGAAATTGGATTCTACAGCTGTTACTACCCCTGGTAATGAACCGATGGATGTTGTCTGGAAAGACTCACCCATCGACCTATCCGCCAAACTTACTAGACTACCACAGTTTGCAGGTTCCTATGCTACAACGACCATCGGCAAAGCAACATAGGTGAAAATGTTGCTTAAGGAAAAAGAAGATAAAGTTATGTTGCTTGAACAACAGTTACAGCATGCAAAATCCAACCAACAAGCAGAAATGTTGTTAGCTAAGCTTCAACAAGAATTCGAGCAGATGCAAATAAAACACAAGGCCAGCTTAGCAGAGAAGGAATCACAAATACAAGGAATAATTGATCTACATAAAGATGATCCAAAAATTGATCAGTTTATTACTGAAGCACTTAGCCTTAACTCCCAACTGATGCACCAAAAGGAACTATTATGCCAGAAGATTTCACAATGGAATTCTTATTGTGAAACAAGCGACAAATTGACGAGTCAATTCGTTGAAATGAGGCTTGAATATGATGAACTCTTCAAAAGAGTCTCCGACTTCATCACTTGGCATAATTCAAAAGATGGGAGAAAATTTGACCTACCTAAAATGGAGGAGTCACACAAAGAAATCTTATTTGCAAACTGGGATTCCCGGCTTAGAGAGGCAGAAAAGGCAACAACATATGCGGTAGCAGCAACAACAGCGTTATTGAGAATATTAACGAAAATTTACATAGCGCCAACCTTGTGGCAGAATCCATTCTAGGTTTTCTTCCTAATGTAAAATAGCTTGAACTACAGTGGAAACAGGCAACAGAAGAAAAAGCAAAAGCAATTAGGCAAACAACCAGGCTAAACTGGGAAGCATATTGGTGACATTTAGTAAAACGTCACAGCTAGTGGATGACCCTGTGATGCCTAACCACTTCTACGGAGAAAATGGTGCCAGCACTGACCAACGCCATGTTCACTAGGCAGTTGAAAACTGAAATCGGCCAACCAACACAGCTCAAGCCCATGACAAACATTTGCGATCTAAAAGATCAAATGCATAACAGTTAGTCACCATGCTCATTTCTATGTTTGTTTTAGTTTTCATAATTTGAGGAAGGTTGTTTAAACCTCCTCAACTGTTTTTGAAATAATCTATTTTTAGTTTTATAGTTTAGTATTTAAACCTGTTTCATGCATTTAGAGAGGGGTCCAAAAATTTTATCAGAAAAAATCTTCAAAACATGCACTTCTGTCCCTTTGAGGAAGTTCTGGTGAAATGAATGGAATAGAATTTATTTTTATCTTATCTGGCATCTTCTACTGAAATTGCACTTTTGTACTCTTATATGGTGTTGGATGGATTGAAAGTAGATCAATATTGTTGAAGCACACGAGTAGGACTTATTACAAATGGTACTTTTATCTCGTAATTATATTTTACTTACGTATTAAGTAATAATTTCTCTTCAAGTTGTTTATGTATGAAAGTTTGAAACTTGGTTAGAATTATTTCACTTCTGTATGATAATGGCCTATATTTTATGCTGAATACATGAATAATTTCTTATGTGATATATCTTTCATAATCGTTTCGGCTAACTTTTTATATGAAACGATTATTATTAAACGATTTCATTTCTTATTGCAATTGAATGATCTTTATTACCAATTGCTTTTGGACATTATTGTAGATTGCATACTTCAAATTATTCTCGGGTATAGTCATAATTAGATAGTGTTTAAATTAGATTGGGAAACTGGTCCCATTATCCGTAGTCGGAGCCACTACACCAAATGGAAAAGGAGTTGCCAACCAAGGTCCGGTCCGGGTGGTTTTCCCCCATGTTGAAGCAACGATTTTCAAGGCTTCAACAGAACATTAGGACTTTGTGAAAATATTCGTGATCCAGGTGGATATTGGTGGCGAACCACCTCTTCCACTAACTCAAAGTTAGGTCCCTATAATACTCGTGTATTCCCCCATTATTATTGTCATCGTAGCCCCTTATTTTTATTGTTGTGTCCCTGTTGTCCCCATATTGTTATTCTTGTGCCCCATACAAGCCCACTATTGTTATTATTGTGCCCTTACATTATTATTGTTATGTCAACTATTATTATATTGTGACCCTTTAGACTCCTATATATAGAAAGGAGGTTTTGTCATTTGTATCATCCAAGAATTGTTCATTTGTGTAATGTAAAGGATGTTTCCCCCTCGAAAAGGCTACTTTTGAAGTCGTCGATCTATCTCTTATTCTATTTTATGAGTTGGTTGAATAACATTTGGTATCAAAGGTATAGGCGATCTTTTTACCATGGCATACAAATTGGAGCTTCTTGTATCTTCCCGAGTGGACCTAGTTTTCAATGTTTCATGCTTAAAGAAGGTTATAGGTGACAAGCTCCCAGTTCAAACAATATTGCCAAACCTTGAAGGAAAAATCATATTGGAACCTGAAGTAGTCATAGAAACAAGAACTCGATAGCTACAAAATCGATCAATTTCAGAGTATCTCATCAAGTGGAAGAACTTACCCATTGAAGATTCCACATGGGAGGATGATAATTTTATACGGAAGCATCCAGAACCACTCAAGCATTGAGGACAACACTTTTTGAAGGAGAGGGGCATGTTAGGTCCATATAATACTATTGTATTCACCCATTATTATTGTCATTGTAGCCCCTTATTGTTATTGTTGTGCCCTTTTTGTCCCTATATTATTATTATTGTGCCCCATAAAAGCCCACTATTGTTATTGTTGTGCCCTTACATTATTATTGTTATGTCGGCTCTAATTATATTGTCACCCCTTAGACTCCTATATATAGAAAGGAGGTTTTGTCATTTGTATCATCCAAAAATTGTTCATTTGTGTGATGTAAAGGAGGTTTCCCCCTCAAAGAGGCTAATTTTGAAGTCGTTGATCTATCTCTTATTATACTTTGTGAGCTAGTTGCATAACACTCTATGGTTCTCTATTTTCTTGCCATATTTTTCTTGGTTTTGGTGGTCCCAAACTTTTGGAGTTATTTTGAGGCCCTAACTAATAATTTTTGGCCTTTTAGGGAACCAAGGATTGCCATGGCATGTCATGGCCCTAGCCAAAAGTTGCAATCATTGGTTATTTATTTGCAGAAAGGTACTATGTGCCCTAAAAGAATATTTCATGCAAAATTTGTGCCTCTGAGAAGTTAATGTACCAACTCACCACCTCAAGGCCCTCAAACCTTTTAGTGCTTCATATTTTAGGGTTAGATTTTTGGATCTCTAAGTTTATTTCTTTATGTTAAAAGGCCATTCTTTCGGTCTCTTCTAATAGCTTTTGCAAATGTGCATAATCTTCATCTCTCTCTCTTCAATGATACCTACCACAATTATAGCCATTTTTTGTTCTACAATATTCTGCCATTTTATTTTTTAAAATAATTTGGGTTGTCACTATATTACTATTCTCTCTACTATATTTCTCAATGTTTTCGTTTCATTTCTTTTACTGCATTTCATTTCATTCTTTGTATAGCCCATATCAATGGTATCATAACAATATTCTCCTTGTTGTTTCTCGATGCCTGCCCCCAATGAACTTATGGCACAAACAGTTGGGCCTCAAGCTAATTTCACTTGGGAATAATCACTCTCACCAGCCCAAGAGACTTCCCATGGCGGAAAAAAAGAGAGATGAAAGTGCAGGAGATCATATCAAGTTGTTGCTTGAGGAATAATTCCTGCGATGATTGAAAATTTTACCCAACTTTTTTAGTGACTACCAACAACAACCAAGGTACCTTAAACAAGCAAAAATTTTGGAGTTGTGAGATCCTTAAAGGTACGGGTTAAATTTGATCTCCCCTTATTTGATAGATAAATAGATGTAAATTCTTAGAGAAATGGTTAAATTTATTAAATGATTATTACTCTATCAAAAAAAAATCCAATAATCAAAAGATCACCTTCACACTCCTAAAAGTCGTTCCCCATGTAAAATATTGATGGAAGGTTATTAGGAGAGATAAATTGAAGATTATTCTACAATATTCAGGGTAGGACCCACTTGGGCATGTTTTGTTGATGCTCTAGAGGAGGAATTCTACCCAGTAGAGGACTATGATGACTAGTACACAAGATGGAAAACTTTGCAATAGGAGAGAGACTAGATGGTGTTGAAGTACACCAATATTTTCCATACCTTGCACTCAAATACGGGTATTAGAGATTCCAAGCAAGACTTGGTTGTGAAGTACCATAAATGCGTACACATGAACATCAAAACATATATTGATTTATTGGATATCTCCTCACTGAGAGTCGTTTATCGATATGTTGTAAAAATTGAGCAAAAATTTAAGTAGAAGAATAAGTGGGAGTTTAAGTCTAAAAATACATTGCAATAAAAGCATAGAAAAGGTGGCCCTCACTCACAGAACAATGGATAGGGCAAGGAGAGTTGACCTCAAGACAACCATCCCAAGTCATAAGTAAAAAAGGGTAATGGGGAGTCAAAGAAATATACTAGAAAGTGATGTGAGTTCCAAAAAATCCCCCGATACAACATGATGAATATCGATTGAAACAATCATTGTTGGCTAAGCTTAAAGAAAAAGAAACATACTTTGACTCATATTCTGACTCAAAATTAGATAAATTAAATTGAATCATCAATGTAGAATCCAAAGTTACCATCACAACCACAAAGATCTGACCAAAAGATTCAGAGGATTTTGAGGAGGGGGGGTGCCTCTTCCATTCAAAGATGTGGGTGAAGTGGACCCCACTACATTTAATCATTGACAACAAAATCTAGAAGAATCTAATATTATCCAAGGTCATAAAGAGATTTAAGCTATCGAAAATGTGACACCCTCGACCATACACCATTAGTTGGTTGAGCCATGGAAGAGGCATTTGTGTCACTAGCAATGTTGCCTGCCATATAGTATCAAGCCCTTGAAAGATGAGGTATTGTGTGATTTTTCCCCACTCAAATTTTGTAATTTTCTTGTAGAAAACCTTATATGTGGAAACATCATGTTGTTTATGAGCCCTATCCACATAGTGGCATTGCTACTCTAGAAGGTCAACACTACAAGGTACTAAAAGTAGCTCTAACTATTGTAACTTCATTGATATGAGCAAAACAATGCCAAAAGGTAACCTCTTAGACTATAAAATTTACACTATTCATGGTTCAGTTAGAAAGTGAAAGGAAGGTCATTATGACCACCACAGACTCAGCACAAGGCCTCTCTACACAATAAAAGCAGGTCGACAAGAATGTAGAAGCATACATAGATATATTTGCTTCACTTGTGGGCATGTCTTTGCACTGCCAAATCAAACATTCAATTTTCTTGATACTTGGTGCTCATTTACCTAATGGCCGAATATATAGACATCGTCTCTTAGAGAACAAGGAAACAAAATGTCAAAATTCATGATCTCATCAAAAGTTACACATTAAATTGAGCTCCTCATCTTGCATGAACTCAATTATGTTGGTACAGAAGGAGGGTGTGACATGGAGACTCTATATCGATTATAGAGACCTAAACAAAATCATTGTCAATAATAAGTACTCAATATTATGAGAAAGTGCCAAATTCTTAAGTTAGATTGATATAAAGTTAGGTTTCCACCAAGTTCCAATTAAACAAATTGACATATAGAAGACAACCTTCCAATATAAATAAGGCCTTTTGAGTGGTTAAACATGCCCTTTGGATTCACTAATGTTCCAAAAATGTTCATGAGGATGATGGATGATATCTTGTGAGCATTCACAAACTCTTTTATGGTTGTATATTTGGATGACATCCTCATCTTCAATGGAATCCAGGAAGAACATTTTCATCACATTCCATAGGTCCTAATCACCCTACGACAACATAAGTTATGTGCTAATGTGGAGAAACGGTCAGTTGGAACGCATAAAATTAAATATTTGGGATACATCATGGATGAACATTGTGTGCATGTGGACTCAGCAAAGACCAAATTCATTTGAGATTGGCTAGCCCCAATGACTACAAAGCTTTGTAGATTTTTGGGCCTTGATAACTTGTATTGAAGATTTGTGTTGGGGTTCTCTCAAATCACTTAACCCTTTGGTCAAGTGACTAATGGTGGAGCTAAAGAAACAATTTTCTAGTCTGAGTCACAACAAAAATCATTCAAGGATATGAAACATCACCTCTACTTTGCACCAATACTCACCTTGCCAAACCTTCAACAACCCTTTGATATTGAGGTATATGACTATTACTATGCTATCGGAGTAATCCTTACTCAACAAGGAAATCCAATGGCCTATCACACTGAAACACGCTCCCATATTTTCCATAGATACCTCACATATGACAAGGAGATGTACTCCATTGTATAGGAATTTTGATAGTGGAAGCATTATATTCTTCAAAGGAGGTGATCATCCACTTTGATCATAAGGCTCTGCAATTCATGTGGAAAAAAGGAAATTTAAAAAATGAGCTCCATCATAAATGGTCTACATACATGCAACAAGATGACCATCAGTATATTAGATCATAGATTGCTTATTTCATTGCTAAACTAAACATAAAGAAGCAAGGGCTATACACTCCTCTTCCTACCGCAGACAAGTCTTGGGAGTCAATCTCAATCGATTACATGTTAGGTTTGACCTCTACCAAGCATGGAAATGATTGTGTGTTTATGTTTATTGATTGGTTCTTTGAGATGGCTATTTTGGCACCATGCAAGAGAAGTATCTCAACAAAATCCACTACTAAGCTCTTCTTTGAGTGTGTTTGGGATCATTTTGGGCTACCTCAAACCATTATTTTTTACATAAATAATACGTTCATCAATACCTTTTGGTCCATCCTATGGTCTCCAATGGATACCAAGTTGACCAAATTGATCGCCTTTCATCCCCAAACAGATGGACAAATAGAAGTAGCAAACAAGATGATTGTGCATCTATTGCGCATGTACAACTCCAAGCACTTATGTACATGGGATGAAAACCTTACATATGTTGAGCATACCCATAATAAAACCATCCAAAAATCTATTAATCACAATCCTTATTGGGCATGCTTTGGGTTCCAGCCATTGGCCCTAATTAATGCAACTCTTCCCACTACATCTTTACTATTTAGACCTCCCATGCTTAAGTAAAGGCAGATTGAGAGGCCAAACTTTTTGAATGGATCCAACACCTCCAATAAGGTTCATGATATCATGTAGGAAACCAATTCCAAGTACAACAGTGACATGAACAACATCGGGTTCCACACAAGTTCTAGGTTGGTGATAAGGTGTTGTTTCATTTACAGAAAGAGCACCCTGCATGCCTCAAAGGAAGGTTAAAACACTCCAATATGGGCCTTGCACAATCCCAAAGGCTATGGGTGAAAATGATTTTGAATTAGTGTTCCCCCTTTCCTTTGCTTGCGCTTGGTACTTAATGTGGAGCTACTTCAACCATATTTTCTACCTCTGTTAGACGCCTTAAATGCAGTTAGGAAATCAGCTCCCACATAACTCAATATTTTTTATGTTGAATAGTTTATAATGGATTAGAACATCAACACCAAGATGAAGGATACCCACCAATAGAACATACAGCTCTATTAGGTTGTCAAAGTAGCACAATTTCTTCACCAAATCAAGTTGCTCAACAGGAGCCAAATTCGGCAATATTTTCCCCATCTAATGAGGGAACTTGATGCAATGGATACTATTGCATCCTAAAGGAGGAGGAATGATCTAGGTGGATATAGGAGGGAACCCACCTCTTCCACTAACTCAATGATTCTTTATCTTCTTGGTAATTTTTCTATGGTTTTTCATGTCCTAAATTTTTGAGGCCCTGGAGGATTTTTTTAGCAAATATGGGGGCCAAAGGTTACCATGGCATGCCCTTGTTGTAGCCAAAATTTGCAATCCTAAAAAATTTTATGAAAAAATTGTGACCCTACAAAATTGATGTGCTAACTAACCACCTTAGGGTATGTATCAAGTTGTTTCTCAAGGCAACATTCAAGCAATAGAGGAATGAGATGATGGAAAATTTTGTACAAATCCTTTGATGACTACCAACGACCGTTGAGGAAACTTCAGTAAGGGGAAATTTTGGAGGTGTGACCATTCAAATTAGCTTTGATATCCCCTTTTTTGAATGCCAAATAGATGTGGATGCTTTATAGAAATGGTTAAATCTATTATAGGGCTATTACTCTATCCAAAAAATAATAGAAAACATATCCCTTTCACACTCCTAAAATCCCCTCCCCATGTAAAATATTAGTGGAAAGGCTAATGGGAGATACATAATGAAGATAAGTTTGCAATATTGAATGTAAGGTAGCCTTTGTTGATGCCCTTAAGGAGGAATTCTACCCTATATGGAACTATGATGACTAGTACACAAGATGGACAACTTTGCGACAGGAGAGAGAGACCATATGGTGTTGGAGTACACCAATATTTTGTGTACCTTGTGGTTAAATTTGAGTATTAAAGACTCTAGCTAACACCTATTTTTGAAGTACCATAGTGGCCTACATAAGTACATCCAAATGAAGATAGATTTAATAGACATCTCCTCACTAGGATTTTCTTATCGATATGTTGTCAAAACTGGGATGAAATTGAAGCAAATGAATAACTGAGAGTTTGGGTCTATAAATCCTTCACAAAATAAGCCTAGAAAAGGCATCCTTAATTCACATAACAAGAGATAAAGTAAGGAGATCCAACCATTATACAACCAACACAAGTCACAAGAAAGGAAGGGTAATGGGAAGTCGAAGGACACAAGAAAGTGATGTACGTTCTACAAAAGTTGGTATCACAACACAAATGAATGTTGCTCAAAACAATCATTTTTGGTTGATTGGTTGACCACAGTTCTTATTTCTTATGGGTATGAGAACTATGTGTGGCCACAATTCTAAAAAAATAACTTTGTCTTTGGTACTACATACCAAATGTTAATCGCAGGAAAACAAGTTGTATACTTTTACCTCTAGGATGTGTCCTTTTGCTACCTAAGTCGCCTTTGTGTTCCTTCAAGCAAGTGTGAAAAAGCTAATTAGGGAGGCACATTACAGTTGAGTGGCAAGGAACTTTGGTGTGGAGAAGACAATAATAGTACCTTAGAAGTATTTATAATGTCCAAAGCTTCGACAAGATGTCCATTGGAATATCAGGTCGTGCGCTACATGTGCCATTATTAAACCAACCATCAAGAACCAAGGGATGTACACTTATTTAGCTACCCTAGAAAAGACTTGGGAGTCAGTGCCCATGGATTTCATTTTAGGTTTTTTTCCACCAAGCGTGGTAATAATTGTGGCTTTGTGGTTTTCAATTAGTTCTCTAAGATAGTCATTTTGGCACCATGCGAGAAGAGTATCAAAACTTAATTCATTGTTAAACTCTTCTTTTAGTGTGTTTGGGTTCATTTTGGGCTACATCGGGACATTATTTCAAATAGGGATAAAATGTTCCTTAGTAACTTCTAGTTCAACCTATAATCTCTGATGAATACCAAGTTGAAACAATCGACCACCTTTCATCACCAAATAGATGGATAAATGGAAGTGGTTAATAGGATGAGTGCATATCCTACGCATGTGTAACTCCAAGCATCCATGTGTGTGGGACGAAAGTCTTCCATGTGTTCAAGATACCTGTAATAGATCCCTCTACAAATCTATTGGCTATAGTCCTTTTTAGGTGTCCTTGGGGTTCCACCCATTTTCCCTAATTGATGTAGTTATTCCCCTTACATCTTCATTACTAAAGTCCTCCCATGCTCAAGCTAAGGTAAATAGAGTAGCCAAATTTGATGAATGGATCCAACACCTCTAGTAATAGGTTTGTGATATCATACAGGAAGCCAATGTCAAGTACAAGTAACGACATGACCAACAATGGATTCCACACAAGTTCTAGGTTGGGTGATAATGTGTGGTTTCATTTACAAAATAAGCATCTCACATTCCCCCATAAGAAGCCTAGACCACTCTGATATGGACCTTAAACAATCACAAACGTTGTGGGTGAAAATTATTTTGAATTGAGTATTCTCCCTTTCCTTGGCTTGCACCCAATATTTAAAGTGGATCTTCTTTGACCATATTTTCTATCATGGAGGAAGTCAAGCACTTGGACTCGATAGAACTCAATCCTTACTACATTGAATAGGCTACAATGGATCAAATCATGGACACCAAGATGAAGGACACCCACTAGTAGAACATACAACTCTATTAGGTTGTCAAAGTAAGGTAGGTTCTTCACTAAGGAAAGTGGCACACCAAGAGCCAAATTTAGTATAATTTTCCCCATCTGATGAGGGAACTTGATACAATGGAAACATTTCTTCCTAAGGGGGAAGGACTCATCCAATTTTATATCAATGGCCACTCACCTCCTCTGCTGACCTGACAATTCTTTATCTTTTTGATAAATTTTCTATGGTTTTATGGGTCCCCAATTTCCAGGTCCATTTTGAGGTCATAAATAATGTGTTTTGGCCATTTGGGGGGCGAAGGATTGCCATGGAATGCCCTAGCCCCAACCAAAAGTTGTAATTCTTGAATAACTTTTTTCTACAAGCTATTATCTGCCCCAAATGGAGATTGAATGCAAAAGTTGCACGCTTGAGAAGTTGATGTACAAACTAACCACCTCAAGGCCCACAAGCTTGTAGGTTTTAACCCTGTACAGAAATTACCTGCATACAAATTTAAAAAAAAAATAGAAAATAAACAATGACGAGAGCATAAAACCATAAAACAGATATACACAAAGGTTTTCCCCTGGATCCCAAAATCGGGACTACAAATTGATTTTTCATTATATTCCTTTCAATGTTACAATACATATATATACATGCTAAAGCATCCATAGAACCCAATCCATTAACCCTGGATTAGAATATAATCGTAGTTCCCTTGACCGGATCTACAAAATACCATGGATAGAAAACCGTCATGCCCAAAACCATGTGCGAAATCCATGCACAAAACCATAGGTAGGTCCTCCCACCTAATATAGGGTCCAAAAAAAAAATCCCACAACGCCTGGCACAACGTACAGGGGGGCTACCCCCCCCCCCCCATGCATGGGGTAGTCGTGGAAATAATATAACACAACCCAACATTCTCCCTCCCACTTGTTGTTTTCTTTCCACAGGAGAGCTTAGGCATTGATCCAACCCTGCAACACCCATTGTTTCTCTATACCAAGAGAACATCTCAGTGCTCACAGACTTTGTCAATGCATCTCCAATATTCTTCAAAGTGTCCACCTTTTTGTCCTCAACCATATCTCTCACAAAGCGATATTAAACATCAATGTGCTTTGTCTTTGAATGAGAAGTAGGGTTTTTTAACAAGAAAATTGCACTTTGGGTGTCATAGTCTATACTTATAGCTCGTTGTACTAACCCCATACTTGAACACAATCTCTGCAGCCAAATTTCTTCCTTTCTTGCATGAGTGGCTACCATGTATTCTGCCTATGTAGTTGAAAGTGCCACTACATACTGTCTCTTACTCATCCAACTGACTGCACCTCCAAATAGGTTAAACACATACCCACTTGTATATATTCTCTAATCCAAATCTCCAGCCCAACCTACATCAACAAAGCCATGGATGTCCAAAATTTTGTCCAATTATGGTCTTCCTTGGTAGCACAAACCATAATCACTAGTGCCACGCAAATACCTGAAAACTCACTTCATTGTTGTCCAATGCTCCTTCCTTGGTTTTGACATAAACCTGCTCAATACTCCCACAACATGTGCAATGTCTGGTCTAGTATAGACCATTTCATACACCAGGCTACCGACTGCACTTGCATATGGAACACGGACGGGACATGTCCTCTTCCTCTTCTTGTGTCTTGGGACACTCTTCAGCAGATAAATTTACACCTACAGTAATAGGAACCTTCACCGGTTTACTATCTTGCATATTAAACCTCTATAATATTGTCTCGACATACTTCCTTTGGTTTAACCAGAGCTTCCTCTTTGCCCAATCTCATTTAATTTCCATGCCCAAAATATAGTTTGCAGCACCAAGATCTTTCATGTAGAATTTGGAGGACAATTGGGTCTTCAAATCCTAGATAATTTCTTTGTCATTTCCAACCAGCGACATATCATCCACATACAAGACCAGATAAATAACATGGTCACCAACTAATTTAAAATACACACAATGATTTTCTTTGCTTCTGGTGAAGCCAAGTCCTCGTATAAATGTATCAAATTTTCGATACCACATCCTTGGTGACTTTTTTAACCCATACAAAGACATTTTTAACTTGCATACTAGTTCTTTCTTACCCTTCACCGCAAAGCCTTCATGTTTCTTCGTGTAGATCTCTTCTTCCAGATCCTCGTGAAGAAATGTTGTCTTCACATCCATCTGTTCTACCTCAAAAACAAAGTAGCAGCAACAGATAAAAGTAATCTAATAGAAGCTACCTTGGCAACAGGAGAAAAAATATAACCAAAATCAATTCCCGACACTTGGGAATAACCTTTTTCTACCAACTGAGCTTTGTATTTCTCCACCTTTCCTTCAGCATTCATCTTCTTCTTAAACACCCATTTGTTGGAAATGGGTTTCCTTCCAGCCTGTAACTCCACCAGATCCCAAGCCTCATTTTTGTGCAAAGATTCCAGAGTTTTCCATCCTCTGAATCTACTGCTTCCCTCACAGTTCTGGGATCATCATTAGTAATAGATAAAGAAAAATATGAATAGAAAGCAGATGGGCTATACCTTTCTAGATACCTTCTTTCTTGAGCTGATCTTCTCATAGCTAGAGTTTGTGGCTCTTCATCTTCTAATCCCTCTTCTGATGTAGAGTTTGATTTTTCCTCCTTTAGCTCAAAGTCTATCTTCTTAGGTTCCTTTGGTAGGACTTCATGTTTAATAACATCTTTCACCTCTCTAAACACCACATCTTGGTTGTACACAACCTTCCTTGTTTTAGGGTTCCAAAGCTTATAACCTTTTAAACCATCCTTATACCCAATAACTATGCACTTTTCTGTATGGGCCTGACCCAGGTTCAGAGATGATTTATCCAAACAAATCCCGGTACTACTGGCCCTTTCGGAAACAGTCCGTGGAGTGTGGACTGAGGTCTCACCCGAAGTAGTATGGGAGGGTGCTAGAACCAGGTTTCCGCACCCTAGAGATGTCTGATGGTTTTTCGGTGGTCCGCGGTTTGACCCTATGCGCACGTCACTACGTGCACCTATCAGTACCTCACAGCCTGCAATGTTGCCTTCGTGCAGCCCTGCTCGAGGCACGATCCGTGTTATTACCCAAGTTCCTTACTATTAACCTGATATTATCTTATTACTTAACTTATCTGTATGAGCCCAATTATACTTAACAATGTTCAGTATTCATATACGTGCGCGTGATAAACAAAATAGTATAAATGCATAGAAAGTAATACAAAAGTAGATACACAGTATTTAGAATCAAACTTCTCTTTTACAGACTCAACTTCGCCCTGCGCACTTAGTTGCAGGGGTCCACTCACTCAGTTGCAGACTCTACTAGGCTTCTATGCACTCAGCTGCAAAGCCTCTTCCTACTATTACAAACCAAGACCCTTAGACTTCTTCTCTATCTACTACTATTACATTCCTCCATCCATCAGTCCCTAACTCTCTTTACAACTTAGAGGCTTGCTATATTTATACAATCCCATGGTCTACGGACCATGGGTAGGCCAACATGACATTACATTACATTACAACACTTAGGGTGGACAACCCTATGAGTCAATGTACATTTCGTACTCTGCGCCTGTAATTCGTGGAGTCTTACAACATATTTGACCAAAACTTGGGCTTTGAGCCCCAAAACATGTTGTGGGGGGATTCCATGCCCAACAGGCCCCCAACACAAACATCGTGGCTCACCCTCGAGTCACTCTATCAGTGCGGCGATCTTGGCGCGAAGTTCCTCCAGGTAGCCGCGTGCTGCTCAAAGGTCCGTAATGCACTGCTCTGTGGTTTTTTGGACCTGCTTCATGCAATCTTCCGAAGCCTCTTTGTTAGGAGAAAATCCTTGCCTTAGTGCATACATCCCCTGCATATGTGCAAGCTTGCCTTCGATATCTGTTGTGATGGTGAAGGCCTCGTCAATCCATGGTTGGACGCGCGCTTTGAGAACTGCCTCTTTCTATCGCGCCGCATCCACCTACTCCTTCAGTGCCTTAGCTTGCTGTATCTTCGCAAGCCGTTGAGTGAGGACTACTGTCTGCACAGTTCCTTGGACACTATCGTACTGCTCCTGAAGTTCGTGTGCCTCTATTTCTAGGCGTTGTTGTCGAGCTATAAAAAGGGTCTCTTTCACCTCTAATTACCTCACATTAGTTTGTCAATCCAGGAACGTTTTGTTATTTCAAAGAGTGTCTCAGTCTGAGGCTATCATTTTCCAGAGTAATGTTAGTAGTAAAGTGCTTAGAAATACAAGAGTAAACGGATGCTTGTTTACAGCAAACTACTTCAAAAGATTAAACTACACATTCAGAAAACTAAGCAATTTATCTGTCAAGGGTTCAGTAGCAGTAACTCATCCCTTTGTAAACTGATGGAACTAAGGTAAATCAGAGAACAGATCGTGGATCTGGGAGCCAGGTAGTAAATGTCAGTGCTCACTACAGCCCTGGATCGTTCTTCACACCAAAATAACAAAGGACAGGAAATGGAACGGCAGATAGGAAATGGAATGGCAGATAAGAAATGAAACATCGAAATAAGAAATAGAACAACAAATCTGAAATGGAACAACAAACAGGAAATTGTAACAGCAACTAAGTCTAACAAGTAGTAACACCTTAGTCTACAAGATCAAATGCATGAATCGTGACCTACAGGAATCAAATGGCAATCCTTCACTCTTAAGGACGAATTGAACAACACACCAAAATGGAACAGCACTAATTAATGAATCATTATAGAACAGCGCTTGAAAACCATATATGCACACGACACACTTTAATAGTAACCTGGCCTTGGTAAACTAGTTATCAATCTCAGTTATAAAAGATTACGACTGTGTTTCAGAATGGAACAGAAATGTCTATAGATCCAACAATCACAAAGAACATAATCGCTAAGATGAATTCCGTAATATCAATGAATAAGTGCACAACACAGAGGCTCTGTAATTGAACAGCAACAATATTCTATAAAGACTGACAGTATTATATCAACACTTAAAAGAACAGTGATACGTTGCAGAGTTAATGCAATAGTTCTGTCTCAGTAAAGTAAACATAACAGAGCATGTGATGTAAACTAACAAAACACATCAGATTACCAAATAACACTAATAAGCAAACCATGCATAAACCAAAAGTAATAATACAGGAGCAAGTGTCCTCCAGGGTCGGGCCCTTAGCCTCCAGGGGTACACCGCTTGAAGTTATTCCAGACTCAGGGATGAAATAGCAACCGAGTTTGTATTAATGCTTAAAATGGAATTACAGTAGATTAGTTCTCAATGAGACTCGATGATCAAAGTTTCAATCTTCAGAGAAATTACATAAAACATAAGGATTCGATAGACCCCTCGAGCTAACAGTGCTGCCCCTTTTATAATGATGAAGGCGGAGATGTCTAGGTGCAAAAATAGTTAAAGCAGCGATCCCTCAGGATCAAAGGATCCTGAGGGATTCGCCAAACCGTTAGTTCTCAGTTATCTCTTTTCCTTCTTGCGCCGAGCTGACATCTCCACTTCCTTTCCAGGGCTGATTCGCTTTGATATGTTTTGCCTTGTTTGCATACAGTTCCCCGTCAAAGGGACAGCGGTTAACCCGGCCTTGTTCTTTCCTTCAGAACGGCAGTCTTTCGTTTTCCCTTCTTTCTGCATAAGAAAATGACAATTGTCAGTGTTTCTGCTTTGCACATTAATCTCACAAGTTTTATTACAATTCCTTATCATTTTCCTAGTTCATGATGCAAAAGGTTTGTAAGTTCTAATGAAAAGATGCTGAAATAATTACCAAAAACATACCTTCTTTAGTACTCCACACACCCCCCTGCTTACCCTTTTTCATGCCCTCATGAAAACATTGTAGTTGACATGTAAGGCAGTGAGAAAGTAGGCTGGAGATGGAATCTTATGTGGAGGTCTACAACCATGATGCATAACTAGGTGTTCAAATAAATGGCCCGGTCTGACCCTCAGGCATCTCATACAGAGCTTGGTACCAGGTGCTGGGTGCCAAATAATTGGACTTTGGAACCTATATCCTAACCAGGATGGTCCTGCCCTCAAAATGACTTCGCCATAGAGGTGCAAGCGGTTGGCGGCTAACTTAAAATTTTCATACTTAAATGGCTCCCTGAGTTGGATATTCGGATTAGAGATCTGATATCGAAATTTAGCCGCATCAATGGCAAGGTCTTTAATAGTGAAAAAGTATTCTATTCCTTGTTGATTGATTACTGTGTGAATGGGTCCTAATGCTTCAATTATACCTGGAGTCTTCATGAGGTTCCTATGTTCTCTCCACAACTGTACTGGATTCCTAGGCTCAGCTCTTACCCATAAATCTAATCCGTTTTCTTGCCTTTGGAAAGCATTATATGCTTTAAGCCATTTAATTTGATTAACCCCAAATGAAATAAATGCCTGTAATTGGATATCCCCAACAAAAGGACCAGGGTTCAGCTCAGTCTCCTGGTCTAATACAAGGTTATGTAAATAAAACTCACACAGTAGTATTTGAACTTTTACCACGTAGTGCTTACAGCAGTTTATAAAATCATCGAGGGTATTAATTTGTATGGGAGCACCTGCTTTAACAGCCTTTATTTTCAATTGCAAATATCGTTCCATTAAAAACAAGGCATAATTCTTAGCAGGGGCTCTACATTCTAGGACGTCATTATACAAAGAACATAAGGTATCCATCTACTTGATAACTATATCTAACCTACGAGTTACCTTCACAACTTTTTCTTCTTCCCTTTGCCACCCTTTAAAGACCTAGCTTTCAGATAGATTGATGTTCCTAAGCTATTGTTGTAGCTCTTCATGCCTTTCCCGAGGGACCGTTTGCTCTATGAGCTTTTCTGCTGCTTGTTGAGCTTGCGTCAAACCGGGAGTTTTACCTGAATTTTCCTTTTGCGTTGTCTTGCGTTCATGACCCTTATCACTCCTGAGGGTGGTGCCTCTGTTTGAATTTCCTTATCGCAGGTCAATCTATCATCCGTTTCTATATTAACGTGGATATCAGTCAAATGTTGTTCCTTTTTAATTTGAACAACAGTCTACTTCTCAACAACACTTGGAACAGCAGCCCGCTTTTCGACAGGGTTTTGAATAGCAGGGTGGACTCTAGTCCTCCAATCCTTTGTCTTGAGGGGTTTCTCTAGAGCGATCGCATGTTTCCTTCCTGAAGTCCTTTTTACCCTTTTTCTTACTTTCAAAATCCTGATTTGTTGTTGAAGCTGAACTATTGCATTTAATAGTCTTTGCTATTCTTTCCGTAATTTCTTATTTTCCTCACTTTCCTTAGAGGGAACAGCAGACTGTTCACTGCGGCCTGGACTATGACCTGGATTAATTTCCTGATTTTCTCTCTGGGGTGCTTCTTTGTTGCTCTGCTCTGGCTGCTCCGGGGCAAGAACCCTAGCTGGTTCTGTTATTTCTTGGGTGACTTCCTTTTCTGCCCCCCTGCTTCTGTAGTTTCTTCTGGTGTCATCTGGCTAGGAACGGATTGTTCCTGTTCTGCATCTCCTGTCATGTTTTCATCATGAACAGGCTGACTCTCCTCTTCTACTTCCTCTGCATGTGATTCTTCAGGTGCATTTCCCTCCTGAGCAGAGTGTTCTTTTGGTTCTTCTTCAGCATGGAGGTCTAATGGACTGGAATATTGGCCATATTCGCCCATATTGGCCAAAACTTTGGCCAATTCATCTTCTCTCAATGGATCCTACACTGGGCTGCCTTCTTGCTGTTTCTTTCCTCCTCCTGCTCAGATTGCTCAGTTTCTTCCTCATTTTCTCCTTCCTCGTTTTCCTGCATTACTTTCTCATTGTTTTCTCCTTCTAATCGTGGGGGTTGCTCATCCCCTATATCTTCTATCTCTACCGGTTGGCTGGTATTTCCTTGGGGCTTCGCCAGCCTCCCTCGTAGTCGTGCTAGTCAGACCAATTTCCTTCGTTTTTCTGGACGCTCAGGTGTACTGGTGGCATGTTTACGTTTTGGGGATGGTGTGGTCAATCCTCCATCTATCATGGAAATTAGCTCTTCCCAGTTGCTCTACTGCTGGGTAAAGCTATGGCTCACTATTAACCGTATCAACCCATGATGACTAACAACTAATTCTACATGCTGTGTCTTTTTCATGCTTCATGAAACATCATGCAGTAAGGAATTCAAAAATGCAGGTAAATTTACAGAGCATTTTTGCTTTAACATAGCTAAAAGTTTAAGGTGTCGTGGTCTTACTACGTCTTTTCTTCCTTCACAGGTGATGTAGCTTTGAATGGTATTTGCCAATTCTGCCCATGGTTCTCCTAATGCTACTGGCAGAACCCCCTTTCCTCTAATTGTCAGGCTCTGGCATTCCTCCTGGAAGCTTTCTATAATCTTCTGCAATCTCTCCTTCTTTAGCGTCCATACAGGTCCAGTGGCTGGCAGTCCCGAGACCTCTGCGATTATGTCATCAGTGACTGATATGTGTCTCCCCCTCACTGTAGAGTGATCCTCTTACAAGTTCTGCAAGAATTCAATTGCTACAATCTCGTTGGATTCCTGTAAGCGATTGAGATAAATTAGCCACCCGGCTCTTGCTAGGATTTCCCGTGTAGCATCAGAGACTGTTAACACCAGCGGTTCTCTCCGAATCGATCTCCCTCCCATGTTTATGGTTTTGCTGTAAAATCTCAGAATTTTGATAATGGAACGGCAGCTGTTCACGCTGTTAAAACACAGAGAGGCTGACAGACGCAAGACTCGCTCAAAATCTAATGCTGCAGAATATACAATGGAAATGGCTTAGGAACAGCAAGTCATGCAAAAATAAAAAGATAGTATACCGTTGAGCCGTGATATTCCCAAGTACACAGTTTCCCAAATAGCGGTTTAGCACATCATCCAAGGAATGATGAGGTTAACCTCCCCCCCCCCACCCCCGCAATGTGATAGGCTGTCCCGGCCATCAAATAAAGGAGCGTCGTGCCGGTCTGTTCTGAAGCAGAGTCATAAAGGAACAGTGTATGGCAATATGCCATGTTTACAAAAGTAGCATATTACCAAAATCGAGGTGTCAAGTTGGATCGCTTAATACGTAAGAGACTGCTGTGATATGATGCGAGGCTGGGAGGATAGGACATCTGCTGTACATACCAAGTCTCATGCGGTCATTTTCAATTGCTCTGTCATGATTGGTGATAATAGATTTACATGTGTTGTATGGTTCGGAAAACAATATGCATTCATCTTATGTGATTTATTACTAAGGTATAAGAAACAGAAGGGTGCTAATAACTACCTATTGGTGTAAATAATGTGACTTCAATACCATTAACAGTGCTCTGTTGCCGACAGGTGTCCATAACCTTGGCAGAGTTGTTTATTTCACCCATGGAACCATGATCCTTTGTGTATACTTAGGAAGTGTTGTGTGATGTCAAAATGTAGGCCATTACGCTGGCTTGGTGACCAGTTAGCCATAATGCCATTCACGAGGAAGGAGCGAAAGGTGGGCAGGCCGGCTCATGATGAGACCTCCTGTTCCAAGGGTTCTTTATTTGTATACCTTTTGGACCATATCCCTGGTGTGGTGGCCATAGTGGGAATGCCACTTCACTTTCTTCATCATGATCATGGTAGGCTAGCTCTTAATGAGACCCCCGATCCTGCATTTGACATCTTTATATAAACAAGTCAGTTTGCTCTTTTTTCTTTTTTCTTTTTTTTTTCTTTTTTTATAAAGTATTTTCCCATTTATACACAAAGGGTGGTTTAGCACTACTTAAGAGTAGGAATGGTGGAAGAAGTCTTAACATCTCAATAGGAAGATATAAACCCTTTGCTCCTATTCCTGAATAATAATCAAATAGGATTTAAAAGGAACCAACATGATAAAGATAACCAATCAGAGGAGAGTTAGTGAAGTAATGACAGCAAAAGATAATGGGTAAGTGTGTCCTTCCCTCTGTCCTTTTACCAATTCAGAGCAATTTCTTATAAAAATAACGATTTTATAATTCACCTGATTTCAGTGTGTTGTGATTTTGCATCCATTACATAAGTGCATAGCTGTATTCCAAAAGACTTGAAAGAACAGGAACAGTAAGCATCCTTAATTTAAAACAACAAGGGGAGCAAGCAGAATACGAGGATGTTGCTGCTTCAAGAGGAAGAGCAAAAGAATACGAGTGGTGTTCCTTTTGGAAAAAGGAACCGCAAAGATCAAAAATGTTGTTCCTTTTGAAAAGGAACAGCAGAAAACACAAATGTCGTTCCTTTAGAAAAGGACAGCAAAAATCAGAAACGTTGTTCCTTTGGAAAAGGAACAGCAAAACACACAAATGCCACTCCTTTGGAAAAGGAACAGCAAAACACACAAATGCCACTCCTTTGGAAAAGGAACAGCAAAAATCAAAATGTTGTTCCTTTGGAAAAGGAACAGCAAAACACACAAATGTCGTTCCTTTGGAAAAGGAACAGCAAAAATCAAAAATACAGCAAAACACACAAATGTCGTTCCTTTGGAAAAGGAACAACAAAAATCGAAAATGTTGTTCCTTTGGAAAAGGAACAGCAAAACGCAGAAATGTCGTTCCTTTGGAAAAGGAACAGCAAAAATCGAAAATGTTGTTCCTTTGGAAAAGGAACAGCAAGACGCCCAAGTGTCGTTCCTTTGGAAAAGGAACAGCAAAAATCGAAAATGCCATTCTTTTGGAAAAGGAACAGCAAAAATCGAAAATGCCATTCTTTTGGAAAAGGAAAAGCAAAAAGCAAAAGTGTTGTTCCTTTGGAAAAGGAACAGCAGAAAGCAAAAATAAAGAAAAAGAACAAAATTAAAGCAGAATGACGGCTGATCCAACAGGTGCTGTTCTTTTGAAAAAGGAACAACAGAACGAAAAATGTTGTCCCTTTGAGAAAAGGAACAGCAAAAATAATAACATTGTTGCTGCGAAAAGTAACGGCAAAGCATTTGATTCAAAAATATGTACAAAAACAAAAGAAATGAAATTATGTACAAACTGTGAAAAGAGATAAATTACTTAATGAATCACAGGTGAGGAAGACTTCTCTCCCTCCCCCAAAATTTCCATATCAAAGTCTTGGCGTAGCTGCTGGGAGAAGGACTCCCGAGTGAATGGTTTGCGATAAAGGCGAACTTGGTGGCCATTTGCCTTGAAGGCATATCCAAAACCGTCAATATTGATTAGAGTAAGAGTACCATTGTCATGTACCTTCTGGATTTCGTATGGTCCCAACCAACGAGTCTAGAGTTTCCCGGGAAAGTCCTGAAACCAGGAATCGTACAAAAGTGCCCAGTCTCCTTCGTGGAAGATTTTATTTTTAATGAGAGCATCATGCCATTTAGCTCGTTGTTGTTGGATAAGTGCAGTCTTTTGGAGTGCAGAGAGCCTGATTTCATCGAACTCATTGATCTGCTGCAATCGATTAATTTGTGCCTTAGTTAAATCTAAGCCAACTTCCTGTGTTGTTCGCAGTGTTTGGATTTCGAATTCTATGGGAAAAATGGGTTGCTTGCCAAACACTAATTGATAAGGTGAGTAACCAGTGGTACTTCTCCATGTTCTTCTGTAAGCCCACAGTGCCTCTGGTAGTCTGGCAGCCCAATCACGTCTATGTGACGCGATTGTTTTTTTTAGGATTGCTTCTATTATTTTATTGCTTCTTTCTACCTAACCATTTACCTGTGGGTGGTATGGAGTAGTGATTTTATGCTGGACATGATAGTTTTTGAGTGTTGCAGCTATTTTGTTCCCAGCAAACTGTGGTCCACCGTCTGTAATTATATCTCTTGGAAGGCCATAACGCACAAATATATGGAACAAGAACTGTATGACAAAATCTTCTGTAGCTCTCGGCAACGCCTCTGCCTCAACCCATTTGGTGACATATTCTGTTGCCACCAAAATATATGTTTTCTGGTTTGAGGGTGGGTTAATTGGTCCGACGAAATCAAGGGCCCATCATTCGAATGGTTCAATGACTAACTGTGGGTTCAAGGGCATCTCATCGGACTGACCAGGGTGTCCTTCTCTCTGGAAACTGTCACAAGCTTGGACGAATTTCTTTGCATCTTTGAAAATTGTAGGCCAATAATACCCTGTTTGCAACACCTTATGTCCAGTTCTGCGATCGGCAAAATGTCCGCCACATGGTCCGTCATGGAAGGCTTTTAAAATGTTGAAGATTTCATCCTCTCGAATGCATCTTATGATATGCATATCTGCCCCTGTGTGGAACAGGTAGCCTCCAACCCACGAGAATCGAGCACTCCTCTGAATAATCTGTTTCCGCTCATTAGGGGTTAGATGTTTCGGTAGTTTACCTACTGCTAGGTAATTGGCAACATCAGCATACCAGGGTGTTTGAATAGCAACAGCAAACAGATGCTCGTCCGGAAATTGATCTTCAACTGCTGCTGCATCGATTGGCTTTGGCATTCTTGAGAGAAAATCGGCTACAGGATTTTCTTTTCCAGGTCGATCCTTGATTGTAATATCAAATTCCTGTAATAAAATCAGCCATCTAGTTATTCTGCCATTTGTGATAGGCTTGTTTGCTAAATATTTGATGGCAAAATGATCTGTATACAAGATAACAGGGTATCCAGTAATGTAATGTCTAAACTTATTGACAGCATGTATTATAGCTAAAAATTCTTTCTCAGTAACAGTGTAATTTAATTCAGCAGGGGATAAATTTTTGCTAATATAATAAATTTCATATGGTTTTTTATCCTCTTCCTGCCCAAGGACTGCTCCAATGGCTGTATCTAAGGCATCAGATGATATCTGAAATGGCAAATCCCAATTTGGTCCTCAAAGGATTGGGGCTGTGGACACAAGCTTCTTTAGATCCTGGTAAGCACGTTAACATTTTTTTGTCCAAAGAAAATCAATGTTACCATTTAGTGCATACAGAGGTGCAGCAATATGTGAAAAATGTTCTATAAACCTCCTATAATAACCAGAAAATCCAAGAAAACTGCGTACCTCCGTTTGAGTGGTAGGAGTGGGAATAAGCAAAATTATTTGGATTTTGGCTGGGTCTACCTGAATGCCAGCTGCTGAAATATAGTGTCTGAGAATAAGTCCTTCAGTCATCATCATATAGCATTTTTCATGGCTTAAACAAAGCCTGGTAGCAATGCAGCGTTGTAGGACTTTTTCCAGTGTATCCAATGTTGGATCCAAATCGTCTCCATACGAAGTAAAGTCATCCATGTATACTTCAAGTCCTTCATTTATTAAGTCTGCAAAAATGCTGAGGGTAGCCCTTTGGAATGTGGCAGGAGCATTGCATAAGCCAAAAGGTAGAACTCTGTAGGCAAATGTTCCCCAAGGACAAGTAAAAGTGGTTTTGTCTTGGTCTTCAGGGACAATCTGGATCTGGTTGTATCCACTGAAGCCATCCAGGAAAGAAAAGAATTTCTTTCCTGCCAAAGTATCTAATACTTGGTCGATGAATGGGAGAGGGAAGTGGTCTTTTTGTGTTGCTTTATTTAGTTCTCTGTAGTCCACACAAATTCTCCATTTCCCATTCTTTTTTGGTACCACCACAAGCGAAGAGACCCATTTACTATCGGAGATAGGATAGATGAAGTTGACATCTAAAAGTTTTCGAAGTTCAGCTTTTACCACATCTTTTAGATGAGGATTAAGTCTCCTCTGAGGCTGGCGAACAGGTCTCGCATATTTTTCTATGTAAATGTGGTGTGTACATAATTGAGGGTCAATTCCTTTCATATCAGGATAGTCCCATGCAAATGCTTCTTTATATTTCGTCAACAGATGGATGAGCTTCGTTTCTTGTTCGGAGGTGAGGTTGGCATTAATGTTTAAGGTTTTTCCTGGTTCGATTTCCACAATTTTACTATTTGCAACAGAGGTAACAGGTATCGTTTGATCATGTGTATCTTTAAGAGGATCTTCTTCTAATTCGTTATCGAATGCTGCCTCTATCATGTGACACTGTGTGCGGGATCTGAATTCAGTTTGACTAATAAATTTATTAATGGCATCGTCCTCTGTCTGATCTTTAAAATCAAGTGCCTCTTGTATAGTTAATGGAGATCTAATGTTGTCAGTAAGGTATGATACAAGGTGCTTATTAGTTTTGATCATTGTGACACTTGGTTGTGCTGGAGGATATAAGGCTAAGTTCTTGATATTCGCTCCCCTCGTTATGGTCATATTGCCTTGTTGGTAGCCAATATAGGCATCGGCAGTTGCAAGCCAAGGTCTACCTAAAATCAATGGGTGTCCATCAAGTCGGCTTTTGGGATTTATTATCAGAAAATCAGTCGGATATTCCCAGGAGTCAACAGATACCATGACATCATGTAGTGTGCCCTCTGGCCTAACCACAGATCGGTCAGCCAGCTCTAACAAGGTAGAGGTGGGTTCTACAGATGTAATGCCTAGCTTTTGGCAAGTAGTAGTTGTTAAGATGTTGATTGCAGCTCCTAGATCAACTAAGGCATTAGGGAAGGTTTGACCATAAATTTGTACGGTGACTATTGGATTTCCTGGGTCTTCGTATTTAATGGGTGTTTCTTTTCCTGATAATAAGTCAGATAGAGTGCCAACTACTTGGACTCTTGGATTATTTGCTGCATTCCTCCTTGGTTTCTTTACACACAATTCTTTGATAGTCTTTGCATATATCGGAATGTCTTGAATGGCTTGGAGGAATGGAATTTTTATGTACAAATTTTGTAATTCTCCCAGAATGTCAAAATCAGAATATTGTGTAGGTCGAGGTATGATTAATCATTCTGGGAACGGGGGAGAGGATGTGGTTGTTTGGTTATGAGTTTGTTGTTTTTTCACATCCTCTTCTTGTGACAGATGTTCTCTGGGTAACTGATTTTCAACATGGGTTGTCTTATCTCCCTCAGTTTCAATAATACGCCCAAATCTTAACTGAAGATCATTACACTCCCTCAGATCAGCTCCTATTTCTGATGTTTCTATTATTTGGACAGATTGGACCGGTCTGTTATTTGGATTGGGGTTGGGTTG
This sequence comes from Pinus tabuliformis, assembly GCA_031772625.1. Taxonomy (NCBI): domain Eukaryota; kingdom Viridiplantae; phylum Streptophyta; class Pinopsida; order Pinales; family Pinaceae; genus Pinus; species Pinus tabuliformis. The sequence goes on from CM062813.1 coordinate 284,388,372, forward strand.
GGCTGGGAGTTGCGGTCTCAGATTAGACTGGGGATTTTGTTGTAAGGATGGCAGTGTAGGTTGAGGGAGCGGCATGGTTCCTACTGGCTGATGCATCGGTCTTTGCTAGTTTGTCTGCCAGGTTGAACTTTGTGAAGTAGGGGGAGTCCATTGAGGTGGGTATGCATTACTTTGCCAATATGGAGGGGTATAGGGAAGATTCGGCCAACCATATTGGCTTGCCTGATTCAACCACGGGGTTGATGAAGGAAACAACTGTGGTGACCAGTTTGGAAACGGGGGTTGGGATTGACTTTGCCACATATTATATTGTTGAGCATTATACTGCGGAGACTGAAAAGAAGAGGTTGGGTCCGAAAACATACCAGATTGTCGTGGCTGCCACTGACGGCGCTGGTTGAGCAAATATACCGATTCTGGCTCTTCTTCTGCTTCCTTATATACTACTTTTAATCCGGGAAGTGAGGGACAGCTTTCCGTAAAGTGATTTTTTGTGCATATGGTGCATGTTCGGACTACATCTAGTGGACACTCCTTATGGCTATGTTTCTTCCTGCATCGGGGACAGAAGATTGCCAAATTCTGCTCTGCCTCCATTTACTTCTGCTTGGCCTGCATAACATCAAGTTGTGTAGTTAGCATCCCTAGTATATCAGTTTTAAAATTTTCCAATAAATTTCCAATTTCTGCACGCGTTACTCCTTCTGTCGAAATTTTATTATCTCTTACAAACTGATCATGTTCTGTCGGTTTTAATCTTGTGCTGCCTCTCGAGCTCCTGATACATAAGTCAATAATGTCAGCAAAATTTTCCTGATAAATATCTCCTTTTCCCATAATGTTTAATGTTTCAATCCATTGTTCCTTCATGCCCCTAATCAATGTTGTTTTTAACACATTATCAGGTAAAGGTAGTGATGCATAAGGAGATCTTTGAAGATTATACTGAAAACGTTCCACATACTCCTCTAATCTTTCATTTGGTCTAGCTACCATCTGGAATATTTCATCCTTCAGTTCTCTAGACCTGCAATAGTCCTAATATTTCTTTAGAAAAGATTCTTTCATTTGATCCCAGTTATTTATAACCCCGCCACCTAATCCCATAAACCATCTTAAGGCAGCCCCTTTTAATGTAGAGAGAAATAATTTTAGTTTCTAGGGGTCGGTGGTGTAATCATATCCCCTACACAGCACATCGAACTCAAATAGAAATGCATCTGAATCTTCTAATGTAAGACCGTGGAATGTAGGGATATGTTGAAGAGGGATTGCTTTCATGGGCGCATTTGCTGCAGTATCCACTATGGGGTATTGCAATGTATAGGTTTGGGTGTTTGGCTGGTTTTGAGCCATTTGGTCGAATATATGCCAATAACCTTCTGGGATATCTAGGAGGGTATTCCTAGGTTGAGAAGGAATGGTTTTAATAACACTTCCTCTGTCTGGGATAATGAGAGTGCCTAATGTCTGAGGAGATTGAGTTTCTTCAACAATGATTTTTGCAGCACTTCCCTTGTCTGGGTTGTTTAATGGCTGAGTTGTCCCAAGAGGAGACCTTGGTTCCTCAGTTTCCCATGTTTCTCCTCCTCCTTCACAAAGATCGCTGAAATTCCCTTCTTGCTATAGTTCTGGAGTAGAATTTTCAATTTCTTGAAAGTCCTACTCTTCAGTTTGACTATGCACCTCAACAAAGGCTACACATGGTGATCTTGTGGCCTGAAGGGAACTAGTAGGCTGTCTAGAAATAACTTTTCTGGGTCCTACTGAAGGCTGATATTCTGCTTTCTTGAAGATTTCGTCTATGAAAGTTGATCAGCCAAGGGTCACCAACCCCTTAGCTTTTTCTGGCTTGGGTAGAGGTTTGGAATTCTTTTCTGGCTTTTTCTGCTTAGTCATGCACACAAATCAACTGCTAGATTCTACCCAAACAAAACAGCAGCAAATTTGTAGGAAAGCGGGCAGGGGAGCAGGGTTGTTACATGCTCCACACGTAGGTTCTTACCTTCCATTTTTAAAACCCAATTCTTCCCTAACAGGTTCTTACACTACTCTGGAAAGAAACAAATGGCTACACTCTTTCCCCGGCAACGGCGCCAAAATGTCGAGCTATAAAAAGGGTCTCTTTCACCTCTAATTACCTCACATTAGTTTGTCAATCCAGGAACGTTTTGTTATTTCAAAGAGTGTCTCAGTCTGAGGCTATCATTTGCCAGAGTAATGCTAGTAGTACAGTGCTTAGAAATACAAGAGTAAACGGATGCTTGTTTACAGCAAACTACTTCAAAAGATTAAACTACACATTCAGAAAACTAAGCAATTTATCAGTCAAGGGTTCAGTAGCAGTAACTCATCCCTTTGTAAACTGATGGAACTAAGGTAAATCAGAGAACAGATCGTGGATCTGGGAGCCAGGCAGTAAATGTCAGTGCTCACTACAGCCCTGGATCGTTCTTCACACCAAAATAACAAAGGACAGGAAATGGAACGGCAGATAAGAAATGGAACAGCGAAATAAGAAATAGAACAGCAAATCTGAAATGGAACAGCAAACAGGAAATTGTAACAGCAACTAAGTCTAACAAGTAGTAACACCTTAGTCTACAAGATCAAATGCACGAATTGTGACCTACAGGAATCAAATGGAAATCCTTCACTCTTAAGGACGAATTGAACAACACACCAAAATGGAACAGCACTAATTAATGAATCATTATAGAACAGCGCTTGAAAACCATATATGCACACGGCACACTTTAATAGTAACCTGGCCTTGGTAAACTAGTTATCAATCTCAGTTATAAAATATTACGATTGTGTTTCATAATGGAACAGCAATGTCTATAGATCCAACAATCGCAAAGAACATAATTGCTAAGATGAATTCCGTAATATCAATGAATAAGTGCACAGCACAGAGGCTCTGTAATTGAACAGCAACAATATTCTGTAAATATTGACAATATTATATCAACACTTAAAAGAACAGTGATACGTTGCAGAGTTAATGCAATAGTTTTGTCTCAGTAAAGTAAACATAACAGAGCATGTGATGTAAACTAACAAAACATATCAGATTACCAAATAACGTTGATAAGAAAACCACGCATAAACCAAACGTAATAATACAGGAGCAAGTGTCCTCCAGGGCCGGGCCCTTAGCCTCCAGGGGTACACCGCTTGAAGTTATTCCAGACTCAGGGATGAAATAGCAACCGAGTTTGTATTAATGCATAAAATGGAATTACAGTAGATCAGTTCTCAACGAGACTCGATGATCAAAGTTTCAATCTTCAGAGAAATTACATAAAACATAAGGATTCGACAAACCCCTCGAGCTAACAGTGTTGCCCCTTTTATAATGATGAAGGCGGAGATGTCTAGGTGCAAAAATAGTTAAAGAAGTGATCCCTCAAGATCAAAGGATCCTGAGGGATTCGCTGAACCATTAGTTCTCAGTTATCTCTTTTCCTTCTTGCGTCGAGCCGACATCTCCACTTCCTTTCCAGGGCTGATTCGCTTTGACCTGTTTTGCCTTGTTTGCATACGGTTCCCTGTCAAAGCGACAGCAGTCAACCCGGCCTTGTTCTTTCCTTCAGAACGACAGTCTTTCGTTTTCCCTTCTTTCTGCATAACAAAATGACAATTGTCAGTGTTTTTGCTTTGCACATTAATCTCACAGGTTTTATTACAATTCCTTATCATTTTCCTAGTTCATGATGCAAAAGGTTTGTAAGTTCTAATGAAAAGATGCTGAAATAATTACCAAAAACATACCTTATTTAGTACTCCACAATTGTATGTTGGGGTCCTCCTGCAAAGATGTGAGGACCGCAAATGCTTGTTCCAACATCCTGGTATTGCACTACAAGTCCAATTTCTTCCAGCCTTGTTTGGATAGCGCTAGCGTGCTGTTCTCTCACTTCTAGGGGAGTGGAAGGTTGCGCCTTCAACCGCAGCTAGGTGATTTGAAGATTCAGCTCCAATTGAACCTTTGTCATTTCTACTCTGGCTTCGTGGATGCCGGTCGCCAACCTGTGGATCCGCTCTGCTGCTGGTAGCTCTGCTAGGATGGACAACTCTAGGACACATTTTTGCAAGCGTTTGCTACCACCTATTCCAACCACTGAGTCTGTGATACCAGTTCATCACGCTGCAGGTTGAGCTATTCGATGTTTATCTTTTTCTCACTCAGAACCTGTATCGCGTGGCCCTCCCTGGCATGAAGTTCTGCTATTATTCCATCCTACAGTTGGTACAATGTTTCTCGCAGAAGGGCAGCCAAATTGAGGCCAAGTCCTTTGATCCTGCCAACCGCAGCTCTGTCGATCTCATTTGCTACTGCTAGCGCTTTGTCTGGTAACACTATGGTATTGGCCATCCTTACACGTAGCATCTGTTCTGCTACTGATGTACTTGTTGCGACATAGGTCAACAAGGTACCTTCCTGCGGGGGCCACACCTGTAATTCCTGTAGTTGCGCTTCCTTGGTGACATTGCGAACCGTCCCATCGATGTCATAGAGGTCTCCTTCAGTTAATGTGATCAGGTCAATGGCCATCTTCGAGGCCTTGACCTTTTTCCGTGGACCCAATCTCTCTGGGACACGCAGCCGTTTGAGTTGGGTCGAAGTGGTTCCTGGGTCTGTGCCCTCTTCTGCAAGGTCTATGTCCTCTGCCTCCTATCCTATAGACACTTCCTGGCCCTCCTTTGCCTGCGTTATTGCTGCCTCTGTTGTCTGCGCTGCTGCTTCTACTTCGTCGGCCTTCTTTTTCTCTGCGGCTGCCTGTGCCACTTCACGGGCCGCCCTATCCTGGACTGCCAGTTTTTCGTTGCACCTTTTGTCAGCCAGTTGACGCGCTATTGTCTTCTCCAACTCCGCTAAATCCGAGGCACGCCACTCGGGAGGCCATGTCTCTAACACTATAAAGATCGTGTCATCAATGGCTATGAATGGGAGCTTCGTCCACTGTGATGTCAAATTCTTTCATGCCCTGATGTAAATATTGTGCATGTTTGCCTTGAATTCTGCAAAACTCTGCAGACTATTGTGCACTGTGGGGGACAGGCATGGCCTCCTATTAATCCACATCTGGATGCTCACCTCCATGAGCACCCAAAAAATCTTTGTATCATGAATCTGCTTCGTGTCCTTGGTAGCCCAGAGCGAAGCATACTTCGCGGCCTCTAGTATGTCACGCTCAATGCTCGGGAACTGACTATCCTCTGGTAGTTCTCCCGCTACCAGCAAGATGGACAAGAGAAACCACGCATAGTGGAAGGTCTTACCCTGCTCCTGGGCCTCCTTGTAGTTGATCAAAAATTCTTTGCAGAGGAACTCGACCCAGTTGAACTGGACCCCTTCCGCACACTGTTCGGCCAACACAACTACCGGCACTGGTACTTCATCGCCGTGGAATTTTCTCATTACTTTACCAGCCAGGAGTTGGGTGGCTACACGCACCCCTTTATCCTTGATACTGTTGATGGTGTAACCTCTCTTTTTCTTCTCAACCTTATATTTTTTCTTCATGGCTTCCGCGAGAGCCAAATCACTGCTTTTTCCTACTATCATCGCGGGGTCTGTTCCCTTACAGGGAAGCCGAGAAATTCTGTGGATGAGATCCGCCGTGATGGGAATAGGCTCCTCTAGCCATAAGTACCCATCATGCACCAGGCAAAGCAGCTGCCTGATGATGAAAATGGCGATGGGCGCGTAGTGAAAGTGTGGTATCCACAGCAGATGAAGCAACCCGACCTTCTCCACACCGCGTAGCCATTTTCGCAGTTGTAATGTGATCACTGCCCCTCCATATTTTGTTTCATTAGGCTCTCCGTCTCTAAGTGTGGGAACTTCTCGTTGTCCGCGAGGTCCCAGTCTTCAAATTTTAGGGTAGGCACACGTCCTAGGAGCAGACCCTCAAAGGTAATTCCATCGAGGAGGAGCGGGGTCTGGAGTGCACTCTTCGTTGCATCCAGATCCTTTGGTACCTTAGCTTTCCCTTTTCACGGAGGGACATACTTGGGTAATTTTGCTACAGAGCGCATCGGTTGGATGTCCACCTCCACATCTTCTTCTTCCTCTACCTCGGCAATCAAACCCTGTAAGTCCTCCTCCTCTTCATCTGTCTCAATGGGGACATCCTTTCCCTTTTCCTCAATTGATGCATTTCCGAACCGCAGATTCCTCGAGGACATGCGAACTGGTCCCACTGCCTGCTTATCTTTTTTCGGTCTCAGCATCCGAGGTGATTTCGGGATTTCTAGCGCGACCCTAGTATCTTCGGGAATATCGTGTACTGTATGGGTCGGCGCGGCCTTGCCAACGGTTCCTTCTTCAAAGCCCAAACTTCCCCTAGTAGTTGTCATCTTGTCTGTAATGTATGCGGTCTTTTGTGAACGTAGGGGCTCGAATATCACTCGGTGCTCAACACTCTGTGCTCCATTCAACCGCTCAAACCTCAAGTGAACAAGTGTTGTCTCGTGGCTAGCCCCTGGAGCTTTATAGTGCCTTTTGAATTCAAATTCGACCGTTCCCCCAATTCCAGGCCATCAATGCTTTCTTGGTGGCATATTTTCTGAAATCTTGCCCATAACTGTTGTCTTAAATGTCCGTCGCACGCTCCATTTGGCCTCAAACCAGACATCCCATCATGAACAGTGACACCAACGATCACTTCCTAGCCTACAAACGCGGCAATGCACCCCCCGCGTGGGTGCGAACCTTGTGACCGGCTGTCCCTGCGCGGAGCTGCTAGGCAGAATCATTTATAGTCCTGCACTCTCTTCCAGCTGCCTGGAGTGCTAAGACTGTGCTTCCTACGGCTAGTCAAGTGGTCACAGCGCTTGTGTGAGGCTCCATCTTGCCTTCCAATACAATCCACAGAAAACCCTCAATTGTCCTTGCGACGATCGGTGCCACGCGCTCTACTGTATGCAGTGTGTTCCCCTGGCTACTACGTTGGGTGATATGTGGTCCTAGCCATGGCAACAGACTAAGCAATTCTCGGTGATAGTCTTCTAATTCATTGGTATGATCATTCACATTGTGCCTAGCCATCCTTGGTTTATTGACAAGACATGCTTTCTTGATCTCGTTTTCCAGCCTCTTGACTTCTACGTCCATCAAATGCTTTTCTTCCTTAGTCTTACCCGATCTTTTTCAAGTTCGCAAAGTCTAAGGTTCCCTTGCTAAATGGCTTCCTGAAGTCTTATGTGTTTTGCTTCGCATAGCTATGTGATTTCTTCATCCTGGGCTTCACGCACTGTCACACCTGCGGGTGCTCTTATGTGTGGATTCCTCGTTGCATGCCCCTTAGAAATTATAGTCCCTACCCTGTTCCTCAACCTTAGAATTTTTTTCGCGGTCAGGGTTTTGTACATGGTCCTATAGGCCCATCGAACCGTTGGTACGCGCAGGTCCCAGTCAGTGTGTCTCACCTGGTGGACTCTATTCAGCACCTCACACACCCTGTCGAATGCTTCTCCATGGATAATCCTTGGCGCGCTTTGCCTTTTCGAATGTTGTGTTTTGTTCTGATTCTCTATTCTGGGGGTGGTGTGCGCTTATGCGGGTTGCATGTCATATTTCTGTACCCATCAGGAAAGTTGGGCGTGCAAGTTGTTCTGCCCCTGGTAATCGGCTCTCATCCTTAGCTGGGGTTTTCCAAATTGTAGGCGCATCATCCTCTTGCATCTGCGCCAGTCCTCAAAACTTCTCTGATGTGTACCCCACCATCTTGCGGGCATCGCGTGCAATGCCCATTTCAGAGCATCGAACCGCTACTGTTCTGGTACTGTGCTTTCAAATTTGTTCAAGAATTCATCCACCGCTGTCAACCCGTCATATGTAGGCAGATCCCTTACCTCTGTTGTCACGCAGCACAGTGATCTAACCATCATGTTGCAATTAAGCGTTGTTACTTCGTGCAGCTGATTCTGCCAGCGCTCTATTTCTTCGTCTGAATCTGAAGTGCAGGAGCTTTTGCGCTCCCACAAAATCCTTGCATCTACAGTGAAATTCACCCAATACTATTCTCGTGCAGTTATCTTGTAGATGAAATCGAGATTGTCATCACCATCATCGTCACGCACCGGTTTAGTGTATCGCGCTCCTTCTGCTAGATCTAGCGGTACTACTACGCGTAGTAACTTTTTCTCAAAAATCATTTTGCACTTCTTCAAGTTTATGACTCCATTCATATCGGTGGCCCAATCTATTCCTAGTAGCTCAGGATAGGGATTACTGTCGTCGATAATCTCTATTACTTCAAAATCTTCCTGCGCGCTCGCACTGTCAATATCCACCGTTACCCCTTGCAATCTTCCCATGGGAAAGATCTTTGGTTAGTTCACCATTAGCAACTGAATAGGAGACCATTGTAGCATGGGTTTACCCATGCGTTCCCATGTTTGTTTTGACAATACATTAACGTCCGATCCGAGATCCAGAATTACCTGCTCCATTTCATACTCGCCGATTTGTGCAGTCAACCTCATTTCCCTTCCTATGCGCAATGCATGCTTTCCAAGTTTCCAAAGCATGCGCGGTTCTCCTGACCCCGCGTACCTAGTGATAAGTTCCTGTAGCCCTTTTATTGCCTTTTTATCGCGTAGCTGTTTCATGCATGTCTCTAGAAAGGTAGTGATCATTGAAGGATCCATCCCTGGTTCTAGTTGATCCTTACTACCTGAAGTGGAGGCCTCCGTGAAGCTCTTCTTAGCTTCCATGAATGTCTCCTTCGCGCGTTCTAAATCAAATTCAGGTTCCTTTGTAGGAGCCTTGCGAACCCATGAACTTTCTTCTAACTGCTTACCTTTATCATCACTAGTGATCATACCACTCCTAAGCGTCAAGTTTACATTCGGGTCTTCTTCGCGCAACTCAGATCTCATCATCTGCAAATTCTGAGTTGGAGGAGGATGGAGAACCCCTTTTTCGCGCAGCCTCACCATCAATGTAGGGCAGTCTTCTGCCTCATGATCAAACTGAGTACAGTGCAAACATGATGTCCTAGTTGGGTTTGTACAGTCACGGGAATAGTGCCTTGGCCCTCCGCAATTGTAACAAATTAGTTGTCCGCGACCCCTTCCTGGTCCCATTCCACCTCGACCTCGTCTGCACCCCTGAAATCCAGCGCGTGCCATTCTTGTATTTGGGTCGAGGGCTCACGTTTCGGTCTGCACCCTATAGGCAGGAGTCTGATCCATCATTAGTTCGTAGCTTCTACAGGTGCGTTCATCATGGCCTACCGACCTACAGAAATTACAAAAAAATTGTTGGGATGTCTGCGTATACTTCTGCAATAGATGACAATTATCCGTAGTGTGTTTTCCTCCTATCTGACAGATCGTGCACCATAGTGCAGGCGCCATGCTTGGTCTTGCTTGTGCCTCAGGTCTTAACAGCATCGGCCCTCCTCCCGCCAAGTAATTCGTGAATACTGGACAGTGGTCCTTGTCATGCCCCTGGCCTTTGCATTTTATGCACCATACCTCCTCACGTGCCTCTGGCCGAGGTGTCCTGTCCTATTTCAAACTCTGCATCTCCAGACACAAATTTTGCAATTGCGCGTGGATTTGTTGGACTCCCAGACCAGGGTCTTGTATATGGGTCTCATGCAATCTCATTGCCATCTCCAAAGCTTCGGCCTAGGTGGAAATCTTTTGTTGTGACAGCGTCGTCCTTAAATGCGGTGTTAGTGACGCTACAAACCATGCATGGTACTGTCAATCCATCAAAGTCATATTGGCTTCACGAATCATACTGTTCAGTATTTGGTCTAGATCCTAGGGGGTCTCACCTAGGAGCATCGCAATCTCCTTAAACCCGATAATTGATTGTGTCTCCGACTTTGTCTTGTTGAATTCCTTGTTCAGCGTAGTTTGGATTTCTGTGATTCCTATGTTTGGATGGTCATTAGAATGCTTGATGTACCATGTTAATGTGCAATCCTGCAATGCGCTAACCAGCGTAGCCTTTTTGATATTGTCATCCACGACTCCTTGTGCTTCCCACACCGCCCTTACTATGAACCAGAATTCGTCCGGATCTTCATTCCCTACTCCTCTAAATACTGGTAGTTTGATCACACTCGCCATACTGAACTGTGGTGGTGGCGGAGGTGGGGTGGGTGGAGATGGAGGTGAAGAGAGTGAGACGGGTGGCAGTGTAGGTGGAGGTGGTAAGCACGGAATTCGTTGCCTTATCAGACTGACCGTGCTTCTCGTAGAAACTCTCGCGAGCTCTTCCTCGCTTTCCCGTAAGGGTGAAATTAAGGGATTGGTTTCTAATTCTTCACTACCTCCGCTTATGTAGATGTTTAGTCCCAAACATTAATTTATTCGCATAACCCACTTTTCACACAATAGCATCTTAATCCAAGTGTTTAAAGATTTAATATACTTACCTCGCGGTCCTTTGAGGAAGTGTCGCTCCGCCTCACTATAGCTGACGGTCGTATCTACCGCGAACTCAGTGATAAATCCTCCTATAATTCGATCGAGCCAATGGTCCACAACTCGCGCGATATTATCTCCTGACGCTTCTAGTTTGCACACTAATTCCGAAGTCCACACGATTGGTTAGTCGAGCCTACACCTTCCCTGACTATCTGCTAGCTTCGAGATCCACTCAAACATTTCAGAAGGAAAGGATGCAAAGAAAATTTCGTGGATTTCCGTATATAAGTAGCGCTCCAATCACTATTCCTTAGATATTCACGGATTCCTGTTTTCCTGCGCCGTGAACTCGTGAATCTTCTTGTCCAGCCACCCTTCAATTTCTTCCTTTGTTTTATTCCAGTGGCACGACATCAGACATCCCTTATGCAGATCCCGGTCCCGGCAACAAAACCATTTGTTGGCTTGTATGGGCCTGACCCAGGTTCAGAGATTATTTAGCCAAACAAATCCTGGTACTACTGACCCTTTCGGCAACAATCCGTGGAGCGCGGACTGAGGTCTCAGCTGAAGTAGTATGGGAGGGTGCTAGAACTAGGTTTCTGCACCCTAGAGATGTCTGATGGTTTTTCGATGGTTTGCAATTTGACCCTGTGCACACGTCTCTATGCGCACCTATCAGTACCTCGTAGCCTGCAATGCTTCCTTCGCGGAGCCCTTCTCGAGGCGCAATCCGTGTTATTACCCAAGTTCCTTACTCTTAACCCGATATTATCTGATTACTTAACTTATCTGTATGAGCCCAATTATACTTAACAGTGTTTAGTATTCATATACGTGCACGCGATAAACAAAACAGTATAAATGCATAGAAAATATTATAAAAGCAGATACACAGTATTTAGAATCAAACATATCTTTATTATTCTTCTTCTTGGGTTACAGACTCAAATTCGCCCTGCGCACTTAGCTGCAGGGGTCCACGCACTTAGCTGCGGACTCTACTAGGCCTCTACGCACTCAGCTGCAGAGCCTCTTCCTACTACTATGACCCAAGACCTTTAGACTTCTTCTATATATGCTACTATCACATTCCTCCTTCCGTCAATCCCTAATTCTCTTTACAACTTAGAGCCTCGCTCTGGGTAGGCCAACATGGCATTACATTACATTACAACACTTAGGGCGGACAACCCTATGACTCAATGTACATTTCGCACTCCGCGCCCATAATTCGCAGAGTCTTACAACATATTTGACCAAAACTTTGGCTTTGAGCCCCAAAACATGCTGTGGGGGGATTCCATGCCCAACACTATCCAACTTTGTTCTTTTCACCTTTGGAACATGTACATATGCATCACATCCAAATACCCTCAGATGTGAAAGAGAAGGTTTCTTACCAGTCCATACCTCTTTTTGAGTCTTATCCTCCAACGCTGATGAAGGTGATCTGTTGACCAGGTAACATGCAGTCTCCACTGCCTCTACCTAGAATTCATGTCCTAACCCCACACCACTGAGCATGCTTCTTTCCTTTTCCATCAACGTCTTGTTCATTCTTTTTGCAACTCCATTTTGTTGAGGTGTGTATGGAGTAGTATTTTACTGTGCTATACCACACTTCTTACAGAACTCTTCAAATTCCTTCTTGCAAAACTCTCCACCATTATCTGTCCTCAACACCTTTATCTTCTTCTCTGTCTGGTTTTCCACCAGAGCCTTAAATTCTTTGAACCTATCAAAGACTTCAGATTTCTTCCTGAGGAAATATATCCATGTATTCCTTGAGAAGTCATCTATAAATTATACATTGTACACAAACTTACCCAGTGATGGAACCGACACAGGTCCAAACACATCGCTATGCACAAGCTCTAATATTTGTTTCGCCCTCTTAGCACTAGAGGGGAAACTCACTCGATTCTGCTTCCCATATACACAATTTTCACAGAAATCAAAATCCAGAGAGAAATTAGACATACCTTCTATCATACCATTACTATGAAGTATTTGAAGGCCCTTCTCTCCAATATGTCCAAGCCTTTGATGCCATAGCATGGTCTTTTCTCTAAAGACCACTAGATTTTCTACTCCACTTTCAGGAACCACAGAACTGTTGCACCCATCAATAATAGTGCTACCTTGAAGCTTGTACATAGTTCCAATCCAAACCCCCTGCATCAATACCAGTGCTCCCCAAACCATCTTGCAGACATCTTTCTCAAACACTGTTTTTACACCTGCATCATCCAGCTTGCTTACAGAAATCAGATTTTTGGCCAATGCAGGAATATGCAGAACACCCGAAAGTGTTCTAATCCTTCCACTTTGCAACTTCAACTTAACTTTTCCATGACCAACGATTATAACCTTCATGTCATCCCCTAAGAAGATATCACCACCATCATATTTCTCATACTCACAAAACCACTCTCTATGTGGAGTGAAGTGAATGGATGCACTTGAGTCAATCAACCATGCCTCATGATCTACATGTGTACTTGAAGAAGAAGCCAAGTACACATCCCCACCTTGATCTGAGGTGGTTTTTGCCTCTGCAACAGGAGCATCATCAGATTCCTTTCCTTTCTCATGAGCTTTAGATTTACAGTCCCTTTTGAAGTGCCCTTCCTTTCTACATTTCCAGCACACCTTTACAGGTTTTCCTGGAGATTTAGATCTCCCTCTAGATTTAGATCTCCCACTCGAGGAATTATTTTTGTTTCTGTTCTAGGACCATCCTCGTATAGATAAGGCATCACCATTCTGGCCCTCCATATTTTTTTGTCTCATCTCCTCCGACAGTAAGGATGAGACTATTTCATCAAACTGCAAGGCAGTTACATTGCTACCTATTGCAACAACCAAACTATCCCACGAATCTGGTAGAGAACACAACAAATTGATGCACTTATCTTCATCTGAAATTTTAATATCAACAGATAATAACTGGTTTATCACAGTATTAAATGCATTCAGATGCGTTGTCACCGAGTCTCCATCTTTCATCTTCAAGTTATACAACTTTTTTCGTAGGAACAGTTTATTCACCAGAGACTTAGATTGGTACAAAGTCCCTAACTTGTCCCACAAAGCCTTCGTCGAAGCTTCCCCTGATACATTCAGCAATACTGAATCTAAGACACACAATCGTATTGTGCTCTTTGCCTTCTGATCCAACTTCACCCAGTCTTCAGCTGTTGTTGGTTTAGTACCCAGATCTACCGAGATCCACTAATCTTTATCCACCAGAGTATCCTCCATCTTGAGTTTCCACAACTCAAAACTATGAACATTAAATTTTTCAATCTCTATATTTCCACTACTTGCCATCTTCTATCACCACAAGAATCAATCCCGCAAATCTCCCCCTGAACAGGGTCTACCACAGGCCCGAGCAAAGAACCCCTCAGTAGCAAAGGCGTCCCCTTGAAGCCAAAACAACTATGATACCAAATGTAGGTTTTAACCCTGTACAGAAATTACCTGCATATGAATTCTAAAAAACATAAAATAAACAATCGCGAGAGCATAAAACATAAAACATATATACACAGAGATTTTCCCCTGAATCCCAAAACTAGGACTACCATATTGATTTTTCATGATGTTCCCTTCAATATTACAATACATATGTATACATGTCGAAGCATCCATAGAATCCAATCCATTAACCATGGATTAGAACATAACCATAGTTCTCTTGTCCGGATCTACCAAATACCATGGACAGAAAACCATCATGCCCAAAATCATGTGCGAAATCCATGCACAAAACCATAGGTAGGTCCGCCCACCTAATATAGGGTCCAAAAAAAATTCTCGGGGCACTTCCTCAAACCCCATGCAGGGGAAATATCCCCCCCCCCCCGCCACCCCCACCCCCCGTGACCCCACGCAACGTACAAGGGGGGCTTCCGCCCCCCTAGGCATGGGGTAGTCATGGAAAGAATATAACACAACCCAACAAAACGTTTCTTTATGTTAAATGGACATTATTTCGACCTCTTGTAATATTTCTTTGTGAATGTGTGTTGTCGCCATTTATCTCTCTTAAGAGATAACTACCACCATTATAGCTAATTTATGTTCTACAATATTCTGTTATTTTATTTATTAATAGAAGTCGTGTTTTCACTATATTACTATGCTCTCTTATATACTTGTCTATGTGTGATTTTCATTTACTTTAACTTTCATCTCGTTCCTTATACAACCTAGATCAATTTGACCTTTGGTTCTCCATCATTTTATTAAGTGGGTTGGCATTATAGTTTTTGGTTTAGTCTCATTGTGAAGATTTTTATTTTCTTTGAGGGTAAATTGAGTCTTGAATTTCTTATATGCCCAAAGAGCTAGTTCTAATGCTTCAATCCTCATAATTCTCTTAATTTCACTACTATAACTATGCAAAATTGAAAGCAAGAAGAAATGAGAAGGATTTTACAAGCTCGTGAATAATTGATACAAGGAAATAGGTCCTCCATTTTCTCTATCATATCCCATATATAAGACA